>CM060909.1:1009437147-1010687147 GCA_030737875.1 Allium sativum
ATTCTGCTTGAAATCGAGTCCGAAATTTCGTAAATCGGAGTCCGTATGACCAAGTTATGGCCCATAGAAGATTTCAGAAAATTCAAAATTCAGCCCGAAATTCAAAATCAGATCCAAGCTGATTGGGCAGGAAATTTTCCCGCCCTACCCCAGGTCGACTGGGGGGTCGACTAGGGAGTCGACCTACCCCCCCAGGTCAACTGGGGTGTTGACCTGGGTGTCGACCTGGGGGTCGACCTCCCTGGTCGGGCCAAGTTAGCCTGGTGCACCTGCTTGCTTGTGTGGTCTGGTGGGTTGGCCTGTGATGAGTTTCAGTGGCTCAGATCTACTCTAGGGTTGATCCTATGGCCAAAACTAGCTCCTACTTCTATAAAAAGACCCTAAGACCTAGCCTAAATCACTAAAAATCATCCTAACAACAAAGTGCTGCCAAAATCTCTCTTGATCATGACCTCCATATCCAACTTCAAAGGCTTGAGCATTCAAACTAGATCCATGACAAAGGAGCAAGCTTTCTTCATCAAATCAAGGAAGTAGAGCACCATCTCAACACCATTCTATGACGATTCTTGCTCTTAATCCTCTAGCCACGATTTGTAAGTTCTAGATGCTTTTAGATTGAAACGATAACATGAATATGACATGTGATAAAGTTGAAATTGGATCTATGCATGATATCCAATCCATGTTCTTTCTTGTTCATTTTTGATCTTGACCTTTGGGGATGTTCCTATGGCATTTATTTGAACCTATGCATGTTGCAAATCACTCTTTCATGTCCTTAGCATGCATGTAATGATGATTTTCTCTCGGATCTTGTTTTATGCAAAGTTTCTACCTTCCCCTATTTATTTTCTTTTGATGAACCTTGGTCGATTTCGGACCTAGGCCTAAACTACGATTTACATGCGATTTGTATACGGGGAAATTTGGGGGTATTGGCAATGTAATTTGCAAGTTTGGGCATATATGAATTGGCATATGAAATAAATCATGGGTTCTGAGACTATGCAAGTTAAATCAAGGGGTTGGGCTTATGTAAATTATGCATAAGTGGGATTGGGAACATGAACCATGATGTGGGTTTATTTAGGCATGAACTTGACAACATGTAACTTTGGATAGAACTTGGTAGGGTTGGGATGTCATAAACTTGGCATACATGCAAATAGGCGAGAATTAGACATAGGTAAAGTGGCTAGAATTGGGTACACATTTTCATGGGCATGTAAGGTGGAACTTGGGCATATGCTTAGTAATATATAAAGTGGGGATCTTGACTTAGATGACACATATGTAATTAACAATCTAACGGATGCCTTCGGCACGAGGTTAGAATTGAGTTGTGGTGTAATTCTGCCCGGAACCGCCTGACATATCCAGTGACCACAACAATAGTAGTCTAATGTGAGAGGTCGTAGGCAAAGATTAGATTGTGGTAATGCATGAACCCGGTGTTGGAATGGATTTGCGGTGTAATTCTGCCCGGAACCGCCCGGCATATCCAGTGACCGCAAATAAGTCCAATGTGAGAGGTTGATGCATTAGTAAATAATAAAAAGAATATGACATGGACGGGTGGGTTAAGTAACCTGACTAGACTAATAAAACTTAACCAATATGACATGGACGGGGGGTTAAGTAACTTGACTAGACTAATGACACTTAACCAATATGACATGGACGGGGGGGTTAAATGTCTTGACTAGAGTAATGACACTTAACCAATATGACATGGACGGGTGGGTTAAGTAACTTGACTAGACAAATGACACTTAACCAATATGACATGGACAGGTGGGTTAAGTAACTTGACTAGACTAATGACACTTAACCAGTATGACATGGATGGGTAGGTTAAGTAAATCGGACTTAATTACTTGCTGACTCTTAACCATATAACACGACTAGAGGATGGGTTAGTTTAACCTGAATGGGTCGATAACACCTGACTAGTATAGCGCGATGTATGGTAAGGTTAAGTAAACTCACAAGGGTAACACTTAACCGTTATAATTTGACTAGTGGATGGGGTTAGGTTAACATATACTTATCCAATCTAAACATGATAACTTGATGGGATTAAGTCATGAATCGCTTGAGTATACTTAACCAATCTAACGCGGAAAATTGATGGGGTTAAGCTTGAATATACTTAACCAATTCTAACACGGTAGTTTGATGGGGTTAAGCTTGAATATACTTAACCAATATAACACGGTAATTTAATGGGGTTAAGCTTGAATATACTTAACCAATCTAACACGGTAATTTGATGGGGTTAAGATTAAACATACTTAACCAATTTGACATGATGATCTGGATACGGTTAAGTCATGAATCGATGGAACACGCTTAACCAACTTGACACGTGATTCGTAGGGCTAAGTCATGGACTTGAATGACAACACTTAGCCAATTTGACATGACTTGTAGACGGGTTAAGTCACGAACTTGAATGACCACACTTAACCAACTTGACATGCTAGGCTGTTAGGGGTTAAGTCTTGAATTTAGATGACAACACTTAATCCTGCTGGACGGAAACCCTAGTCACGCGGTTCTTTTCAACAGTAACCCTCTTGGATGTATCACGATACCCCAGGGATTAGGCTAGGGCGGGGCACGATTATTGGGCTGATTGTAAGCGACCAAAACGACGGCTGAGTTTGGTGCGCCATCGTAGGTTCAGGCGTGCTATGGTCGTGCACGTAGTCCGGAGTTGAAAAAGGAGGCGTGGGCACCAGTAGTTTTACACTGTGCGTGCTTGGAATGGTGTCAGTGGTTGACACCCTAGGACTTGATACACCCTAGGGTGGACCTAGCACAGGGTAGCTACATTCGTGATTGGGCCGTATGACACCGACACACGACGAGCTGGGTCTTGTAGGGAGCCGATCGACTAAAGCGTGACGTAGGGCGTTGTTCGATAGGTAGCGTAATCCCTAGTGGTCCTAGTTGGCATAAACCCTAGTCGAAAATGTCCATTAGGTAGCGTAATCCCTAGTGGTCCTAGGTGGCATAAACCCTAATCAAATCTAGAAATTGTTCAATAGGTAGCATAATCCCTAGTGGTCCTAGGTGGCGTAAATCCTAGTTGAACATGCAATAATTCGTGATAAGGAAAACTGGCCAAATCAAGGGTGGAAGTCCGAGAAATATCAAGGATGGTGACACTACATTGTTGTAGTACAGAATAATGTGATGGAACCCGTACGATATACGGCAAGGGACTATACATATGGATGGAAGGGATGATTCGAGTTAGCGTGCTTGTACAGTTGGTGCAGAGGACGTTAGACATGCGATGCTATTCCGAGTTTACCTTGGTTATCTTGTTACCTTGGTTATCTTGTTACTTGAGTTTATCCTGTTATCTTAGTTTGATCTGTTTACCTTGTCATCATGCTTATATTTACTTTCGATTTATACATGTCATGTTACTCTTACCTGTTTTTAGGCTGAAAGTCACTAGGACTTACTCAGTCTTTATGACTGACCCTGTTTTGTTTCGCCTCTTTTTCTTCTGTCCCCCCCCTAGGTTTATAGGGAGGAAATGTTGCTACTTAGTGCGGATCTTTCTGCTTCAAGATTATCATCTATGGCTTGGACTTTCCTTGGCTATGGCTATTTTACTGCTTTACTTGGGGAGTAATTTATGACTATGGTTTTATGCTTCTTTATTATTGCAAGACAGGTTTCGATGTAAGTAATTCAGTGGCACTTTGATGTAAAAGGTTTTAAGTAATGAAATCATGTTTTTTTCCGCTGTTTTTATATGTTTTGTCTTGTAATATTTTCTGTGCATGTTTACCTAGATAATACTCCACCAAAGCTAGTGCATTCCCTTTGTGAGTGACCCTAGCGGAGGTGGGGTGTTACATTATGCACCATCACCTCCGGAGATATTCCGCACATATCTGAGTGGTTCCAAGCAAAGACAACCAAATTTGACTTTAGAAAAACAATCAATTCCTTTTGCAGCATAGGATCCAACTGAGAGCCTATCTTCACCACCTTATCTGGATCATTATCATGAACATGTATAGAAATGGTAGCTTCAGCTGGCGCTTCCCTTTCATCCCCTGCACTGGTTTTTCGCGGATCCATATCTTCTTGCATGTCGTTGTATTCTCCAGCACAGGGGGAGGTCATTAATTGCAATACGGGGGCTTCACGGATGCAGAGAGGAGACTCCACATCCTTCTTGATTTCATACTTCCGAGCTTCAATTAATTCTTCCATATAGCAATCTCTTGACTCTTGAGGATCTCCTTTGATTACTCCCACTCCGTTTGTAGTCGAGAATTTCATCATCAGGCACCATGGAGCAAGAGCTATTCTGAAAGCAGCTAGTGTTGGCCTTCACAAAAATGCATTATACCCTGAAAGCGAATCTATTATAACAAAAGGCTGCATCATAGAAACTTGCTTCTTCCCCTCACCAAGCTCTATGAGGAGATCGACCACACCAATAGGCTGAGTTGGTACACCAGTGAAACCGTGTATTTTATTTTTACTTGCTCGCACATTATCCATAGACTACCCCATCTTGGAGAAAGTGTTGTAAAATAGGATATTTATAGATGCCCCATTATCAACCAGTACCTTCTTTACTATTGCTGGACCCAAGCCAATAGTGATCACCATTGGGTCAATAGTTGGAGTCAGCATTCCATTAGAATCCTGATCTCGGAAAACCACTTCTTCCCAGGATGTTTTTGGAATTTTCCAACGAAGAGAGTTATTGGAAACTTTGAATCCATCTTCTTTTGAAGCACTGCTTAGTTCATTTGTATATCTGATAATGTCCTCCCAGGTATCTCCTGCAGGATGAGGTCCCCCACTAATCGTATTGATAATAGGTCGAGAACCATTTGCAGGTGTTCTTCCGTCTTGACTTGGCTGAGCTTGCTGCCCCTGAGTAGGCTCAGTATCTAATGAACGCTTCACATACTCCTGAAGACCGTTTTTTCTTATCAACTCTTCAATCAGATTCCTCAAGTGCTGACACTCATTCGTGTCATGACCCGGTCGATTATGAAATCAACAGAACCTTCCTGAATTTGCAGCTTCTTCGGACACCTTTATTGGCTTCGGGCTCGGATAATCCTCCGTTTCCTTAGTTGCCATGTATATGTGCTCAATTGTATCACTCAACGGAGTAAGGTCTGTTGGCTTGAAGAAGCATCACTTTTTGGAATCCTTGTCGTTCCTAGCATCATTTCTGTTTCCTCTTTTTTGCCTCCCTCCTAAATTTCCTTGATTGGCTTTTGTAGAAAATTCCATCCTTTCCGGAATTACATTAGTTTTGACATTGCCAACAGAATAAATGGGATCATCTTAAAGACACATGTATTCCTTAGCTTTGTCATAGAATTTCTCTAATGTATTGGGTTTCTTTCTCTTTAACCACCTTCCAAATTCAGATTGTTTATCTATGCCTCCCTTTAAAGCCATTAGAATTAGCCTTGGCTCATGGGTCCCCACTTCGGCGGCGGTAGCATTAAAACGATTCAGAATAGATCTAATCGTTTCACCCAGGGCTTGTGCCAACTCGTTGAGGGACATAATATCTCTAACTTCCGCTGTCTGGAGGAACTGGTCTTGGAAGCATCTTGCTAGTGTGAAAAAATGATCAATAGACCTGGGAGGCAATTTAGTGAACCATAATGATGCTACCCCTTCCAAGTACACTGGGAAGTACAAACACTTAAGCTCGTCAGTTGCTTGGGCCCCATCCATGTGTCGGTCGTATCGAAACAAAAACACATTGGGTTCGCCTGTCCCATTGTAAGCTTGGATTGTAGGTGGCTTGAATTTCCGTGGGAAAGTTGCCTGTTTGATTCTTTCAGTGAGAGGGGTTTCTGATGGCGCGAACTCCCATTTAGCCTCATCATCGTTTCGATATTTGCTTTCTTTCATAATCTGTCGGACCATTTTCCAGAGACGATCCTTCTCGTGAAGGCTATCTGCGGGGCGAATGCTTTTGTCTCGACTGGAAGCTTGCTTAAGCAAGCCATCACGGTTGCGACTCCAGGGTCCTGGCCTTTCTTCACTGGAAAGTGCGCTTTTGGCAGAATTAGCAATTTGACGAGAAGTAATCCTCGCATTATGGTTCCAATCAGCTAGCTTTGAATTCTCAAGTTTTCCTTTATCAGTATTAGAGATCTCTTGGAAATATTTTTCTCGATTCGGACTAGAAGAGGAGGAACCGACATCCTCTGCATGAACAGGCTTTGAAGCTACCTTTGTCGTTGCGGCTTGAAGAGCAAAGAGTGAATCTAGCCTTGCCAAGATGGCTTTGTTAGCTATCTCCTGCTGTTGTGTCAGTCCAGCAACAACTTGATCAAGCTCATCTCTTGTGAGATTCACTCCTCCATTCGATATTTCACCTACTTCAAACCGGTTAACCGCGGGGGTTTCCTCTCTATTTCCCTCATTAGATGCTCTAGCCCTTACTTCCTTATTTGCTTTTGGCGGTATTATTTCAGAAACTAGCTTGAACTTCGAGGAGTGTTCGTCAGAAGGTCCAACTCGTAGACTCAAACGATCTATTTCGAGACTGGGCTTAAAGATCTCAATATCTTTGCAATATATTGGATGTCAGAAAGTAGTTCTGGCCCCACGGTGGGCGCCTAATTGTTAAACCAAAAATTTGGCAAAACAACCAAAGTATTGCTTGAAACGTCACCTAATAGGAGGCGAGATGCTTAGAAAGCACGTCACCTTTTCAGAGGCAAGGTGTAAGAATATCTTTACAATTGTGTGAAACCATATCTAAGATCTGAAAACATCCAAATATAAAAAGAAGATGAGAATTTATAGTGGTTCGATCCTTATTGGGGTCTACGTCCACTCTGAAGAGAGAATTTTATTATCCACAAGCTGTTTACAAGGTATAATCACTCATACATTCAACCAAACTCTCCCTCACACACATTCTTCACTTCAAATTACAGAATATGGTGGAGAAAATGTCTCGGACAGTGAGGAGATCTCTTTATTATCAAGCTTTTGCATGGAATCTTTGATCTTATGCTCTTTCACACACCATTCAAAGAAGCCATCGTTGCATGCTTCATCGATCTTCTACGAATTCACTAAGGAATTGTGTTTATATGACTGGGAAGGAATGAGGGAATGATCCGACAGCACTTCGTCCTCCTCCCAAAAAGTCCCCCCAAAATGATAGAACTGATCCCCTATTTATAGGTGACGAAATGGCTGAAATATGACTTTCAGATTATGGGTCGGTATTTTGAGTATTTATGGAAATGCCACTGCATTCTGTTTCCAGATGTCATGCTTTTGTACTAACTAGATCATCTTTGATCGATCCAAAACCTATTTTAACGATCTGGAGGCTTTGGTGCGGAGCAGATCGACCAGGGGTCTTTGACGTAGGGCAGACCGACCCTGAGGCTTCGGCGCAGGTTGGGGCGACCAGGCTAGAATTGAAGTGATATCGACTAGCTATGATAGGTTGGAGCGACCCGACGGGTTTGATCTAGAGCAGAGCGATCAGGACTCCATGAATGGCGGACCCAACGAGGGTGATAGAAGGAAAGGAACCGATCATTTTTCTTGGAAGAAAAAGCGACCAGGAGCCTTGTGAGGGAAAGGACGACCAGAGATATTGTCCATTATGGCCGACCCTTCTTGCAAAATGGTCTAAAGGATTCCGACCGACTAGGAGCTCTTATGAAACCGACCAGATGCTTGTTGACACGAGAGGAAGAACGACTCGGAACATGTTCAATGGAACTTGTGTCCTGGTCATGCGACCGACCTGCTATTGATGAGAAGATGACCAACTCCTCTTGTTCAAAAGAATGAGCGATCGGGATTATGAACGACCGAGTCTAATTACGTGCGACCAACCGACCAGGGTTTTCATAACTAAATTATTATTTGATTAATTCTGTCGATTCATATATGATTCTTTGGTAGATAAACAATTTCAAAATATAACGTTTTGAAAATATTATCATTTATATATTAATGATATGGAATATTCAATTTTGGTTTAAAATTAAATATGAAGTTGAAATTGTTTTGGAAACAAATTTAAAACGAATTATAAAATATGTTTAGAATTGAAATCGATGAAATTTATATATATAATATATTATATATATAAAATGGCCTGAATAGAACGCGCCACGGTAGTTTGCGAATTTTGACCATTGAATTCGAGTTGACATTACAGAAGCTCCGACCGTCGGATTCTCCTAAATTTAGAACTGTTGGGTTCATATCGAAAAGAGCTTTCCAATGAATATTAGCAAATTGAAATCTAACGGTTATTAAAAATATCAATAATTTGTGTAAAATCATAATATGCGAATTAGAAAGAACTGGGATGAAAAATCCCATATTTGAAAGGATAAGATGTATTTTTATCGTAGTGAACTAGTTATGAACTAGAATTATAATCCAATATTTTTGAATGAATAAATTAGTTTTGAAGTGGTTTTAAAAGTAATCAGAATTTCCAATATACTTATTGGAATGGATTTGAATTGAAATTATCTTCGGAATATCTCGATGTTGGATTTCGTGGTTATGCAGATATGGTTGTGGAAATTTGAAAGATATATTTATATCGTTATTCCCAGTACAATATTTGTTGGTTTCAGAATTTGATATTGAATATAACCGACATATTTTCTATTCAGAGCCTTGTATTTAATATCAAATGGGATTTTGGGTTCTTCGTGAATGGTGTCTTAAATAACACTGTTCTTGAACCCAGTTTATAAAAGAATAAATCTTTTAATTAAGATTTAGTGAAATTGTCCAATTAATTAGTATTTAATTGGAATTGAATTTAAATTGGTTTTTGGGATTTATCGTGAGTGGTGTTTTGAATAACACTTGTTCTTTAACCCGATTAACAATGGAAAGTGATTTTGGGTTTATCGTGAAATGTGTTTTAGATGACATTGGTTCTTTAACCCAGTTAAAGATAGGGTATTGATTTTTGGGAAGATTATAACTAAGTGGAGTTTTAATGAAACTTTAATTAGATTAAAGTGATCGAGGATGGAGTATCACGAGTTTTGCTCCAAAGACATAGTTAAATCTTTAATTAGATTTGAACGTGAAATGGTAATTATTATTTACCGATAAAACAGTGGTGTTAGATATGGAGTATTACCAGTTTTGCTCCATGGGATGAATAGGTTGGGATTGGGAAATAAAATAAATGTTTACTTCGGTGTGGTTCGCTAATCCCGACTAGTTTGGAAAACCTTAACATGGTTTGAAATGATATTCAAAGGAAGATTAAAAGATAAATTTAGAAGGATTTATCTTTGATAAAATTAATGGGAACCTTTCCCTAAGAATGTGAATATTTGAATAGAAGAATATTCTGAATTGGAATGAGGCATATGTTACGTTTGTAACACTTATTTATTATATATGTGGGTTATTCGGAAAGGTCGGGTTTATACCCATTCAGAATAACCGATTCAATGATAAGTCGAAGATGAAGACGGTGGTTGAAGACCGGAGGTCTTCACATCGTTTGGATGATTATTGATGATCTTAATTGGGCTGTTGTAACACCCCACCTCCACTAAGGCCACTCATAAAGGGAGTGCCTTAACTTCAGTGGAGCGTTTTTGGTAAACGGACACAGAATATCACAAGACATATATAAAAATTTTGCAGCAGAAAATAAACAACTTTATTAAATCACCATAATATTTTGTTACATAATACCATGAGTCATAAAACCCTTACAATAAAACACTTCTGTCTTATATTATCAGAGTACATAGGTATTTAAAAGAAAACATCATTCCCCATATTAAAGAGCAAGCCATATAAGAGACAGAGACTCGAGCGATACTTCCAAAGTAGCTCCTAGAAGATGATATCCAAATCCTGACTAAAACTGTGTGTTTCCTCCCTGAGAACTTGGGGGGGCGTAAGAAAAGAGACGAAACAAACTAGGTCAGGCATACGTCTGGTGAGTCCAGTAACTTTTAGACAGTAAATAAATAAAGGTAAACATGACAGGCATACAAAGTGGATAAGAGGATTCACGGTACAGATGATAGGTATGACAGGACGTAAGATGTATGCTTCACTACAAACTACTCTGCACTATTATTAGTCAAATCAAGATGGGATGATCCCTTCCGCTAATGATAATGATGGTGGTAGTTTCGTGTATTCCTAGCTGCTGCCATAGGTGTCACCTGCTCCAATCTCAACTAGTCGTACCCACTACCCTCCTACTACAATTTGGTAGACTTAGGGCATACGTCCGGGTATATCCTAACCACTACCCTAATCGATTGGCTCCCTACTCTGTAGATACCCTATGCTGGTCCCACAACTAGGGGGTATCACTTCCCTAAAGTGGCAACCTAAGGTGTGCACAGTTATACCTACTGGTGTCATGGTCGTCTTGTCCCCCTCTGCCCGACCCATGCACGCACATGTCCCCGGTCGGTTTGCGCTGCCCACTCCATCCGTCTTGTTTTGGATCTCTTACAATCAATCAGTAAGCGTGCCCCTTCCCCGCCTAGTACGGAGTTCTTTACTTTGATACCCCTCTGGGTTACTGACTGAAATGGGTCCCACACAACATGATACAAGCTCTCCCCTATGTCTTGTATCCCCACTAGTTTTTCTACTGACCATGTATACCCTAAGGTGTCTTTAATTACATAGCCCTCAATCAGTTATGCGTACCTATAAGTGTCTTTAATACATAACCCCTATTCTACCTATCGGTTATGCGTACCTATAGGTGTCTTTAATACATAACTCTACCTATTCCCATTAGTTATGCATACCCCAAAAGGGTGTCTTTCATACATAACTTTACTATTCTGCCCCGATTATGTATACCATTAGGTGTCTTTAATTACATAACCACTTTTTAATGGTTAAGTTTGTGGGCCTATATATACTAACATTACCCACCTACCCTTTAGTTGTACTTAACCTCCCACTGATTTAATCCTATTTATTTAATGGTTAAGTTTATGGGCCTATATATATTAATATTACCCACCTACCTATCAGTTGTACTTAACCCACCCACAATCGAATTCGTTTTGTTTAACCCTAACTTATGTCAACCATCATACAGTCCATATGTATTAAGTTAGGTTAAGTAGCATTAATTTATTATTGAGACATCTAATCGTATTTCACATGCCACCCAAGGCACCCACTTAATTCCACATGCCACCCAAGGCACCCACTTAACCCCTCATGTCCCACTACATGTTTATCTGGTTAAGTGTTTCTTAATTCATTAAGATCGTAACCTTATAAAGACCTCTCACATTAGACTGGCATTTGTGGCAGCTGGATTTTCCGGGCGGGTCCGGGCAGTCTTACACCACAAAAGAGCCTAACCTCGTGTCTTTACAACTGTTACACATTTAATTTATGCCTAAGACCTCCCACATTAGACTGACATTTATGGCAACTGGATTTGCCGGGCGGGTCCGGGCAGTCTTACACCACAAAAGAGCCTAACCTCGTGTCTTAGACGATTAATTACTACTAATTAATCATTCCCTATTTTGAATTACTTTCCCTATTCAAATTATCAATTAATTCCAAATTTAACTATGACCATAATTGACTCAATTGTGTACATCCATTTATGGTATGTAAAATCATACCAATTTCTTCACAAATTTATTTTATGCCATTTAAGGCGATTATGCCAATTCTCAATATTAAATCTTCAGACTTTAATTGCTTAAACATTCCTCTTTTGATTAATTAAGTTAATTAATTAATCATTTCCTTTTTCATAGGTTTCAATACCTATCTTATTAACAATTTGGATTTCTTATCCATAAATGGTCATATTCAAATTATACCATTTTTACCCAATTTTACCCATGTCATAATAGGCAATTATTTATATGTTTCCCTACCAGAATCATGTGTCCAATTTACATAATCACTAAGTAAATTATGCCTATTATGAATTCCCCTTTTTCCCCGCTTCTTTACTAGCGTAACCGTTTGCGTTTTTGGCGTCATCAAGGCTACAAAATAGTCTCGCCATAACAATAAAATAAAGGGAATGACAAGGTGATCGTTTTCAGTACAATTTTTGGCATAAGCATGACAACTAGGGAAAATGACATGATAACTTCGCATATAATTATGATTCACCACATAATTAACAACTTGCATGGATTCATAACAACTTGCATAGGTTCATGAATTAACAACATAATTAACAACTAACATAGGTTCATGATTCTCAACATAATCAACAACTTATATGGGTTCATGATTCACAATATAACAACTTGCAAGATTCATAACATAACTTCTTGCATAGGTGACTTACATAGGTTCATGATCCACAACATAACAACTAGCATAGATTCATGAATTAACAACCTATTAACTTACATAGGTAACTTACATAGGTTCATGATTCATAACATAACAACTAGCATAGATTCGTGAATTAACAATGCAACAACTTGCATAGGTAACTTGCATGGGTTCATTGTTTCTCAACATAATAATTTGCATAACTTCATGATTCACAACAACAATAAACTTGCATCATATCATGATTCACAACAATAATGAACTTGCATAACTTCATGATTCACAATAATAATGAACTTGCATCATTTCATGATTCACAACAATAAACTTGCATAACTACAAACAACATATACCCAAATCATAGTCTACCACAATTCACTTTTATTTATTTAAACCTAAAAGTGATTAGAACTCACCGAATAAGGGGTCTTGAGTTCTGGGACCTGAATTCTGTAATTGATTAGCGTTCCCTTGTTGTAGACAATTTCGTTGTTGTAATTTTAAGATTGATTTGAATTGAATTGTTGTCTTTAATTTGCTTCTAATTGGTGGCGGCTACTTTAGGGTTTGGAGTGACAACATGACGGCCACTGATCTAGTTTTGATTTTGATTCTAGGGTTTGAGTCTACACATGTTTATATAAAATTTCAATTTAATTATAGCCATCGGATGACCCTAGAGTTAATCGCAACCATTCAGTCCAGATTAGAACTATCCAGAAACCCTAGTGACTCATTATCTAATCAGAAATGACTCGGCACTGACTCACCATTCGAACCAGAGCCTCAGAAATCTGTGCTGATTTTTACCTTGGCCTGGGCGCACCTGCCAAGTGCGCCAGTGCAATATTGCATGGGCGCACTTCCCAAGTGCGGCAGTACAATTTTTTTCTGGCGCACATCCCAAGTGCGCTAGTGCATTCTGGTCCATTTCTGGTTTTTCTGTCTAACTTCATTCGTCCATATCTTCTTCATACGTTATCCATTTTACGCAAACTCGGACTCTATCTCAAGCAGAATTCCAAGACGAACGCAATGGCATAACCCATTTCACTTAATTCCCAAATTCGAAATTAAGTATTCTTTAATTTAGTTAATCTGATTATTCAAAAATTCGGGATGTTACATTCTCCCCTCCTTAAAGGATTTCGTCCCCAAAATCTTCAAGTCAAGAAGAATGTGCATCCTACCATCCAATCACCCATCTACTCAACCATCATCCACAAGCATCAATTGTCCTTAGAAAACTTCTAATGTTGTATGAACATATGAAAAAAGTGTGTGTATATGTTACTTATCTAATGCAAAATCAGTCGGTCTACTGATTCGGTTGGCCTCCTCAATGCAAACCATGATAATGCCATGCGTCCATTATGTATGCGAAAGAATCCTATCGATACATATTATTTCTACATGTGTGCTCAACCATTCATCAAAATGCAGCATCCATATGATAACACAACCATTGTTCATCCAATAACCTAAATATGCACACACATTTATATGCAATATGAAAGCGATTTGAGCCGATCTAGTGCCTAATGTATGTGTAAATGCATCCACGAGCAACCACTAGCAAACACTTGAATCCACTTGCAACCATCAAACATAACATGTCCCGAGCACATGTTTACATCCATGGATTTCCTATCTAAAGGTCGAAGATTCAGTTGATGGGATATAAACAAATGATATAACTAAAACAAAAGCTCTATTCCCATTTGACATCGGTTAAGAGAATAATCCCCTAAGTCTCAGCCCCGAAGACCGAAATCAACATCAGACTGACACCCAAAGAATTACCCCCATTAAACAATGTCAAAACTGGAGATCTACTGCATGCTTCGAGTAGATACCCGTATCCTTTAGAAATATCCAGATACTTACAGACTACTGGTACAAATCAGATTACAGAATGATTCTCAGAAAGCTAAGCATAACAGACCCTTGCGGGTCATAAGAAATTTTTGGGGGTCTTCCCATGACAAGTTAGAAACTTAACGACCCTCCTCTCAAAATCTAGAACGACCCTCTACATAGAAAGCTGGTCCATTTAGACTGACACGACCCGAACTTCCCCGTGAAGGAAAGCATGGATTGCGTTGAGGACAAGACAAATCAGAACGCAGACGGAAGAACATTTCATTGTTAATTACAACAATTCCATCAGAATACAAGAATATACAGAGTACAAATGAATATTATACATTCGATAAATATCAGAGATTACAATAAATTACATAACAGCGGAAAAACAATATAAAACACAACTGAAAGTAATACACGGATACAGAGCTTTCCGAGCATCGTTCCGGATGTAAATCAGGATCCTGTGAATATTAATCTGCAAAACCAAAACTACTAGCTGCCCGTGTCGAAAATAGGGGCACCCAGAGTTTAGGTTAAACCAATAAACTCCAGGTCAGTCATGTGACTGGTGTGAGAACTAAAACAGTTATTTAAAACTTTACTTTAAAAGAGAGTAATTCAAGGGACCACGTCGTATAACACGGAATGGGTTTCCTCCCAAGAATACTAGTGCATATAACAAAAAAGCGCAATGCTCTTTGGAAAAATGAAGCTATTATAAGACCCAGGTCCCATCACACAATGCAACGCAAGCCGGAGGATAAGGTTTTCCCTTATAATAGCCAAACATGCTTGGTACGTTTAAAACAAATCATTTGATACTATTATAAGTGTATAGTGTCAAAACAATTCAAATCATAAATATCAATCATAGGCGGCATGGGTACCATCTATCATGTCGCCATACTAGTTCTACAATTAGAACCGCAATATCACGTATTGGAAATTGGATTTCCGTCATAAGTCGAGGCAAGAAGCAAGCTCCTCTCCGATTCGAGACACTCTAGCAAATGTCTCAGGACCCCACTATGATCCTTGGATCTTCAGCGCCGGTCCTCACCTAACTTTGGAGGATTAGTTATTCCTGAGCACACGTTTCCCGGTCCTTACAGACCTATATCCGAGGCGCCTCGCATTCCAACAACCACACAGGTGAAAAGTATATAAATGTCAGGACTGGCAGGTCACTGACACCACCTTAGCTAGATAGAAACGTCGTGCTCTCCCTGTAGTCACTATCCCGTTTTTGACTCATACCGAGGTGTGAGGCTCGCGAATTCACGCTATACACAAAGCTACGCGACACAGGCCGTGCTTTGATCATCAACCACAAGACTTTGCTTTTCAACAGAAGCCTTGATCAGTTGCCACTTATGCGTGCCACACTGGCAATTCACTACATGCGACTGATGTCCATTGATATACAACCTCTGAGCTCGTACGTCTCAGAGAAGGACGTTAAGCAAGAGAATAAATTCTCTGCCGCCAAAACAGATGTATATTTAATAGAGATCAATCAACACAGAATAAAATCCAATGTCAAACACACAATCCATTTACAAGTTCGTTCTGGGTTTGAACGAAACCGGAGGCACTTTCCTCGCATATCCATCCATCTCCAAGTACGTCTGGACGATCACCAACTGATTCCCTCATCTTGGGTGCACAGCCCAATCAAGATCATCAGTAATCACCCAAACGATGTGAAGACTTCCGGTCTTCTACCACCGTCTTCATCTTCGACTTATCGCCGAATCGGTTATTCAGAATGGGTATAAACCCGGCCTTTCCGAATAACCACATATATAATAAAACAAATGTTACACAAACACAACGAACGCCTTATTCCAATTCAAAATATTCTTTTATTCAAATTTTCACACTTTTAGGGAAAGGTTCCCATTGATTTTATCAAAGATAAATTCTGCTAAATTTATTCTTTAATCTTCCTTTGGATATCATTTCAAACCATATTATGGTTTGCCAAACTAGTCGGGATTAGCGAACCACACCGAATTAATTGTTTATTTTATTTCTCAATCCCAACTTATTCATCCCCTGGAGCAAAACTGGTAATACTCCATATCTAACACCACGGTATTATCGGTAAAATTAATTACCATTTCACGTTCAAATCTAATTAAAGATTTAACTATCGCTTTGGAGCAAAACTGGTGGTACTCCATTCTCGATCACCTTTCAGATTTGATAATTTAAATTATCAATTCACATTTCAATCTAATTAAAGATTCATTAAAACTCCACTTAGTTTTAATCTTCTCAAAAATCCATATCCTGTCTTTAACTGGGTTAAAGAACCAATGTCACCTAAAACACGATTCACGATAAACCCAAAATCACACTCTATTGTTAATCGGGTTAAAGAACAGGTGTTGTTCAAAGCACCGCTCACGATAAACCCAAAAACCAATTCAAATTCAATTCCAATTAAGTATTATTTAATTGATACACTTCATTAAATCTAAATAGAAAGATTTAATCTTTTTCTCTATTGGGGTTAAGAACAGTGTTAATGAAGACACCATTCACGACAAACCCAAATCACATTTGATATTAAATCCAAGGCTCTGAATAGAAAATATACCGGCTTATATTCAATATCAAATCCTGAAACCAACAAATATCGTATTGGAAATAACGATATAAAATATATCTTTCAAATTCCCATAACAATATTTGTAGAATCACAGAATCCAACATCGAAATATTCCAAAGACAACTTCGATTCAAATCCATTCCAATTCAATTATTGGAATTTCTGATTACCTTTAAAACCACTTTCAAATTCAATTTATTTATTTCAAAAATAAATTGATTTTATTTCTAGTTCAAAACTAGTTCATTCGATAAAAATCTATTTTTATCTTTTCAAATGTGGAATTTTTCATCCTAGTTCTTTCCAATTCATATATTATGATTTTGCACAAATTGTTGATATTTTTAATAATTTTATCAAGGCCCATAAAGTCAATTTCCATCAACGGCCATCGAACTGCACTTACAGCGACCTTTTCCAAATTTGATTTGGATATAATTCCAAATCCAACCGTTAGATTTCAAATTTCTAATATTCATTGGAAAACTCTTTTCGATACGAACCCAAAGGTTCCGGTTTTAGGAGAATCCAACGGTCGGATCTCCCGTAATGTCTGTTCGAAGTCAATGGTCGAAATTCACGAACTGCCGCGGCGCGGCGTGTTCTATTCAGGCCATTATATATATAATATATATAATATATATATATATATATATATATATATATATCGTCGATTTCCTTTTAAAACGTATTTTATAAATCGTTTTAAATTCGTTTTCAAAACCATTTCAACCCTATATTCAATTTCAAATAAAAATTGGATATTTCATATCATTACTATATAAATGATAATATTTTCAGAACGTTATATTTTGAAATCACTACCTTTTCAATATTCATTACAAAAACGAATGTAATCGATATAAATATCGTTCACGTCAAAATAGCGCAACTCTAATCAACACGGCTTTATATATTTCAATAAATTCGTTATTCTATTCAATAAATGAATATTTATTCTATTCAACACATGAATCTATATTTCTTTCAACACATGACTAATCTCAACACATGAGTACTGTCAACACACGACTATTTTTGTTATGTAAAATATTTTATAAAACTATGGTATCTATCGTTTGATTTTTAATCAGACTCCAACCGTAAAGTAGTGTCTAATCGTAAATATGATAAAGATGTAAATTTTATTATTAAAATATTTTACTCGACACATGAATAGTTTCAACACATGAACATCGTCAACACATGACTATTTTTATATTCAACACATGAATTTTCTTTTATAATATTCATTATTTTCCCGATTGGAATGAGGCCCAGTCAATTACCATATAACGTTAATTATATGGATTCCACCCAACACATGTATATAATAGCAACGATAAACAATCAACCATCATCCAAAGTGCACCACACAACTACATAAGCATCAAATATAAATAATTAATGCTTACACAGTCTGTCGACCAATCGATCGACATACAATGAAATAATTGGGATTAGTGTACGCCAAATATCACCCCAACACCCGTGTGTGGTTTCAAATCAACAAACACAGATTTTTATTTGTGCAGTTGGGCGATGTGTAAAATTTATCATCCCAATCAATATCAGTCAAATCAGTGTATATAAACAAATCGGCCGATTTGTTTATAAATATTCATTTATTCACATTCACGTTAAAAATTATATTTTCAACGATAATTAATTTATTTCAACTCATGAATATATTTCATTATCTATTTCACATCAACATCACAAACAATTTTCACAACACATCAATCAAACAAACAAGCCGTCCATGGTCTGTGGACGACGGGTGTCGGGTGCTACTAAGCACCGTCTGCATCGTAGTATATATATATATAACTAGGAAAAGAAATTTAGAGTGAGAAGTTCTCACCGACTAGCTAATCCAATACCACGACTCTTCTTATGTAGAAATCTTCGTCGTGCTCACCTTTTTGCCAATTTCACTGCCCGTAGTCACTACATATATAAAAATCACATTTTTATATTCTCTCTACTTCACGATTAAAATAAAATTCAGATTTTTATTTCACTTCATATATTTACAACGCTTCTTTCTATATAAAAATTATATTTTTATATTTCTACTTCTTATATAAAGATCGAATTTTTATTCTCTATATAATATAAAAATCATATTTTTAATATCTACATTATATAAAAATCTTATCTTTATATCTTCTATAAGTTGAAAATCGGATTTTTATTCTCTCTATAATATAAAAATCATATTTTTATTTACTTCATATGTCAAAACCCATAGAAAATTTAAAATGGAGAAAACTCACATATTTTCTATCGCCCGGATTTGTTGTTCTGGTCCCAGAATTTGCAAACGAGCTCCAATCTTCACACCATCTTTTTTTCTAGCTTAAACGCGCCATTCCGGACAACTTTCGCCTAGAGAATTTTGATGAAAAATGCTCTAATTCGCCAGAATTCGCGAAAGTACACGAATTTTACCGCTTTCAGACAGCAGATTTTGAACGCGTTTTCCGAGCAGCTCCGAACTCCAAAACACGACTTCCATATAGCCAAATCGAAGAGAATTTCGCGCTCTACAACTTTGGTTTAGAAGGACTTTGGCCAGAAATGCACCGTTTGAGAGATATAGGCCAAAACAGTCCGGGGTGTTTTGTGCAAGACGAGAACTTTGGTGAAAATGAATTTTTGAGTGTAGCGGGGCCCACGGCCGGAGTTGGGTGGCCAGCAGGCGGTGGAGGGCCTAGTGGACGTGGGGGAGAGTGCTAAGGGCGGTGGTGGGGCCCGTGGTGGCCGCGGTGGTGGTGGTTGGTGATTTGAGGGTTTAGGGTTCATGAAAAGAGGAGAGAGAAGGAGGAGGAGGAAGAGGAGGAGGAGGGGGTGCGGTCGGCCGGCGGTGGGCGGCCGGTAGTGGGAGGCCGGCAGTGGGCGGTGGAGGCCGGTGGTGGTGCTGGTGGAGGAGGGCAGCGGCATGGTGGAGCGGTGACCATTAAGGAGGAAAAATGCAAAAGAAGGAAGTGGAAGAAAGTGAGAAACAAAAGGAAGGAAAAGCGATTATATGCTAGTTTCTCGCGTATCGCCTGAATGCTAATGATCTCCAATCGCCGCGGATTTCGGTCACGAGATAGTAGATGTGAAGACGAGTCCAATGAAACAAGTTTCGTCGAATTCCGAGTTTGTTTGACCGTCCGTTAAAATTCTCAAAAATGCTCAGATAAGCTCTAAAAATGCATTTTGGCGCACCATTTCTTCTTGCACGCTCACATGCTAACTCAAAAAATCAAGCACTCTTGGATTTAACCATTATTAGACGATACGAATCCAGAAAAATAAGTAGAATCGAATTCCGAGGTCGTATCAATAATGTTCCTTTGTAAAATGACTGCCCACTTTTGAACAAATGGTTTTGCTTCGCACGGCCACATACTGACTCCGTTCGACGCGCACTTTGGAACTCAACAATAATTTGTCATTGTGAATCCATAAATATTTATCTCGTCGAATTCTGAGCTCGTATGCAAAATTTCACTTTTTAAGGGCTATGTTTTGCTAACCGAAAAGCTCAAGTCCATTGCCACTATTACGGATATCGGAATATATCGAAGCTTATACTTTTCGGAGTTCTAAATGGCATTTTGAACTCAATGGAAGTGGTTTCGAGTTCAAATTAATCCGTATGCAAAATATGACTTTTTGGGCCATGTATAATTTACGTAGCGACTATTCTGAATTTTCAACTGGGCATAACTTTTGATTCCCGCTATGAAATTCCGATTTTTCGGATTCGTTGGAAAGATATTCTCAACTAGATTCTAATATTTTTGGTTTCGCCAAAATCCGGTTTATTTTGCACCCAGTATGTTCAATTGAAATTTGAAATCGAATTATCGAACTACCGCGCCATTTTCAATTTCTTTTATAATTATATATAATTATTTATATTCTAACGACGATGTATATAAATATATACGTTCTAATTCTATTCAAAATAAATTTCTGGTCGTTATTATTTAAAATAATTCATTTTAAATATTCAAAATTCATTAAAATTGCCAAAATAAAAATTTTAAATTGGCTCAGAATTTCCGGGTTGTTACATTCTCCACCACTTAAAACTTTCCGTCCCCGAAAAGGAACGAAGTCGAAAGTTGTTTTAAAAACCAACTCAACGTTCATTCTGGCTTCCATTCTCCAACTTTTCAGATTCTGAGAATTTTCAAATTCTTCAAAAATTTGGCTAACACCCGGAATTTTCGAAAAATTTCGCCATAACCTCCTTTGTATGAGGAGGGGTTTGGAAATTTATTGCGCCGTATTAGGTACCCAATAAATCCTATAAAGCATACACATATTTATAGTGATATATTCTGGTGTTTACAGGGGAGTGTGTATAGATAATAACTCCAGAGAATAAATTCTCGTCACCCTGTCAAAGCCTGAGGGAGTGTGTATTTTAATTGCTCCAGAGAATAAATTCTCGTCACCTTGTCCCGTGTGGGAAATAAATAATCCATGTGCCATATCTAATGACTAGAGAGACATGATTATTGTCAACTCCAGACCCGTGTGGGGTTTTTTATTAATCTGACAATTTTACCGTTACAATTTTATATTGTCCATATCAGTCATCAGTTCAACCTGTAATACGTAGTCCATATCTGTCATCAATTCAACCTATAATATATAGTCATCGCCATACAAGCCTCTCGCTCGTATGGTAAATCTTCCACCTCGTCACACAAGCTCCAAATGCTTGTGTGGTATATGACGAAGTATGCGATATTAAGAAGTATGCCATCTTCAGGAAGTATGCCATCTTCAGGAATTACGCCATGCAGTGTAGTTCAAAATTAATTGTTACTATCCTATGGCGACATTTATTAATTACACACAGAATAACCAGCACTCCGCATCCAATGGCACTCACAGGAGTTGATATAATAATAAAAGTGCGCATCCAACTCATTAAGGTTTACCTATTTGTCGGGCACGCAAATAAATTCTTTACTCAACAGCTAATCCATTTACCTGTTCAAACATATATATGTATATGCATGCACTTGCAAATAATTTAAAATACAATTCAATATTTGGTTCAATTAAGCCTAAATTCACCATTCATTCACATAATTGTTTATTTAAATAATCATACAACACAACCATCAATCAATTAGTGAATTATCTTTTCAAATTCATAATTTGATATATATACAGAAAAACATGTTTTTGATGCCAAATCACAACAAATAAATCTATCTTTATTAGTTTTGTTCTCACACCAGTCTAATGGAAATATATAGATATTACACCTTCGAAACACGAAAATAAATACTGGTGATGGCGCGCCATCATCAGAATCATGTCCGGGTGACTAGAATGCGATTCTATATCTATCCAATATATTAAAACTTCGAATATATGTTCATGACGCGTATATGCAAAATCTTTATATATTGGATTGTCCAAATTCAATATAAATAAATATTCAAATATGTATAAAACGATTTAAATTTTCAAAACAATATTGTTTTCATTTGAAAAATATACTCTTCACACTCGTTCTAGGATACTACTGATCCTATCTCTAACGTGTCATTCTAATTGGATATTACTAATCCAATCTCTGATGAATTCTTTCGTATGGTTCTAATGTGTCTTGTTCTCGAGCTCTGTAAACCAAAGGTCCGATACCATACTGACATGATCCGTGCTTTCCTTCATGGGGAAGTTCGGGTCGTGTCATAGACCCAACCCGTAGCCCATAAACTTAAGCACACAAATGTCACATTCAAATTTTTGACGCCTAACATAGATAATTTCAATCCTTTACAGCTCATCAATAAATGAGCCGAACCACAAAAGGGGTTTGAAACAACAACGGGATCAGAAACAAGACTAGTATTAGAGTGCAGAGTCAATTACAAAATCAAAATGCCAGAATCCAAAAGAGTCTTAACTTCATAAGGAAATTAAACCTTTTACATAAATTTTTCCTATTTCTATCCTATCCATCTTGTAACACCCCACATCCGTTAAGGTCACTCACAAAGGGAATGCCTTAACTTCAATGGAGCATTATGGGTACTGGAACAGAAATATTACAAGACAGACATATATAAAATAGCGAAAGGTAAAGTAGAAGTACTTCAAATCATTTATTAAAGGATAAATTGTTTACATTAAAAAGTCCATCAACTTCCAATACCCAAATACATAGCTAAAATATCTGTCTTGCTCAAAAACAAAGAAGCATGAAAATAAGTTATATTATTCCCCAATAAAGCAAAGCAAGCCATAGCCAAGAGAAATCCAAGCCTTAAATGAAAGAGCCTTGGAGCTTGGTAAGGTCCGAACTAAGCTGTATTCCCACCCTGCGAACCTGGGGGGGAACGGAAGAAAAAGAGGCGAAACAAAACGGGTCAGTCATAAAGACTGAGTAAGTTCTAGTGACTTTCAGCATAAAAATAGGTAAAGATAACATGGCATGAATAAACTGAAAGTAAACATAAGAATGATGACAAGGTAGACAAGATAAACTAAGATAACAAGATAAACTATGCTAACAAGATAAACTAAGGTAACAAGATAAATTAAGGTAACAAGATAAACTTCGGGCACGATGAATAAAGTATAACATCCCATAATTCCTATTAAGTATCACATCACATGGTTTCTATCAAGAATAACATCGCAAAGTTTCTAAGCTTCACCATTAAAATGATATCTATTTGCTCTGCACCGCCTAACTAGCATCCTCGTAAGTGTCTTACATGGAGTGATCCGTATTCCTACTAGTGTCCCAACTAGTAGCCGGTGTTATATAATAATTACAACGTGATCCCAATCCCTGCAATTATGGTAGCCTTCAGGTGTACATCGATTTTGAGGATTCCACCTCGATCACCCCAATAGCCATGTATATATTCGATGCACCCTTACTACCTTATCGATCGCCCCCCTACTTGACCTAGTTCTCGTTTGTGTCACGCGTCCCCCTACTTGTAGATACCTATGCTAGTCCCACCATGGGGTGTATCAAGTCCCATGGTGGCAACCCTGACACAATCAAGATGCACAGCTTTATACCTACTGATGCCCAATGGCTAAATTTTCTGCGCTGAAGTGTGTGCACGCCCGCACTCCGTTAGAACCTGCACTGCTGCACCAACCGCCGCTAATTTGACCTCTTATAATCAGCCCAGTAATCGTGCCCCACCCTGCCTAGCTCATGGTTTCGTTGATACCTAATGTGGGTTACTGCTGAAATGGGTCCCCGTTACTAGGTTTTTCTAATGGTTAAGTCTTTGGGCCTATATTCTCTGATATTACCCACCAACCCTGATGTTTACTTAACCCCGCTACTGATTCAAGCATGTGTATTTAATGGTTAAGTGTATGTGGGCCTATATTTACTAATATTACCCACTAACCCTAAATGTACTTAACCCTCTCCGTCCATTACGTTAAATTGGTTAAGTGTTTTCCCTTGTTTTACTTAACCCTACCACACATCATGTTATATTGGTTAAGTGTTGTTCCTTGTGTTACTTAACCCTACCGCAAGTCTTGTTATATTGGCTAAGTGTTCTCCCTTGTGTTAACTTAACCCCACCGCATGTCATGTCATATTGGTTAAGTGTATATTGACTTAGCCCACCTACCTATCATGTTGTGACGGTTAAGTGTTACCCTCTGTTGTTACTTAACCTTACCACGCATCACGTTATATTGGTTAAGTGCATGTTAACTTAACCCCATCCACCAGTCGTATTATAATGGTTAAGTGTTACTCTAGTGTGTTTACTTAACCCTACCACGGATCAGGTTATATCGATTGGGTGTTATCAACCTATTCAAGTTAGCCCAACCCATCCGCCAGTCACGTTATAACGGTTAAGTGTTATTAGCTTAGCCACGTTACTTAACCCACCCACTCATATCATATTTGTTAAGTGTCATTAGTCTAGTCATATTACTTAACCCACACATTGGTCTGATCAACAGTTATGTTGGTTGAGCCTGCACTTATAAGTTTTGCCTGTTCTTAACTCATACCGGTTAGGTCCACATTTGTATGACAAATTTCAATGTCATGCCACCTAACCCTCTAACCATACCCACGTCTTATTATGGTTAGTATTCCTTAATTCATTCATTATGACGAACGAATCATGACCTCTCACATTAGACCGTGTATTTTGTGGCCACTGGATTTGCCGGGCGGTTCCGGGCAGATTTACACCACAAACTGGGTCTAACCTCGTGTCATAAACCGTTACGCCTACAATTCGGCCTTCGATCTCTCACATTAGACTGACACTTTGTGGCTACTGGATTTGCCGGGCGGTTCCGGGCAGATTTACACCACAAACTGAGTCTAACCTCGTGTCAAAGGTTCATTAATGGTCGTATTCCACCCAAAACCCCAATATCAGTTCTTGTGTTTAATATATATAAATGTTCATGATTCATGTTTTTGCCCAAAACGTATTCCCAAATTATTATCATAATTTACTTTAAGGTTATGCCAAATTATAGCCTCCTATTTCCAATACATACCAACTACCCAAAACCCAACTTAGGCGCGTTCATGTAAAACTTTCTCCAAATCATAAATTATCATATATGTTTCTACTCCAAATTTTACATAATTAACATATGCCCAAGTTCTTGGTTACATGTCAGTTTTACATATGCCCAATTCATACCAAATTTACATATGTTCAATTCATGCCGTTTTACATGTATGCAAATTTTATGCCAATTTACACATATATCAAGTTTAATACCGTTTTACATATGTCAAGATTCATGATCTACATGTTTACAAAGATATGCTTAATTTACATTGATCCAGTTTTATACCCAAAATTACATGTTTAACATGTTTACAACAATTTACCCATAACGAGTTCTAGCCAAATTACATATATCAAGATCCATGTCAAACTGTATATGCCAATCCCCATTCTTGCAATTACTTTTACAATGACAATACCCAAATATTCAATTTCATGTTAATGGTATCCAATTTTTATGTTATGCCATCAATTCCACCAAACACACATATATCCAATTAGGTATTATCCCAATATTTCCCCGTATTCAATCGTACGCAAATCGCGTTTTAGGCCTAGGTCCGAAATTGACCAAGGTTCATCAAAAGAAAATAAATAGGGGGAGGTAGAAGTTGCAATAAGAGCAAGATCAGAAAGGAAACAGCATAAATCACGATGATAGGCATAAAGATCACAACTTGATGATAACATCATTACGAATCAAGAAAACTGCTGAATAGATCATAAACTTGGCATGAGAATAAAGATAGACAAGTCTCAAATCTCAAGATTCAAGAAGCAACAAAAATAGATCGATAAACATACTTAAATCCAATTTCACTTCATCACATGCCCATATTATATTTAAATATTTTGATCTGAAAATAACTAGAACTTTTAGAGCATGGCAAATGAATTACGAACTGAATTTGTTGTAAAAATGTCGCGGCGTTGTTGATTTATTGTCTTGAATCGTTATTGAAGCTTTGTTCTTCGAATTGTTTATGAAAGCTTTGGAGTTTGAATGCTTAAGCTTTAAGCTTTTGAATTGTCTCTTAGGCTTGTTGGCTTGTCTCTAGGATTTCTAATTGACGGCCATTCCTAGTTCCTCTCCAGCAGCATGACGGCTATTGTATTCTATTATTTGTGTGAGTTTAGGGATAGGTTTGAGTTGTATTTATAGAATTTTAAATTTTTTTGAGCCGTCGGATGAAGATAAGAGGAATCTAGACCATACAAAGTTCAAAGAGCCACTCAAAAGGTGACACGTAAGCCCTAGTGACTCAGTCAAGCATCAGAATTCGACCAGACCCTGATCGGGCCAGCCAAGACCTGACCAGCAGGTCATTCTGACCTGGGCGCACTTGGCAGGTGCGCCAGGCTAAAAATGTACTGGCGCATTTCCTAAGTGCGCCAGTTCATTTCTGTTCTGGCGCACTTCCCAAGTGCGCCAGTGCATTCTGACCGTTTTCTGGTTTTTCGCCCAACTTCGTTCGTCCATATCTTCTTCATACGATATCCGTTTTACGCAAACTCGGACTTTATCTCAAGCAGAATTTCGAGACGGACGCAATGGCGCAACCTGTTTCCCTTAATTCTTCTCCTAAAAATTAATTATACCTTGATTTATTGTTTCAACATGTTATTAAAATTCGGGTTGTTACATTCTCCCCTCCTTAAAGGATTTCGTCCCCGAAATCATCAAGTTAAGAAGAATGTGTCCTACCATCCAATCATCCATCTACTCAATCATCAATCACAGGCATTCATTGTCCTTAAGAGATTTCTAATGCTGTATGAACATATGCAAGAAGTGTGTGTATATGTTCCTTGTCTAATGCAAATGATCAGGCCTGATTGATCTTCATAATGCAAAATATGTTTTGTGCCATGAGTCCAACATGTATGCATTTAGTCCTAGTCATATAAACACTATATGTGTGCACAAACATCCATCCATATGCAACATCCATATGATAACACATTCAAATTCATCCATAAACAAGTATAAACACTCATGCATATGCAATATGAAAGTGTGTCTGAGCCGATCTAGTGCCTAATGTGTAAATGCATCCACGAGCAACCACTAGCAATCACTTGCAACCACTTGCAACCGTCAATCATAACATGTCTCAAACACATGTTTACACCCAATTGTTCCTATCTAAAGATAAAGTCGAATGACAGAAGCAAGTAAAAACTTTGTGCCCATTAGGCAATGTCAAAACTGGAAATCTACGTTACATATATCCTGATTAGGAGAAGAACTCCCTAAGCATCAGCCCCGAAGACCGAAATCATCATCAGACTGACACCTAAAGAATTACTCAACCCAACCAATATATATATATGTTTCTAGGAAACTAAGCATGACAGACTCCTTTTAGGTCACAAGAAATCCCTTCCTAAAACTAACCCTTATCCTATAAAACCCAAAAAAAAAAGTTTAGTCAACCCAACGAACACCCTCAAGCCCCAACATGTGTTACTAACAGATGAGTCATACTCCCTATGGGGTTTGCAATAGAAATTGGATTGAGGATAGGACCGAGATGATATACACAAAATATAGCATGCAAGTAAGCTCTACAGGAAGAAAGGGATCAAGGGTATACTCTTAAGAAGAGATATGATGCACGAATCTAGTCTTCAATCTTCTAAGTCGCATTTCCTTGAGCTTAACTCCATTGTGCTTTGTCCGTCTTTAACTTCACAATTTCGTAGCTTCTTAATTCTTGTTTCCAAAATATGAGTTGGAACCTATTTCACTGTTGCCTCTCGTTCCTCTTTCACTTACTCTACTTCTAGTATACTCGGCTCAAACATAATGGCGTACTCATGGTTTCATGCAAGCTCCCCAAAATTCACTAGTGAATCTTGGATCTCGTCCACTTACTATCAGGTATTCCACGTAGAAGAACTATCTCTTGGAAATAAATGCCAACCATGTTGCCAAATGTACTTACTAAGGTGATTTTCTATAACTCATGCATAAGCGAAATGAACCTTCTGCCTTAGTGGCGAACACTACTCGAGCGGATCAATGAATGTATCAAGAGATTCTAGGTAACTAAACCTGACAGAATCCTAAGGGTTACACTAGACTTCGAAGGCATTACCGAGGCAGGTCAAGAGTCTAACTACCCTTTTTTCATACTCGAGAATGGTACCATTTCTGGAAAACCACTCCATCCCTAGAATCAACCCATAGCCCAAAAATAGAATCATTACTTCTAAACTCAACACTTAGCATAGACATTCTCAAATCCAAACAAGTCATGAATAAATGAGCCGATTCCCCAACAGGATTTGAGACAAAAATGGGATCCTCTACTACGTTAGTACTAAGGTACGGAGACTCAATCATCGAAGCAAAATAGGAAGGATGCGATGTACAAAAACAGAGTTCTAGTGGGATGATAGAAAAGAAAAGCTAAACCTTTAACAGAAACGTTACCACCTTTCTTAGGTACGCTAGTAGTGAGAGCATACAATTGCCCTCTCGACGATCTTGTCCTTTGCCCTTGTCCTTGTCCTATAATACTTAACTGCATGTCCCTTCTTACCATACTAAAGATATTCTCTCTTGTCATGGGTTTTTTTTCTATTCTTTCACTTAGGCCTCTTTCCTTTCACCTTTTTCCCCCTTCGTGGATTAAGCTATAACAACTAGTTCCTTGTTCTTACTGTCCTTGTATAGTTTGTTGACAAGTCTCTCGAAGCTATCTCTAACTCACGGCACTCTACCCAACTTGAAATAAGATTAGAGGCATATGGAACTACCACAGCTACGGACGGAGGTTGGGCACTCCTTTGCTCTCCGTCATGTGTCGGATGCCTACTAAACTATGGTGAAAAGAGAGAGAAGAGATTTCAAGAGAGAATCAAAAGATAGTGCATATGGCTTTGGGGAATATGCCTTTTAATCAAAACAAAGTTTTCTTGAAAATTAGCTTCTTTGTAAACGTTTTGAAAACTAGTTTCAGAAGGTTTTTGAAAACTTTTGCCCAGTCTGGTAACCTTCTGCTCTGATACCAAATGTAACACCCCACATCCGTTAAGGTCACTCACAAAGGGAATGCCTTAACTTCAATGGAGCATTATGGGTACTGGAACAGAAATATTACAAGACAGACATATATAAAACAGCGGAAGGTAAAGTAGAAGTACTTCAAATCATTTATTAAAGGATAAATTGTTTACATTAAAAAGCCCATCAACTTCCAATACCCAAATACATAGCTAAAATATCTGTCTTGCTCAAAAACAAAGAAACATAAAAATAAGTTATAGTATTCCCCAATAAAGCAAAGCAAGCCATAGCCAAGAGAAATCCAAGCCTTGCCTGAAACAGCCTTGGAGCTTGGTAAGGTCCGAACTAAGCTGTATTCCCACCCTGCGAACCTGGGGGGGGGGGGGAACGGAAGAAAAAGAGGCGATACAAAACGGGTCAGTCATAAAGACTGAGTAAGTTCTAGTGACTTTCAGCATAAAAATAGGTAAAGATAACATGGCATGAATAAACTGAAAGTAAACATAAGCATGATGACAAGGTAGGCAAGATAAACTAAGATAACAAGATAAACTATGCTAACAAGATAAACTAAGGTAACAAGATAAACTATTGTAACAAGATAAACTTCGGGCACGATGAATCAAGTATAACATCCCATAATTCCTATCAAGTATCACATCGCATGGTTTCTATCAAGAATAACATCGCAAGGTTTCTAAGCTTCACCATTAAAATGATATCTATTTGCTTGCACCGCCTAACTAGCATCCTCATAAGTGTCTTACACGGAGTGATCCGTATTCCTACTAGTGTCCAACTAGTAGCCCGTGTTATATAATAATTACAACGTGATCCAAATCCCCGCAATTATGATAGCCTTCAGGTGTACATCGATTTTGAGGATTCCACCTCGATCACCCCAAAGGCCATGTATATATTCGATGCACCCTTACTACCTTATCGATCGGCTCCCTACTTGACCTAGTTCTCGTTTGTGTCACGCGGCCCCATACTTGTAGATACCTGTGCTGGTCCCACCATGGGGTGTATCAAGTCCCATGGTGGCAACCCTGACACAATCAAGATGCACAGCTTTATACCTACTGATGCCCAGTGGCTAAATTTTCTGCGCTGAAGTGTGTGCACGCCCGCACTGCGTTAGAACCTGCACTGCTGCACCAACCGCCGCTAATTTGACCTCTTATAATCAGCCAGTAATCGTGCCCCACCCTGCCTAGCTCATGGTTCCGTTGATACCTAATGTGGGTTACTACTGAAATGGGTCCCCGTTACTAGGTTTTTCTAATGATTAAGTCTTTGGGCCTATATTCTCTGATATTACCCACCAACCCTGATGTGTACTTAACCCCGCTACTGATTCAAGCATGTGTATTTAATGGTTAAGTGTATGTGGGCCTATATTTACTAATATTACCCACCAACCCTAAATGTACTTAACCCTCTCCGTCCATTACGTTAAATTGGTTAAGTGTTTTCCCTTGTTTTACTTAACCCTACCACACATCATGTTATATTGGTTAAGTGTTGTTCCTTGTGTTACTTAACCCTACCGCAAGTCTTGTTATACTGGCTAAGTGTTCTCCCTTGTGTTAACTTAACCCCACCGCATGTCATGTCATATTGGTTAAGTGTATAGTGACTTAGCCCACCTACCTATCATGTTGTACCGGTTAAGTGTTACCCTCTGTTGTTACTTAACCTTACCACGCATCACGTTATATTGATTAAGTGCATGTTAACTTAACACCATCCACCAGTCGTATTATAATGGTTAAGTGTTACTCTCGTGTGTTTACTTAACCCTACCACGCATCAGGTTATATCGATTGGGTGTTATCAACCTATTCAAGTTAGCCTAACCCATCCGCCAGTCACGTTATAACGGTTAAGTGTTATTAGCTTAGCCACGTTACTTAACCCACCCACTCATATCATATTGGTTAAGTGTCATTAGTCTAGTCATATTACTTAACCCACACATTAGTCTGATCAACAGTTATGTTTGTTGAGCCTGCACTTATAAGTTTTGCATGTTCTTAACTCATACCGGTTAGGTCCACATTTATATGACAAATTTCAATGTCATGCCACCTAACCCTCTAACCATACCCACGTCTTATTATGGTTAGTATTCCTTAATTCATTCATTATGACGAACGAATCATGACCTCTCACATTAGATCGTGCATTTTGTAGCCACTGGATTTGTCGGGCGGTTCCGGGCAGATTTACACCACAAACTGGGTCTAACCTCGTGTCATAAACCGTTACGCCTACAATTCGGCCTTCGACCTCTCACATTAGACTGACACTTTGTGGCTACTGGATTAGTCGGGCGGTTCCGGGCAGATTTACACCACAAACTGAGTCTAACCTCGTGTCAAAGGTTCATTAATGGTCGTATTCCACCCAAAACTCCAATATCAGTTCATGTGTTTAACATATATAAATGTTCATGATTCATGTTTTTGCCCAAAACGTATTCCCGAATTATTATCATAATTTACTATAAGGTTATGCCAAATTATAGCCTCCTATTTCCAATACATACCAACTACCCAAAACCCAACTTAGGCACGTTCATGTAAAACTTTCTCCAAATCATAAATTATCATATATGTTTCTACTCCAAATTTTACATAATTAACATATGCCCAAGCTCTAGGTTACATGTCAGTTTTACATATGCCCAATTCATACCAAATTTACATATGTTCAATTCATGCCATTTTACATGTATGCAAATTTTATGCCAATTTACACATATATCAAGTTTAATACCATTTTACATATGTCAAGATTCATGATCTACAAGTTTACAAAGATATGCTTGAATTACATAGATCCAGTTTTATACCCAAAATTACATGTTTAACATGTTTACACCAATTTACCCATAACGAGTTCTAGCCAAATTACATATATCAAGATCCATGTCAAACTATATATGCCAATCCCCATTCTTGCAATTACTATTACAATGAAAATACCCAAATATTCAATTTCATGTTAATGGTATCCAATTTTTATGTTATGCCATCAATTCCACCAAACACACATATATCCAATTAGGTATTAACCCAATATTTCCACGTATTCAATCGTACGCAAATCGCATTTTAGGCCTAGGTCCGAAATTGACCAAGGTTCATCAAAAGAAAATAAATAGGGGGAGGTAGAAGTTGCAATAAGAGCAAGATCAGAAACGAAACAACATAAATCATCATGATAGGCATAAAGATCACAACTTGATGATAACATCCTTACGAATCAAGAAAACTGCTGAATAGATCATAAACTTGGCATGAGAATAAAGATAGACAAGTCTCAAATCTCAAGATTCAAGAAGCAACAGAAATAGATCGATAAACATACTTAAATCCAATTTCACTTCATCACATGCCCATATTATATTTAAATATTTTAATCTGAAAACAACTAGAACTTACAGAGCATGGCAAATGAATTACGAACTGAATTTGTTGAAAAAATGTCGTGGCGTTGTTGATTTATTGTCTTGAATCGTTGTTGAAGCTTTGTTCTTCGAATTGTGTATGAAAGCTTTGGAGTTTGAATGCTTAAGCTTTAAGCTTTTGAATTGTCTCTTAGGCTTGTTGGCTTGTCTCAAGGGTTTCTAATTGACGGCCATTCCTAGTTCCTCTCCAGCAGCATGACGGCTATTGTATTATATTATTTGTGTGAGTTTAGGGTTAGGTTTGAGTTGTATTTATAGAATTTTAAATTGTTTTGAGCCGTCGGATGAAGATAGGAGGTATCTAGACCATACAAAGTTCAAAGAGCCACTCAAAAGGTGACACGTAAGCCCTAGTGACTCAGTCAAGCATCAGAATTCGACCAGACCCTGATCAAGCTAGCCAAGACCTGACCAGCAGGTCATTCTGACCTGGGCGCACTTGGCAGGTGCGCCAGGCTAAAAATGTACTGGCGCACTTCCCAAGTGCACCAGTTCATTTCTGTTTTGGCACACTTCCCAAGTGCGCCAGTGCATTCTGACCCGTTTTCTGTTTTTTCGCCCAACTTCGTTCGTCCATATATTCTTCATACGATATCCGTTTTACGCAAACTCGGACTCTATCTCAAGCAGAATTTCGAGACGGACGCAATGGCGCAACCCGTTTCCCTTAATTCTTCTCCTAAAAATTAATTATACCTTGATTTATTGTTTCAACATGTTATTAAAATTCGGGTTGTTACACATCTGCCACGAGAGCATTCGCCTGCCCTCCAGAAGTCCCTTATGATCCCTGATCCTTCGGGCGTTCCTTGGAAAAGTGTCCGACCTATCCACACTTAAAGCAATTGGACTTCCTCCTTTTACATTCTTTGACTAGGTGACCTTCTTTCCCACAATAGTGGCATTTCCTCTTATCCTTTCCCTTGTCATCCTTCTTTCCTTTCTTCTGCTGTTGCTGTTGTTGTCCTTTCTTGGGTCCTGCCTTCTCATTTTTCAGTGTCCCTTCAACTTTTTCCTCTTTCTTTGCTCCTTTGTCCTCTTCATGCATGAGGGCCATATCCACCAGCTTTTCAAAAGTGGCCCCCATGGGAACGTGGGTCATAGCCAATCCGTGTAGCGGCTCATTCAAGCCTTTAACAAATCTTAGAGCCTTCTTCTCAGGTGTGTTCACTAAGTTTAAGCCGAACCTCGCCAACTGATTGAACTTGTTGACATACTCTTTTACTGACAGATACCCCTGCTTCAATGCCAAAAACCTTTCCATATATAGATTTTCTTCTGCCCGTGAGAGAAATTTGGCCTCAAACCTACGCCTAAAATCTGGCCATGTATCAACTGGACGCTCTCCATTGACCTCCCACCAAAATGAAGCTTCGTCTTTTATCCACCAAGCAGCCAATTGGACCTTCTTATAGTCGTCCAAGTCGAAAATGCCAAACAGATCCTCCACTTCCTTCAACCAATTTCTAGCTTCAATAATCGTTTCAGTCCCACTAAAAGATTTTCCACCCATCGAATGAAATTCCTTGCATATCTTGGAGAAGTATCTCTACGCGGAGGAATGACTGGAGCTGGGGGAGGAGGAGGAACGTTGGCCGGACCCGCGATAGCGGCCCTAGCCTCGAGATAATGACGAAACCAACCGGGTACATGAACACCCTCTGGTATCTCAGATGCTCCAGACATGCTGAAACGAAAAAGGAAAGATTCAATACAAAGAACCGAAGGAACGATATATGGCTCTTGGGAACGTTTTTCAAAACAGGCATTCCTTTCTGAAAATACTTTCTTTTAAAACCTCTTTGAAAATAGTTTTTCAAAAGTTTTTTATCAAGTCTGGTAACCTTCAGCTCTGATACCAAGTGTAACACCCCACCTCCATTAAGGTCACTCACAAAGGGAATGCCTTAACTTCAGTGGAGCGTTTTTGGTAAACAGACACAGAATATCACAAGACAGATATAAAAAATTTGCAGCGAAAAATAAACAACTTTATTAAATCATCAAAATATTTTGTTACATAATACCATGAGTCATAAAACCCTTACAACAAAACACTTCTGTCTTATATTATCAGAGTACATAGGTATTTAAAAGAAAACATCATTCCCCATATTAAAGAGCAAGCCATATAAGAGACAGAGACTCGAGCCATACTTCAGAAGTAGCTCCTAGAAGATGATACCCAAATCCTGGCTAAACTTGTGTGTTTCCTCCCTGAGAACCTGGGGGGGGGAACGGAAGAAAAGAGTCGAAACAAACTAGGTCATACATACGTCTGGTGAGTCCAGTAACTTTTAGCCAGTAAATAAATAAAGGTAAACATGACAGGCATACAAAGTGGATAAGAGGATTCGCGGTACAGATGACAGGTATGACAGGACAAGTAAGGTAAGATGTATGCTTCACTATAAACTACTCTACACTATTACTAGTCAAATCAAGATGGGATGATCCCTTCCGCTAATGATAACGATGGTGGTAGTTTTGTGTATTCCTAGCTGCTGCCATAGGTGCCGCCTACTCCTATATCAACTAGTCGTACCCACTACCCTCCTACTATAAATTGGTAGACTTAGGGCATACGTCCGGGTATACCCTAACCACTACCCTAATCGGTCGGCTCCCTACTATGTAGATACCCTGTGCTGGTCCCACAACTAGGGGGTATCACTTCCCTAAAGTGGCAACCTAAGGTGTGCACAGTTATACCTATTGGTGTCACGGTCGTCTTGTCCCCCTCTGCCCGGCCCATGCAAGCACATGTCCCCGGTCGGTTTGCACCGCCCACACCATCCGTCTCATTTTGGATCTCTTACAATCAATCAGTAAGCGTGCCTCTCCCCCGCCTAGTACGGAGTTCTTTACTTTGATACCCCTCCGGGTTACTGACTGAAATGGGTCCCACACAACATGATACAAGCTCTCCCCTGTGTCTTGTATCCCCACTAGGTCTTCTACTGACTATGTATACCCTAAGGTGTCTTTAATTACATAGCCCTCAATCAGTTATGCGTAACTATCGGTGTCTTTAATACATAACCCCTACTCTACCTATCGGTTATGCGTAACTATAGGTGTCTTTAATACATAACTCTACATTTTTCCATTAGTTATGCACACCGCCAAGGGTGTCTTTAATACATAACTTTACTATTTTGCCCCGGTTATGTTTACCATTAGGTGTCTTTAATTACATAACCCTTTTTTAATGGTTAAGTTTATGGGCCTATATATACTAACATTACCCACCTATCGTTCAGTTGTATTTAACCCTCCCACTGATTTAATCCTATTTATTTAATGGTTAAGTTTGTGGACCTATGTATATTAATATTACCCACCTACCTATCAGTTGTACTTAACCCACCCACAATCCAATTCGTTTTGCTTAACCCTAACTTATGTCAACCATCATACAGTCCATATGTATTAAGTTAGGTTAAGTAGCATTAATTTATTTTTGAGACATCTAATCGTATTTCACATGCCACCCAAGGCACCCACTTAATTCCACATGTCACTCAAGGCACCCACTTAACCCCTCATGTCCCACTACATGTTTATCTAGTTAAGTGTTTCTTAATTCATTAAGACCGTAACCTTATAAAGACCTCTCACATTAGACTGGCATTTGTGGCAGCTGGATTTGCCGGGCGGGTCCGGGCAGTCTTACACCACAAAAGAGCCTAACCTCGTGTTTTTACAACTGTCACGCATTTAATTTATGCCTAAGACCTCCCACATTAGACTGGCATTTGTGGCAGCTGGATTTTCTGGGCGGGTCCGGGCAGTCTTACACCACAAAAGAGCCTAACCTCGTGTCTTAGACGATTAATTACTCCTAATTAATCATTCCCCAATTTGAATTACTTTCCCTATTCAAATTATCAATTAATTCCAAATTTAACTTTGGCCATAATTGACTCAATTATGTCCATCCATTTATGGTATGTAAAATCATACCAATTTCTTCACAAATTTATTTTATGCTATTTAAGGCGATTATGCCAATTCTCAATATTAAATCTTCAGACTTTAATTGCTTAAACATTCCTCTTTTGATTAATTAAGTTAATTAATTAATCCTTTCCTTTTTCATAGGTGTCAACACCTATCTTATTAACAATTTGGATTTCTTATCCATAAATGGTCATATTCAAATTATACCATTTTTACCCAATTTTACCCATGTCATAATAGACAATTATTTATATGTTTCTATACCAGAAACATGTGTCCAATTTACATAATCACTAAGTAAATTATGCCTATTACGAATTCCCCTTTTTCCCCGCTTCTTAACTAGCGTAACCGTTTGGTTTTTGGCGTCATCGAGGCTACAAAATAGTCTCGCCATAACAATAAAATAAAGGGAATGACAAGGTGATCGTTTTCAGTACAATTTTAAGCATAAGCATGCCAACTAGTGAAAATGACATGATAACTTCGCATATAATTATGATTCACTACATAATTAACAACTTGCATGGATTCATAACAACTTGCATAGGTTCATGAATTAACAACATAATTAACAACTAACATAGGTTCATGATTCTCAACATAATCAACAACTTATATGGGTTCATGATTCACAATATAACTACTTGCATGATTCATAACATAACTTCTTGCAAAGGTGACTTACATAGGTTCATGATCCACAACATAACAACTATCATAGGTTCATGAATTAACAACCTATCAACTTGCATAGGTAACTTACATAGGTTCATGATTCATAACATAACAACTAGCATAGATTCATGAATTAACAACGCAACAACTTACATAGGTAACTTGCATGGGTTCATAGTTTCTCAACATAATAATTTGCATAACTTCATGATTCACAACAATAATAAACTTGCATCATATCATGATTCACAACAATAATGAACTTGCATGACTTCATGATTCACAATAATAATGAACTTGCATCATTTAATGATTCACAACAATAAACTTGCATAACTACAAACAATATATACCCAAATCATAGTCTACCACAATTCCCTTTTATTTATTTAAACCTAAAAGTGACTAGAACTCAACGAATAAGGGGTCTTGAGTTCTGGGATCTGAATTTTGTAATTGATTAGCATTCCCTTGTTGTAGGCAATTTCGTTGTTGTAGTTTTAGGCTTGATTTGAATTGAATTGTTGTCTTTAATTTGCTTCTAGTTGGTGGCAGCTACTCTAGGGTTTGGAGTGACAACATGACAACCACTGATCTAATTTTGAGATTGATTCTAGGGTTTGAGTCTACACATGTTGATATAGAATTTCAATTTAATTATAGCTGTCGGATGACCCTAGAGTTAATCGCAACAATTCCGTCTAGATTAGAACTATCCAGAAACCCTAATGACTCATTATCTAATCAGAAATGACTCAGCACTGACTCACCGTTCGAACCAGAGCCTTAGAAATCTGTGCAGATTTTTACCTCGGCCTAGGCGCACCTGCCAAGTGCGCCAGTGCAATATTGCATGGGTGCACTTCCCAAGTGCACCAGTGCAATTTTGTTCTGGCGCACTTCACAAGTGCGCCAGTGCATTCTGGCCCGTTTCTGGTTTTTCTGCCTATCTTCGTTCATCCATATCTTCTTCATACGGTATCCGTTTTACGCAAACTTGGACTCTATCTCGAGCAGAATTCCGAGACGTACGCAATGGCATGACCCGTTTCCCTTAATTCCCACATTCAAAATCAAGTATTCTTTAATTTAGTTAATCTGATTATTCAAAAATTCGGGTTGTTACAGCTGTACAACCAAGAGGAGGGAATCAGTTGGTGATCATCCAGACGTACTTGGAGATCGATGGATATGCGAGGAATAAGGTTCCTCCGGTTTCGTTCAGACCCAGAACGAACTTGTAAATGGATTGTGTGTCTGACATTGGATTTTATTCTATGTGATTGATTTCTAATAAATATATACCTGTTTGGCGGCAGAGAATTTATTCTCTTGCTTAATGCCCTTCTCTGAGACGTACGAGCTTAGAGGTCATATATCGATAGATATCAATCACGTGGCATGAATTGCCTGTATGGCATGCCAAAGTGGCAGATGATCAAGGCTTTTGTTGAAAAGCAAAGTCTTGTGGTTGATGATCAAAGCACGACCTATGTGACATAGCCTTGTGTATAATGTGAATTTGCGAGCCTCACACCTCGCTATGAGTCAAAAACGGGAAAAGGACCGTTGGGAGAACACGACGTTTCTTTCTAGCTATGGGTGATGTTAGTGACCTACTAGCCCTGACATTTACATACTTTTCACCTGTGTGGTTGTTGGAATGCGAGGCGCCTCGGATATAGTTCTGATAGGACCAGGAAACGTGTGTTCAGGAATTGCTAATCCTCAAAAGTAAGAGAGGACCGGCCCAACCGATTCCAAGGATCGTTGTGTGTGGTCCTGAGACATTTGCTAGAGAATCTCGAATGGAGAGGGGCTTGCCCCTTGCCTCGACTCATGACGGAAATCCAATTTCCAATACGTGACATTTCGGTTTCATTTGTAGAGCCTAGTATGGCGACATAGTGGGATGGGGCACTTATGCCGTCTATGATTGATACTTATGATTGAAATAGTTTTGACACTATACACTTATAGTAATAATATAAGATGAAATTTAGCGTATCAAGCATTCTTTGGCTATTATAAGGTAAAACCTATCCTCTGGCTTGCATTGCATTATGTGATGGGACTTGGGTCTTATAATAGCTTCATTTTTCTTTATTTAGCATTGCACTGTTGTTTTATGCACTGGTATTCTTGGGAGAAAACCCGTTCCGTGTTATAGACGTGGTCCCTTGATTTACCTAACTTTAAAATAAAGATTAATAACTGTTTTAGTTCTGACACCAGTCACATGACTGACCTGGAGTTTATTGTTTTAACCTAAACTCTGGGTGCCCCTATTTTCCACATGGGCAGCTAGTAGTTTTGGTTATGCAGATTTATATTCACAGGATCCTGGTTTACAGCTGGAATGATATTCGGAAAGCTCTGTATCCGTGTATTTCTTTCAGTTGTGTGTTGAATTATTTTTTCACTGCAGTAATGTAATTTAAATCTCTGATATTTGTCAAATGTGTAATATTGATTCATACTTTGTGATATTCTTGTATTCTGATGGAATTGTTGTAATAAGCAATGGATTGTTCTTCTGTTTGCGTTCCGATGTATGTTGTTCTCAAAGCAATCTGTGCTTTCCTTACCGGGGAAGTTACGGGTTATCACAGTTGAGCTTGGAGGGTAAGACCAGTGGTCGTGGGTGTGCCTCAGAATGTCGAAGCCGCTAGTGGCAAGGGGGCGGGCTCCTGTTCATCACGGCGGCGGCGACGTGGTTCGAAATGTGGCGAGCTCGGGTTCGTTGGTTGAAAGATGGTAAATGAGGATTTATAAACCCTAACCACGTGATCAACCCATATTAATGACATAATTAAGGTAATTAATGACCTGGGTTAACTGACTGGTTATATTAATTTGTAATGGAACTAGTAATGTTAATATCATGGTTATGGGTTCACAAAATCAAACAAAATGAAGTACGTTGGAATCCTGGTAGTGAACACAATGAGATGAATTTGATTTGGAGTGGAATCATACAAGTTTGGAGTAGTTGGAATGGTTTTTGTTATTAAACAATCATTTAATTTAAATTAAAACTATACGTAAGTCGACGGTGAAATCTCGGTGAGAACTCCCTTGTTTAAAAATTTGGATAGTTGTTATAATCATTATTTGATTTTATATATTGGTTGCTTCGTGATTGCATTGGTTTCATCGTGGATAATGGACGTTTATTACAATTGCTTTTACTGTTTATGCATATGTAAGCTTTATTGGTTGTAATGCTTATATTTTAATATTGAAATATGAATGATGGTTGTTATGGATGTTATTTTGGTCGTTCAAACACTTCACTCACATATATATGGAATTTTTGGGTATTGGCCTAGTCTCGATCCATTTGGATTTATAGGTGAATATTTTATTCATTTAATGGAAATAATGTGTGAAAAATTGGAAATTGGAATTTTTTACCCGTAATTGGATAGTAATGAAACTAAAGTATTTTTGAACAACTTTTATAAACCAAGAAACGATTGCGAAAGAATTTTGAAATGAAATTGGGTTTTTTAAAATTAAAATCGATTTTGAATATTAAATTCAAATTTGAATTTGCATTAAATATATATAAACAATGTTTTTAAATCAAAGTGATTATTCCATTACTCCTATATAATGTTTAATTTGATTTCTGAAAAAGTTGGATTTCAAAGGATTAATTTTGGCAAATAATATTATTTTATTAATATTATAATAATGGAACGCTCAATTTTGATTTTAAGTTGGAATTTGATAATAACGTTTTTAAACGAGTTTATAAACGTTTTATGAAATTTATAAAAAAATTTGAACTAAATAAGATGATTTTTATTTTAAATTATAATATGGTTTAAACAGGACATGCCTCACAACAAAAGTACGCAAATTTCGACCATAAACTTCAAATGACAATAACTAATGAAATTTAAAACAGATTTTCCCAAAATGAAAAATATTCCTTTTATAATAACAACATTTTCAAATGAAATATGAAATATGAAATTTTAAATTTTAGCTTATATGTTTCAAGTTGTGGTTAAAACTATTTTTGAAAAGGTTGTTGTAAATGCAATTAGATGGCCCTAATTGGAAATGGATATAAACGGCTTTATAAAAATATAGAAAAATTTGAGAAATATTAATAAATGATTTTAAAGAGGTTTGGCCAAGAAATGTGAAATTTTGAACTGTAATTTGATTTTTGTGTTTTCACCGAACATACCAAAAATAGTAAAACAACATTTTGGAAATTTAAGATTTTTGAACTAACGTTTTTTTCCAAACCTTAAGTACTAGATTTGGATTAGAATTAAAACCAAATATTTGATAATTAATTACATAGATTTAATTCATATTATTTGTGGAACTTAAAAGGTGGTTATACCGTTATTCCGCTTATTGTGTACGTTGAATATGTGAATTGAAATTGAATGTGAGCTGATACGATTTCTATCTAAACGTATAATTAATATTATCTGATTTTGGGATGTTGTGGATGATGTTTTCAAAAACATCATCCTTAACCCAATAAGTTAAATTATTTGGTTTTTCAAATATAAATGTGCTAAAAGATTTGTTTTGATAAATATTTTGATTTAAGGAAATGTTTTCTAATTGAATTAATTGAATTTGGATAGAATTAATCTTTGGATATTTGGTATGAATTCCGTTGTTTAAACTTACGCTACTTTAGCAATTTGGAAGATATTTACACTGTTATTCCACTTATAGTATTCGTTGATTTCGTGAATTGGTATTGAATATAAGCTGATATAATTTCTACGTAAATCTTATATTTAATATAAATGAATTTTAGGTTTGGCGTGAATGGTATCTTAAATAACATCGTTCTTTAACCCAGTTAAAGATGAAGTTATGTATATAATTTCAGAAAGCAATAATCTTAATTTAGATTATTTGAATCTTCAATTTAAGATTTGTTGGAGGTTAAGCAGGATTGTAATCTTGTAATCAAAAGTTAAGGAAAATGCCAAGATTAAGTAATGGTTATTATGGTTAATGAGATTTAATCATCATTGGTTCGGAAGATATGTTTTAAATATGAAGGTTATTAAATTAATCTTTTAATAAAGATTATACTAGAAATATGTGTTTAAAAAGGAAACCCTGGTAAGGTAAGTTGAATCTTAATTTAAAGATTTAAAGAAATGGGTTTTTGGATTAACAAGTTTTAAAATGTAGACTTTGTAAAAAAAATGAGAAATAGGAAATTGTTTTAATTAACCATTCTGAGTGGAAAGAGACTTGATTAATCCCGTATTTCCATATGATTATAAAATAGCACTTGTTATTCGGAAAGACCAGGACTAGGTCCAGCAATTGGATCCGAAATTGGATCTGAAAACCATTTCAAATAATGATAAGACGTTTTGATGCAAGTGAGCATATTAAAGAGGGTTTTGATGACTGAGAAACTTCACATCGAAAGGACTGCTTAATGAACATCTCAAATGGATAGCTTCCGTTTGCAGATGGATTTTATATCAGCTTAATTGTAACAACCCGGATTTTCCGAACCAACTTGAAATTTTTTTTTTGGTTATTTTAATGGATTTTAAATATTTAAAATGATTTAATTTAAATAATAACAACGAAAAAATTATTTAAATCGAAGTTAGAATGTACAAATTTATTTTAATTATAAAACGAACTAGAAATGGCGCAGTAATTTGAAAATTCAATTTTAAATTTCAATTTAATGTATATAATTTAATATAGGTCGGAATTGGACGAAACAAGAAATATTTGAATCTGATCAACAATATCTTTTTAACGAATGTGAAAAATCCAAATTTCACTTTACAAATTGTAAGTTACGTCCAGTTTAAAATTCAGAATAGTCGCTATGGAATTTATATATTTTAATATAATATATAGCCCTTAAAAATAGCCATTTTGCAAACGACCTCCATTTTCGATGAACCCACTTTTGTTGGATCCGGAATGTCAAATTATTGCTAGATTCCAATTTTCATAATTTTTGGAATCAATATGTGAGCGTGGCAAAAGAAAACGTGTTTTGTCAATTTCAGTTGAATTGGATTGCCTAGAAAATGACCATTTTCAAACTGTCTCCAAATTCGATGAAATTAGTTTTGTTAGGACTATATCGTCAAAAAATAGCTAGATTTATTTTTTTTGGAATTTTTGGAGTTAGTATGTGGCCCCGGTAAATTAAAATGCACATTTAAATTTAATATATATTGATTTATATTTTAATTTAAAGAAAAACTGATTGAAACAGTTGATTTGGCTTATGAAAGATAATCCATTGCGTCCAGAATGGGGGTATTTGGCTAGGGGCGATATTTGTTGGGTTTGATTTGGAGTTCAGAGCATTGGACGAATAATAAATGGATTAAACGAGTTAAAATATTAAATAATATATATAAATAACCAAGGAAAAAGTCAAAACACTCCCATTCACTCAGCGTGGTCAACAGGGCTTTGAAGTCGCCTCTTTCATTCACTAACGAACGATATCGTTCAACTTTTCTCCTTCGATTCTTGTTTAATTCATTCAATAATTTTAGTAACCCCCAAAGCAAAAATGAAAGAGCTTCGCGAGAGGTTAATTTCATATTGGTATGATCGATTGTAACAGGATGTATGCTGAGAATATCGAGCTCGGACCGGTCAACTTTGAACGTGATTTGGGCCGCTAGGGTTGAACGCTACGCACGCCATTCAAGGCATAGGAGGTGGAGGCGGAGGGAGCTTCAAGGGATGTCTCTTGATCAAAGTCTGGTGGCTCCCTGACGACGTGAGGAGGAACCCTAAAATGCTGATGTCGATTTTGAGTGTGATACCTGAGGTAGAAGAATATCCGAGAAAAGGGGCACTGATTTACTAAGTAATTAGTGGCAATAATTATTAATTAGTTTAAATTAATTAATTAATGTACTTAAATCTTCAAAGCATCATAACTCATTCGAATCTTATCAGAAATGGACTATTTTCGAAGCGTTGGAACCGTGATGATGACATCTACACAATGGAGTATACTAGAACTGAAACAGAGGCCATTTGGATTTTCGATAAAATTAAACACCAGTTTAATTTTATTAAATATTCGTTATTTAACGATTTCAAAACCGACCACGGTGAGAGCTCTTCCTCACTCAACTATTTTTGTTATGTGATTATATCATAGGTTGCAGATGGAGCTTAGTAGCTCCTAACACCACTTTCTGCTAAACCATGGATGTTTGTGTGACGATTGTGTTGTGAAAACTAATTGTGAATGATTGTTTGTGTAGATTCATTGTGTTGTGAAAATGTTTAAACAATAAAAAATACATTTTTATTGTATGAATGAATCATTAAAAAGATTCAAGTTTGAAATAAAATGTTTAAATAATAAAAATTACATTTTTATTGTATAAATGAATCATTAAAAAGATTCAAGTTTAAAATAAAATGTTTTGACAATAAAAATCACATTTTTATTGTATGTATAGACCAATAAAATAATCATTTGTTAATTTATGTTTTGTTGAAAAAAAATGTCATCTTTATCATGTTAAATTAGAATAAAGAATCATAGGTTGAAATATGTTTTGTTCATTAAAATATTGTTTTTAACATGTTAGCGAAGTTACAAAAAGAATCTTGTGTTGAAATATGTTTTGTTCATTAAAAATGTTGCCTTTAAACATGTTAGTGTAAAATAAAGAATTACATGTTAATATATGTTTTGTTGGAAAAAAAATGTCATCTTTATCATGATAATGTAGAATAAAAGAATTATTTGTTAATATATGTTTTGTTGATAAATATGTCATCTTTATCATGTTAGCAAAAAAATAAAAGGACTATATGTTAGAATATGTTTTTGTTAGTTAAAAATACCATCATTAACATGTTAATGAAGTAATAAAAACAATCACATGTTGAATTATATTTTTGTTAGTTAAAAATATTATTTTTAACATGTATGTGAAGTTATTAAAATTTACATGTCTTGAAATATATTTTGTTCATTAAAAATATCAATTTCAACATGTGCATGTAAGAACCATTGAAATTTACATGTCTTGAAATATATGTTTGTTCATTAATAATATTATTTTTATCATGAATATGAAGTGTACAAAATTTACATATAAAGAAACGAATGTTTGTTCATTAAAAATATAATTTTTAACATATATATATATATATATATGAACGACATAAAATTCTCCTGAAATGAAAATAAATATTCATTTACAAATCGGACGATTTGTATATGTACACCCATTTAACTGACATAGATTGGGAAGATAAATTTTACACATTGCCCAACTGCACAAATAATAATTAGTATTTGTTGTTTGAAACCCCACACGGGTATTGGGATGATATTTGACGTATATTAATCCCAATTTGTAATGATACGGATTTCGCATGGACCTAATTGATCGCTAAATCGACCAAGACCGTTCGAATCCCGCATACCTAACTTTGGGCATACAACACATCAGAACAAATAACAAAAGACTTTTACAAACATCATAATAATGTTACATCAGAGTACAGAATATATCAGAGTACATCAAAATATAATAATATAAAGCGGAAGATTAATTTACAACAAATTTAATACAACACAGTGGGAAACTATTATTTCTCTGGACATGGCTTCGATCCAGAATCCTGCTTAATAAATAAATATCTGCAAACAAGCTACTCGACTGCCCATGTAAAAATACTCGATTTTGCAAGTGAAACAAACTATGAGTCAGTCATGAGAATGATACAAGAAATATTTACTTAACTTATCTTGGTAAGGCAAATCACAAGGCCACGTCACTAGCGCTGAACGGGTTTACTCCATTGGACTGCCGGTGCATAAATAAAGTAAATTATTTAAACAACACAATGCTTTTTAGAAAAATGAAGCCATTATAAGACTCAAGTTCCATCACATAATGCAACGCAAACCGGAGGTTAGATTTTTATCTTATAATGGCCAAAATATGCTTAATACGTTTATATTATTATTAGTGTTTATATGTTTAAAAAAAAATTCAATCATAATGTGTCGATCATAGACGACATAGCTACCATATACTACGTCACCATACTAGTTTTACAATCAAAACTGCATGGTGTCATATTATAAGTTGGATTTCCATTATGAACCAAGGCAAAGGATCGTCCTTACCGAATTCGAGACAATCTAACCCATGTCTCAGGACTCAAACTTAGGTGATCTGTAATGTCCTTTATTTTTATACAGTATAATAATTAATTTATTTAATTATTTAAAATAATGTTTTGGTAATTTAAATGGTTTATGTTAAAATAACTATTGAATATTTAATTAAATTAATAATTAAATAATACATTTAATTCTGAAATAATCAGAATTTGCTGAAATGGCAATATGGGGTGAATTGGGCAATTCAAAGTATATATAATTCAGTTCGGAATGGAATTCGAATACCGAATATATTATACAAACGACAGTTGAACATATAATTATAATATAATTAAAATCAAGCTCGAAATGGCGTGGCAGTTCGTTATTTGATGATTCGAACTTCAACTAAATATACAGGGTTTGTTTTAAATCGGATTTCTGTGAAACAAGAAACGTTCGGAGCGGGTGAAGTATATTTTTCTAATGGAAGAGAAAAATCGGGATTTCATTGTGTAAATTTTGATTTATGTCCAAATAAAATTTTAGAAAAGTCGCTATGAATTCCTTTGAAATTTATAAATATATATTTATATTATAAATGGATTTTTAATATAAAACGAATATCGATATAACTAGGAATTTTGAAATATCGAATTATAAATCCAATTTGAGTTATATGATATTCTGTTATGAATATATACGATAACATTTATTTTTAAATATTAATTTAATGATTTTTAAATATATTTATATATTTAAATGGGTTATTTAGAGCTTTAAAAATATCTAGTTTTGCATACGACCTCCATTTTCGATGAAATTAATTTTGTTGGATCTGCAATGTTAAATTATTGTTAGATTTCAATTTCCGTGATTTTTAGAGTCCGTGTGTGGCCGTACGGATTTTTAATGTGAAAAACAATCTGTATTTTAACGGTTAAAAATACATTGTGTGAGCAAATGGAGTCGGAATTCGACGAAACCAGTTTCGTTATGTCTGTAATGTCGAACTCTAGTGGTATGTCCATTTTCATGTTTTTTAGATATCATGTGTGTTCGTAGGAATTTTTAGAGTGCAGAAATGGATATAAAATGATTGAAATAAAATATCCTAAAATATCTAAAAATATCTAAATTCCCTATATATATATACCCCTTTAACACTTTTAACCTAATTCACTTCCTCAAAATTTCTGCCGTCATCTTCTGAAATGAGAAAACTAAATTCAGCCACTTCAAAAAAATTCAAAACAAATGAAATCAATCCCTATAAATCATTCTCTAAATAGTTTTGAACTCCTGGAATGTTAAGCTTCAACCTCATGTGTATATTGTTGGGTTCGACTTCGGTTCTTCATGCTGGAAATTTCATAGCGTATATTAGGGTTCGCGAAATCAAATGGTTGGAGCAGCGATTTGAGATTTCGGGTTTTTATTCGGGTTTATCATTGAAAACCGCACTTGTAGTTGAATTTTGGTGGAATTCGACATTTAAAACTGTCGCTCGAACACTGTGGTGCGTGGAAGAAGGCAGGCGATGGAAATTGCCTGGGCAATGCGAGTTCGAATCTTTTGGTATGGCCTGGTGGAGAGTATGGAGAGACACGAAATGGTGGTGTTGCTTTGGATTTCGGTTGAGTAGTGATTGAGATAAGAGGGTGGAAAGATGGCGCAATGGCCATTTGAAGGAGGAGCAGTGTGCGCCTTTTTTAGTTCGGGGAAGAAGAGGCTAGCGGGTTGGAAGGAATTGGGCCGGGTTTGAAAGGGGTGAGGCCCGTTAAGTGTATAATTTAGATTTAACTATTTATAACTTGTATTCAAAATTTAAAAATGTGTAACTTCGTCATACGATATCAGAATCAGACGAAACAAGATCCGTTGGGATCGTATGAAAGAAGGCGACAAAAAGGTAGCTCGTTACAATTTATAGCAAAATAAATTGTACGTCTGAGTCAAGTGATGGTTATTATAATTAACGATGATCGTCCAATGTGAGTAAAACTCACCAACTCTAAAAAGTTATATTTTTATAACGTATTATTAGAACTGGTAATTATCTATTGATTGACGTGGGTTTAACTATTTGGTTGAATTGTTTATGTATTCGTTGAAATCATAGATAACAATATATATATATATATATCAATAAACAAATATTGATTCTGTTTAGCAGAATATTTCATAGTGAAATGAAATTGACGTTAATTATATTGTTTAATATCTGTGATGCAGGGAAACAGGTTAGAGGGACCCAACTGGGTTCCTCAATATATAAAATATTGTTTTGTTTCATATATTGTGATATATGATGAGATATATAATCTGTTGTTAATTATGTGTGATTGAATTATATCGATCACTGTTGTTTCGTATTTTAGATACCATAAGAAATACTGGGATGTAAAAAAGGGATTTTCAAAGTATATTTTGAAAATAAAGTATTTATATAAAATCAATGGATTTTATATATAAAAGTAAAAGGATTTTATAAACGGAAATAATTATAAAATCAACGAGTTGGAAAGGGAATTATTTGTAAAACAAATATAAAGGAAAATATTTGTAAAACAAATACATAGGAAAATACTTGTAAAAGAAATGTAAAAGGAAATATTTATTTAGAAAATAAATAAAGTTATAAAAGGGAAATATTTATTTAGAAAATAAATAAAGTTATAAAAATAAATATTTATTTAGGAAAGAAATATAATTATAAAAAGGGAATTGTTTGATAAATAAATAGAATTGTATAAAATGAGAATTTCACACTAGGAAAGTTTAGACCCGTGCTTCGCACACGGGTATAACAGAATATGAATTTAAAGCAGATTTTTAATACAAATCTATTTTAATAAATAAGTGGAGAAGAAAAATTTATAAATAATATTTTATAAATTAAATAAAATATTTATCATTGGATAAATAGAATATATAAGTCAGGACTTATATGGAGAAGTAAGAATCGATTTCAACATCGATATTTGAAACTGAATATTAACAGAGAGTTAGTCAGTTAGAGTTAACCAGTTAGAGTTAATCAGTAGAGTTAATTGAATATTAGTAATTCAATTAGAGTTAATCGAATATTAGTTATTCGGATAAAGAGTTAACAAGATAGAGTTAATTGAACATAGTTAATCGAATTAGGATTTAACTGAATATTAGTTATTCAATTAGAGTTGATTGAATATAGTTATTTGAGATAGAGTTAGTCAAACATAGTTATTCAGGATGAGTTCCCATTTCGTACGACTGCTAGCGCAATTCGCAGGGCTGCAGATAGCCTACGAAGTTTGGATGTTTCCTGAGGGAATCAGGCGTAACCATTGTGATCGCTGCGATCTAGAGTCAAGCGAATGAAGTTAAATCGAATATTAGTTATTCGAAATAAAGTTAAAACATACATAGTTTATTCGAATAGAATTAAAAGAGTTAATCAAATATAGTTTATTCGAATAGAATGAAGGAGTTAATCAAAAGAAGTTAAATTGAGTTAATCGAATTAGAGTTAATCGAGTTAGAGTTAGTCAAGTGTTAGTTAATCGAGTTAGAGTTCGTCGAGTATTGATTAATCGAAGATAAGAATTTATCGAGTAGAGTTATTCGAAATGAATTTATCGAATATTAATTATTCGAAAGGGGTTACCGAATATTAGTTATTTGAAAGGAGTTATCGAATTAGTTATTCGAAAGGGATTATTGAATATTAGTTATTCGAATTATCAAATATAGGTTATTCAAAAGGAGTTAAACCGAATATAAGTTATTCAAAGAGAAGAGTTATCGAATATTAGTTATTCGAAGTATGTTAATCGAATATTAGTTATTCGAAGAGAGTTAATCGTCGAATTCGATTATATCGAATCCAGGAAAGTACTTATACTATCCAGTGTTTAAATCAATATTTATTTATTTATTTATAAATTAGGTGTTTATTTATTTATTCAAATTAAAGAATGAAAGTTATATTTGAGGTTAGATATTTCAAAAGTAGGGATTATAATGTTATCGTTATAACCAATGTTTTTAAAAAAGAAGTGGATTCGTAAATTGAATCCGTGAGGTTTGCAAAGAAGTTGTTAAAGGTTTAAAAAGATAAACTTTGTCTATTCCGAAGATAAAACGTTGTTCAGTTAAGGTCTGAGAGGTAATTATACCCTAACTTGATTGACTTCCTTCTTAACTAAGGAATGGTTAAAGTTTGATAGTAAAGGTAGGTTAAGTGAATTTAGTTAATGAGCATAATCTGAACCAATTTAAAAATTTTAAATTGGCTAAAATAGTGGATTTTAAATATTTAAAATAAATATTTTAAATAATAGCAATGAAAAGTGAGTTTGAATCGACGTGTGAAAACGAATATAATTACTTTGAATTATAAACAAGGCCTGAAATGGAGCGGTAGTTTCAAAATTTGAATTCAAACTTTGACTGACTATACCGGGTGCAAAACAAGGCGGATTTGAGTGAAACAAAAAATATTTAAATCTGTTAGTGAATACCTTTCTAACGAATCTGAAAAATCGAAGTTTCATAGCGGGAAGCAAAAGTTATGGCCAAATGAATTTTCAGAAAGGTCGCTATGGAATTTATATAGCCCGTGAAATTGGCCATTTTGCAAACGACCTCGGAATTCGACAAAACCACTTTTGTTGGATCCGGGACGTCGAATTATTGCTAGGTTCCAAAGTTCATAATTTTCTGAATCAGTATGTGAGCGTGGCAAAGGAAAACGTGTTTTATCAGTTTTAGTTAAATCTGATCGACCAGAAAATGGCCATTTTTCAAACGGTCTCAGAATTCAACGAAATCAGTTTTGTTAGGACCGTATCGTCGATACGATGCTAGAAATAATTTTTCTGGAATTTTTAGAGTCAGTGTGTGGGCCCGACAAAATAAATGTACGTTCAAATCAGAAATTGAATGTTTTATATTTTAATTTGAAGAATAACCGATCGTAACAGCCGAAATGGGTTACGAAACATAACCCATTGTGTCCGGGATGGGGGTAATTAGCTAGGGGCGACAATCGTTGGGTTTGATTTCGAGTTCGTGTGCAAAAACCCTATTTTAAAATTTAATAAAGTATGAACCAATAGGAAATTTTCTTTCATAATTATTTTAAAATAATAAATAAAAAAAACCCGTATCAGCTGCTCTCGACGGCGGAAACCCCCTTCGCCACTTCCCATCCACTTTCCGGCCAAACCGCTCGTCGTTGACACCCCTCCTTTGCAACTTCTGGTAGATCTTCCTCCCCTCTACAAATCCATAGCAAGAACACCTCCTATCGTCAACCGTAGCTCCGGAATCACCTCCGGGGAGTTCGCCCGCATCGCGCCGTCCTGCTCCGCCGTACAGCCACCGAGTGGGGGCCCACCTACCTCGTCGTGCGTGCCTCGCCAGGCTCCAGGCCGTGGCACCACCCGATTTCAACAAAGTTCAACGGTTTTTGCAAGAATCGAAGACCTAGTTTTGAGCAAAAATAGAAAGGTACGGCTGTGTATAGATTTGAACTGTTTTTACACTTTTAAGTGTTGCAAACTTTGAATAATCATATCTTTTTGTTACATTAACGAAATTCGATGAAACATGAGACATCGGGACCGTCTCGAGGCTCTCTACATTCTAGAAGAGACCGCGGCTTTTTTTGAGCTCGCTAGGATTTTTAGCAAAGCAACGAACCAATGTGAGATTTCTAAATTATAAACGATATGGAAAATGAAGATGTATAAATTATTTAGTCGATGTATGAGTTATATAAGCATTGTACACCTCTTGTATAAGCGTTGTATAAGTTGTACGTTCGATGTATAAGTTATATATGCGTTGTAAAAATTATATATGTGTTGAAATAGAAGTGAAATGCTATATATATATATATATATATATACACACACGTCCCTCGTCCACAAACCATGGACGATATTTATTGGTTGTGATTGGTGTGAAAATTGATTGATAGCGAATGGTTGATTGAAATTGTTTGTGGTTGAAATTGATTGATTGTGGTTGAAAAATACCCGATTGTGGTTGAGAAATATTTGGTTGAAACCACATAGGATTAGTTTGTGGAAATGGAAAAAACATACATGCCGCCTGCGTGCGAACTAGATGTATGATTCCCCATTGTCAAAAGCTGCGAGGCTTTAAGGTAGAGCGAGGAGCCGTACTAGGGACGGTCCCAGTTTTAACTACCCTGCCGTTATGCTGCCGAAATTTTGAATAATATTCATGTGTTAGAATTATTTTCCTGTATTGAAACTATAATCGTTTGTTGAGTAGAAAACCTTCATGTGTTGAATTGAAATTCATTCGTTGAATAGAATTCATGTGTTGAATGGTATTCGTGTTTTTAAATATAAAAATCACCTTTTTATCTATTTTTATAAACTATAGAAAACCTTCATGTGTTGAATTGAAATTCATTCGTTGAATAGAATTCATGTGTTGAATGGTATTCTTGTTTTTAAATATAAAAATCACCTTTTTATCTATTTATATAAACTATAGAAACCTTCATGTGTTGAATTAAAATTCATTCGTTGAATAGAATTCATGTGTTGTATGGTATTCGTGTTTTTAAATATAAAAATCACCTTTCTATCTATTTATATAAACTATAGGAAACCTTCATGTGTTGAATCGAAATTCATTCGTAGAATTGAAATTCATGTGTTGAATGGTATTCATATTTTGAAAGAAATTGTTTTATAATAAAAATCCTATTTTTATTACCTATATGAACTATATAAAATAATCTCGTTTTGAAATAATTTTTTTTATTATAAAAATCATATTTTTATTACCTATATGAACTATATAAAATAATCGTGTTTTGAAATAAATTGTTTTACAATAAAAATCACATTTTTACTGTACACAGGAGTTGTTAAAAATAGTGAAGTGTCGAAGTGAATGTTTGTTGGATAAAAATATAATTTTTATAAAATTTATGAAAAGAATATAGCTTTGAAATCGAAGAATCGATATATATATATAAATAGAATTAAAATATATTGAATAACGAAGCTACAGTTCGTATTTTGAAACCCTGATTTCAAACGATTAGTGCGGGAGATCCGACCATCGGATTTTCCCGAAACCGCAACCGTTGGGTTCGCTTTGGAAATATCTTTCCAACGGCACCAACTTTGTAAAAATCAAACGGTTGGATTGTCTAGAATGTTTAATTCAAATCGGAATAAAAACAGCGCCAGAATCGATTATATTTATATATATATATATAAATATAATTATATTAAATCGAATAACGAAGCTGCAGTTGCGGCTGTTCCTGAGACATGGTAGGCTAGATTTTCTCGAACTCGGTAAGGACTATCTTTTGCCTTGGTTCGTGACGGAAATCCAATTTCCAAATACGTGACTGTGCGGTTTTGATTGTATATATATATGGCGACATGATATATGGTACCCATGCCGTCTATGATTGATAGTTATGATTCGAAATTGTTTTTGAAACATATAAACACTAGTAATAATATCAAATGCTTTTGTTTTATTCGTATCAATCATATTTTGGCCATTATAAGGTAAAACTCTATCCTCCGGTTTGCGTTGCATTGTGTGATGGGAACTGAGTCTTATAATGGCTTCATTTTTATAAAAAACATTGCGGTGTTTAAAGAAAGATTTGTTTTTAAAGCACTGGCAATTCAATGGAGTAAACCCGTTCCATGAAAGTGGCATGGTCCGGTGATTAGCCATATTTTAAATGTGTTGAGTAGATTTCTCATACCAGTCCCATGACTGACTCGTAGTTTGTTTCACTTTCAAACTCGGGTGCCCCTTTTTCTACACGGACAGCCTTGTATTCAGGTTTAGCTGGCTCTTTCTGGATAGCTGGAGATGAAGATGAATTCTATCATTTATCTCTTTTTATGCTGTTTAGCTCCTATTGTACATTATGTTTGTTTTACGCTGTAGACATTTATGTATAGCTGAACTGTATTTATACTAAGTATGATCCTGTACACTGTGTGACTCTGATGATTACGTTTATCCAGTATATTCTTTTGTTCATTATCTGGTGTATTTATTTATTTCTGTTCTGCTGTTATCTGTTTATGTGTTATATTCCAAGGATTACCCTTACCACCGTCAGTATGGGGTTTGGGGTCGTCTCATAATATGGAAACGTTTTCCAGTGATTAATAACGTATATTTTCTAAGTTTAGAAAATAAGGAGTTACGAATATATGAAAACGGGAATTAAGGAAATGAATAAATTAATGATAAATTAATTTAAAGGGATAAATGTTGAATGTTGATTAATCGATAAAATTTCCATTTGGAAATAATATCGTTGTTTGCACACGAGTTTTCTTTTGTTAGTTAAATCACAGACTATCAAAGTTTTGACCATTGTTCCATCGTTAATACGGAGAGACCGGTTAGTGTGACGATCCCAAAATCCGAGGGGCGGTATTAAGGATAATCATTGGGAAATAACACATTAATCATCATAGCAGAGTACAGATAATAGCAGAAACAATAAATAAAATAATTTTACATGGATATGACAGCGGAATCACAACATGTAGGAATATCAGAATAGCATAACGTGGGATATAACTTAGTAAATAAAAGGAAAGTGATCAGTCATCATCGCCAGAGGTGGAATACATACATGCAGTGAGACATAATAAGGGTATCAGTCTACATCGCCGAAGGCGGAATACATATACATATAGTAAGAAATACGGAAAGTAAATCAGTCTGCATCGCCCGTGGCGGAATCATAATATAAGTACAGTAATGGCGGAAAATGTCAAAGTCGTCTCTGTGAAGTCAGCCTCGCCATGAGCCAAAAATGCACTCTATGTAGCAGTGTAGAACCAAAAAAACCACCTGTCACCTGTGTACTAGGCTGCCCGTGTGAAAATAAGGGCACCCGCGTTTGCAAAGTGAAACAAACAATGAGTCAGTCATGGGGACTGGTATGAGGAATCTATTTAACAATTAAACAATAGTAATAAGCGAATCATAGGACCACGCCACTTTCGCGGAATGGGTTTACTCAAGTGATTGCTAGTGCATTTAAAACAAAGTAAATTCTTTTAAAACAACGCAATGCTCTTTGAAAGAATGAAGCCATTATAAGACTCAGGTCCCATCACACAATGCAACGCAAGCCGGAGGATAGAGTTTTACCTTATAATAGCCAAATATGCTTGATACGTATAAAGCAAAATCATTTGATATTATTACTAGTGCATATATGTTTCAAAAATGAATAGCATCATAAATATCAATCATAGGCGACATGAGCGTCCCATGCCACTATGTCGCCATATATAAGTTACAATCGAATCCGTTATCTCGTATTGGAAATTGGATTTCCGTCATGAGTCGAGGCAAGGGGCAAGCTCCTCTCCGCTTTGAGACACTCTAGCAAATGCCTCGGGACTACGCACTCTGGGTAACCCCTGGATGCTTCAGGGCCGGTCCTCACTTACGTTAGAGGATTGGCAATTCCTGAACACACGTTTCCCGGTCCTTACAGACCTATAATCGAGGCGCCTCACATTCCAACAACCACAAAGGTGAAAAATAGATATATATGTCAGGGCTGGTAAGTCACTGACACCACCATAGCTAGAAAGAAACGTCGTGCTCTCCCTGCAGTCCGTATCCCATTTTTAACTCATACCGGGGTGTGAGGTTCGCGAATCTACGAAATACACAAAGCTAGGCTACGTAGACCTTGCTTTGATCATCATCCACAAGACTTTGCTTTGCAACAAAAGCCTTGATCACAGCATCTTGGCATGCCACATAGGCAGTCCACTCCATACGATTGATTTCTATCGATATATAACCTCTGAGATCGTATGTCTCAGAGAAGGGCGTTAAGCAAAAGAATAAATTCTCCGCCGCCAAACAGATATATATTTAATAGAGATCAATCTGTATAGAACAAAATCCAATGTCAGACACACAGTCCATTTACAAGTCCGTCCTGGGTCTGAACGAAACCGGAGGCGTCAAATTCCTTGTATATCCGTCCAATCAACACATACGTTCAGACGGTTACTACTTCCGTCCCTTTCCGGTAGCTACTCCGGTTAGGAACCTCAGTAGCGCCCATCCAACCGATACGAAGATCGTCGGTCTTGAATCGTCTTTGCATTTTCCAATTCGAATCGCTCGATAAATTATTTGAAATGAGGGTTAGCTCGGCCTTTTCAAATAATTCACGTCATTAGAATTTAAATCGATTCATTTTATGGTTATATTATTCGACATCCATCTTTCGGTTCTTTAGTGTTATTTTCATGTCATACACATACAACCATCAAATATCAAACAATTCAAGCCCAATTGGTTTATTTTCAATCAATATTGCTTATAATATTTTATAACGATTTTTCGCCATTTTTATTTATTTAAAAATGGCCATATTTAATTAAACGACGTTTCAGGTCGTGTCGTGGCACTGGCGCTGTTTTTCCCTTAATTTGTTTTACACATATCGGAAAATCTAACCGTTGGATTTCTACAAAGTCTATATCAGTGGGAAGATATTCCCAAAGCGAATCCAACGGTTCCAGTTTCGTGAGAATCCGACGGTCGGATCTTCCACGCTAGTCGTTTGAAGTTACGGTTTCAAAATTCGAACTGCAGCGTCGTTATTCGATTTAATTTTATTTTATTTATATATAAATATAAACGATTCTGGCGCTGTTTTTCTTCAGATTTGAATTAAACATTCCGGACAATCCAACCGTTGGATTTTTACAAGGTTGTTGCCGTTGGAAAGATATTTCCAAGGCGAACCCAGCGATTGTGGTTTCGGGAAAATCCGATGGTCGGATTCTCGTACTAATCGTTTCAAATTACGATTCCGAAACGCGAACTGCACGGCCTCTATTCCTTTTAATTATATTTATATTCATATATATAAATATAGTTCATTCTATAATTTCAACTATAGTTCATTTTATATTTTCAACTTCGTTTTCACTTCAAATATTTCACTAACGCCTTAATATTTCGAAAAATTTCGCCATAACCTCCTTTGTACGGGGAGGGGTTTGGAAATTTATTGGGCCGTATTAGGTACCCAATAAATCCTAAAAAGCATTCACATATTTATAGTGATATATTTTGGTGTTTACGGGGGAGCATGTACTGATAATCACTCCAAAGAATAAATTCCCGTCACCCCGTTTCCGTGTGGAAATAAATAGTCCATGTGCCGTATCTAATAACTAGAGCGACGTGATTATTGTCAACTCCAGACCCGTGTGGGGTTTTTATTAATCTGGCAATTCATCGTTATAATTTATATAGTCCATATCAGTCATCAGTTCAACCTGTAGTACATAGTCATCGCCATACAAGCCTCTTGCTTGTATGGTAAATCTTCCACCTCGTCACACAAGCTCCAATTGCTTATGTGGAATATGATGAAGTATGCCTATCGTCAAGAAGTATGCCATGTAGTGTAGTTCAAAATTAATTGTTACTATCCTATGGCGTTATTTATTATTTCACACAGAAAAACCAGCACTCCGCATCCAATGGCATTCACAGGAGTTGATATATAAATAAAATTGCGCAGCCAACTCATCAAGGTTTACCTATTTGTCGGGCACGCAAATAATTTCTTTACTCTACAGCTAATCCATTTTTCCTGTTCAACACATGTATATATATGCAGAACAAAGCTAATAATAATATTTCTAGCAAACTATTATTTATTTCAACACGTGTGTATTTTTAACTAAGTGTATACATGATAAAAGGAATATTTTTATCATCAAAAATATTTATTCGACGCATGTGTATTTTTAACTAAGCGTATACATGGTAAAAGGAATATTTTTATCATCAAAAATATTTATTCGACGCGTGTGTATTTTTAACTAAGCGTATACATGGTAAAAGGAATATTTTTATCATCAAAAGGATTTATTCGACGCGTGTGTATTTTTAACTAAGCGTATACATGATAAAAGGAATATTTTTATCATCAAAAATATTTATTCGACGCGTGTGTATTTTTAACTAAGCGTATACATGATAAAAGGAATATTTTTATCATCAAAAATATTTATTCGACACATGGGTATTTTTAACACTTCTTATCCACTATAAAAAAAATTAGTTTTCATTGTCGATTCATTTTATTTTTAAGAGATGATAACATTCAACCCATGAACTTCAACTCAACGAATGAATTGCAATTCAACACATGAATATTCTATATAGTTTGTATATATATAAAAATGTGATTTTTATCGCTAAAGCCATTTGTTTAAATTCAAATAATATTCAACACATGAATTTCAACTCAACGAATGGATTGCAATTCAACACATGAATATTCTATATAGTTTGAATATATATAAAAATGTGATTTTTATTGCTAAAGCCATTTGTTTAAATTCAAATAATATTCAACACATGAATTTCAACTCAACGAATGAATTGCAATTCAACACATGAATATTCGATATAGTTTGAATATATATAAAAATGTGATTTTTATCGCTAAAGCCATTTGTTTAAATTCAAATAATATTCAACACATGAATTTCAACTCAACGAATGAATTGCAATTCAACACATGAATATTCGATATAGTTTGAATATATATAAAAATGTGATTTTTTATCGCTAAAGCCATTTGTTTAAATTCGAATAATATTCAACACATGAATTTCAACTCAACGAAGGAATTGCAACTCAACACATGAATATTCGATATAGTTTATGCAATTTATTTCAACGAATGAAAATTATTCTAACACATAAATATTTCAGAAAATTTCGGCAGCATAACGGCAGGGTAGTTAAAACCGGGACCGTCCCTAGTACGGCTCCTCGCTCTACCTTAAAACCTCGCGGTTTTTGACAATGGGGATCATGCATCTAGTTCGCACGCAGGCGACATGTTTTATTTTCAATTCCACAATCCTATCCAATTTTGTTTCAACCACAAGAGGGTATTTTTCAACCATAATATCAACCACAAACAATTATTTCCAACCATTCGTCATACCATATAATATCACGTCAATCACAAGCAATAAATATCATCCATGGTCTGTGGACGAGGGGAGTATATATACATACATAGATATATATATATATATATATATATATGTATAATATAATAATTCACTTGCATTTCATCACAATTCAAAGCATATATGTTTCAAACAACGCTTGTATAATTTATACATCGCTAATATAACTTATACAACACATGTACATGAGGTATACAATGCGTATATAATTTACACTTCGCTTATATAATTTATACAACGTGATTTCATTCACACCAATAGTTTAGATTCCTCACATTGGTTATTGCGGTGCTAAAAATCGTAGGAAGGTCAGAAAAATCTGCGGCTTCTTCTAGAATGTAGAGAGCCTCCTTGCGGTCACGGTGTCTCCTGTTTCATCGAATTTCGTTAAAGAACGAAAAAGATATTATTTTTCAAAGTTTTGAAACACTTAAAAGTGTTATTTTCATTACAGAATTTTCATCAGAAAAGTTTCTAAAACCTTCGAAACTAGGTCTCAAATTTTCAGTCGATCCGTACCTCTATGCTTCGATCAGAACTTGCTGCGTCAAAGGGCTACGAAGCACCTCCAGATCGACGGTGGTGGCGAAGGATCCGGTGGCCTGTGCTCGTCGCGGCGGCGCTCTGAAGGTCGCAACTTCCTCTTCGAATTCCGACGTCGATGGCTGATGGGAGGAGGCGTGGGTTGGTCGGATGTGGATAGGAGGCGAAGGCGGTCGGAAGTCTCAACTGGGGTCGGCGGTGAAATCGCCTGAGGCGGCGGCAATATCGACATGAAGGTTGGAGCACAGTGCGTCGTCCAATCGTTCTCTAGCGGCTAGGGTTTTAGATTTTTTTTTTTAACGAAAAATTCCTATTGGTCCATGCTTTATAGGAAATTTTAAATAGTGTTTTTGCAAACGGACTCCTTTTTAAACCCAACGACTGTCGCCCCTAGCTAAATACCCCCATTCCGGACACAATGGGATATGTTTCGTTGGCCATTTCGACTGTTACAGTCAGTTATTTTTCAAATTAAAATATATAACATTCGATATTTAATTTAAACGTACATTTCAATTTGCCAGGGCCACAAACTGAATCAAAAAATTCCAGAAAAATAAATCTAGCTTTGTTTTGATGATACGGTCCTAACAAAACCAGTTTCGTCGAATTCTGAGCTCGTTTGAAAAACGACCATTTTTAGGTCGACCCATTTTAACAGAATTTGACCAAACAAGTTATCTTTTGCCCCGCTCACATACTAGCTTCAAAAATTACGAAATTTGAAACTTAGCAATAATTTGACATCCCGAACCCAACAAAAGTGGTTTCGTCGAATTCCGAGGTCGTATGCAAAATCCCAATTTTCAAGGGCTATATATACTATATAGCGACCTTTCTGAAAATTCATTTGGCCATAACTTTTGATTTCCGTTATGAAATTTCGATTTTTCAGATTCGTTAGAAAGGTATTGATAAACAGATTTAAATATTTTCAGTTTCGTCCAAAATCCGTTATATTTTCCACCCGGTACAGTCGGACAAAGTTTGTATTCAAAATTTCAAACTGCCATACCATACCAAATTCTATATTTTATTGAAATATGCTATTTCAACCATTCAAATTCTTTGGTAATAACCTAATTTAAAAATTTTAAATTGGTTCACATTTTCCGGGTTATTACAATCTCCCCCACTTAAAACTTTTCGTCCTCAAAAAGGAAATAACTGTTAAGCAGGAAATAAAATGTAAATGCAAAGTATTGTAAAGGTACCTTGCACCGGAGTTAGTCAGAGATGTCCACTCTGCATTTGGGATAGGCATGTTTAATGCTTTCCTCAGTCTCCCAAGTACAGTCTCTAGGATCACTACTCCACTGCACTTTGACTAGATGAATCTTTTTCCTCCTTAGCTCTCTGGTTTCTTTGCCAGCTATCTTTAATGGCTCTCTACTGAGTGCTAACTCTGGAGTTATGTCGATATCATGTTGCGCTGCTTCTTCCACAACAAGATCGGGATCATGAACATGTTTCCTGAGTTGAGATACGTGGAACACATCATGTATACCAGGCAACCAATTAGGTAATGAAACCCTATATGCAAGAGTTCCAATCCGTTCAAGTATAGGAAAGGGACCAATAAATCTCGGTGACAACTTCCCAGTCTTGCCAAATCTGATCACTCCTCGCATTGGAGAAACTCTTAAATAAACATAATCGCCAACGGCAAACGATATATCCCTTCTTCTCGCATCAGCATATCTTTTCTGTCGGCTCTGTGCGGTTTTTAATCGCTTCTTAATGAAATCGACTTTATCCGATGCTTCTCGAATCATATCGGGCCCTAACACAAGTCTGTTGCCAGGTTCTACCCAACATGCGGGAGATCTGCACGGTCTACCGTATAATGCTTCAAATGGAGACATTCCCAAACTTGCTTGATAGCTATTGTTGTAAGAGAACTCGGCTAGATGTAAGTGATCTTCCCATGAGCCTCCAAAATCAATAACGCAAGCCCGCAGTAAATCTTCTAGAATTCTATTCACCCGCTCAGTTTGGCCATCTGTCTGAGGGTGATAAGCGGTGCTTAGATTCAATTTGGTTCCCAATTCTTCTTGGAATGCTTCCCAGAATTTGCTAGTAAACAGGGGATCTCTATCGCTGACTATATTGAGCGGCACTCCATGTAGTTTAACTATTTCTCTAAAGTAAATATGTGCTAGACTTTGAGCCGTTCTGTTGGATCGGACAGGTATAAAATGGGCAGTCTTCGTGAAGCGATCTACGATTACCCATATACTGTCGTTTCCTTTCTTAGTTCGAGGCAAACCATCGATGAAATCCATCGAAATTTGTTCCCACTTCCATCCTGGAATTTCTAAGGGTTGTAATAGTCCAGCCAATTTCTGCTGATCACTCTTAACTAGCTGGCAAGTGGGGCATCTTCTAACATATAATGAGATATCTCTTTTCATCGCCTTCCACCAGAATGTGCGCTTGATATCATTATACATTTTGCTCACACCGGGATGGATACTTAATTTGGATTTGTGGCACTCATCAAGTATTTCTCTTCTGAGCTCTGGGATTCCAGGCACACAAATTCGCCCTTTTAATCTTAGGACCCCTTGGCTATCAAGGCTTAAATCTGAGGGTTTTCCTTCTCGGATCCGCTGGCTAATCCTTTCAATGAATTCATCGTCCTTCTGCAGAATAGTAATCTTATCTTGTAAGGAAGAAGTAATGATAAAACTGGCAATGATTTCATTCTTTCTGCTGAGAGCATCGGCTACAACATTGGCTTTCCCCGGAGTGTATAGAAAATCAAAATCGTATGCTGCAAGGAATTCTAACCAACGTTGTTGTCTCAAGTTTAGATCTTTCCGAGTGAAAAGATATTTCAAGGATTGATGATCGGTAAATAGTTCGAACTTCTCGCCCAGCAAATAATGCCTCCAGATTCTTAAAGCGAACACGATGGCTAATAACTCAAGATCATGAGTTGCATAGTTTCTTTCGTGCGGCTTTAGTTGACGACTGGCATAAGCGATCACTTGGCCTTTTTGCATTAACACTGCTCCTAGCCCTCTAATAGAAGCATCTGTCCATACACTCAAGTCTTGGTTGCCTTCTATAATGGTCAATACTGGAGCGGTTGTCAACTTCAGTTTCAGCTCCTGGAAAGCTTCTTCACATTCGGGAGTCCATTTGAATTTCTCATGCTTCTTTGTAAGCTTTGTCAATACACCAGATATCTTTGAAAAATCCTGAACGAATTTCCGATAGTAACTAGCTAATCCAAGGAAACTTCGAACTTCTGTGGGAGTAGTAGGTTGTTTCCAGTTCTGAATCGCTGTAATTTTGCTTGGATCTACAGCAATCCCTTCTTTTGATACGACGTGGCCTAGGAATTTAACTTCATTCTGCCAGAAGACACACTTAGAAAATTTAGCTTTCAAGACATTTCTCCTTAGAATTTTCAACACTTGTTCTAAATGTTTTGCATGTTCATCTTCCGACTTGGAGTAGATTAAAATGTCATCGATGAAGACTAGAACAAATTTATTCAACACACCACGGAACACTCTGTTCATAAGATCAACGAAGTATGCCGGAGCGTTACACAAGCCGAACGGCATTACTAACAATTCGTAGAATAAATCGGGACCCCTGAAGGCTGTCAAAGGAACACAGTCTTCGGCTATACGTAATTGGTGGAAACCTGTAGCTAGGTCCATTCTGGAGAATACTGTTGCTCCATTTAATTGATCTAACAGATCATCTATTCGGGGCAAGGGATATTTGTTCTTCAGTGTCTGTTTATTGAGATCTCGGTAATCAACGCAAAGTCTTAGAGTACCTTCTGATTTCGGGACAAATACTACTGCTTCTCCCCATGCTGAAAAGCTCGGTCTGATTAGACCTTTCCAAAGCAATTCTCGGGTTTGACTACTTAACTCTTCTTTCACTTTCGGGGCCATTCTTCTAATTGGATGTACTACTGGTCGGGCGTTAGGAATTAGATATATCCTAAATTCAATTTCTCTTTGCGGCGGTAAGTTTTCTACTTCTTCAAACACATTCGCATAGTTTTTAACGACCGGTATCTTTTCTATCGAAGGGGGAATAACTTCTAAAGAAGACCAAAATTCTGTTCTATTGATTTCTGAGCCATGACATGGTATATATATAGGTCCAAGCTTCGTTTCGACTTTAACGATTCTTTCGGCACATCTAACTTCGGCCTTATATTTTGTCAATCAGTCAAGCCCCAGTATAACATCAAATTCGGAAAGGTCCATAACAATCGAATCAAAAGAGAACTTGTAGCAAGAATAAGAGATAGGCACTCTACTGTATGAACTGAGACTAACGGAACTTCCTATTGGGTTTCGAACTTTAATTGGTTCCTTAAGTTTTCTTCGTTTCAATTTTAATTTGTGAACAATGTTACCCGAAATGAAGCTACGTGATGCACCAATATCAAAAAGTACAGAAACAGGAATATTTTTAATGGTAAGGGTACCTCCCAAGACATCGGGTTTACCTGATCCATCGGTGGTAGCTGGCGGGGTCTTCCCGTCATAGACATGAGCCACTTCTGCATTCTGCTTCAGAGGACAGTTCCTGCTATAGTGCCCCTTCTTATGGAAGTTGTAGCATTCTGCTGAGTCATTTGCCTTTGGCTTCCTCGGAGCTTTGCATACATTAGAAAAGTGACCTGGCTTCCCGCAGTTGTAGCAATTTCCTTTCGGGATCTTTGCAGGTTTCTGAGTAGCGGCCGCGGTAATGCTAGATTCGGGTTGATCTGTTGAAGCCTTGCGCTTATTTCCTGCTTGGATTTTAGCACGGTCTTGGCTAGCATGCCTCTCATCCATGTCTTCGTAATTGCAAGCCATCTCTACTAGTTCTGAAAAGGAGAGTTTGATGTTGCTCATAGCTCTATCGTGGTACTTGCGCTTCAGCCCAAATATGAACCTCTTGTTCTTTGCTTTGTTGGTCAAAATCAGCTCTGGAGCATAGCGCGATAACTGAGTGAACTTATTTAGATAATCCTGAATAGAGAGGTCTCCTTGCTGGAGATTAGCAAACTGCTCTCGCATCCTCTCTAGATCTTGTTCCGGTACAAACTTCTCATTGAACAAAGTCTTTAACTGCTCCCAAGTCCGGATAGTACCAGCGGCATCTTCTGAGGTAATGGCATCCCACCACAGCTCTGCTTCCTCTTGAAGGAGCCAAATGCCAAGTCTTGCTTTATTGTTGGTTCCCATACCCATGCCTTCGAAGATTTTCTCACAGGTTTTCAGCCAAGCTATAGCCTCGGTCACTGTGCCAGTGCCAGTAAAAGGTTTTCCCCCAAGATTTCTATACCTCTTTGCTACTTTATCTAGCTCAAAGTCTTCTAGTGCTGGTGGCTGAATAATAGGGCCTTCCACTACTACGGGGATATTCCCCCGTCCTCCTGCTGCATCTCCTCGGCCTCCACGGCCTCCTCTAGCTGCTGCTCCTCGCGTAGCCATCTAAGAGAACTGTATAAGCAAGAAAAGAGTCAAGCTCACAGATTTCATAATTTTCATAAATGATAAAGCAAGGGAATACAAGGAAAGATAATGATGATGTACTGATCAAATTGTTTTGCTAATCTGCTTAGCTCATTCTAGGACATTGCTAATCCTATCTCTAATGAGCTACTCGCATTAGAACACTACTGATTCTATTCTGACGAGGTGTTTAATGTGTTAGATCCCGGAACTAAGGTTAACCAAAGCTCTGATACCAACTGTGACGATCCCAAAATCCGAGGGGCGGTATTAAGGATAATCATTGGGAAATAACACATTAATCATCATAGCAGAGTACAGATAATAGCAGAAACAATAAATAAAATAATTTTACATGGATATGACAGCGGAATCACAACATGTAGGAATATCAGAATAGCATAACGTGGGATATAACTTAGTAAATAAAAGGAAAGTGATCAGTCATCATCGCCAGAGGCGGAATACATACATGCAGTGAGACATAATAAGGGTATCAGTCTACATCGCCGAAGGCGGAATACATATACATATAGTAAGAAATACGGAAAGTAAATCAGTCTGCATCGCCCGTGGCGGAATCATAATATAAGTACAGTAATGGCGGAAAATGTCAAAGTCGTCTCTGTGAAGTCAGCCTCGCCATGAGCCAAAAATGCACTCTATGTAGCAGTGCAGAACCAAAAAAATCACCTGTCACCTATGTACTAGGCTGCCCGTGTGAAAATAAGGGCACCCGCGTTTGCAAAGTGAAACAAACAACGAGTCAGTCATGGGGAATGGTACGAGGAATCTATTTAACAATTAAACAATAGTAATAAGCGAATCATAGGACCACGCCACTTTCGCGGAACGGGTTTACTCCAGTGATTGCTAGTGCATTTAAAACAAAGTAAATTCTTTTAAAACAACGCAATGCTCTTTGAAAGAATGAAGCCATTATATGACTCAGGTCCCATCACACAATGCAACGCAAGCCGGAGGATAGAGTTTTACCTTATAATAGCCAAATATGCTTGATACGTATAAAGCAAAATCATTTGATATTATTACTAGTGCATATATGTTTCGAAAATGAATAGCATCATAAATATCAATCATAGGCGACATGAGCGTCCCATGCCACTATGTCGCCATATATAAGTTACAATCGAATCCGTTATCTCGTATTGGAAATTGGATATTCGTCATGAGTCGAGGCAAGGGGCAAGCTCCTCTCCGCTTCGAGACACTCTAGCAAATGCCTCGGGACTACGCACTCTGGGTAACCCCTGGATGCTTTAGGGCCGGTCCTCACTTACGTTAGAGGATTGGCAATTCCTGAACACATGTTTCCCGGTCCTTACAGACCTATAATCGAGGCGCCTCGCATTCCAACAACCACAAAGATGAAAAATAGATATATATGTCAGGGCTGGTAAGTCACTGACACCACCATAGCTAGAAAGAAACGTCGTGCTCTCCCTCCAGTCCGTATCCCGTTTTTAACTCATACCAGGGTGTGAGGTTCGCGAATCTACGAAATACACAAAGCTAGGCTACGTAGACCTTGCTTTGATCATCATCCACAAGACTTTGCTTTGCAATAGAAGCCTTGATCACAGCATCTTGGCATGCCACATAGGCAGTCCACTCCATACGATTGATTTCCATCGATATATAACCTCTGAGCTCGTATATCTCAGAGAAGGGCGTTAAGCAAAAGAATAAATTCTCCGCCGCCAGACAGATATATATTTAACAGAGATCAATATGTATAGAACAAAATCCAATGTCAGACACACAGTCCATTTACAAGTCCGTCCTGGGTCTGAACGAAACCATAGGCGTCAAATTCCTCGTATATCCGTCCAATCAACACATACGTTCAGACGGTTACTATTTTCGTCCCTTTCCGGTAGCTACTCCAGTTAGGAACCTCAGTAGCGCCCATCCAACCGATACGAAGATCGTCGGTCTTGAATCGTCTTTGCATTTTCCAATTCGAATCGCTCGATAAATTATTTGAAATGAGGGTTAGCTCGGCCTTTTCAAATAATTCACGTCATTAGAATTTAAATCGATTCATTTTATGGTTATATTATTCGACATCCATCTTTCGGTTCTTTAGTGTTATTTTCATGTCATACACATACAACCATCAAATATCAAACAATTCAAGCCCAATTGGTTTATTTTCAATCAATATTGCTTATAATATTTTATAACGATTTTTCGCCATTTTTATTTATTTAAAAATGGCCATATTTAATTAAACGACGTTTCAGGTCGGGTCGTGGCACTGGCGCTGTTTTTCCCTTAATTTGTTTTACACATATCGGAAAATCTAACCGTTGGATTTCTACAAAGTCTATATCAGTGGGAAGATATTCCCAAAGCGAACCCAACGGTTCCAGTTTCGTGAGAATCCGACGGTCGGATCTTCCACACTAGTCGTTTGAAGTTACGGTTTCAAAATTCGAACTGCAGCGTCGTTATTCGATTTAATTTAATTTTATTTATATTTATATATAAATATAAACGATTCTGGTGCTGTTTTTCTTCAGATTTGAATTAAACATTCCGGACAATCCAACCGTTGGATTTTTACAAGATTGTTGCCGTTGGAAAGATATTTCCAAGGCGAACCCAGCGATTGCGGTTTCGGAAAAATCCGATGGTCGGATTTCTCGTACTAATCGTTTCAAATTACGATTCCGAAACGCGAACTGCACGGCCTCTATTCCTTTTAATTATATTTATATTCATATATATAAATATAGTTCATTCTATAATTTCAACTATAGTTCATTTTATATTTTCAATTTCGTTTTCACTTCAAATATTTCACTAACGCCTTAATATTTCGAAAAATTTCGCCATAACCTCCTTTGTACGGGGAGGGGTTTGGAAATTTATTGGGCCGTATTAGGTACCCAATAAATCCTAAATAGCATTCACATATTTATAGTGATATATTTTGGTGTTTACGGGGGAGCATGTACTGATAATCACTCCAGAGAATAAATTCCCGTCACCCCCGTTTCCGTGTGGAAATAAATAGTCCATGTGCCGTATCTAATAACTAGAGCGACGTGATTATTGTCAACTCCAGACCCGTGTGGGGTTTTTATTAATCTGGCAATTTATCGTTATAATTTATATAGTCCATATCAGTCATCAGTTCAGCCTGTAGTACATAGTCATCGCCATATAAGCCTCTTGCTTGTATGGTAAATCTTCCACCTCGTCACACAAGCTCCAATTGCTTATGTGGAATATGATGAAGTATGCCTATCGTCAAGTAGTATGCCATGTAGTGTAGTTCAAAATTAATTGTTACTATCCTATGGCGTTATTTATTATTTCACACAGAAAAACCAGCACTCCGCATCCAATGGCATTCACAGGAGTTGATATATAAATAAAATTGCGCAGCCAACTCATCAAGGTTTACCTATTTGTCGGGCACGCAAATAATTTCTTTACTCTACAGCTAATCCATTTTTCCTGTTCAACACATGTATATATATGCAGAATAAAGCTAATAATAATATTTCTAGCAAACTATTATTTATTTCAACACGTGTGTATTTTTAACTAAGCGTATACATGATAAAAAGAAATTTTTTTATCATCAAAAATATTTATTCGACGCGTGTGTATTTTTAACTAAGCGTATACATGGTAAAAGGAATATTTTTATCATAAAAAATATTTATTCGACGCGTGTGTATTTTTAACTAAGCGTATACATGGTAAAAGGAATATTTTTATCATCAAAAATATTTATTCGACGCGTGTGTATTTTTAACTAAGCGTATACATGATAAAAGGAATATTTTTATCATCAAAAATATTTATTCGACGCGTGTTTATTTTTAACTAAGCGTATACATGATAAAAGGAATATTTTTATCATCAAAAATATTTATTCGACACATGGGTATTTTTAACACTTCTTATCCACTATAAAAAAATTAGTTTTCATTGTCGATTCATTTTATTTTTAAGAGATGATAACATTCAACCCATGAACTTCAACTCAACGAATGAATTGCAATTCAACACATGAATATTCTATATAGTTTGTATATATATAAAAATGTGATTTTTATCGCTAAAGCCATTTGTTTAAATTCAAATAATATTCAACACATGAATTTCAACTCAACGAATGGATTGCAATTCAACACATGAATATTCTATATAGTTTGAATATATATAAAAATGTGATTTTTATCGCTAAAGCCATTTGTTTAAATTCAAATAATATTCAACACATGAATTTCAACTCAACGAATGAATTGCAATTCAACACATGAATATTCGATATAGTTTGAATATATATAAAAATGTGATTTTTATCGCTAAAGCCATTTGTTTAAATTCAAATAATATTCAACACATGAATTTCAACTAAACGAATGAATTGCAATTCAACACATGAATATTCGATATAGTTTGAATATATATAAAAATGTGATTTTTTATCGCTAAAGCCATTTGTTTAAATTCGAATAATATTCAACACATGAATTTCAACTCAATGAATGAATTGCAACTCAACACATGAATATTCGATATAGTTTATGCAATTTATTTCAACGAATGAAAATTATTCTAACACATAAATATTTCAGAAAATTTCGGCAGCATAACGGCAGGGTAGTTAAAACCGGGGCCGTCCCTAGTACGGCTCCTCGCTCTACCTTAAAACCTCGCGGTTTTTGACAATGGGGATCATGCATCTAGTTCGCACGCAGGCGGCATGTTTCATTTTCAATTCCACAATCCTATCCTATTTTGTTTCAACCACAAGAGGGTATTTTTCAACCATAATATCAACCATAAACAATTATTTCCAACCATTCGTCATACCATATAATATCACGTCAATCACAAGCAATAAATATCGTCCGTGGTCTGTGGACGAGGGGAGTATATATATATATATGTATAATATAATAATTCACTTGCATTTCATCACAATTCAAAGCATATATATTTCAAACAACGCTTGTATAATTTATACATCGCTAAAGTAACTTATACAACACATGTACATGAGGTATACAATGCGTATATAATTTACACTTCGCTTATATAATTTACACAACGCGATTTCATTCACACCAATAGTTTAGATTCCTCACATTGGTTATTGCGGTGCTAAAAATCGTAGGAAGGTCAGAAAAATCCGCGGCTTCTTCTAGAATGTAGAGAGCCTCCTTGCGGTCACGGTGTCTCATGTTTCATCGAATTTCGTTAAAGAACGAAAAAGATATTATTTTTCAAAGTTTTGCAACACTTAAAAGTGTTATTTTCATTACAGAATTTTCATCAGAAAAGTTTCTAAAACCTTCGAAACTAGGTCTCAAATTTTCAGTCGATCCGTACCTCTATGCTTCGATCAGAACTTGCTGCGTCAAAGGGCTACGAAGCACCTCCAGATCGACGGTGGTGGCGAAGGATCCGGTGGCCTGTGCTCGTCGCGGCGGCGCTCTGAAGGTCGCAACTTCCTCTTCGAATTCCTACGTCGATGGCTGATGGGAGGAGGTGTGGGTTGGTCGGATGTGGAGAGGAGGCGAAGGCGGTCGGAAGTCTCAACTGGGGTCGGCGGTGAAATCGCCTGAGGCGGCGGCAATATCGACGTGAAGGTTGGAGCACTGTGCGTCGTCCAATCGTTCTCTGGCAGCTAGGGTTTTAGATTTTTTTTTTAACGAAAAATTCCTATTGGTCCATGCTTATAGGAAATTTTAAATAGTGTTTTTGCAAACGGACTCCTTTTTAAACCCAACGACTGTCGCCCCTAGCTAAATACCCCCATTCCGGACGCAATGGGGTATGTTTCGTTGTCCATTTCGACTATTACAGTCAGTTATTTTTCAAATTAAAATATATAACATTCGATATTTAATTTAAACGTACATTTCAATTTGCCAGGGCCACAAACTGAATCGAAAAATTCCAGAAAAATAAATCTAGCTTTGTTTTGACGATACGGTCCTAACAAAACCAGTTTCGTCGAATTCTGAGCTCGTTTGAAAAACGGCCATTTTTAGGTCGACCCATTTTAACAGAATTTGACCAAACACGTTATCTTTTGCCCCGCTCACATACTAGCTTCAAAAATTACGAAATTTGAAACTTAGCAATAATTTGACATCCCGGACCCAACAAAAGTGGTTTCGTCGAATTCCGAGGTCGTATGCAAAATCTCAATTTTCGAGGGCTATATATACTATATAGCGACCTTTCTGAAAATTCATTTGGCCAGAACTTTTGATTTCCGTTATGAAATTTCGATTTTTCTGTTTCGTTAGAAAGGTATTGATAAACAGATTTAAATATTTTCAGTTTCGTCCAAAATCCGTTATATTTTCCACCCGGTACAGTCGGACAAAGTTTGTATTCAAAATTTCAAACTGCCATACCATACCAAATTCTATATTTTATTGAAATATGCTATTTCAACCATTCAAATTCTTTGGTAATAACCTAATTTAAAAATTTTAAATTGGTTCACATTTTCCGGGTTATTACAGTTAGGTTATTATCCGAGAACCACTCCATATAGGCATTAGTGTTTCGAATCAAATAGATCGAAGACAAGTTGAAGATGGAGTTATGCAAGGGCTATCCTGTTTACAGAATAGTGCCTTCGGTTTGTCCAGTCCCAGGACAACTTAAATGGACAAATGTCTAACGTAGTATGTCTGGTAGATCGCGTAAGTTGATTGTTTCAAACATATTTACGTTGGTGGCGGAGGAATTTGTTTCTCTTAGCTTATACCCGTGGTATTTTTGGGGAAATCAATTTGTGATTTGACGGGTATGACGATGTGGCATTCAAAGTAAAGGAATGAGTAATCTGTTGAAAGATACGTTATGACCTCCAGCCTCATCAACTTGGAAATGACAGAAATCGGGCAGGCAGCATGGCTCAGTGGGCCGCACCAAGTAGGGTATATTATCACCATTTTGAGAATATTCATATTTGTTACTTCTTTCAATTCTGTATCTCTCAGGAATGGTTATGTTGGTTTACCAACTGTAAGGTGACAATATATTCGATACGCTCAAGCGAATTGAGTGGTTGGTCATGTGTGGCCGAGTTGCAAGATGTTCTTGTTGAACTCCAGTGTATCGCTTCTAGAGTACACTGAGCGGAAGGTGGATCCATACCTTGTCATAGTTGGAATCCATTCCCCAATTAAGAGCCCGCGGTTTTGATTGTATATTATATATGTAGAACGTTAGATGCAAGCGTTTCTGCAAGATTCCAATTTACTTGATCTAGACATTATTATAATAATACCAGACAAGTATCATTTTAGAAATATTTTGGGTTATCATAAGGTAAAAGCCATCCGTGTTTATGTGTGGATCGGTCTTATGATTATCCTTTGTTTCAAAAGAATTTTGAAAGTTAAATCAAATGATTTGAGTTTACTCACACCAGTCACATGGCTGACCCAGAGTTTATTTCGTGTTGAATATGATGGGTCGACACTGTGTTTATGCCGAGTACTCAGGATCGCAAAAACCCTAGGTCGCTACAGTGGTATTAGAGCTTAAGATTAAGTAATTACCTTGGCTCTGTGGCGTGACTCAGTAGAGATAGGGTTAGTAATGCCCTAGATTGAGTTGAGTGTATATATACGAGTGAACGTATTTGTAGATTTTATAAAAATTGTTTTATATTGTGGATATTTATTGGTTGAGTTGTTTATGGGTTCTGGTCGATCAGTTTGATCCACTGTATCGGTATGGGTTTATAAACACTCGAATATGATGGGTCTACACGATATGTTTTGAAAAGATGGTAAATGAAAATAATTTTACCCAAAGTATATTTTGATATATAGAAAATATATATACTGGAATTATAATATATTGGATATACTGGCTGTTATTATAATCAAATAACATTATAATTGGAATGGTTGTGTAAATAACCAATTGGAATTCATATGAATATAATATATGAAAGAAGATGAAGTAAATCTGAATTTAGAATCAGAATTAGAATTAAAAGTTGGAGAAATGTTTGTAAATGGAATTGGATTAAATGTATGTGGATTTTAAAATCCTGGGAGATTTTAAATTGTTTAAAGCATTGCAAATGATATTTTGAAAATAATTTCAAAATGGAAGTATTTAAATATGGATTTGAAAGTGATATAGTACTGAACTCACTTCGATAACTGGGAAACAATTCTGATAATGACTGCAGCATCATCAGTATTCATTCCGAGTTCTAAGTGACGGATTACTACCAATGATTTTGTTTTTGAATTTGTTTTGAGAAAACAAGTTGTTTTGAATTAAAAAAAGAGATATTTGACTTTTGAAAAGCTAAGTGATTTAAACTTCCTAGGGAGAGATTGTTTTAAAATAAAACCAAATTGAATGGAAATTTGGGAAAGCAAATTGGAATATAGTATATCAAGAAGAATCAGATTTTGGATTGTGAGACAAGAATCTGAATTGGTATTAGGTTGGTGAGTTATAGTTTGAAATCGAGATTGGAACTTGAATTTGAAATGAATTTTGAATTGGGTATAAGCCTATGATTTGGTTTGAGGATAAATTGATCAGAGATTGATTGGATTGATATTGGTATATGTTGAATTGGTAGTAGATGGAACTGATATAATGATATGCCCGACAAAAGAAGGTACAAGTTTATTTGGTATAAGCATGAGATTTATGAGCCTGTTGGCAAGCCACTTGGCTGTTTGATTTTCTTTTGGGTTGAAGAAGGACTAGAGAGGCGAGATCGAGTTTGAGCTATTGACCAGTACAAAGGAGGTGCTGGCGAAATTTTTCAAAAATGTTAAGGTGTTAGAAAATTTTCAGGATTTTTGAAAATTTTCGTTGATAAGAATTAATTGATATTTGATTGAAATCAATCAATTCACTTAAAACTGAAGTTAAAGGTAAACGAATATTTTTAACCTAGTTAATAGAGTTGTTTTCTATCTTGACAATTTCGAGGACGAAATTATTTTAAGGGGGGAAGAATGTAATGTCCCGTATTTTTATACGGTATAATAATTAATTTATTTAATTATTTAAAATAATGGTTTGGTAATTTAAATGGTTTAAGTTAAAATAACTATTGAATTTTAATTAAAATAATAATTAAATAATATATTTAATTCTGAAATAATCAGATTTTGCTGAAATGGCAATATGGTGTGAATTGGGCAATTCAAAATATATATAATTCAGTTCGGAATTGAATTCGAATAATGAATATATTATATAAACGATAGTTGAACATATAATTATAATATAATTAAAATCGAGCTCGAAATGGCGCGGTAGTTCGCTATTTGGCAATTAGAACTTCAACTGAATATACAGGGTCTGTTTTAAATCGGATTTCTATGAAACAAGAAATGTTCGGAGCTGGTGAAGTATATTTTTCTAATGGAAAAGAAAATCGAGATTTCATTGTGTAGATTTTGATTTATGTCCAAATCAAATTTTAGAAAAGTCGCTATGGAATTCCTCTGAAATTTATAAATATATATATTTATACTATAAATGGATTTTTAATATAAAACGAATATCGATATAAATGGGAATTTTGAAATATCGAATTATAAGTCCAATTGGAGTTGTATGATATTCTGTTATGAATATATATGATAATATTAATTTTTAAATATTTAATTTAATTATTTTTAAATATATTTTTATATTTAAATGGGTTATTTATAGCTTTAAAAATAGCCAGTTTTGCATACGACCTCCGTTTTCAACGAAACTAATTTTGTTGGATCCGCAATGTTAAATTATTGTTAGATTTCAATTTCCGTGATTTTTAGAGTCAGTGTGTGGCCGTACGGATTTTTAATGTGAAAAACAATCAGTATTTTGACGGTTAAAAATACACTGTGTGAGCAAACGGAGTCGGAATTCGGCGAAACCAGTTTTGTTAGGTCCGTAATGCCGAACTCTATGGTATGTCCATTTTCATGATTTTTAGATATCATGTGTGTTCGTAGGAATTTTTAGATCGCAGAAACATATATAATATGATTGAAATAAAATATCCTAAAAAATCTAAAAATATCTAAATTCCATATATCTATATATATATACCCCTTTAACATTTTTAACCTAATTCACTTCCTTAAAATTTCCGCCGTCATCTTCTGAAATGAGAAAACTAAATTGAGCCAGTTCAAAAAAATTCAAATCAAATGAAATCAATTCCTATAAATCATTCTCTTTATAGTTTTGAACTCCTACAATGTTAAGCTTCAACCTTATGTGTATATTGTTGGGTTCGACTTTGGTTCTTCACGCTGGAAATTTCACAGTGTATATTAGGGTTCACGAAATCAAATGGTTGGAGCAGCGATTTGAGATTTTGGGATTTTATTCGGGTTTATCATTGAAAACCGCACATGTAGTTGAATTTTGGTGGAATTCGACATTTAAAACTGTCGCTCGAACACTTTGGTGCGTGGAAGAAGGGCAGGTGACGGAAATTGCCTAGGCAATGCAAGTTTGAAATCTTTTAGTATGGGTTGGTGGAGAGTATGGAGAGAAGCAAAATGGTGGTGTTTCTTTGTATTTCGGTTGAGTAGTGATTGAGATAAGAGTGTGGAAAGATGGCGCAATGGCCATTTGAAGGAGGAGCAGTGTGCACCTTTTTGAGTTCGGGGAAGAAGAGGCTTGCGGGTTGGAAGGAATTGGGCCGGGTTTGAAAGGGGTGAGGCTTGTTAAGTGTATAATTTAGATTTTACTATTTATAACTTGTATTCAAACTTTAAAAACGTGTAACTTCGTCATACGATATCAGAGTCAGACGAAACAAGATCCGTTGGGATCGTATGAAAGAAGGCTACAAAATGGAACTGACTGGGAACGAATCATAGCTCGTTACAATTTATAGCAAAATAAATTGTCCTTCTGAGTCAAGTGATGGTTATTGTTATTAACGATGATCATCAAATGTGAGTAAAACTCACCAACTCTAAACAGTTATATTTTTATAACGTATTCTTAGAACTGATAATTATCTGTTGATTGTTGTGGGTTTAACTATTTGGTTTAATTGCTTATGTATTGGTTGAAACCATAGATAACAATATATATATATATATATATATATATATATATAAATCATTAAACAAATATTGATTCTGTTTAGCAGAATATTTCATAGTGAAATGAAATTGACATTAATTATATTGTTTAATATCTGTGATGCATGGAAACAGGTTAGAGGGACCCAACTGGGTTCCTCAATATATAAAATATTGTTTTGTTTCATATATTGTGATATATGATGAGATATATAATCTGTTGTTGATTATGTGTGATTGAATGATATCGATCACTGGTGTTTGGTATTATAAATATCGTAAGAAATACTGGGATGTAGAAAGGGGGTTTTCAAAATATATTTTGAAAATAAATTATTTATATAAAATCAATGGATTTTATATATAAAAGCAAAAGGATTTTATAAAAGGAAATAATTATAAAATCAAAGAGTTGGAAAGGGAATTATTTGTAAAACAAATATAAAGGAAAATATTTGTAAAACAAATATAAAGGAAAATACTTGTAAAAGAAATGTAAAAGGAAATATTTGTTTAGAAAATAAATAAAGTTATAAAAAGGAAATATTTATTTAGAAAATAATTAAAGTTATAAAAAGAAATATTTGTTTAGAAAATAAATAAAGTTATAAAAAGAAATATTTATTTAGGAAATAAATAGAATTATAAAAAGGAAATTGTTTGATAAATAAATAGAATTGTATAAAAAGAGAATTTTACGTTAGGAAAGTTTAGACCCATGCTTCACATACGGGTATAACAGAATATGAATTTAATGTAGATTTTAAATAGAAATCTATTTTAACAGATAAGTGGAGAAGATAAATTTATAAATAATATTTTATAAACAAAATAAAATATTTATCATTAGATAAATAGAATATATAAGTCATGACTTATATGGAAAAGTAAGAATCGATTTCAACATCGATATTTGAAACTGAATATTGATCGAGAGTTAATTAGTTAGAGTTAACCAGTTAGAGTTAACCTGTAACACCCCACCTCCGCCAGGGTGGCTCTTGCAAGCACTCTGACTTTGAAGGGGCGTTTGTACCGGGTAAACATGCATAATGGTATATCAAGGCAGAACAAGAACATATGTATATATGTAAACATAGTAAATAAGATAAGTAAAACAACGGAAGATTTCAAACTATTTCAAAACAAGTCTGGTACAACATAATGTCAACTTTCCAAATAAACAAGTCTAGATAAAAACAACATCACTGAAAAACTGAAATACATAAGTACTATCCCCAAAATAAGTGATAACCATAGCTAGCTTCATGTCAAGACCGTACATGAGCTAAAATCCCACAAGCAAGCGATCAGAAATCCAAGCTAAGCTCCAATATTCCCACCCTGAGAACCTGGGGGGGGGGTGAAACGAAAGAAAAGAGGCGAAAGAAAAACAGGTCAGTCAAAAAAACTGAGTAAGCCCTACTACAATCAATGTAAACTGATAAAGTTAACTGGCATGAGAAGCAGGGATGAACATAAGGATAACTACATATTGGCATGATAGATAAAGGTGTCATCGCATAATCAGGTTTAAGGTTTTGCACCACAGGTGTATAGCAAACTAACATGACTTGAATAAACACGTATTGATCCCTTGGCCCAAGTTTTGACCCAATAACATGAAATGACCCTAATACGAGGTCCAATAACATGAAGTGACCCTAATACGAGGTCCAATAACATGAAGTGACCCTAATACGAGGTCCAATAACATGAAGTGACCCTAATACGAGGTCCAATAACATGAAGTGGCCCTAATACGAGGTCCAATAACATGAAGTGACCCTAATACGAGGTCCAACCAAACGGTCTAATCGATCGGCTCCCTAAGCCTAACTCGTCACGTGTTGGTGTCAATACGGCCCAAACATAATTGTAGTCGGATTGTGCCGGGTCTCCCGTCGGGTGTATCAAGCCCTAGGGTGTCAACCCCTGGACACCATAAACATAAGTGCACAGTCTCGATCTACTTGTACCCATGCTTGACTTCTCCAAATACGGACTACGTGCACGACCATAGTCCGTCCGGAACTACATCGGCGTACCACTCTGCCGTCGTTTTTGGTCACTTACCTCAAGTCCAGTAATCGTGCCCCACCCTAGCCTAGTCCCTAGGGTCTTAATGATACAAACTTGGGATTACTGCTGGAGTGGACCCCCATTGCTAGGATTTTCTAGTGGGTTAAGTACGGTTTAACCCTTTTACTAATCATGGATTAACTTGGTTAAGTGTAACGATGAGTTCACGACTTAACCCTGATTAATCTACCAAGCCCAAATTGGTTAAGTATTAAGTGGACCATGATTTAACCCTAATCATGAGGCATTAACTAATTTAATGTGCCTTAACCTCTCACATTAGACCTTGTTGTGGTTACTAGTTAAGCCGGGCGAGTCCGGGTAGCTTTACACCACAACTTGGTCTAACCTCGGGTTCAAGGTACAACATGACCAACTTCTCACATTGTGTCCTATTGTTTGTAGCAACTAGTTAAGCCGGTCGGTTCCGGGTAGTTTTACGCCACAAACTCAACCCAACCTCGAGTTGGTCACACTTATATTTTCTAAGTGTCATGTCCATCATGTTTCCAAAACATATTACAAGTTTTCAAGAATTTGGGTAGACCTAACTTAATAGGTAAATTCCCAATGGGTAGACTTAACTTAATAGGTAAATTCCCAATCTTATGTTTTCATGTCTTTTAAGTTTACCCAACCCCAAACGCAATCCCATCGCTTACATAATCGCAATAGCGCATAAAGGATAGAAAGAGGGAACTTGGCATAAAGATGACAAATGGTGTTGAAGCCACAAGTTTAACATGGTGGCATATGAAATGTACATATGTTCATATACTTGCATATTGCATCATTAGGCCTCAAAAGTATGCATAAAACCAAACTTAGCATATAAGTGATACATGGTGATAAATGACATGTTGAAGTTGCCATAAGTTCGCATTTAGCCTCACATGCAAGTTATCATAAGGGATATGATAACTTACATGTTGCCAAAATGCAACCTTTAGCATAAAGCTTGAAGCTTTAAGCTCATAAACCCAAGATAAGCTTGCATAACATGATAACATGAGCAAAATGATCAACCCAAACTTGCATATCATATGGTAAACTTGCATATCATAACATAGCAAACTTGCATAACATAACATGATAAACTTGCATATCATAACATGGCAAACTTGCATAACATAACATGATAAACTTGCATATCATAACATGGCAAACTTGCATAACATGACATAGTAAACTTGCATATCATGGCAAACTTGCATATCATAATGATCAACCAAACTTGCATCATTCATTTAACTTTAGAGTTTAAATATGAAAGTAGAAAAGGGCTTACAATGCTTATGAAGACACAAAAATATATATAGATTGAGACAAAGCCCTTATGCAATCAAATAAACCCAAAATGCAAGCTCCAATAGAAAAACCCTTGAGCCAAAATGATCAAAACTCTTGCTTTATGATGTAAATATGGAAACTTGACTTAAATGCAAGCTAATGATGCTCATACAAGCTTGAAAACACTTGTATGCATTGAAAATCTCTCATAGAAATAACTTAGGAATTTTATGAAGAGAGTGGAGGCCATGAGAGGAATGATTTTGCCATAGTTTAGTTACTTGAATGAATAATGATGATTTAGGGTTAGGTTAGGGGCTTATTTATAGAGATTAGGATTAGTTTCAACCTTAGGATTAAACCCTAATTCCAATCTCAGCCCTTAAAACCGAATCTGGCCCCAAAACCTAACCAAAACCCCGAAATGGTGCACCAGGAAAAACTGCCCGGCTGAACCAAGTTGACAGCCAAGTCGACAGGGCTGTCGACTTGGGTCCAACCAAGTCGACTCCCAAGTCGACAGGGCTGTCGACTTGGGTGCTCTGGCGGGAATTTTCCCGCCTGGCCCAATCTGACCGTTTTTCGAATTTTGAACCCGAAATTCGAAATCTGTTTTGAACTTGAAATTTTCTGAAAACTTCATTGGCCCTTAATCGGGTCATACGGACTCCGATTTTCGAAAACTCGGACTCAATTTCGCGTATTTTTCCGAGACGAACGCAATGGCCCAACCCGTTTCCCTTGTTTCAGATTTTAGAATTAAATTCTGCCTCGATTTACGTTATAACAGGTTATTGAAAATACGGGTTGTTACATTCTCCCCTCCTTAAAGGATTTCGTCCCCGAAATCTCTAAGTTAGGAAGAACGTATCCTACCATCCAACATCCATCTACTCAAAACATCATCCACGAGCAATCATTGTCCTTACAAGATTCTAAATGTTGTATGAACATATGCAAAGGTGTGTGTATATGTACTTATCTAATGCAAATATCATCAATGCAAATTATGTTAGTGAAATGAATCCATATGTATGCAATTCCTAACATAATGTATAACATCTATATGTGTGCACATAGCATACATCCATATGCAAAGTCCATGTGATAGCACAACATATCCATCCATGAATAAGCATAAACACTCATGCATATGCAATATGAGGAGTGTGTGAGCCGATCTAGTGCCTAACGTGTATAATGCATCCACGAGTAACCACTTGCAAACACTTGCAACCCCTTGCAACCATCAAGCATAACATGTTTCATCCAAAGGGTTTCTACCTAAGGTTCTCATGACAAGATTAACGGAATAACAAGATAAACAAGACAAACATGGATAGCAAAAGAAAGATATGCTACAAAGAGATCGGGAAGATAAGAAGGATATACCCCTTTCGGATTACAAGAAATCCCTCCCTAACCCAACCCATATTCTATAAAAGCCCAAAAGGTTTAGTCAACCTAACGGACCCCTTCAAACCCTGACATGTATTACTAGCCAATAAGTCATACCTCCCGACAGAAATAAGACCGAGAATGGGACCGAGAGGATATACGTAAAAAGATAACATGCGAGTAAGCTCCACAGGAAAACAAGGATCAAGGATATGCTCTTAAAAAGAGATATGATGCGCGTATCTAGCCTTCAATCTTCTAAGTCACGTTTCCTTGAGCTTAACTCCACTGTGCTTTGACCGTCTTTTACCTCATGATTTCTTAGCTTCTTAACTCTTATTTCCAAATATGAGTTGGAACCCATTTCATTGTCGCCTCTTGTCTTCCTCTTTCACTTACTCTTCTATCATTCTTGGCTTAAACATAACTATGACCTCATGGTTTCATGCAAGCTCTCCAAAATTCACCAGTGAATCCTGGATCTCGTTTACTTACTATAAAGTATTCCACGCAGTAGAACTTTTCTTGAAAATACCAATCCACGTTGCCAATTGCTCTTACTAACGTGATTTTCTATAACTCATGCTTGAACTAAATGAACCATCCGCCTGTGAATGATAGGACGTCCTTAGATTTAGCCGTTTGACCATGACTTCCCGTAGACTATCTCAAAACTGGCTAGTGAAGATTGAGTCACGGTTACTAACTATACTTGAGGGAACCCCGTGCAACCTCCTTATTTCTTGAAAGTAATCCGTTGCTAGCTATAATGCAGTCCTTTCGCTCTTTACCGGAGTGAAATGAGCACTCTTCGTGAGTGTACCTACTATGACCCACATGCTCGTATTCTCTTTCCTTGACCTTGGTAATCCATCGATAAAATCCATGGGAATACTCTTCCACTTCCATAGTGGAACGTCTAGAGGATGCAATAGCCCACCGGGCTTCTTCGACTCGGCCTTAACTTGCTGGCAAATGATATATCTAGAGACAAACTCCGCCACATCCTTCTTTATCCTAGGCCAAAAGAAAATGCGCTTCCTATCTTTATACATCTTATCTCTGCCCGGATGTATAGTCAACTTAGAGCGATGCGCTTCCTCAAGAACTTTCTTTCTCTCATCGCGTCTTAGCCATCCCTTGTCATCTATAGCGAGGTGACTTAACATCTCGCCTCGAATCAACTTGTCCATGATCTCGGCTAACTGCGGGTCTTCCTTCTGTGAAGTCCCTACTTGATCCAGAAGGGTAGGTCTAATCTCAAGGGACGCTAACTGACTAATTAAACTGAGAAAGCTTCTTACTTCAATTGTCCTCGTCGGAGCTTTCCGGTCTTGAACCGCGACCACTTTAGCGGGATCCACCGCTAAGCCTTGCTTAGTAACTATGTGCCCAAGAAATCTAACTTCTTTTCTCCAAAATGACATTTGGAGGACTTGGCTTTCAACTGATGGGCTCTAAGCGCATCCATCACCTCCTTGAGATGTCTAGCATGTTCTTCCTCGTTCTTTAAGAAAGTCAGGATATCATCCACAAAAACTACCACAAACTTGTTCAGGAACTCCCTAGGCACCCTACTCATCAAGTCCACGAAGTAGGCAGGAGCATTAGTCAAACCGAATGGCATGACTAGCCATTCTAAGAATCCATCTGGAGTTCTGAACGCAGTTTTGTCTATACTATCCTCAGCTACTCTGAGCTGATGGAATCCAGTAGCAAGATCAAGAGAAAACAGATGTTCCTACAAGCTGATCAAACAAATCATCGATCCTTGGTAATGGTTGTCTATTCTTCTTGTTCTACTCACGATAATCAACACACGGGCGAAGCGAACTGTCCACATTAGTAGCGAATACTACTAGAGCACCCTCTTCGGAAATGCTTCATCGTATGAAGTTCTTCTCAAGCAACTCCTTGACTTGCTTTCTTAACTCTCATCTCGCGGGACCATGTGCCTAACCGGCCACGTAACTGGCTTGGCATTATCAACTAGATAAATGCGGAAATCAATCTCTCGCTTAGGGGTAACCCCCCTTCACTTTACCCAAGATATCAGGATATTCTCGGACCACCCTCACCGATTGCAAACTATCGATAGACGAGTTGAGGGATTCAAGATAACACAACATGACGGGACCCATAGGGTTACAAGAAATTTTTAGGGTATTACCGAGGCGAGTCATGAGCCTCACAACCCTATGCTCAAAAATCAAGGATGGCTCCAAAACTGGACAACCCATCCATGCCCAAAATCAACCCATACCCCATGAAACCGAGAATATAAGCATCACACGAGAACTCTACACTAAAGATAGAGATTTTCAAATCCACGTAGATAATAGACGAATGGGCGGAAACCCCAATTGGATTTGGAACACACACGGGATCATTAACTAGACTAGTACTTAGGTGCAAACTTTCAACTAGATCAGATGAAATAAACTATGCGATGCACCAAAATCAAACAAGGTACGAACTGAAAAATCAGAAATATATACAAGGCTTTCAACGGAAATACTATCTCGATCATAAGCTGGAAGAACGATGTTGAGGGGATGAACTCGCCCTTCAGACGGTCTTGCACACTGAGTCTGACCTTGCCCTTGCTTCCTCGGACAATCTTTGATGAAATGTCCAGTCTCACCACAGAAAAAGCATTCACCATTCTTCCTTTTCCTCTTCTTACAATCCTTAATAAGATGAGTCGAACTTCCACAAGTAAAGCACTTCTTTTCCTTCTTATCTTTAGACTTCTCCTCCTTCTTTTTCATTTCCTTTTTGGGCTCCGTTTCCTTGTTTTGAGACTCATTCATCTTGATCTCTTTCTTGACATCTCCCTGAAGTAACGCCATATCAACCAAGCTCTCAAACGTGGCCCCATGGGGAATATGTGACATAGCCAATCCCTGCAACGGCTCATTCAATCCTCTAGCAAAACGAAGAGCATTCTTCTGAGGAGTACTCACCATATCCAAGCCAAAACGAGCTAACTGATTGAACTTGTTCACATATTCTTTGACAGACATATCTCCTTGTTTCAAAGTTATGAACCTCTCCATTTGCAGATTCTCCTCAGTAGAAGATAGAAACTTAAGCACGAACCTTGCCCTGAAATCGGCCCAAGTCTCAACAGGCCTAGTACCATTGGTGACTTCCCACCAATAAGCGGCTCCATCCTTCATAAGCCAAACCGCCAACAAGATCTTCCTCTGATCGTCTAACCCAAAGATAGCAAATAAATCCTCGGTCTCTTTCAACCAATTTCTGGTCTCTACAAAAGTCTCAGTGCCTTGAAAGTTCTTGCCACCCATTGCTTTGAAATCTTTGCAAGTCTTTGCGAAGTCAGCTTGAGGATGCTGAGGGGGAGGAGGAAGAGGAACCTCAGCGACAGGAGGAGGAGGAACATTAGCGACAGGAGTAGGAGGAACATTAACTACTGGAGGAGGAGGAGGAGGAGGAACATCTGCGGGGCCGGCTTCGGTCGCCCTAGCCTCCAAAAGTTTCCTATACCAAACAGTACGTGTACTCCCTCCGGAATGGCAAAGTTATTGGCCATACTGAAAACGAAGAAAAAGATAGATTCAGAATGGAGAAAAACGAAGGAATTTTGCTAATGGCTTTTTGGGGAATAGCCTTTAAAATAAACTAGACTTTTCTTTTGGAAAATACTTTATACTTGGTTTTGAAAATAGTTTTCCAAAAGTTTTCTAAAAACCTTTTTGTTCCTTCTCGTAAACCACATGCTCTGATACCAAATGTAACACCCCACCTCCGCCAGGGTGGCTCTTGCAAGCACTCTGACTTTGGAGGGGCGTTTGTACCGGGTAAACATGCATAATGGTATATCAAGGCAGAACAAGAACATATGTATATATGTAAACAGAGTAAATAAGATAAGTAAAACAACGGAAGATTTCAAACTATTTCAAAACAAGTCTGGTACAACATAATGTCAACTTTCTAAATAAACAAGTCTAGATAAAAATCACATCACTGAAAAACTGAAATACATAAGTACTATCCCCAAAATAAGTGATAACCATAGCTAGCTTCGTGTCAAGACCGTACATGAGCTAAAATCCAACAAGCAAGCGATCAGAAATCCAAGCTAAGCTCCAATATTCCCACCCTGAGAACCTGGGGGGGAAACGGAAGAAAAGAGGCGAAAGAAAAACAGGTCAGTCAAAAAGACTGAGTAAGCCCTACTACAATCAATGTAAACTGATAAAGTTAACTGGCATGAGAAGCAGGGATGAACATAAGGATAACTACATACTGGCATGATAGATAAAGGTGTCATCGCATAATCAGGTTTAAGGTTTTGCACCACAGGTGTACTAGCAAACTAACATGACTTGAATAAACACGTATTGATCCCTTGGCCCAAGCTTTGACCCAATAACATGAAATGACCCTAATACGAGGTCCAATAACATGAAGTGACCCTAATACGAGGTCCAATAACATGAAGTGACCCTAATACGAGGTCCAATAACATGAAGTGACCCTAATACGAAGGTCCAATAACATGAAGTGACCCTAATACGAGGTCCAATAACATGAAGTGACCCTAATACGAGGTCCAATAACATGAAGTGACCCTAATAAGAGGTCCAACCAAACGGTCTAATCGATCGGCTCCCTAAGCCTAACTCGTCACGTGTTGGTGTCAATACGGCCCAAACATAATTGTAGTCGGACTGTGCCGGGTCTCCCGTCGGGTGTATCAAGCCCTAGGGTGTCAACCCCTGGACACCATAAACATAAGTGCACAGTCTCGATCTACTGGTACCCATGCTTGACTTCTCCAAATACGGACTACGTGCACGACCATAGTCCTTCCGGAACTACATCGGCGTACCACTCTGCCGTCGTTTTTGGTCACTTACCTCAAGTCCAGTAATCGTGCCCCACCCTAGCCTAGTCCCTAGGGTCTTAATGATACAAACTTGGGATTACTGCTGGAGTGGACCCCCATTGCTAGGATTTTCTAGTGGGTTAAGTACGGTTTAACCCTTTTACTAATCATGGATTAACTTGGTTAAGTGTAACGATGAGTTCACGACTTAACCCTGATTAATCTACCAAGCCCAAATTGGTTAAGTATTAAGTGGACCATGACTTAACCCTAATCATGAGGCATTAACTAATTTAATGTGCCTTAACCTCTCACATTAGACCTTGTTGTGGTTACTAGTTAAGCCGGGCGGGTCCGGGTAGCTTTACACCACAACTTGGTCTAACCTCGGGTTCAAGGTACAACATGACCAACTTCTCACATTGGGTCCTATTGTTTGTAGCAACTAGTTAAGCCGGTCGGTTCCGGGTAGTTTTACGCTACAAACTCAACCCAACCTCGAGTAGGTCACACTTATATTTTCTAAGTGTCATGTCCATCATGTTTCCAAAACATATTACAAGTTTTCAAGAATTTGGGTAGACCTAACTTAATAGGTAAATTCCCAATGGGTAGACCTAACTTAATAGGTAAATTCCCAATCTTATGTTTTCATGTCTTTTAAGTTTACCCAACCCCAAACGCAATCCCATCGCTTACATAATCGCAATAGCGCATAAAGGATAGAAAGAGGGAACTTGGCATAAAGATGACAAATGGTGTTGAAGCCACAAGTTTAACATGGTGGCATATGAAATGTACATATGTTCATATACTTGCATATTGCATCATTAGGCCTCAAAAGTATGCATAAAACCAAACTTAGCATATAAGTGATACATGGTGATAAATGACATGTTGAAGTTGCCATAAGTTCGCATTTAGCCTCACATGCAAGTTATCATAAGGGATATGATAACTTACATGTTGCCAAAATGCAACCTTTAGCATAAAGCTTGAAGCTTTAAGCTCATAAACCCAAGATAAGCTTGCATAACATGATAACATGAGCAAAATGATCAACCCAAACTTGCATAACATAACTTGCATATCATATGGCAAACTTGCATATCATAACATAGCAAACTTGCATAACATAACATGATAAACTTGCATATCATAACATGGCAAACTTGCATAACATAACATGATAAACTTGCATATCATAACATGGCAAACTTGCATAACATCACACAGTAAACTTGCATATCATGGCAAACTTGCATATCATAATGATCAACCAAACTTGCATCATTCATTTAACTTTAGAGTTTAAATATGAAAGTAGAAAAGGGCTTACAATGCTTATGAAGACAAAAAAATATATATAGATTGAGACAAAGCCCTTATGCAATCAAATAAACCCAAAATGCAAGCTCCAATAGAAAAACCCTTGAGCCAAAATGATCAAAACTCTTGCTTTATGATGTAAATATGGAAACTTGACTTAAATGCAAGCTAATGATGCTCATACAAGCTTGAAAACACTTGTATGCATTGAAAATCTCTCATAGAAATAACTTAGGAATTTTATGAAGAGAGTGGAGGCCATGAGAGGAATGATTTTGCCATAGTTTAGTTACTTGAATGAATAATGATGATTTAGGGTTAGGTTAGGGGCTTATTTATAGAGATTAGGATTAGTTTCAACCTTAGGATTAAACCCTAATTCCAATCTCAGCCCTTAAAACCGAATCTGGCCCCAAAACCTAACCAAAACCCCAAAATGGTGCACAAGGCAAAACTGCCCGGCTGAACCAAGTCGACAAGGCTGTCGACTTGGGTCCAACCAAGTCGACTCCCAAGTCGACAGGGCTGTCGACTTGGGTGCTCTGGCGGGAATTTTCCCGTCTGGCCCAATCTGACCGTTTTTCGAATTTTGAACCCGAAATTCGAAATCTGTTTTGAACTTGAAATTTTCTGAAAACTTCATTGGGCCTTAATCGGGTCATACGGACTCCGATTTTCGAAAACTCGGACTCTATTTCGTGTATTTTTCCGAGACGAACGCAATGGCACAGCCCATTTTCCTTGTTTCAGATTTTAGAATTAAATTCTGCCTCGATTTACGTTATAACAGGTTATTGAACATACGGGTTGTTACATGACCAGCTAGAGTTAATCATTTGAGTTAATTGCATATTAGTTATTTAATTAGAGTTAATCGAATATTAGTTATTCGAAAAAAGAGTTAACCAGATAGAGTTAATTGAACTTAGTTAATCGAATTAGGATTTAATTGAATATTAGTTATTCAATTAGAGTTAATCGAATATAGTTATTTGAGATAGAGTTAGTCAAACATAGTTATTTAGGATGAGTTGCCATTTAGTGCGACTGCTAGCGCAATTCGCAGGGCTGCAGATAGCCTACGACGGTCGGATGTTTCCTGAGGGAATCAGGCGTAACCATTGTGATCGCTGCGATCTAGAGTCAAGCGAATGGAGTTAAATCGAATATAAGTCATTCGAAATAAAGATAAAACAGACATAGTTTCTTCGAATAGAATTAAAAGAGTTAATAGAATATAGTTTATTCGAATAGAATGAGGGAGTTAATCAAAAGAAGTTAATCGAAATGAGTTAATCAAATTAGAGTTAATCGAGTTAGAGTTAGTCGAGTGTAAGTTAATCGAGTTAGAGTTCGTCGAGTATTGATTAGTCGAAGATAAGAATTTATCGAATAGAGTTATTCGAAATAAGTTAATCGAATATTAGTTATTCGAAAGGGGTTATCGAATATTAGTTATTCGAAAGGAGTTATCGAAATAGTTATTCGAAAGGGGTTATCGAATATTAATTATTCGAAAGGGGTTATCAAATATAGTTTATTGAGTTCAATCGAATATGAGTTATTCGAATAGAGTTAAACCGAATATAAGTTATTCGAAGAGAAGTGTTATCGAATATTAGTTACTGAAGAGAGTAATCGTATATAAGCTATTCGAATTGTGTTAACTGAATATTAGTTATTCGAAGAGAGTTAATCATCGATTTCGATTATATCGAATTTGGGGAAGTACTTATACTTTCCGGTGTTTAAACCAAGATTTATTTATTTATAAATTATATGTTTATTTATTTATTAAAATTAAAGAATGAAAGTTATATTTGAGGTTAGATATTACGAAAGTAGGGATTATAATGTTATAGTTATAACAAATGTTTTTATAAAGGAAGTGGATTCGTAAATAGAATCTGTGAGGTTCGCAAGGTACTTGTTAAAGGTTTAAAAAGATCAACTTTGTCTACTCCGAAGTTAAAACGTTGTTCAGTTAAGGTCTGAGAGGTAATTATACCCCAACTTGATTAACTTCCTTCTTAACTAAGGAATGGTTAAAGTTTGATAGTAAAGGTAGGTTAAGTGAATTTAGTTAATGAGCGTAATGGTTTGTGTTGGCATATCGATGTTTATTTAAACATCAGTTTAAATCAAATGAAGGAGTTTTGGAAATGTTTTTGAAATAAAAATCAAAAATGTTTTCGGATAATAGAAAATAAGAAATGGGAATAAATATGGAAACATTTTCCAGTGATTAATAATGTATATTTTCTAAGTTTAGAAAATAAGGATTTATGAATATATGATAACGGGAAATAAGGAAATGAATAAATTAATTTAAAGGGATAAATGTTGAATGTTGATTGATCGATAAAATTTCCATTTGGAAATAATATCATTGTTTGCGCACGAGTTTTCTTTTTGATAGTTAAATCACAGATTATCAAAGTTTTGACCATTATTCCGTTGTCTATACGGAGAGACCGATTGGGTTATTATCCGAGAACCACTCTATATGGGCATTAGCGTTTCGAATCAAATAGATCGAAGACAAGTTGAAGACGGAGTTATGCAAGGGCTATCCTGTTTACAGAATAGTGCCTTCGGTTTGTCCAGTCCCAGGACAACTTGAATGGACAAATATCTGACAGAGTATATCTGGTAGATCGCGTAAGTTGATTGTTTCAAACATATTTACGTTGGTAGCATAGGAATTCGTTTCTCTTAGCTTATACCCGTGGTATTTTTCGGGAAATCAATTTGTGATTTGACGGGTTTGGCGATGTGGCATCAAAGTAAATGAATGAGTAATCTATTGAAAGATACATTATGACCTCCAGCCTCATCAACTAGGAAATGACGGAAATCGGGCAGGCAGCATGGCTAAGTGGTTCGCATCCAAGTAGGGTATATTTTCACCATCTAGAGAATATTCATATTTGTTAATTCTTTTAATTCTGTATCTCCTGGAAATGGTTATGTTGGTTTACCAACTGTAAGGTGACAATATATTCGATACACTCAAGCGAAATGAGTGGTCGGTCATGTATGGCCGAGTTGCAAGATGTTCTTGTTGAACTCCAGTGTATCACTTCTAGAGTACACTGAGAGGAAGGTGGATCCATACCTTGTCATAGTTGGAATCCATTCCCCAAATAAGAGCCCGCTGTTTTGATTGTATATTATATATGTAGAACGTTAGATGCAAGCGTTTCTGCAAGATTTCTATTTACTTGATCTATACATTATTATAATATCAGACAAGTAACGTTTTAGAAATATTTTGGGTTATCATAAGGTAAAAGCCATCCGTGTTTATGTATGGATCGGTCTTATGATTATCCTTTGTTTCAAAAGAATTTTGAAAGTTAAATCAAATGATTTGAGTTTACTCAAACCAGTCACATGGCTGACCCAGAGTTTATTTTGTTTTGTTTTCCCTAAACTCTTGGGTGCCCAATTTTGTACGGACTGTAAGGTAGTCGGGATTTACAGATACTTGAAGAGCTGGAGCAGGAGGCTTCAGGATTATATAGCTAGTGTTATTTCCACTGTGAAATTCGTGTTTACTATGATGTTGTATGTTCTTCTTATTCTATTCTAAGTTTCTATCTTATCTATTCTCACCCTCTAATTTCTTTCATGGACTATCCGGTATTTACGATGCTTGAATAGTCGACATTGTGTTATGTCGAGTACTCAGGATCGCAAAAACTCCGGGTTGCTACATGATCCGCAGGTGCCACAGGGCCGGTTCACAACCAACGCTAGTGGATTATATATAATTCCTGAACAATACGTTTCCCCGCCTTATGGGGCGTAAATCATGAGCACTAGGGACTCAAATCTAAGATAACTCACTTTCCATCATCCACATAAGTAAAAATGTCTGGGCTCCATACCATGACACCACTCCTAGGTAGAAAGAAACGCATGTTCTTCCTGGATCCTTCTCCTGTTTCTGGTTCATACCGGGGTGTGAGGCTCGCGAAGTAACGCTATATACAAAGCTATGCTAATTAAAGCTGTGCTTTGATCATCAACCATAAGGCTCTGCTTTTCAACAATAAGCCTTGATCATTTGCATCTTGGCATGCCACACTGACAATTCACACCATGCGACTGATGTCTATCGATATATAACCTCTAAGCTCATACGTCTCAAAGAAGGATGTTAAGCAAGAGAATAAATTCTCCACCACCAAGTAGAAATATATTTAATAGAAATCAATCAACACAGAGTAAAATCCAATGTCAAACATACATCCATTTACAAGTCCGTTCTGAGTCTGAACGAAACCAAAGACACCTTATTCCTCGTTCCATATGTCCAGTACGGAAGAGAGGCTCTCGCATATCCGAACAATCAAGAAGTACGTCCGGACAACTACCACTTTAACCCTTTACTGGGAGCTACCCAATTTAGGGCATCAGTAGTCATCCATTCGATGTGAAGATCGCCGGTCTTCAACCATCATCTTTAATATCTTCGACTTCTAATCGTCGATCAATTATTTGAAATGAGAATTAACTTGGTGTTTTCAAAAAATTTGCATATATATATAATTCAAAACATCTCTTTTCACTCCATATCCTTTATAATATTTTATAATGATTTATTGCTATATTTATTTATATAAAAATAGCCCCTTTTAGTTAAACGACGCTTCAGGTCATTACGAGGCCCTAGCGCTGTTTTTTATTAAAATTTGAACTACACATTTCTCAAAATATAACCGTTGGATTTGAGCAAATTTTATATCGCTGGAAAGATCTTTCCAAAGTGAACCCAATGGTTCTAGTTTTGGGAAAATCCGACGGTCGGATCTTTTGGTATAATCATTTAAAGTTAAGATTCCAAATCGCGAACTACCGCGCGTGATTCGTTTTATTTTAATACATACATACATACATATATATATATATATAATATTCGTTCGACGATTTCAACACCATTCATCCTCTTACATATGGTTAACATTATTTTAATGAATCATACTTACATTAAAAATGTAATTTTTTATGTTTAATCATTTTTATCAAACTATGATTATTCTAAACAAATCATACTTACATTAAAAATGTAATTGTTAATGTCACAACATATTTTCAAATAATGAATCTTGTTAATGAATCAGTCTTTACATTAAAAATGTAATTTTTAATGTCACAACATATTTTCATATAATGAATCTTGTTAATGAATCATTCTTTACATTAAAAATATAATTTTTAATGTCACAACATTTCTATTCAACTAATGAATCTTTTTAATGATTCAATCCTACATTAAAAATGTAAAATTTTAATGTTGACATATTTATCAAAACTTGAATCTTTTTTAAATGATTCATCTTTACATTAAAAATGTAATTTTTTAATGTTACAACTTTTATCTAACTAGAATATTTTTATATGATCCAACTTTACATTTAAAATGTAAATTTTTAATGTCATAATTTTTATCTAACTAGAACCTTTTTATATGATCCAACTTTACATTAAAAATGTAAATTTTTAATGTTACAACAATTATCTAACAAGAATCTTTTTATATGATCCAACTTTACATCAAAAATGTAAATTTTTAATGTTACAACTTTTATGTCAACCTTGTATCTTTTTAATATTTAATAATTTTGACAATTCCTATGTTCACATATACAATAAAAAGATAATTTTATTGTATAAACAACCCCCTTATTAATATGTACAATAAAAAGAATATTTTTATTGTATGAACATTTCTAACAAATTCAACGTTTACATATTCAATAAAAAGATAATTTTATTGCATGAACATTTCCATGATTTACATGCTACAATAAAAAGAATAATTTATATTGCATAACAAGTCCCAACTATTCCAACATTTCATATGTATACATAAAAAGATATTTTATTGTCTACATAATTTCTACATTTCATATGTATAAATAAAAATAATATTTTATTGTCTACATATTCGTATATTTCATATGTATAAATAAAAAGGAGAATTTTATTTATACAACAATTCTACATTTCATAGGAAAAATAAAAGAAATATTTTATTTGCATAACAATTTCTATGTTTCTACATGACAAATAAATAAAAAATTATTTGCATGACATGTTCTACACTTCTAGTGTCAAATAAAAAGAATTATTTATTTGCATAACATTTCCTATACTTCTAGTGTCAAGTAAAAAGAATAATTTATTTGCATAACATTTCCTATACTTCTAGTGTCAAATCAAAAGAATGATTTATTTGCATAACATTTCCTATACTTCTAGTGTCAAATCAAAAAATGATTTATTTGCATAACATTTTCTATACTTAACATAACAAATAAAAAATTGAATTCTTATTTGTTTACAAATTTCTATCTTTAACATGACAAATAAAATGAGTATTTTTATTTGTACACAAATTTTCTACTTTATCATGACAAATAAAAATGAATATTTATTTGTACACAATTTTCTACTTCAACATGAAAAATAAAAATGAATATTTATTTGTACATAATTTTCTACTTTAACATGACAAATAAAAATGGATATTTATTTGTACATAATTTTCTACTTTAACAAGACAAATAAAAATGAATATTTATTTGTACATAATTTTCTACTTAAACATGACAAATAAAAATGGATATTTATTTGTACACAATTTTCTACTTCAACATGACAAATAAAAATGAATTTTTATTTGTATACGATTTTCTAATTTAACATGACAAATAAAAATGAATATTTATTTGTACACAATTTTCTATTTTAACATGACAAATAAAAATGAATATTTATTTGTACACAATTTTCTACTTTAACATGACAAATAAAAATGAATATTTATTTGTACACAATTTTCTACTTTAACATGACAAATAAAAATGAATATTTATTTTTACACAATTTTCTACTTTAACATGACAAATAAAAATGAATATTTATTTGTACACAATTTCCTACTTTAAAATGACAAATAAAAACGAACATTTATTTGTACACAAATTTTTATATATAACATGACAAATAAAAATGAATATTTATTTGTACACAATTTTCTACTTTAACATGACAAATAAAAATGAATATTTATTTGTACACAATTTTCTACTTTAACATGACAAATAAAAATGAATATTTATTTGTATATAATTTTCTACTTTAACATGACAAATAAAAATGAATTTTTATTTGTACACAATTTTCTACTTTAACATGACAAATAAAAATGAATATTTTTTATTTGTATACAAATCTATTTTAACATGACAAATAAAAATGATATTATTTATTTGTATACAAATCTATTTTAACATGACAAAAAAAAAATGAAATTTTTATTTGTCTACAATTCTAATTTCAACATAACAAACAAAAATAAATATCTTTATTTGTTTACAACTTCTTTTTTTCCATTATATTCAATTAAATCAACAGATCACCATAAACAACATCAATCAATTCAAATCAAATCACGTATATGTAACAATTTCTAAACACGATAATAATCAATTAAATTAAATTATTTAAATAAGGAATCTCACATCACATAACCAATTTTTCCGCATCGAATAAATATAATTTTATAAACCCTTTTTAAAAGTGAGTTAGAATACTCACATTAGTTTTACTCCTTAATTTGCAGTTGGCTCCATATCTGATCCAATCTATTCCATATTGTAATTCTTGATTTTTCGGTTCCAACGAACTTCGTTTCGTCAAATTCTTATAAGATTTGCAGAAGTTATAATAGTTTGAAGGTTATTTAAATTAATTAGTTAGTTAATTTAATTAAATTCATTAATTACCCCTTAAAACAAAACTAGGCCGCACCCTTCTTCTTCAATCGTTCACTAGTAAGAAACTCCCAAACCGAGACATCGCACCAATCCTCCGCCTATCGCACCTCCCATGATCACCACAACCTCTATCAGGACCCACCATGACGATGGCCATCGCCTAAGTTTCCCATTCCAAGAGCCCCGCCCCTCGCGGTGGCCCCCATGCCTCCAATTCCAACCGCGAACGATGGCTCTTTGAGCCCAGAAATCGAGAGAATCACGTAACTAATTACGATCTCGTCCGTTGATCTTGTAGAGCTCGCGAAGCTCTTCGATTATCCTTTTGAAACCCTGGTCCAATTTGCTAAGGATTGGAAGAAATTTTCGATTGAATTTGGGAGCTTTATGTCCATTGAAATAAACAAACGGCGGCTGTAATTTGGGATTAGGGTTTCACGGGAATTGGGCTATTTATAATATTTTAAAAATTAATATTTAATTCAATTTTCTTTCAAAAGTGTTATTTCTGCCTGAACTCCAAATCAAACCCAACGACTGTCAGCCCTAGCCAAATACCCCCATTTCGAACACAATGGGCTAGGTCTCATCAGCCAGTTCGATCTTGTTTTCTTCAAAGTAAAATATAAATCATTTAATTATTTAATTTGATCGTACATTTTAAATTTACCGGGGCCACATGCGGACTCCAAAAATTCCAAAAAAATAAATCTAGCTATTTTTTGAGGATACGGTCCTAACAAAATAATTTTGTTGAATTCGGAGACCGTTTGAAAAATGGCCATTTTCTGGTCGATCCAAATTGACTAAAATTGACAAAACACGTTTTCTTTTGCTACGCTCACATTTTAATTCCAAAATTTATGTAAATTGGAATCTTGCAATAATTTGACATTCCAGAGCTAACCAAAGTGGTTTCGTCGAAAATGGAGGTCGTTTGCAAAATGGCTATTTATAAAGGTTATATATTATATTAAATTCCTTAGCGACTATTTCTAATTTTAAACTGGACATAACTTTTTATTCCCACTATGAAATTTCAATTTTTCACATTCATTACAAAGATATAATTAAACAGATTCAAATATTTTTGGTTTTACTAATCTGATTTATTTTGAATCCTGTACAATCAATTGAAATTTGAAATCGAATTTTCAAATTGTCGCGCCATTTCAAACTCCTTTTATAATTAATATAAATTTATATGTTCTAACTTCGATTAAGATAATTTTTTAATCATTATTATTAAAAATAAATTATTTTACATATTAAAATACATTAAATTTCTAAAATAATTTTTTTAAATTGGTTCCGAAATTCCGCTTTGTTACACAATGGTTTATTTGTATGTCAATTGATTGGTTGACAGGCTGTTGTAAGCGTTAATTATTTGTATTTAATGCTTATACAGTTATAAAATGCACTCTGGATGTTGTTTGAATTTTTAATGATTGTTTATCATTATTGTTGTATACATGCGATGTATGAAATCCATATAACTGAAATTATATGGTAATTGATTGAGTTGCATTCCGATTCAGAAATAAAGAATATTTTAAAATAAAGAATCTTTTAAAATAAAGAATGTTTTTAAATAACGAATATTTTAAAATAATATTCAAAGAAGAATAAAATTATGATTTTGATGTCCGATTTTGAATAGGCACAAAAATATTGAAATGTGAAGCCGAGTTAAGTAGCAAAACCATTTTAACCCAAACGGATTTATCGATCCGATTTTATTCATTTTAAATTGAATATCAAAAGGAAGTGATTTCAAAATCTAATATTTTGAAAGCATTATCATTTTAATATGATAAAGATATAGAATATTCAATTTTGATATAAAATTGAAAATGAAGTTGAAATCCTTTTAAAATGAATAAATAAATAATTTATAAAATACGTTTTAAATGGAAATCGATGAAATATATATATAATATATATTATATATATTTAATGGCCTGATAGAACGCGCCGCGCAGCGACAGTTCGCGAATTTCGACCATTAACTTCAAATTGATGTAACGAGAGATCCGACCATCGGATTCTCCTAAAACTGGAACCATTGGATTCATATCGAAAAGAGATTTCCAATGAATATAATGGATTTGAAATCTAACAGATATATTTGGAGAAACGTCCATATCAATTTCGGAAAAGGTCGCTATGGATGCAGTTCGGTGGCCGCTATTGTAAACCGACTGTACAAGCGATAATAAAATCATTAAAATATGGAAAAATTATGTAAAATAAGAATAAATGATTTAAGAAGATTTTGGTTGGAAAATTCCATATTCGAAAAGAGAAAATATATTTTTATTGAAGTGAACTAGTTATTAACTAGAATAATAATCCCATGGGTTTTAAATAAAATAAATTGGTCTTTGAAAATGGTTTTAAAATAATCAGAATTTTCCCACGTATAAATTGGAATGGATTTGAATGGAAATTATACTCGAAATATTTTGATATTGGATTTCGTGATTATACAGATATTATTGAGGAATTTGGAAGATATATATATCGTTATTCCCAATACGTTATTTGTTGGTTTTAGAATTTGATATTGAATATAAGCCGATATAATTTCTATTCAGAGCCTTGTATTTAATATCAAATTGGATTTTGGGTTTGTCGTGAATGGTGTCTTAAATAACACTATTCTTAAACCTAGTTGAAAAAAGGAATAAATATTTAAATTAAGATTTAGTGAAGTTTTCCAATTAATTATAATCTAATTGAAATTGAATTGAAATTGAATTGAAATTGGATTTTGGGTTTATCGTGAACAATTTTTTACAAGATATTAGTTATTTTACTCAATTAATAGTGAAGAAATGATTTGGAATTTATAAATATTTTATTAAGATTTAAAATGGAAATTTTCCAAAGTTTTCCAATTTAATATATCAAATTGGAATTAAATGGAATTCGATTTGGTAGTAATCGAGATGAGCTTCTGTGAATGAAGACTGTTACTATATATGGAATTTAAAAGGCCTTGCCACTATTCCATTTATATTATTAGTCTGATACGGGAATTTATATCGATTATACACTTTTACGATTTCCGTGAAGATTCCATAGTTAATGGAAGAAGATTTGGGTTTATCGTGAACTGTGTTTTAAAATACAGTAGTTCTTTAACCTAGCTTAAGATAAGATTAATTTCTTAAATTCGAATAATCATTAAGTAATAATTATTGAGATTAAAACTGAACTTGAGTTTTTAATGAATCTTTAATTAGATTGAAATGTGAATGAGGAGATTTAATTTATTAAATTTATGAAATGATCAAGAATGGAGTTCCACCAGTTTTACTCTAAACAATAGTTAAATCATGAGTTAAATTTGAATGTGAAATGATAATTAAATTTACCGATAACACCGTGGGTGTTAGATATGGAGTACTACCAGTTTTTCTCCATGGGATGAATAGGTTGGGATTGGGACAGTAAATAATAAATGATTACTTTGGTAAGGCTCGTTAATCCCGACTAATTGATAAACCTTAATATGATTTAGAATTGGGAAAAGATAATATAAAATCTTTTGAAATGAGATCAAAAGGAATATCAAAAAGAATAATTTAAAAGAATTTATCTTTGATAAAATTAATGGGAACCTTTCCCTAAAAATGTAAGCATTTGAATAAAAGAATATTCTGAATTAGAATGAGGCATAGGATGTGTTTTTATAGCACTTTATTATAAAATACGCAAGTTATTATGTAACACCCCACGTCCGTTAGTGTCACTCACAAAGGTAATGCACTAAGTTCTGTGGAGCATTTTTGGGTAAAAGATGCAGATAAATTACAAGACAGACAGAAATTAAACAGCGGAAAATAAAACTTTGCTTTACTGATAAAATAGTTTGTACAATGATTTCTTTACAATATCAGAGTATCGTCTGTCTTACAAAATAAAAAAGCATAAAAATACATTTATATTCCCCAATGTAGCAAGAGCCAGATATAGCATCTGGAAAGAGAATCCAAGCGAAACTTCGACAAATCTTCAAGCTGGGAAAGAGTGACAATCCAACTTAACCTGAGCTATACTATTCCCTTCTTTACTACTTAGGGGGGGGGGGAGACGGAAGAAAAGAAGACGAAAGAAAAACAGAGTCAGACATAAAGCCTGAGTAAGTTCAGTAACTTCTAGCATGTGAACATGGGAAAAACAAAATGACATGAATTAACTGAATACAAGATAACACCATGATGATAGGGTCAGCAAGATTAGACAAGGTAATCACAAGATATGCTAAGATAAGATAAACTGGATACGCTCTAATACTTTCGCCGCTTCGCTATTTCCTTGTTATACCGGTTTCTATATCTCTACACCACCTAACTAATGTCCCAACTAGTAACGCTAACGTGATACCAATCCCTGTATTTTCCATCGCCTTCAGGCATCCATTTATTTATTTGTTACCTAGATTTAATCTAGGGTTTTCTACCAAGTTCCATCTAGGTTCAACTAGAGTTTTCGCTGTCTTCTGAACGCTTCTCGGATTCAGGATTTTATGCCACCTAGTTCAACTAGGAATTATGCTACCTGTCGAACGATGCCCCCAAGTTTAGGACACACTACCTAGAGTGGTATATGTTCCTATACTTCCCCACGCATGTATCGCGAATCGTTATCGCTTGTCTAGATGCACATGTCCGGTAATGTGCGGTCCGAGTCCTGTGTCAGGGCAAATCAAGGAATACAGAACTCGGTCGGGAGCTTTCAGATATCTGCCGATGCAGATGCTAAGGTCTATTTTTGTTCCAGTGGCTATGGTCCCACTTGACCCCTCCCTCAACTAATGAAAGGCACACCTTGAAAAATGAGACCTATACGCCGGCCCCCTATGCCCCACTGTCCTATGGCCATCCGCAACCATAACTAGATAGCAAGTATATGGTCTTTTGGAGTTCTCCGCCTTTCCGCTTCACGTATCTCGATTGATTCAAGATGGATGGTAGACGACGAGTCGCTATCACAGGGCTACCGTTTGCTCGCCGAATCACGCCGGTCCATCCTAGTCTTTAGGTTGCCATGTATTGCAACCAAGGCATACCCCTGGTTCTTCTGCGCAGACCTTAACCCCTGTGAGCCCAGGAGGATCATCTGCAGCCTCATAGAGGGATACCAAGAGTACCCTCACGTCCCCTCGAAGCCTCGGGCTTCGTAACCCAATTCGTTGGAGCCATCTTTCTACTCAGACGGACATTCGCTCCTTCCCGTTTTATACTATGAATTACTACTTAGTTTTATTAACTAAGATTTACCACTTAGTTTCCATAATCGTTGTTTCTAAGGTTTTCTACTTAGTTCCCTTTCCCGTCAATTTGGGTTGGTTAAGTGTCATTAGTCAATTCAAGCCAACTTAACCCTCTTCATTCATCCTGTTATACTAGTTAAGTGTTATCAGTAATTCATGTTGACTTAACCCCACCACAAACCAAGTTATATTGGTTAAGTATTTCTTATTACTTAACCCTACCCATTCACCCTGTATTGGTTAAGTGTTCCTTTTTAACTTAACCTTGCCCATCTGTTTCAACTAACATGTTATTATTAATGGTTAAGTATTATCCCTTCATGTTTTAGACTTAACCCCATTCCTTTATCAAAATCTAATGGTTAAGTGTTCAAGTTTACTTAACCCTACAGTCTAGCCCAGCTAACATATCAAATTGGCTAAGTGTATTAGATTTAACTTAACCCCAATCTCTAGTCCAGTTAACATGTCAATTTGGCTAAGTGTATTAACTTTACTTAACCCCACCTTCTAGTCCAGTTAACATGTTAATTTGGCTAAGTGTATTAACTTTACTTAACCCCACCTTCTAATCTAGTTAACATGTTAATTTGGATAAGTGTTTTCTTAGTTACTTATCCCCTACAAATCTTGTCTTGTTACGATGTTAAGTTTGGTTAAGTGTCCCTATGGACTTAGCCCTCCCATTCTATCTTAACTGTATTAAGTTGGTTAAGTGTTCCTATGGACTTAACCCTCCCATTCTAGCTTAACTGCGTTAACTGTCTGTATGGACCTAACCCCACCCATTGGTTTGGTTATCATGTTGAATTGATTAAGTGTCTTAGTTAACTTAACCCTATTATTCTTGCTTTAACTAAATTAAAGCCATGACCACTCACATTAGACAGATATTGTTGTGAATACTGGATGTGCCGGTCGGTTCCGGGCAGGTTTACATCGCAACTCAGTCTAACCTCGGATTAGGCATATTCGTGTTTTCTAAGTTCAAAGGGTTTTGATTAATTTTCAAATCAGGTTTTGAAAGTAACCATCTCGTCCGTCGGATCAGTTAGGGATAGCCAGGGAGAGCAGGAAACTTGTATTCTCCAAACCCAAGCCTAGACACTACCCTCTCTGTCACCCTAGAACTTTCTGGTTTATTATTAAAAGAGATGTCGTTAAGAAACCTTTAATTTGTCTAAATTTGCCTTTCCTCATTTAGGCCAAATTCTATAAGTAAATTATTCCTAATTTACTTATTTCCTAATTACCTTTTTAATGTAAACTGTCAACATTTATTCTTATGGCCCATTTCCCTCTCTAAATCATATTTATGCTTTTTGGTATGTGAACTATACCAAATTAAGTGTCACTAACCATGATTTTGCTAAACCTGCCAATTACTCCCAATTATGGCCAATTTCAAATTTATGATAATATACTTACCGTGCCAAATTAGCTAATCCAATTCCGATTCAACAATTCTAATTCATGCCAAACTAGACTTATTACTCTAGTTCACTATTCATGTAAATGCTAGATTTACACGTCGATACTAGATTCAGGTTACACAATCTATAACTCATATCAAATTTACCCAATTTGCATTCCTATGAACATGCCATAATACATGTTCCCCATTTATGCCAATTTCCTAGTTTATAACTATGTTTTTAATAAATTTCACATTATGCCCAAATCGTATTCCCACCGTTCGTATAATTGCGATTCAATCTAGATTATGGATAAATCTAGACTCGTAGAAAATAGGGAATGAACCAAAGATGCTATGGAAAAGGATGGACATAATAACTGGCATAAAAGGGTTTGAATAACGACGTAGGTTCAAGAACATGGGTAGACCTAACTTAATAGGTAAATTCCCAAGGTCTAAAACCAAGGATAGACAGAATAGAGATGCAGGTTCAAGAACATGGGTAGACCTAACTTAATAGGTAAATTCCCAAGGTCTATAACCAAGGAAAACCAAGAATAGACAGAATAGAAAAATCAGGTTTAGACCCAATTTCACAGTCATAAAACTTAAGCAACACTTTCCTAGTCAGGAATCATAGGTGTTTAATCACAGTTGTCCTTGTTATGTCATAGGCAATAGTTTATGCTTTTTCCTAATCAAAGGCATAGGTTGGTGTTCACAGTCAAGAAAATAGTTCTCATAGTCACAGTCACAGTCATAGGCAATATTCATAGTCATAGGCAATGTCCATAGTCATAGGCAATGTTCATAGTCATAGAGGCATATGGTTTTAAGGTCCATAGTTTCATAGTCACAGTCTTATTTGGCCTTGAATCATAACAGTTCTTAATTTGGTCCAAAGAAATAGGCACTGATTGAATAGAAAGAATTGTCATACTCTTTTATTCCTTTAATTTCATGTCACGAAAAGAGAAACGTTCATATCTAAGAAGTAACTGACTTACAGAGATTTAGATTAGAAAAGAAAGATGGCGTTGCTATGATTCATGCGACGTTGCTCGAAACCATTTGAGCTAGCCTTTGATTCTTCATTTGAAATCCTAGCCTGACTTGAACCTCTTCTTGAAAGTCTTTTAGCAGCATCTCCTCGTCTTGATTTATTTTATATATATTATTATATTTATATTTTAATTAAGAGGAGGAGAAGAAGCCATGTTCACTAAGAATCTTTGCAGCATAAGGGTAGAGGAGAATTGTGAATAGAGAAGAAGACTAGGGCTGTTTATATAGTGTTAGGTGGACGAACCTAGGCAGAAACATGACCAAATACATACGAACGAACCAGTGCAGAAAACTGGAAAAAGCAGGGGGGGTCGACCCCCAAGTCGACTACCCAGTCGACCTGCGTGTCCCAGGTCGACTACCCAGTCGACCTGGGTGCCCCAGGTCGACTACCCAGTCGACCTGGGTATCCCGGGCGGGAAAATTCCCGCCCAGCCCGGCGTGGGTCTGTTTTCGAATTTGAACTCCTTTTCTGCCCTGTTTTGAAATTTGAACTTCGCTGAATCTTCCGGAGGCCATATCTTCCTCACATGGACTCCGATTTACGCAAACTCGGACTCCTTTTCATGCAGAATTCCGAGACGAACCCAATGGCACAGCCCGTTTCCCTTGATTTTTATTTTAACTTTTAATTCTACCTTGATTTGTGAATCCTAGTGTTGCAGAATAACGGGGTGTTACATTCTCCCCCACTTAAAAGGATTTCGTCCCCGAAATCTTCAAGTTAGGAAGAATGTGTCCTACCATCCAATCACCTATCTATTCAACCATTCAATCACAGGCATTCACTGTCCTTAAAAGATTTCTAATGCTTTCATGTTCATATGCATAGTGTGTGTATATGTCTTTATCTAATGCAAAATCAGGCGGTCTACTGATTCAGTCGACCTCCTTAATGCAAATCATGTCAGTGCCATGCGTCCAACCATGTATGCAAGCAACCCTAGTTATGTAAATACTCCATGTGTGCATAGCCATTCATCCATATGCAACATCCATATGTTAACATATCAAGTTCAACTTACAAAAAAATACATATCTGTAAATGCAATATGAAAGCGTCCGAACTTGATCTAGTGCCTAATACGTATGCATATGCATTCATGAGCAACCATTTGCAACCACTTGCAACCACCAGCCATAACATGTTTCAAATACATGTTTACATCCATTGGCTTCTACCTAAGGATCTAAGATACGACCTAGAGGATATACTTTGGAAAGAGAGAAACCATTATGCGTAAAGCTCCTACCAAATAAATCGAGGATGCGCCCTCAAGGAAAAGGGTATGATGCTGTATCTAGCCTTCTTGAGCTTTACTCCACTGTATCTTAACTAATTTAACTTCACGATTTGTGAAGCTCCGGATCTCCATTTCCAAAATAAACAGATGTCAATTACGGTACCAGGTATAAGTACTAAGATGATTAGAGGTTTCCCTCTTATCCGCCATGCCATAACTATAAGAGTCGAAAGGTCACTACGTGCTCTTTGGAGTGCCTGCCACAACTATTCATCTCTCACGCAAACCATCCAAACCGAAATCGACATTCCTCAGGTACAAGCCCCAAAGGCCTAAACCAATATCAGACAAGCACCCAAGGAATATCTCTCCCGAATTCAGACGATCTACGTGAGATGATATAAGCAAACTCGATAGCTATTCTCAAATCCCTACTAACCAAAAATAAACTGGTCGGACCACCAATTGGATTTGAGACTCTAGTGGGATCATTCTACTATACAAGTACTATGGTGCAGAGACCCAACTATGGAAGTGGATATGAACAAATGAGAAGCGCTAGAACCTAAGGAAATAGTATGAACATAAAACTAGACTCTTCCAACCGGACTACCTTTCTCCTAAGTACGCTTGGTGGCGAAAGCATGTACTTGTCCTTCTGAAAATCTCGTCCTCGTTCTTGCCCTTGTCCTTAAGTATATGCCCTATCATACCCTAGTAAAGATACTTCCTCTTGTCTTAGGTTTTATAATTTCTTCCTCCTTCGTGTGCTAAGTCTACATCCATGAATTCCTCATCCTAGGGTTATGCTCCTTAGCCAAACTCCTCATCCCCTTCTGTGTGTAGTCATGTTGACAAATCTCTCGAAAACTGCCTCCATCGTCCGGAAAACCCTATAAGCTTCGAAAGAAAACTGCCCGTAGATGAAACAACTACGGCTATGAATGGAAGCCGGGCACTACTTTGCCCTTCGATGAGGTTACCACCCAGAAAGCCAGGAGCCCCAGAGACTCAAGAAAGAATGAAACAAGGATTCAAACAGAGGAAGAGAAGATAGTGCGTATGGCTTTGGGGAATATGTCTTTAAAACAAATCTTTTCTCTTGAAAATGCTTCTTTAAAAACCGTTTTGAAAATAATTTTTCAAATCCTTTATCTGATCTGGTAACCTTTAGCTCTGATACCACGTGTAACACCTCACGTCCGTTAGTGTCACTCACAAAGGGAATGCACTAAGTTCTGTGGAGCATTTTTGGGTAAAAGATGCAGATAAATTACAAGACAGACAGAAATTAAACAGCGGAAAATAAAACTTTGCTTTATTGATAAAATAGTTTGTACAATGATTTCTTTACAATATCAGAGTATCATCTGTCTTACAAAATAAAGAAGCATAAAAATACATTTATATTCCCCAATGTAGCAAGAGCCAGCCATAGCATCTGGAAAGAGAATCCAAGCAAAACTTCGACAAATCTTCAAGCTGGGAAAGAGTGACAGTCCAACTTAACCTGAGCTATACTATTCCCTTCTTTACTACCTGGGGGGGGGGGAGACGGAAGAAAAGAAGATGAAAGAAAAACAGAGTCTGACATAAAGCCTGAGTTAGTTCGGTAACTTCTAGCATGTGAACATGGGAAAAACAAAACGACATGAATTAACTGAATACAAGATAACACCATGATGATAGGGTCAGCAAGATTAGACAAAGTAATCACAAGATATGCTAAGATAAGATAAACTGGATACGCTCTAATACTTTCGCCGCTTCGCTATTTCCTTGTTATATCGGTTTCTATATCTCTGCACCACCTAACTAATGTCCCAACTAGTAACGCTAACGTGATCCCAATCCCTGTATTTTCCATCGCCTTCAGGCATCCATTTATTTATTTGTTACCTAGATTTAATCTAGGGTTTTCTACCAAGTGCCATCTAGGTTCAACTAGAGTTTTCGCTGTCTTCTGAACGCTTCTCGGATTCAGGATTTTATGCCACCTAGTTCAACTAGGAATTATGCTACCTGTCGAACGATGCCCCCAAGTCTAGGACACACTACCTAGAGTGGTATATGTTCCTATACTTCCCCACGCATGTATCGCGAATCGTTATCGCTTGTCTAGATGCACATGTCCTGTATTGTGCGGTCCGAGTCCTGTGTCAGGGCAAATCAAGGAATACAGAACTCGGTCGGGAGCTTTCAGATATCTGCCGATGCAGATGCTAAGGTCTGTTTATGTTCCAGTGGCTATGGTCCCACTTGACCCCTCCCTCAACTAATGAAAGGCACACCTTGAAAAATGAGAACTATACGCCGGCCCCCTATGCCCCACTGTCCAATGGCCATTCGCAACCATAACTAGATAGCAAGTATATGGTCTTTTGGAGTTCTCCGCCTTTCTGCTTCACGTATCTCGATTGAATCAAGATGGATGGTAGACGACGAGTCGCTATCACAGGGCTACCGTTTGCTCGCCGAATCACGCCGATCCATCCTAGTCTTTAGGTTGCCATGTATTGCAACCAAGGCATACCACTGGTTCTTCTATGCAGACCTTAACCCCTGTGAGCCCAGGAGGATCATCTGCAGCCTCACAGAGGGATACCAAGAGTACCCTCACGTCCCCTCGAAGCCTCGGGCTTCGTAACCCAATTCGTTGGAGCCTTCTTTCTACTCAGACGGGCATTCGCTCCTTCCCGTTTTATACTAAGAATTACTACTTAGTTTTATTAACTAAGATTTACCACTTAGTTTCCAGAATCGTTGTTTTCTATGGTTTTCTACTTAGTTCCCTTTCCCGTCAATTTAGGTTGGTTAAGTGTCGTTAGTCAATTCAAGCCAACTTAACCCTCTTCATTCATCCTATTATACTGGTTAAGTGTTATCAGTAATTCATGTTGACTTAACCCCACCACAAACCAAGTTATATTGGTTAAGTATTTCTTATTACTTAACCCTACCCATTCACCCTGTATTGGTTAAGTGATCCTTTTTAACTTAACCTTGCCCGTCTGTTTCAACTAACATGTTATTATTAATGGTTAAGTATTATCCCTTCATGTTTTAGACTTAACCCCATTCCTTTATCAAAATCTGATGGTTAAGTGTTCAAGTTTACTTAACCCTACAGTCTAGCCTAGCTAACATATCAAATTGGCTAAGTGTATTAGATTTTACTTAACCCCAACCTCTAGTCCAGTTAACATGTTAATTTGGCTAAGTGTTTTAACTTTACTTAACCCCACCTTCTAGTCCAGTTAACATGTTAATTTGGCTAAGTGTATTTACTTTACTTAACCCCACCTTTTAGTCTAGTTAACATGTTAATTTGGATAAGTGTTTTCTTAGTTACTTATCCCCTACAAATCTTGTCTTGTTACGATGTTAAGTTTGGTTAAGTGTCCCTATGGACTTAGCCCTCCCATTCTAGCTTAACTGTATTAAGTTGGTTAAGTGTTCCTATGGACTTAACCCTCCCATTCTATCTTAACTGTATTAAGTTGGTTAAGTGTTCCTATGGACTTAACCCTCCCATTCTGGCTTAACTGCTTTAACTGTCTGTATGGACCTAACCCCACCCATTGGTTTGGTTATCATGTTGAATTGGTTAAGTTTCTTAGTTAACTTAACCCTACTATTCTTTCTTTAACTAAATTAAAGCCACGACCACTCACATTTGACAGATATTATTGCGAATACTGGATGTGCCGGTCGGTTCCGGGCAGGTTTACATCGCAACTCAGTCTAACCTCGGGTTAGGCATATTCGTGTTTTCTAAGTTCAAAGGGTTTTGATTAATTTTCAAATCAGGTTTTGAAAGTAACCATCCCGTCCGTCGGATCAGTTAGGGATAGCCAGGGAGAGCAGGAAACTTGTATTTTCCAAACCCAAGCCTAGACACTACCCTCTCTGTCACCCTAGAACTTTCTGGTTTATTATTAAAAGAGATGTCGTTAAGAAACCTTTAATTTGTCTAAATTTGCCTTTTCTCATTTAGGCCAAATTCTATAAGTAAATTATTCCTAATTTACTTATTTCCTAATTACCCTTTTTAATGTAAGCTGTCAACATTTATTCTTATGGCCCATTTCCCACTCTAAATCATATTTATGCTTTTTGGTATGTGAACTATACCAAATTAAGTGTCACTAACCATGATTTTGCTAAACCTGCCAATTACTCCCAATTATGGCCAATTTCATATTTATGTTAATATACTTACCATGCCAAATTAGCTAATCCAATTCCGATTCAACAATTCTAATTCATGCCAAACTAGTCTTATTACTCTAGTTCACTATTCATGTCAATGCTAGATTTACACGTCGATACTAGATTCAGGTTACACAATCTATAGCTCATATCAAATTTACCCAATTTGCATTCCTATGAACATGCCATAATACATGTTACCCATTTATGCCAATTTCCTAGTTTATAACTATGTTTTTAGTAAATTTCACATTATGCCCAAATCGTATTCCCACCGTTCGTATAATTGCGATTCAATCTAGATTATGGATAAATCTAGACTCGTAGAAAATAGAGAATGAACCAAAGATGCTATGGAAAAGGATGGACAGAATAACCGGCATAAAAGGGTTTGAATAACGACATAGGTTCAAGAACATGGTAGACCTAACTTAATAGGTAAATTCCTAAGGTCTAAAACCAAGGATAGACAGAATAGAGACGCAGGTTCAAGAACATGGGTAGACCTAACTTAATAGGTAAATTCCCAAGGTCTATAACAAAGGAAAACCAAGAATAGATAGAATAGAAAAATCAGGTTTAGACCCAATTTCACAGTAACAAAACTTAAGCAAAACTTTCCTAGTCAGGAATCATAGGTGTTTAATCACAGTTGTCCTTGTTATGTCATAGGCAATAGTTTATGCTTTTTCCTAATCAAAGGCATAGGTTGGTGTTCACAGTCAAGAAAATAATTCTCATAGTCACAGTCACAGTCATAGGCAATATCATAGTCATAGGCAATGTCCATAGTCATAGGCAATGTTCATAGTCATAGAGGCATATGGTTTTAAAGTCCATAGTTTCATAGTCACAGTCTTATTTGTCCTTGAATCATAACAGTTCTTAATTTGGTCCAAAGAAATAGGCACTGATTGAATAGAAAGAATTGGCATACTCTTTTATTCCTTTAATTTCATGTCACGAAAAGAGAAACGTTCAAATCTAAGAAGTAACTGACTTACAGAGATTTAGATTAGAAAAGAAAGATGGCATTGCTATGATTCATGCGACGTTGCTCGAAACCGTTTGAGCTAGCCTTTGATTCTTCACTTGAAATCCTAGCCTGACTTGAACCTCTTTTGGAAAGTCTTTTAGCAGCATCTCTTCGTCTTGATTTATTTTATATATATTATTCTATTTATATTTTAATTAAGAGGAGGAGAAGAAGCCATGTTCACTAAGAATCTTTGCAGCATAAGGGTAGAGGAGAATTGTGAATAGAGAAGAAGACTAGGGCTGTTTATATAGTGTTAGGTGGACGAACCTAGGCAGAAACGTGACCAAATACATCCGAACGAACCAGTGTAGAAAACTGGAAAAAGCAGGGGGGGTCGACCCCCAGGTCGACTACCCAGTCAACCTGGGTGCCCCAGGTCGACTACCCAGTCGACCTGGGTGCCTTGGGCGGGAAAATTCCCGCCCAGCCCGGCCTGGGTCTGTTTTCGAATTTGAACTCCTTTTCTGCCCTGTTTTGAAATTTGAACTTCGCTGAATCTTCCGGAGGCCATATCTTCCTCATACGGACTCCGATTTACGCAAACTCGGACTCTTTTTCATGTAGAATTACGAGACGAACGCAATGGCGCAGCTCGTTTCCCTTGATTTTGATTTTAACTTTTAATTCTGCCTTGATTTGTGAATCCTAGTGTTGCAGAATTACGGGGTGTTACATATTCGGAAAGTCAGGGTTTAACCCATTCTGAATAATTGATACTACAACTAACAGTTGAAGAGATTGAAGACGATGCAAGACCGACTATCTTCACATCGAATGGATGAGTTGCCACTAATACCAATGATTGGAGTAGCTACCTTAAAGGGGCTACAGTTGTAGCCGTACTGACGTACTTATTGATTTCTCAGATATACAAGGCCTCTCTCCTGTATTGGACATACGGGACGAGGTATAAGGTGACTCTGGTTTCGTTCAGATCCAGAACAGACTTGTAAATAGATGGTATGTCTGACGTTGTATTCCTTTATGCTGTATTCGTTGATCTCTGCTAAATATATGTCTATTTGGTGGTGGAGAATTTATTCTCTTTCTTAACGCCCTTCTCTGAGATGCACGAGCTTAGAGGTTATCTATTGGCAGAAATCAATGGTATGATACAGATTGACAATTGGCATGTTGAGATGCATGGATCAAGGCTTTTGTTGAAAAGCAGAGCCTTGTGGATGATGATCAAAGCATAGCATTAATTAGCATAGCTTTGTGTAGCGTTACTTCGCGAGCCTCACACACCGGTATGATGGTGAACTGATGGTCAGATCAGTATGCTTTCGATATGAGGATGGATTCGATCGACCGAGATGATCTGAGTGTGGTCTCTCCATGCCCAGAGGGATAGGGCACACCCCCCGATTCCCAGATGGATAGAGCAAGCGGTGTTTTCTCATGCACGGGAGGTAAGTCACGGAGATACTCGATATCCTCGATATAGTGTGGATGTGCATTACGGCATTTTCTCATGCCTGGGACGTAAGTCATGGAGAATTGTACTACGCGATAGATCTTTTGAAGCAGCATCATGATGGAAATCCAACTTTCCAATGCGAGCTTTGCGGTTTTAATTGTAAATCTATATGTGGCGACATAGTGGGATGGGGCGCTCATGCCGTCTATGATTGATACATTTACTAATGAAATTGATTTCTACACTATGCACTTATAACAGTATCAAAAAGATAAATTTTGCGTACCAAGCATATTTGGCCATTATAAGGTAAAACACTATCCTCCAGCATGCATTGCACTGTGTGATGGGACGTGAGTCTTATAATAGCTTGATTGTTATTTAATTAGCATTGCGCTGTTTATTTATGCACTGGTATTCTTGGGGGTAAACCCGTTCCGTGTTATATGGCGTGGTCCCTTGATTTACCTAACATTAAATTCAAATTAAATAACTATTTTTTTGAGTTGTCACACCAGTCCCATGACTGACCTGGAGTTTATTGTTCCTTCCTAAACTCTGGGTGCCCATATTTTCCACATGGGCACCTAGTTGTTTTTGTTTTCGTAGATATTTCTTTTCACATGATCCTGGATTACAGCTGGAGCTATATTCAGAAAGATTTTTATCTGTATATCTCTTTCAGTTGTGTCAGTTGTTATTTTCCGCTACGCATTATACTTATATATTATTTGCCACTGCTATGTAATTTTAAGTCTTTGACATTGTATTTCCAATTGGTAATATTTATTTATACTCTAGAATATTCTTGTACTCTGATGTAAATTGTTGTAATAACAATGAAATGTTCTATAGTTTGTGTTCTGATTTGTCATGTTCTCAACTCAATCCGGGCATTCCCGAAAGGGGAAGTTTGGGTCGTTTCATTAGTGATAGTAGTCTGGGAGTGTCTCTAGAGGCATACACATCGGTTTGGTATGGAAGTTCTTTGGCTTGGGCATTTGTTGGAAACCTAATCTCGACTACGAGCCAGCACAATTTCAGTTATATAGCCTACTGGTTACTTGTAGGAATACATCAGTATAACGCGATAGGGCATAATGCTGGTTATGATTGATACATTTACTTTCGAAAGGATTTTCACACTATGCGCTAATAATAATATGAATGAGGATTTTCACATAAAAGCGTTTTTTATTATTATAAGGAGAAACCTCATGCATGTGTGCATTTGCATTATGTGCGTGTCGCGAGACCTTATGGTAATTTAATTTTTCAAAAGTCATTGCGAATTTCTATGCATTGGTATTCATATGGGGTAAACCAGTTCCCGGTTTAGCGGTGTCATCCGACGAATCACCTAACTCTAAAATAAACCTAAAAGTAAGTATTTTGAGTTCTTACACCAGTCCCATGATATAATGACCCGCAATTTTGACTGTGCTGAATCGACAAAACATGTTAACACAAATCGTTCAAAACAACAGAATGTTATTAGCTTATGGGGTAAATAGAATAAATCACAGATCACAGACATAGATACAGAGTAATATAATATCTCGCAGCAGAAAATTTTAAAATACAATAGGAGTTCGTGGAGCTACTCAATAAATTTTACATAAGAGTTTACATAAATGATACAACGGAAGTCTAATACTCTGAATTTCAAATACATAAATAAAAGATAACTATATAAACTGAATGACAAGAGTAGTTGGAACTGGATCAATTGAATGGGTAGATACAGGTGAGCAAATCCAATATAAACTCCAACTCTGAAAGTGAAACACAAAAGTTGTAATACTCAATCTGACCCGAGCAATAATGCAAAACAAAACAACTCGAATGAGGACTAATATTCTCATGGAAGTAAATCAATTCCAATGAAATGTTCGATAAAATCCAATCAATAACTTAAAGGATGTTTGGGATCACCATCCTCTAAGGATGCGTCAAACTAATACTATATAGTATAATACGCTATATACAATAGTGTCTATCAGTAAAGTGTAAAAATATCAAAATAGCATAAGTGGGACCATGATTACCCTTACACTGTTTATATATTCCCATAGTATATACAGTACCGTAATTCCTCCGTAAACTGGAGGTTGATCAGAGGGCACTCCATATAAAATAGTACAAAACAAAGTCATAGTAAGCTCGTATAAGGCATGTGACAATGCATACAAGGAATGCCAGGGTGGATTCACCGTTTGTAGAGCCGGACTAGTGGTAACGCATAACAGCTACTACCGCCCACCTCGATACACACACCCATAATCAAAAGGGCCCAATCGATTCTCAACAATAATAGAATAATATTGAAAAAGTATGCTTGATAGGAGGTATGACCTCACTTGGTCTCGGCATAGCTACTGTTTTAGCCACATCAAGTTGACTCAAGGTAGTCAGGGTCCCGTAATTAATATGAAATACAAAATAGAGTCGTTCGCCAAATCATCCCCTTCATTCTTGAACTCCACTACGTACATAATTGTTAAAGTGGTTTTCGGTATTGGCAGAGAGTATGACAATAGCCGATCCCGGTCTCTTTAACAACCAATCGTTTACATTTTCACACCGTGACCATTATCCTATAAATCATTTTATAGAATCGATTATATGAAATCGATTATATGAAATCTCATATTCAATTTTCGAAATCAAAATTAAAATATCTAACTTAGATTATATCAAATTTTTTAAACAACTCACTTAAATTGTTCAAGTTGAACCAATAGTCATATCGTCATGATCTCGAAATATAGTATAACTAATACTATAATATTTACTTTCGACTTTATATAATTTTGGAAAATATTCGCATAACGATTTCAATCCAAAATCGACTTATATTTAAGTTATACCCTAAATATCTAAATTTTCATTTTAAATCAATACCAAAACTTTTAACTTCGATAATATTTTGGTTTGGTTTATATTCATCAAAACTCGAGTTCAAACATTCAAATGATTCAAATCTTACCTTTATAAGAAATAGTTTCAAGTCGATTCATTTAAATCCAACATTTTGGTTCAAATTCGAAATATACGATTCAAGTCAAAAACTTACATTTCAAATTAAACAAATTATATCATACTTTGTAATTCAAGTCATATGTTCGAAAACATTATTGATAATTTCAAACAATTCTTAAAATAGGGTTTGACCCCTTTAAAATATTCGATTTAGTCGATCTATAAAATCCAATGCTTAGGTTCAAATTCAACTTTAAATAATTCAAATCTAACCTTTTTCGATTTAAAACAAATCATATATTTCAATTTCAGTAAAAATACCATATTCTGTAACTCGAGTCGTGCAATTCATAACTTATAAATTCCCAATGGTTTCAAAATCATTATTTAGAGTTCCAAAATAATTATAAGATATTCTTATAAACTTGACTTATATAACTTCTTAATTCATACCCAATCGATTATATAATCAATTCCATAAAATTATCAAATTCATTTCTTATCAATTATAGGTTCAAATTAAAATCAGTTCACGCAATTCAAAATCATGTCTTATAAAAGTTCAAAATCAATATTCAAATTCGCGGTCAGTTGATTTACAATCAAATTCATTTCATCCATTATATGTTCAATTTCATTCTTAAATTTGGAAATTCAAATTAAAAACAAATTCACAATTTCGGGTTCATCTCTTTTAAGTTCAAATCAATTCGAATTCAAATCCATATCTTATATCAGTTAATTAGTTAAATTAGTATCGTTGTATAAATCTAAATCTTAAACCTCGATTTTAAATCACAGAATCTTAAGTTATCCAATTCTTGGCTTATTATTAAAGTTTATAGAATATGTATATATATATATAAGAAATTTAATTTTGAACATATATGTATATGTGTGTATATATATATGTTTATGAAATTCTAAAATTAATTAGAATATAAATTATAAACATATATAGGATAAAATAACATAGAAATAGGTTTAAAATAATTATTTACAATAATATAAAAAGTTTAAAATACTTATATGATTAAATTATATAGTTTAAAATCAATAAATTATAAGTAAAACCTTAAATAAGAGTTTAAAACCTGTATTTACTTATAAAAATCATTAAAATTTATATAATTCAAAATTTATAAAATCTAAGTTTTAAAGTATTTAAAATATAAGTATATAAAAATATAAAGTCCTAAGTTAAATTCAAATTCCAAATCATTTTATTTCGAAAACACGACCAACGTTGTCCGTATATAGTTTTCTACCTTATGGTTAAGTAATACGGATATTTATCATTTCAACCCTCAATTTATAAAATTTCTACGGGTCTATCATTTCAACCCGCGATCCCAAATAAATATCGTTCAGGTCTATCATTTCAACCCATAACGATTTTTCCCTAATCTTATATCCGTTCGGGTATGTATCATTTCAATCCTTAGTGATTTTTCCTAAATTACGGGTATCTACAACATAACAAATCATCACATCATAGTCATATATATACTCGGTGTATATACGTGTCATATGAATATCGTTTCACACAGGAAAATTTATTTTATAAAATATTATACAAACATTTCTATATATGTAAACACAATAATTCTTTACATAAAATACTGCATATATTTTTATATATATGTACATACAGGAAAAATATAATATATATGTATTTAAAATTCAACGCACATCGCAAACACACAACGCTATTTTAAATTAACATATATATAATGCAAACACTGTAAAATACACGCACATTAAAACCATATAAACGTATTACAATTTGTATAAATACACCCAAAAACTGTATATATATATATATAAATTCTAAACACGCACACTTAAACACGGTACCAACACCAAAACGCACATGCACAAAATAACTCACACACACTATCTGAAATACACACACGCAGTCATAAAATACACACACGTTCCATATGCATATACACGGTATACACTGTCACACTATACATAAGCATGCACACCAACCAGTTTAAAACAAGACTCACGCTATACCAAAAGAACAGACATACAGTTTCCTGCGTAGGCATTCGGCGACAAGTTTGTTTGGTTGGTGGCCGAGTTCAGCTGGTTCGTATGGAAAGGCTTTGGGATGGGAGGTGTTATGGACGATATGAGGGTTGTATAATATGGGAATATATGTTTGCATAGGATTCAAATGTAGGTGAAAAAAAATGAAGCAGAGTTCAGGGCATAAGCTAGGATGGGGAGATGGACATCGCGAACTTGGGTCTGCAAGGGATGAACGACAGCGGGTTTGTGGCAAAGTGGTTAGACTACTGCAGACAGGCGGACTATGCTCACGGCGATGCTGGTCTTCACTGGTTGGTGGGAGGTGAATGGGTTGGCCTTGCGGTGGGGAAAATGTATCTGATGGTGGCCACACGTGTGGTCTCGGACTGGACGCCGGAAGGGGACGATGGGAATAAGTGTACGGTGGGAACAACATAAACTGGCAATGGAATATATGGGGAGTAGCAAAAGGCGTAAGGAAAAACTGTTATACCATGAAAATAAGGTGGATGGGTTTATGAAAGAAAAAAAAAATTCAGATCCATAAAAAGAAAAGGGTGCATTTTTTACAAGTCCCTATTAACGTTTTAAATTAGGCTCAGGTCTGATCATAAACTTATTATAAATTTAGTCCCTATTTTTCGAAAATACACTAAAAAAATAAAAATAAAATATTAAAAAATCACGTAAATTTGTATTAATTAAAAAAATTAAACATGAAAAAATTCAGGTGAAAAAACATCAATAACAATGTTAAAATCAAAAATTAAACAAAAACAACGAAATGCAGTAAAATGAATTAAAAGATGCATATAATTCAATTAGTTGCATACATGTATGCATCTATTTCAGTTCTGCTTCAAAACTGCATTATAAACACATACATGTATGCACATATTGTAAACACATGCATCTGCCCATGCATTTATTTGAAAACAGCATACGTACATGCAACTTTTTCAATTTTGCACATATTTTGTCATATATGCACACATGTATGCAGTTATACAGGAAAACTGCATATATGTATGCAGTTATTCAAGAGGCATGCGTACATATGTGCATTCTAAAAGTTGCACATATGTATGTAACTATAGACAATAGTTGCATAGATATATGCAACTATTTTTCTTCCTTGCGTCCACATCTGGGATTATTTCCAGATTTTAGAAAAAAAAATTACTTGGTAGCGCATTTTTTTTGCCAGAAATATGTAGAAGGCATAGTTATGAAGTGGGAAGGTGGAAGTCCCAGGAAAGGAGGATGCGCAAGTGAAAATAGGAGACGGGATTGAAAATGAAACATAACAGGGATGTGGCGTGTATTTCAAAAAGTTTTAGAGACCCGAGCCTTATTTTCAAAAAAGAATAATAGGGAAGATTACAGATAAAGATCACGAAGGAGATAAAATTAAAAAGAGTTGATGGGAGAATAAGAAGGGAACGAGCGATTCAAAAGGCTTGTAGATTACGTGGGGATGAATCGTTCCAGGAATTTGAACAAGCTTTCATTTATTTTTATTTTTTAATTTTTTTTATGCAAATCGTATGATTTGAAGTTGAACAGGTAATTCGGGGATCTTTTGAAAATGGGGAACGTGTGTCGTGGCATTAAAAGAGGCGAAGCTTTCAATTTAACTAGAAACGCTTGGAAACTAATGGATAGTAAAGTGCATGTACATGCATGGTCTTTGTAATAATGCATGAAGTCACAAAAGACTTCGAAATTTGAAATGAGATTGTATAGTCGAAAAACAATGAGAAGGAACCAACATGCATGCATCCAAAGCAAATATGGAAGCTAAATGTTCCATTTACTAAGTTTTGGAAAAACAAAAAAATAATTAGTTAGTTTAGTAAAATAAAAGAACAACTTTTGCAGACCCAAAATGGCTAGAAAATCATGTAAGATTGGAAAAGGGACACAACGAACTCAGATGGCTTTGTTCCAAAAATGAACAGTGCAAGCTTTTTCGCAATTACAACGCGAACCGAGCACCGAAACTGACAAATGAATATATTGCGGAAACCAGTGAGACGAGACGGACACAACGGTATATAATTTGCAGTATCAGCATGCTCCATTCAAAAACACATTACGAACCCCCTTAAACGAAAATTACAAATAGGAAAACGGTGGTCAAAACATCTGAATTTCGCGAAACGAATTTTACCATTATATCCGTGACAACGAATTGAATATTTTTCATGTTTGTCCGAACTGGTTTCAAGGAAATTTTAAAATCGTTAAAATTTGAACTGTTATGCATAGCTTTGTGCTGAAAATTGCGCGACCGACAAACATCCAAATTTTCAAATGGAATTTTCGCAGCTACTACATCTCATTGTACGCAATTCAAATTTAAATTTTCCGTTATGAAAAAAAAATTATGATTTAAATCGGAATTTAAATCCTTAAAACAGCGGGTTGTTACAATCTCTCCTACTCAAAGCTTTTCATCACCGAAAAGGAACAGGGCCGGGAAATATTAATTAAGTAATTAACATATATAAACCAAATGGTTCAAATTTAACCTCAAACATATAAATATATATATAATTTGAAATATATATATGTATATAAATCAAAAGTTAAATATTTTCAAACATTTCAAAATAGTTGTAATTATTCACTCGCCGTTTCGACTGGCTGTATATATCTATCCCACTTTCGAAACCCGAAAATAGATATCGATGATGTTGTAGTCATCACCTAAATCATTTTCAAGCGACTAGAGTGTGGCTCTATATCTATCTAATACTTATAGGATTTAACATATACGTTGATCAGACGTACATCCAAATCACTAAGTATTCAATAGGCCAACTTTAACGTCAAGCAAGTACTCAATACATTTTCTATATTTAAACAGAATATATACTGAATTCCAACTCATATATTATAAATAATATATTTCAAATCATTAAAATTTAAAGTAGGGAAAGTTATATCTCTCCCCTACTCATTTATTTATTAAAATTTATATTCAATCCTTAACCAATATGCAATAACATTATTAAATCAAATATATAACAATATTATTCTATACTATACCAAAATATTTTTCAAACCCAAATTATCAATATTATAAAACTACTTTAATTCCATAAGTTTAACATAAATATACATCACAAAATAAAATTTGTATAAACCAATTTAAATTTATATATTTTTATATATGCATATATTTATAAATTATATCGTTATAGATTTCAACCAAGATAAAGTCATTTTCTTACAAAATATACATCTTTAAATCTCATATAAAATATATAGATTATAGAATATAAAATCTTAAAGAATAAATATCAAATCTTTACAAAATATTGGTATTGCCAAAAAAAACTGTTATTTACAAATATATATCAAAATTTAAATACTATATCAAGAAAATCTTATATTATAATACCTTTTAGAATAAAAAATTTGAAACCAATATTTAATAAGATTGAGCTTGCTAGGAAATACTCATACTCTCCTTCTACATCTTACCTTGCTATGGATCAAGATAAGTTATAGAATTCGAGTTAAAAGCAGAATGAACGAAAGAATCTAATCAAAGAGGATCTACAAAAAAAGATGGATTCAAATGGAAAGGAAATTTCAAAAGAAGATTTAAATATTAAACAAATATTATATTTGAAAATATTTGCTTAAAACCATTTTAAAAGCCATTTATACTTTAAAAATACGCTCTCTCAAGAATGATTCTACGACTGATTCTACTCATTCTAGGGTATCACTACCCTATCTCTAATGAGCTTTTACCCCATAAGCATAAGCTTTGATAAACCTGGCTCTGATACCAACTATAATGACCCGCAATTTTGACCATGTCGAATCGATAAAACATGTCAACACGAAACATCCAAAACAATAGATTGTTATTAGCTTCTGGGGTAAATAGAATAAATCACAGATCACTAACAAAGATACAGAGCAATATAATATCTCGCAGTGAAAATTTTTAAAATACAATAGCAGTTTATGAAGCTACTAAATAAATTTTACATCAGAGTCTACATAAATGATATAGCATAAGTCTAATACTCTGGATTTCAGATACATAAATAAAAGCTAACTATATAAACTAAAATGACAAGAGTAGTTGGAATTGGATCAACTGAATAGGTAGATACAGGTGAGCAAATCCAATATAAACTCCAACTCCGAAAGTGAATCACAAAAGCTGTAATACTCGATCTGACCCGACCAATAATGCAAAACAAAACAACTCGGATCAGGACTAACATTCTCATGGAAGTAAACCAATTCAATTGAAATGTTCGATGAAATGCAATCAATAACTTAAAGGATGTTTGGGATCACCATCCTCTAAGGATCCGTCAAACTAATGCTATATAGTATAATACGCTATAAACAATAGTGTCTATTAGTAAAGTAAAAAATATCAAAATAGCATAAGCGGGATTACCATGATTACCCTTATACTGTTTATATATTCCCATAGTATATACAGTACCGTAATTCCTCCGTAAACTGGAGGTTGATCAAAGGGCACCCAATATAAAACAGTGCAAAACAAAGTCATAGTAGGCTCGTATAAGGCATGTGACAAGGCAGATAAGGAATGCCAGGGTGGATTCACCATTTGTAGAGCCGGACTGGTGGTAAGGCATAGCAGCTACTGTCGCCCACCTCGATACACACTCCCATAATCAAAAGGGCCCAATCGAAACTCAACACTAATGTAATAGTATCGAAGAAGTGAGCTCGATAGGAGGTATGGCCTCACTTGGTCTCAACATAGCTCCTGTTTTAGCCACATCAAGCTGACTTAAGGTAGTCAGGGTCTCATAATTAATATGAAATACAAAATAGAGTCGTTTGTCAAATCATCCCCTTCATTCTGGAACTCCACCACATACACAATTGTTAAAGTGGTTTTTGGTATTAGCAGAGAGTATGATAATAGCTGATCCCGGTCCCTTTAACATTCAATCGTTAACATTTTCACACCGTGGCCATTATTCTATAAATAATTTTATAAAATCGATTATACGAAATCTCTTATTTGGATTTTGAAATCAAAATTAAAATATCAAACTTTGATTATATCAAATTTTGAAAACAACTCACTTAAATCGTTCAAGTTGAACGGATAATCATATCGTAATGATCTCAAAATATAGTATAACTAATACTATAATATTTACTTTTGACTTTATATAATTTTAGAAAATATTCGCATACTGATTTCAATTCAAAATCGACTTATATTTAAGTTGTACCCTAAATATCTAAATTTTCATTTTGAATCAATACTAAAACTTTTAACTTCGACAATATTTTGGTTTAGTTTATATTCATCAAAACTTGAGTTCAGACATTAAAATGATTCAATTCTTATCTTTGTAAGAAATAGTTTCAAATCGATTCATAAATGTCCAACATTTTGGTTCATATTCGAAATATATGATTCAAGTTAAAAACCTACATTTCAAATTAAACAAATTATATTGTACTTTATAATTCAAGTCATATGTTCGAAATCATTATAGATAATTTCAAACAATTCTTGAAACAGGGTATTACCTCTTTAAAACATTCGATTTAGTCGATCTATAAAATCCAACACTTGGGTTCAAATCCCATTTTAAATAATTCAAATCTAACCTTTTTTCGATTCAAAATGTAACGACCCGGAAAATCTGAACCAATTTAAAAAATTTAAATTGGCTATTGTAGTAGATTTTAAACATTTAAAATAAATATTTTAAATAATGGAAATGAAAAGTGAGTTTGAATCGACGTTTGAAAATAAATATAATTAATTCTAATTATAAACAAGGCCTGAAATGGCGCGGTAGTTTCAAAATTTGAATTCAAACTTTGACTGACTGTATCGGGTGCAAAACAAAACGAATTTGAGTGAAACCAAAAATATTTAAATTTGTTAGTGAATAACTTTCTAACAAATCTGAAAAATCTAAGTTTCTTAGCGGAAAGCAAAAGTTATGGCCAAATGAATTTTCAGAAAGGTCACTATGGAATTTAAATAGCCCGTGAAAATGGCCATTTTGCAAATGACCTCGGAATTCAACGAAGCCCCTTTTGTTGGATCCGAGATGTGAAGTTATTGCTAGGTTTCAAATTTGCTAATTTTTGAAGCTAGTATGTGAGCGTGGCAAAGGAAAACGTGTTTTGGTCAATTATAGTTAAATTCGATCGACCAGAAAATGGACATTTTACAAATTGTCTCAGAATTCAACGAAACTAGTTTTGTTGGGACCGTATTGTCAAAACATAGCTAGATTTATTTTTCTGGAATTTTTTGAATCAGTTTGTGGCCCTGGCAAATTGAAATGTACGTTCAAATCAAATATTGAATGTTATATATTTTAATTTGAAAGAAAACAGACTGAAACAGTCGAATGGGCCTACGAAACATATCCCATTATGTTCGGAATGGGGGTAAAATGCTAGGGATGATAGTCGTTGGGTTTGGATTGGTGTTCGTATGTGACAAGGGGTATTTTTGAGATTTTAAAATATATAAAAATATATAAAAAAATCATTGGCCAAAACATTTTCTCTCTCCCCGACTGTTGCTCCTGTCGACTGCGGAAAACCCTCCCACCTTCTCTCTTCTTTTCCTCCTCATCCGTGCAACGAAACCCACCCCTCCTTTAGAGAATTTTGTAGCTCTCTCCAAGATCTTCCAATCCATACCTGTTGAAGAATTTATCGTGGAACGTGGAGGCTGAATCACCTCCGAGAAGTCAACGACTTCACAGCGCCGCCGACCGAGATTCCGACCACCAAAGGCCATCGCACCACCCTGCGCGGAGGCGTCCTTCCTCCCTCTTCGACGTGGCGTTGGCCGATCCTCCCATAACGCAGTGGATCGGAAGTTAAATCCAAACCTAGTTTGGAACAAGCACTGAGAGGTAGCGGCTGATTTTCTTTGAACTGATTTTAACACCTTTAAAGTGTTGCAAACTTGTAAAAATCATATCTTTTTCGTTTTTCAATGAAATTCAGTAAAACAAGAGAAAGTGGACTCGTGTGGACGTCTTCTGCATTCTAGAAGAGACCGCATATTTTTCTGAGCCTTCTGCTATTTTTGGTGGAGTGGAACCCAATGTGAGATTTCTAAATTATAAACGATATGGAAAACGACGATGTATAAATTATATAGTCGATGTATGAGTTATATAAGCATTGTACACCTCTTGTATAAGCGTTGTATAAGTTGTACGTTCGATGTATAAGTTATATATGCGTTGTAAAAATTATATATGTGTTGAAATAGAAGTGAAATGCTATATATAAATATATATGTATATATGCCCCTCGTCCACAAACCATGGACGATATTTATTGGTTGTGATTGGTGTGAAAATTGGTTGATTACGAATGGTTGATTTAAATTGTTTGTGGTTGAAATTGATTAATTGTGGTTAAAAAATACCCGTTTGTGGTTGAGAAATATTTGGTTGAAACCACATAGGATTAGTTTGTGGAAATGGAAAAAAATATACATGCCGCCTGCGTGCGAACTAGATGCATGATTCCCCATTGTCAAAAGCTGCGAGGCTTTAAGGTAGAGCGAGGAGCCGTAATAGGGACGGTCCCGGTTTTAACTACCCTGCCGTTATGCTGCCGAAATTTTGAATAATATTCATGTGTTAGAATTATTTTCATTTGTTGAAACTATATTTATTCGTTGAATAGAAAACCTTCATGTGTTGAATTGAAACTCATTCGTTGAATAGAAATTCATGTGTTGAATGGTATTCGTGTTTTAAATATAAAAATCACATTTTTACTCTCTATATATAAACTATAGAAAACCTTCATGTGTTGAATCGAAATTCGTTCGTTGAATTGAAATTCATGTGTTGAATGATATTCGTGTTTTAAATATAAAAATCACATTTTTACTCTATATATATAAACTATAGAAAACCTTCATGTGTTGAATCGATATTTATTCGTTGGATAGAAATTCATGTGTTGAATAGTATTCGTGTCTTAAATATAAAAATCACCTTTTTATCTATATATATATATATATATAAACTATAGATAACCTTCATGTGTTGAATCGATATTCATTCGTTGAATTGAAATTCATGTGTTGAATGGTATTCATATTTTGAAAGAAATTGTTTTGTAATAAAAATCCTATTTTTATCATCAATATGAACTATATAAAATAATCTTGTTTTGAAATAAATTGTTTTATAATAAAAATCCTATTTTTATCACCTATATTAACTATATAAAATAGTCGAGTTTTGAAATAAATTGTTTTACATTAAAAATCACATTTTTATTATATACATGAATTGTTAAATATAGTGAAGTGTTGAAATAGAAGACAGATAAAAATTTAATTTTTATCAAATGTATGAAAATCATATAGTTTTGAAATCGAAGAATCGATATATATATATATATAAACAAAATTGAAATATATCGAATAACGAAGCTACAGTTCGTATTTTGAAACCATGATTTCAAATGATTAGTGCGGAAGATCCGACCATCGGATTTTCCCGAAACCGCAACCATTGGGTTCGCTTTGGAAATATCTTTCCAACGGCACCAACTTTGTAAAAATCCAACGGTTGGATTATCTGAAATGTTTAATTCAAATATAAAGAAAAACAGCACCAGAATCGATTATATATATATATATATATTTATATAATTATATTAAATCGAATAACGACTTGGCAGTTCGTATTTTGAAATCGAAACTTCAAACGATTATACCGGGAGATCCGACTATCGGATTTTCCCAAAACTGGAACCGTTGGATTCATTTTGAATAGATCTTTCTAATGATGTAAATTTTGTGAATATCCAACGGTTAGATTTTCAAATATGTGTAAATCAAATCTGAAGAAAAACAGCGCCACGGCCGCGTTATGGCCCGAAGCGTCGTTTGAATAAATTGGCTATTTTAAAATAAATAAAAATGGCGATAAATCGTTATAAAATATTATAAACGATATGGATGTGAAATTTAAAAACTAATTGAAGGTTGGCTAAGTCGAATGGTTTCCTGGGTGTTGATCTGATGTTGGTTTCGTCCTTCGGGGTTAATATTTGGGAAATCGTTCTCTTACTGATTTGCGGTTAGCGATTAATGAATTGAAATGATGCATATGTGTATTTGTGTTGCACTTGTTTATCATATACGCGAGTTGCTCAGAAAGACCGGGTTTATCCCATTCTGAATAACTGAATCGACGACAAGAAATCGAAGATGAAGACGGTGGTCGAGAACCGGAGGTCTTCACCTCGTTTGGATGGTAACTGATGTCCTGATTGGGAGGCATCCCGAAATATGGATAATAAGTGGTGATCGTCCAGACGTACGTGGAGATCGAAGGGTTTGCGAGGTATATAATGCCTCTGGTTTCGTTCAGACCCAGAACGGACTTGCAAATGGACAGTGTGTCTAACAATGGAATTTATTCTGTGTGATTGATAGCTATCAATTGCACGGTGTGAATTGCCTGTGTGGCATGCTAAGATGCAGTGATCAGGGCTTCTGTTGAAAAGCAAAGTCTTGTTGTGATGATCATAGCACTGCCTGTGTGGCGTAGCTTTGTGTATAACGTGAAATCACGAGCCTCACACCCCGGTATGAACCAGAAACGGGAGAGGACATCAGGGCGGACATGCGTTTCTTTCTAGCTAGAAGTGGCGTCAGTGGTTTTACACGCCCTAACGAGTTTGGCTTATGTGGTTGTTACTGTTGCGAGGCGCCTCGAAAATATCGGTCGATCTAGGACCGATGGAGTCATTCGTTGGCTCACTTACGCACCGTAGGGCGGGGAAACGCATTGTTTAGGAATTTTAATCCACATCGGTGGACCGGCCCTGACGATCCAAAGGCTTGACAGAGTACTTGCCTGAGGCTCGGGCTAGAGAGTCTCGAATTCGGTAAGGACTATCTTTTGCCTTGGTTCATGAAGGAAATCCAATTTCCAAATACGTGACTGTGCGGTTTTGATTGTATACCTATATATGGCGACATAGTGGTATGGGGCATTAATGCCGTCTATGATTGATACTTATGATTAGAAATTGCTTTTGAAACATATAAACACTAGTAGTAATATCAAGTGCTTTTGTTTTATTCGTATCAAGCATATCTTGGCCATTATGAGGTAAAAACTCTATCCTCCGGTTTGCGTTGCATTGTGTGATGGGAAATGAGTCTTATAATGGCTTCATTTTTATAAAAAGCATTGCGATGTTTATAAGAATGATTTGTTTTAAAGCATTGGCAATTCAATGGAGTAAACCCGTTCCACGAAAGTGGCGTGGTCCTGTGATTAGCCATATTTTAAATGTGTTGAGTAGATTTCTCATACCAGTCCCATGACTGACTCGTAGTTTGTTTCACTTTCAAACTCGGGTGCCCCTTTTTCTGCACGAGCAGCCTTGTATTCAGGTTTTAGCTGGCTTTTTCTAGAGAGCTGGAGCTGAAGATGGATTCTATCATTTATCTCTTTTTATGCTGTTCAGCTCCTATTGTACATTATGTTTATTTCCGCTGTAGACATATATTTATAGCTGAACTATATTTGTACAAAGTATGATCCTGTATACTGTGTAACTCTGATGTTTATGTTTATCCAGTGTATTATTTGTTCAGTATCTGGTGAATTATTTAATTTTGTTCTGCTATTATCTGTTTATGTGTTATATTCCAAAGATTACCCTTGCCACAGTCAGTACGGGGTTTGGGGACGTCACACGTGGTATCAGAGCTTTGGTTAAGCTTAGTTCTGGAATATAACATATTAACGAACTCGTAAGAAATAGAACCAGTAGTGTTCTAGGACGGGTAACTCTATACAGATAGGATCAGTAATATCCTACTATGAGTACAGCAGAATGAAATTACACCTCGATAGACACATTTACATTTGAAGTATGTGTTTCTATATTTTAAATTATCTTTTCTAAGACCTGACACTTGATCTGCTGTTTGCAGAAGTACTGGAAAATGAGTGTCAGAAACAGAAGAAATGCAGAACCCGATCTAGAGGCTCTATTAAAGAGATATCGAAATCTGAACGGAGCACAATTCTTGGGCAACGAATCTATAATTCAGACTCAAGCTTGGATGAGTTCTATTGAAAGAATATTTGAACGTATCCAGTTGAGAGATGATCAGAAAAGATTAGTAGCATCTTGGGCGCTCAGAGAAGAAACTTTAATCTGGTGGGAAACAATAATCAAAGATAATCCAGAAGATGATATCACCTGGGATAGATTCAAAGAGATTATCCTAGAAAGATTTACTCCTCCTGAGGTGACGTAGCGATTATGTGATGAATTCTCTTATCTGATACAAGGAGATATGACCATTCCAGAATACCATAAGAAATTCAACGAACTTTCTCACTTTGCTCCTCATCTGATTCAAGATCCAAAGAGGAAGAATCTGAGATTTATTCATGGCCTGCAAAGGAGATATCAGAATAGTGTAATGAGGAATGTGAAGCTTCCTTTTTCAGAAATGATTTATATGGCTTATCAGTATGAAGATCTCCATAAGAAAGGTATGTTGCACGACGAAGAGGAAGTCTGTTCTAGGAACAAAGAAGAGTCGGAAACTGATATTCCTGAAGCCAGTACAAGGTCTGAGGTCAGTAAGAAGCCCAGTGCCAAGAGAAAAAGGGCTGAATCTGGGAACGAACCTGTAACGACAGCTGTATGTAATAATTGCAATAGGCGAGGACATCTCTCGATATGTTGCAGATCTTTAAAGAAACAGATCAAGAGTGGATCTAAGCCCACTAAGAAACAAAAGAACCCACATGGGGAAAGGAGATGCGATAACTGCCGCCAAGCAGGTCATATTGCATGGGAGTGCCAACTCTCAAAGAAATCTGAAATAGTACATACAAATGAAGTAGCAGAGACTTCCGAGCCCTCAGCTAGTCAAGAAAGGGCTGATGTTTTGGAAGGCACGCTTAATGTCAAAAATATTCCAGTCAAAGTACTGTTTGATACAGGCGTGTCGTGAAGCTTTATTGCAAAGAATGCGGTTAAGAAACTGGATTTGAATTTGAAGAAGCTCAAAGAACCAATGACTGTCCAAAATCCGGTCGGGGGTTCCATCGATCTCAGTTGGGTTTGTGCAGTACCTGTCTCTTTTTCCTGCTATAAATTCCCTACTATCTCTATCGTCATGAATTTTACTGAATTCGATCTTATTCTGGGATTGGATTGGCTAACCAAATATGAAGCAGAGGTTAGATGCGCCGAGAGAGTTGTTAGGGCTAAGATTAAATCAGGGAATTATATAACCATACCGTGTAAAGGTCAGAAATCTAATAGAAAAGACTTCTGGGCAGCTCTCGATGTTTCTCCAGCCCAAATAGAAAATATCCCTGAAGTTACAGAGAATATTCCCGACCTCATAAAAGATATTCCTATCGTCCAGGATTATGCGGATGTGTTTGAAGAAGTTGTTCGCTTACCTCCGTAGAGAGAAATTGATTTCAAAATTGGTTTAATTCCGAATGCAAGGCCGGTAGTTCACGCTATTCGAAGAACGTCCTTGAAAGAGAAAGAGGAATTAGACAATCAAACACGATAGCTCGTATGGAAGGGTCTGATCAGGCCTAGTTTCTCTGATTGGGGTGCAGCAGTGGTGTTTGTCCAAAAATCTGATGGTACTCTACGGCTATGTGTGGACTATCGTGATTTGAACAAGCAGACAATAAAGAACAAATATCCATTGCCGCGAATCGATGATTTATTGGATCGTTTGAATGGAGCGCAAGTATTTTCAAGGATGGATCTAGCTACAGGCTTCCATCAGCTTCGTATTGCCGAAGAATGTGTTCCTATGACAACACTCAGAGGTCCAGACTTATTCTATGAGTGGTTAGTAATGCCGTTCGGCTTATGTAACGCTCCAGCTTACTTCGTCGATTTGATGAATCGAGTGTTCAGAGGGGTTTTGAATAAATTTGTTCTAGTTTTTATTGACGATATTCTAATCTTCTCTAAATCAAAGGCCGAATATGAAAAACATTTGGAACAGGTTCTGGAAATCCTCAGAAGGAATGTATTAAAAGCAAAGTTTTCCAAATGTATATTCTGGCAAGAAGAAGTCAAATTTCTTGGCCACGTAGCGTCAAAGCAAGGAATTTCAGTGGATCCCAGTACGATCACTGCTATTCAGAACTGGAAACAGCCCCGTACACCAACAGAAGTTAGAAGTTTTCTCGGGTTAGCCAGTTATTATCGGAAATTCATTAAGGATTTCGCGAAGACATCTAGTTCCTTAACAAAACTGACTAAGAAACATTCGAGATTCAATTGGACTCCGGTATGTGAGGAAGCTTTCCAGGAGCTGAAATTAAAACTGACAACTGCTCCATTGTTAACAATAATAGATGGCAATGAGGACTTGAAAGTCTGGACTGACGCTTCTAGAGAAGGCCTTGGCGCAGTGTTAATGCAAAGAGGTCAAGTGATTGCGTATGCTAGCCGTCAGTTGAAACCACACGAGAAGAACTACGAAACTCATGATCTTGAGTTGTTGGCTATCGTATTCTCTTTAAAAATCTGGAGGCACTATCTTTTGGGTGAGAAATTCGAGCTGTATACGGACCATCAGTCGTTAAAGTATCTGTTCACCCAGAAAGACCAGAATCTGAGGCAGCAACGTTGGCTAGAGTTCCTTGCTGCATATGATTTTGAGATTCTGTACACTCCAGGGAAAGCCAATGTCGTGGCCGATGCGCTGAGTCAAAAGAATGTAATGATCGCCAGCTTTATTATTACGACTTCCTTGATTGACAAAATATCTATTCTTCAGAAGGAGGATAACTATATTAAGGATATGATCAAAAGGATTCAGAAAGGCGAACCCTCGTGTTTTCAAATAGATAACGACGAGACCCTGAGGTTGAAAGGAAGGATTTGTGTTCCTGACATCCCAGAGTTAAAAAGAGAAGTGTTAGACGAGTGTCATAAATCCAAGCTGAGTATCCATCCCGGTGTGGCTAAAATGTATAACGATCTCAAGCGAACATTTTGGTGGAAGGCTATGAAAAGAGACGTTTCAATATATGTCAGCCGATGCCCTACTTGCCAGCTAGTCAAAAGCGACCAACAGAAACTTGCTGGACTGTTGCAACCGCTGGACATTCCAGGTTGGAAGTGGGAACATATTCCCGTGGACTTCATTGATGGTTTGCCCAGAACCAGAAAAGGAAATGACAGTATTTGGGTGATCGTAGATCGCTTCACGAAGACCGCCCATTTCATACCTGTCAGATCAAACAGAACTGCTCAAAGTCTGGCGCAGATATACTTCAAGGAAATTGTTAGACTACACGGAGTGCCGATCAGTATAGTGAGTGATAGAGATCCAATATTCACTAACAAATTCTGGGAGGCATTTCAAGTAGAACTGGGAACAAAGCTGAATCTAAGCACCGCTTATCATCCTCAGACAGATGGTCAAACTGAGAGGGTGAATCGTATACTAGAAGATCTATTGCGGGCTTGTGTTCTAGATTTCGGTGGATCATGGGAAAACCATCTGCATTTGGTTGAATTCTCATATAACAACAGCTACCAGGCGAGCCTGACAATGTCACCGTTCGAAGCATTGTATGGTAGATCGTGCCGATCTCCTGTTTGTTGGGTCGAACCCGGTAATAGACTTGTGTTAGGGCCTGATATGATCCGAGAAGTTGCCGACAAAGTCGACTTTATTAAGAAACGATTACTCGCTGCTCAAAGCCGACAAAAGAGCTATGCCGATAGGAGAACAAGAGATATATCATTTGCTGTTATTGACTATGTATATTTGAAAGTATCGCCGATGAGAGGAGTTATTCCGGTTCGGTAAAACTGGGAAGTTGGCGCCCAATTTCATTGGTCCGTTTCCTATTCTGGAACGGATCGGAACGCTCGCTTATAGGGTTAAATTGCCTGATTGGTTGCCTGGGGTACATGATGTATTTCATTTATCTCAACTTCGAAAGCACGTTCATGATCCAGACTTGATCGTGAAGAAGCAGCTCAATAGGATATTGAAATTACTCCAGAACCAGTTGTGAGAAGAGAGCCGCTAAAGATCATCGACAAAGAAACCAAAGAGCTGAGGAAGAAGAAGGTTCACTTAGTCAAAATGCAATGGAGTGGAGATCTGCGAGATTGTACTTGGGAAACTGAGGAGAGCATTCAGAAAGCCTATCCTAAGTGTCGAGTAGACATCTCTGATTGACTCCGGTGCAAGGTACATTTACCATACTTTGCATTATAAATTAGTTCTCTACTTTGTTGTTATTTTCTTTCCATGGATGTGCACTTTTAATTCTATAGTCCGCTTAATTTAAAAAGAGTGTATGGATTAATTAGTATATTTTTTAAAAGATAAAAACAATTTGATTGTTGTTTGTGTTGTGTGATAGTAGATTTGATTAATTAAAATTTTAAAACGATAGTTAATTTAATCAATAATGGAATGAATAGTAGAATTTATTCGATTAAATCACACATTGAACTGATTAGAAAATAGATAGAAATATATATACATGTATATTATATATGTTTGAACAGGTAAATGGATAGCTGTTGATTAAAGATTTTATTTGCATGCCCGACAAATAGGTAAACCTTAATGAGTTGGATGCGAAATATTATTATATCAACTCCTGTGAATGCCATTGGATGCGGAGTGCTGGTTGTTCTGTGTGAAATAATAAATATCGCTATAGGATAGTAACAATTAATTTTGAACTACATTACATGGCATACTTCTGGAAGATAGGCATACTTCATCATTTACCACATAAGCATTTGGAGCTTGTGTGATGAGGTGGAAGATTTACCATACGAGCGAGAGGCTTGTATGGCGATGATTATATTTTACAGGTTGAACTGATGACTGATATGGACTATTTAAAATGTAACGATAAATTGCCAGATTAATAAAAACCCCACACGGGTATAGAGTTGACAATAATTACGTCTCTCTAGTCATTAGATACGACACATGGATTATTTATTTCCCACATGGGACGAGTTAACGAGGATTTATCCTCTGGAGCAATTAAAAATACACACTCCCTCAGGCTTTGACAGGGTGACGAGAATTTATTCTCTGGAGTTATTATCTATACACGCTCCCCTGTAAACACTAGAATATATCACTATAAATATGTGTATTCTTTATAGGATTTATTAGGTACCTAATACGGCCTAATAAATTTCCAAACCTCTCCCCGTACAAAGGAGTTTATGGCGAATTTTTTTGAAAATTCCGGGTGTTAGCCAAATTTTTGAAGAATTTGAAAATTCTCAAAAACTGAAAAGTTGGAGAACGGAAGCCAGATTGAATGTAAGGTCGATTAATCAAACCACTTCGACTTTGCTCCTTTTCGGGGACGAAAAGTTTTAAGTGGGGGAGATTGTAACGACCCGGAAAATCTAAACCAATTTAAAAATTTTAAATTGGCTATTTTAGTGGATTTTAAATATTTAAAATAAATATTTAAAATAATAGAAATGAAAAGTAAGTTTGAATCGACGTTTGAAAATAAATATAATTAATTGTAATTTTAAACAAGGCCTGAAATGGTGCGGTAGTTTCAAAATTTGAATTCAAACTTTGACTTACTGTACTAGGTGCAAAAAAAACGGATTTGAGTGAAACCAAAAATATTTAAATCTGTTAGTGAATGCCTTTCTAACGAATCTGAAAAATCGAAGTTTCATAGTGGAAAGCAAATGTTATGGCCAAATGAATTTTCAGAAAGGTCGCTATGGAATTTATATAGCCCATGAAAATGGCCATTTTGCAAACGACCTCGGAATTCGACGAAACCACTTTTGTTGGATCCGGGATGTGAAGTTATTGCTAGGTTTCAAATTTCATAATTTTTGAAGCTAGTATGTGAGCGTGGCAAAGGAAAACGTGTTTTGGTCAATTACAGTTAAATTAGATCGACCAGAAAATGGCCATTTTACGAATGGTCTCAGAATTCGACGAAACTAATTTTGTTGGGACCGTATCGTCAAAATATAGCTAGATTTATTTTTCTGGAATTTTTCGAATCAGTTTGTGGCCCTGGAAAATTGAAATGTATGTTCAAATCAAATATTGAATGTTATATATTTTAATTTGAAAGAAAACATACTGAAACAGTCAAATGGGCCTACGAAACATATCCCATTGTGTTCGGAATAGGCGTAAAACGCTAGGGATGACAGTCGTTGGGTTTGGATTGGTGTTCGTATGTGACAAGGGGTATTTCTGAGATTTTAAAATATATAAATAAATATAAAAAATTCATTGGCCAAAACGTTTTATCTCTCCCCGACTGTTGCTCCCGTCGACGGCGGAAAACCCTCCCACCTTCTCTCTTCTTTTCCTCCTCATCCGTGCAACGAAACCCACCCCTCCTTTGGAGAATTCTGTAGCTCTCTCCAAGATCTTCCAATCCATACCTGTTGAAAAATTTATCGTGGAACGTGGAGGCTGAATCACCTCCGAGAAGTCAACGACTTCACAGTGCCGCCGACCGAGATTCCGACCACCGAAGGCCACCGCACCACCTTGCGCGGAGGCGCCCCACCTCCCTCTTCGACGTGGCGTTGACCGATCCTCCCATAACGCAGCGGATCGGAAGTTAAATCCAAACCTAGTTTGGAACAAACACTAAGAGATAACGGCTGATTTTCTTTGAACTGATTTTAACACCTTTAAAGTGTTGCAAACTTGTAAAAATCATATCTTTTTCGTTTTTCGATGAAATTCAGTAAAACAAGAGACAGTGGACTCATGTGGACGTCTTCTGCATTCTAGAAGAGACCGTATATTTTTCTGAGCCTTCTGCTATTTTTGGTGGAGTCGAACCCAATGTGAGATTTCTAAATTATAAATGATATGGAAAACGATGATGTATAAATTATATAGTCGATGTACAAGTTATATAAGCGTTGTACACCTCTTGTATTAGCATTGTATAAGTTGTACGTTCGATGTATAAGTTATATATGCATTGAAAAATTTATATATGTGTTGAAATAGAAGTGAAATGCTATATATAAATATATATATATATATACACCCCTCGTCCACAAACCTTGGACGATATTTATTGGTTGTGATTGGTGTGAAAATTGGTTGATTACGAATGGTTGATTGAAATTGTTTGTGGTTGAAATTGATTGATTGTGGTTGAAAAATACCCATTTGTGGTTGAGAAATATTTGGTTGAAACCACATAGGATTAGTTTGTAGAAATGGGAAAAAAATATACATGCCGCCTGTGTGCGAACTATATGCATGATTCCCCATTGTCAAAAGCTGCGAGGCTTTAAGGTAGAGCGAGGAGCCGTACTAGGGACGGTCCCCGTTTTTTTAACTACCCTGCCGTTATGCTGCCGAAATTTTGAATAATATTCATGTGTTAGAATTATTTTCATTTGTTGAAACTATATTTATTCGTTGAATAGAAAACCTTCATGTGTTGAATTGAAACTCATTCGTTGAATAGAAATTATTGTGTTGAATGGTATTTGTGTTTTAAATATAAAAATCATATTTTTACTCTATATATATAAACTATAGAAAACCTTCATGTATTGAATTGAAATTCATTCGTTGAATTGAAATTCATGTGTTGAATGGTATTCGTGTTTTAAATATAAAAATCACATTTTTACTCTATATATATAAACTATAGAAAACATTCATGTGTTGAATCGATATTCATTCGTTGGATAGAAATTCATGTGTTGAATGGTATTCGTGTCTTAAATATAAAAATCACCTTTTTATCTATATATATAAACTATAGAAAACCTTCATGTGTTGAATCGATATTCATTCGTTGAATTGAAATTCATGTGTTGAATGGTATTCATATTTTGAAAGAAATTGTTTTATAATAAAAATCCTATTTTTATCATCAATATGAACTATATAAAATAATCTTGTTTTGAAATAAATTGTTTTATAATAAAAATCCTATTTTTATCACCTATATTAACTATATAAAATAGTCGAGTTTTGAAATAAATTGTTTTACATTAAAAATCACATTTTTATTATATACATGAATTGTTAAATATAGTTAAGTGTTGAAATAGAAGACAGTTAGATAAAAATATAATTTTTTATCAAATGTATGAAAATCATAAAGTTTTGAAATAGAAGAATCGATATATATATATATATATATATATATATAAATAGAATTGAAATATATCGAATAACGAAGCTGCAGTTCATATTTTGAAACCATGATTTCAAACGATTAGTGCGGAAGATCTGACCATCGGATTTTCCCGAAACCGCAACCGTTGGGTTCGCTTTGGAAATATCTTTCCAACGGCACCAACTTTGTAAAAATCCAACGGTTGGATTATCTGGAATGTTTAATTCAAATCTGAAGAAAAACAGCGCTAGAATCGATTATATATATATATACATATATATATATAATTATATTAAATCGAATAACGACACTGCAGTTCGTATTTTGAAATCGAAACTTCAAACGATTATACCGGGAGATCCGACCGTCGGATTTTCCCGAAACTGGAACCGTTGGATTCGTTCTGAAAAGATCTTTCTAATGATGTAAATTTTGTGAAGATCCAACAGTTAGATTTTCAGATATGTGTAAATCAAATCTGAAGAAAAACAGCGCCACGGCCGCGTTATGGCCCGAAGCGTCTTTTGAATAAATTGGCTATTTTAAAATAAATAAAAATGGCGATAAATCATTATAAAATATTATAAACGATATGGATGTGAAATTTAGAAACTAACTGAAGGTTGGCTAAGTCGAATGGTTTCCTGGGTGTTGATCTGATGTTGGTTTCGGCCTTCGGGGTTAATATTTGGGAAATCGTTCTCTTACTGATTTACGGTTAGCGATTAATGAATTGAAATGATGCGTATGTGTATTTGTGTTGCATTTGTTTATCATATATGCGAGTTTCTCAGAAAGGCCGGGTTTATCCCATTCTGAATAACTGAATCGACGATAAGAAATCAAAGATGAAGACGGTGGTCGAAGACCGGAGGTCTTCACCTCGTTTGGATGGTTACTATTGTCCTGATTGGGAGGCATCCCGAAATATGGATAATAAGTGGTGATCGTCCAGACGTACGTGGAGATCGAAGGGTTTGCGAGGTATATAGTGCCTCCGGTTTCATTCAGACCCAGAACGGACTTGCAAATGGACAGTGTGTCTGATAATGGAATTTATTCTGTGTGATTGATAGCTATCAGTTGCACGGTGTGAATTGCCTGTGTGGCATGCTAAGATGCAGTGATCAGGGCTTCTGTTGAAAAGCAAAGTTTTGGGGTGATGATCAAAGCACCGCCTGTGTGGCGTAGCTTTGTGTATAACGTGAAATCGCAAGCCTCACACCCCGGTATGAACCAGAAACGGGAGAGGACATCTGGGAGGACATGCGTTTCTTTCTAGCTAGAAGTGGCGTTAGTGGTTTTACACGCCCTAACGAGTTTGACTTATGTGGTTGTTACTGTTGCGAGGCGCCTCGAAAATATCGGTCGATCCGGGACTGATGGAGTCATTCGTTGGCTCACTTACGCCCCATAGGGCGGGGAAACGCATTGTTCATGAATTTTAATCCACATCGGTGGACCGGCCCTGACGATCCAAAGACTTGACTGAGTACTTGCCTGAGGCTCGGGCTAGAGAGTCTCGAATTCGATAAGGACTATTTTTGCCTTGGTTCATGAAGGAAATCCAATTTCCAAATACGTGACTATGCGGTTTTGATTGTATACCTATATATGGCGACATAGTGGTATGGGGCATTAATGCCGTCTATGATTGATACTTATGATTAGAAATTGCTTTTGAAACATATAAACACTAGTAGTAATATCAAGTGCTTTTGTTTTATTCGTATCAAGCATATCTTGTCCATTATGAGGTAAAAACTCTATCCTCCGGTTTGCGTTGCATTGTGTGATGGGAACTGAGTCTTATAATGGCTTCATTTTTATAAAAAAGCATTGCGATGTTTAAAAGAATGATTTTTTAAAAGCACTGATAATCCAATGGAGTAAACCCGTTCCACGAAAGTGGCGTGGTCCTGTGATTAGCCATATTTTAAATGTGTTGAGTAGATTTCTCATACCAGTCCCATGACTGACTCGTAGTTTGTTTCACTTTCAAACTCGGGTGCCCCTTTTTCTACACGGGCAGCCTTGTATTCAGGTTTTAGCTGGCTTTTTCTGGAGAGCTGGAGCTGAAGATGGATTCTATCATTTATCTCTGTTTATGCTGTTCAGCTCCTATTGTACATTATGTTTATTTCCGCTGTAGACATATATGTATAGCTGAACTGTATTTGTACTAAGTATGATCTTGTATACTGTGTAACTCTGATGTTTATGTTTATCCAGTGTATTATTTGTTCAGTATCTGGTGATTTATTTAATTTTGTTCTGCTGTTATCTGTTTATGTGTTATATTCCAAAGATTACCCTTGCCACCATCAGTACAGGGTTTGGGGTCGTCACACAAAACAAAACATATATTCCAATTTCAGTAAAATATACCATATTACATAACTCAAGTCGTGTAATTCATAACTTATTAATTCCAAATGGTTTCAAAATCATTATTTAGAGTTCCAAAATAATTATATGATATTCTTCCAAACTCGAGTTATATAACTTCTTAATTCATACCCAATCGATTATATAATCAATTCCATAAAATTATTGAATTCATTTCTTATCAATTATAGATTCAAATTAAAATCATTTCATGCAATTCAAGATCGTCTCTTATTAAATTTCAGAATCAATATTCAAATTTGCATTCAGTTGATTTACAATCAAATTTGTTTCATCCATTATAGGTTCAATTTCATTCATAATTTAGAAATTCAAATTCAAAACAATTTCACAATTTTGGGTTAATCTCTTTTATGTTCAAATCAATTCGAATTCAAATCCATATCTTATATCAGTTCATTCTTTAAATCAATATCGTTATATAAATCTTAAACCTCGAATTTAAATTGCAAAATCTTAACTTATCCAGCTCTTGGTTTATTATTAAAGTTTATAGAATATGTATATAAAAGAAATTTAACTTTGAATATATACATATATGTTCATAAGATTCTAAAGTTAATTAGAATATAAATTATAAACATATATTGGATAAAATAATATAGAAATAGGCTTAACAGAATTATTTACAATAATATAAAAAGTTTAAAATACTTATATAATTAAATTATATAGTTTAAAATCAATAAATTATAAGTAAAATCTTAAATAAGCGTTAAAAACTGTATTTACTTATAAAAATCATTTTAAAATATATACTTTAAAATTTTATGTTTTAAAGTATTTAAAATATAAATATATAAAAATATAAAGTCTTAATTTAAATTCAAATTCCAAATCATTTTATTTTGAAAACACGACCAACGGTGTCTGTATATAGTTTTCTACTCTATGGTCAAGTAATACAGATATTTATCATTTCAACCTGCAATTTATAAAATTTCTGTGGGTCTATCATTTCAACCCGCGATCCCAAATAAATTTCGTTTAGGTCTTCCATTTCAACCCATAACAATTTTTCCCTAATCTAATATATGTTCGGGTATGTATCGTTTCAACCCTTGGTGATTTTTCCTAAATTAGGGGTATCTACAACATAACAAATCATCACATCATAGTCATATATATACTCGGTGTACATACGTGTCATATGAATATCATTTCACATATGAAAATGTATATTTTAAACAAACAATTTCTACTGGCAATCCTATACATTTCATAACAATTCATTTAGTTGATCGACATCAATGAAATAACGTAAATCAGGTGTGAGATAAACTCTCCTTTCGTGGCACAGAAATAGAGATGGCAGACCAGTGAACACAGAATTGAACGGTGACTTTCAGGCACGATCCAGAATAGATTCAACTCGATAATCACTCAATATGTAATTTATTTTCATAAGAGGAGGTCATGGAATTTTCAATGGATCGATTTAGCTGTTGGGTTTGGGGGATAGGTTGTGAACTCAATGCCAAATTCAATTCAATAAAATAAACACAAATTTTTTTTGATTAAATATTATACAAACATTTCTATATGTGTAAACACAATAATTCTTTACATAAAATATTGCATATATTTTATTATATATGTACACACAGGAAAATTATAATATATACGTATTTAAAATTCAACGCACACCACAAACACACAACGCTATTTTAAATTAGCATATATGTATATATATATAACGCAAATATTGTAAAAATACACAAACATTAAAACCATATAACCGTATTAAATTTATATAAATACACCCAATTTATATTTATTTATTTAAATTTTTAACACGCACACTTAAACACAGTACCAACACCAAAACGCACACGCACAAAATCATTCATACACACTAGCTGAAATACACACACGCAGTCATAAAATACACACACGTTCCGTATACATATACATGGTATACACTGTCACACTATACATAAGCATACACACCAACCTGTATAAAACAAGACTCATGCTAGACCAAAAGAACACACATACAGTTTCACGCGTAGGCATTCGGTAATAAGTTTAATTGGTTGGTGGCCGAGCTCAGCTGGTTCGTATGGAAAATCTTTGGGATGGGAGGTCCTATGGATGAGATGAGGGTTGTATAATATGGGAATATATGTTTGCATGGGCTTCAGATGTAGGTGAAAAAAAATGAAGCAAAGTTCAAGGCGTGAGCTAGGCTAAGGAGATGGACGTTGCGAGCTAGGGTCTGCAGGGGAGGCACGACAGCGGGTTTTGTGGCGAAGTGGTGAGACTACGGCGGACGTACGGACCATGTTCAAGGCCATGCTAGTCTTCACTAGTTGGTGGGAGGTGAATGGGCCGGCATTGTGGTGGGGAAAATGGATCTGATGGAGGCCACGCGTGCAGACTCGGACTGGAGGCCGAAAGGGGACGATGGGAATAAGTGTGAAAAGTTGTACGGTGGGAACAACATAAACCGGTAATGGAATATATGGGGAGCAGCAAAAGGCATAAGGAAAAACTATTGTTCCATGAAAATAAGGCGGATGGGTTTATGGAAGAAAAAAAAATTCAGATCTATAAAACGAAAAATGGGGAAGATTTTAGATAAAGATCACGAAGGGGATAAAATAAAAAGACCTGATGGGAGAATAAGAAGGGAATGAGCGATTCAAAAGGCTTGTAGATGACGTGGGGATGAACCATTCCAGGAATTTGAACATGCTTTCGATTATTTTTTTATTTTTTTCTTGTATGCGACGCATATGTTTTGAAGTTGAACTGGTAATTCGGGGATCTTTTGAAAATGGGAACGTGTGGCGTGGCATTAAAAGAGGCGAAGCTTTCAATCTAACTAGAAACGTTTGGGAACTAATGAATAGTAAAGTGCATGTACATGCATGGTCTTTGGAACAATGCATGAAGTCACAAAAGACTTCGGAATTTAAAATGAAATTGTACAGTCGAAAAACAATGAAAAGGAACCAACGTGCATACATCCAAAGCAAAATGGAAGCCAAATGTTCCATTTACTAAGTTCTGGAAAAACAAAAAAAATTGGTTAGTTTAGTAAAATAAAAGAACAATTTTTGCAGATCCAAAATGGCTAGAAAAGCATGTAAGATCGGAAAAGGGACACATCAAACTTAGATGGCTCTATTTCAAAAATGAACAATGCAAGCTTTTTTTGCAATTATAGCGCGAACCAAGCACTAAAATTGACAAATGAATATATTGTAGAAATCAGCGAGACAAGACGGACACAACGGTATATAATTTGCTGTGTCAGCATACTCCATTCAAAAACACGTTACGGACCCCCTTAAATGAAAAATACGGATAGGAAAAACGATGGTCAAAACGTCCGAATTTCGCGAAACAAATTTTACCACTATATCCGTGACAATGAATAGAATATTTTTCATGTTTGTCCGAACTAATTTCGAGAAAATTTTAAAATCGCGAAAATTTGAACTATTATGCGCAGCTTTGCGCTGTAAATTACGCGACCAACAAACATTCAAATTTTCCGATGGAATTTTCGCAGCTGCTACATCTCTCTGTACGTAATTAAAATTTAAAATTTCCATTATGAAAAATGAAATAAAAATAAAAATACGATTTAAATCGGAATTTAAATCATTAAAATAGCGGGTTGTTACACATGACTGGCCTCGAGTTTATTGTTCCTTCACCGAAACTTTGGGTGCCCTTAATTTTCCACATGGGCAGCCTAGTAGTGTGATTTGCAGATTTAGGCTTGGAGTTGGTTAGAGCAAGATTCTGGATTTTAGCTGGACTATTATACTAGAGCATTCATATTCTTTTGCTGAGTTTAGTATTTTCCATCGTATAACCGTTGTACCCTGATGTAACTCGTGTACTCTGATCTATAAAATTATTGTAATGGTAATGAAAAGTTTATTGGTTCTGTTCAAATGTGTATGTACCACTAATAATCTGTCTTTATGGTCCATTTGAGTCGGGCAAAAAGGCGGGTCACTATAACATGGTATTAGGGCTTTGGTTTATACAAAGCTTTGGGATACGACCCATTTGAAAATAAGGAAAGGACTCATCAGAGATAGGATTAGTAATATCCTAGATGCGTGAATCCTTAGAGATAGGGTTAGTGATGCCCTACAATGAGTTTAAAGAGTACTATATATAAAAGAGAATGAATTTGTGTATTTATAAAAATGAATCTGCTTTTGAAAGATTTATTTTTGAAAAGAGTATTTAAGAAGTACATATGGTTAACTTATATAATTATATTATAATAAGAGTTTGAGTGTTTATTTGATGATTACATGCTTAGATAATGTATATACGAAATCTTAAATATACTAGATAGATGTATAATCAGACTATAGTCTCTTGAAGATGATTCTGTTGATGACTAAAGTATCATCAGTATTTATTTTTGAGTTTTGAAAGTTGAATGACTATATGATTCAAATTTAAATGTCGAGATATGCTTAAATCCCATTAGATAAGTGTTTGAAAATTGTTTGGTTTTGAAGGATAATATGTTTAAATATAATAGAATATGATTTGAAATATGGTCAGTCACAACTTGGATTAATGATTAAGATTGTCAAATATGAATATAGGCATCTTAGGTCAAAACTATGAAATATTAATTGTTTCTATGGAAATGTAATTAAGATATTTAAGTATATAATCCGAATATAAAAGGAGTATTGTAAATTTAGTAAGGCTAAGAACTTGGATTAAAAGAATGTATGTAATTTTCAGAATAATTAAGATAATTCGAACTCCAAATTTAACTTGTACAGGTTAATTAAATTAGAGTTGAGTAGATGGAAAAGTAGAAGTGAACCAAATTTAACCGAAGTTAAGTAAATTGAAATTAAATAGATCGAGATGGTAAAGGTGAATCAAATGAATTAAAATTAATTTATCCCAAATAGAGAAAATTAGATTGGATTTGTGAAAAATATTATTGAATGGGTGATTGAATTGCAAAGCTTATGAATTGAAAAATGGAACGGCAAGGCAAGTAGAAGGAAGGTTCGACATTTTGGTAAAGAATGGAAAATAATTGAGGCTAAATTGGATCAGATTAAGGAAGAAAATTTAAAACTTTGAGATAAATCTAGATATAAATTATTAGATAATTATGAACTCCTATGGAGTATCAAATTACAACCAAGTAAAATTTTGGAAATTTTAATTGTTTCAACCTCACATCCTTTTGTCTTTGCAATTTTGAGGACGAAATTATTTTGAAAGGGGTGAATGTGAAGATCCATGTTTTTATGAAGGAATCTTGGATTTATATAGATATTTAAAACATTTATTTTAATATTTATTTAAGTAAAAAATTTGAACGCTGAATCACGTGGAAATGGAAATGTTAAACTAAAGTTTCAAATTAGTTTATTTTGAAGCTGTGAATAATTCAATTTGGATACGTACCAAGATAATAATCTATTTCCTATGAATTTGATAGTTTTTATTTTATTTGTTTAATTGGATATTGGAAAATAGCCATTTTTCAAATGAAATTGGTTTCATCAAATCTTGAACGTTATTTTATTGGAAGATTTCAAATTTCATGTCAATAGGAGTTAATATATGAGCATGCACAATATAAATGTATGTAGGGAATTAATTTGAAATTTATAATAAAGTATAATTTAATTTTGAGAAAAACCGATGAAAATAATTGAATTGGCTTCCAAAACATATTCCATGTGTTCGGAATAGAAGTATTTGGTTAGGACAGTCGTTGGGATTCATTTGGAGTTCGTAAAGATTTCAAGTTAAAACGTGAATAGAATAGTATTAAACTCCCTAAACCTAGCCCTATATATGGTCTCAACCCATACCCTACCTCCCTCTTTCTCCTTCAGCCACCACCCTAAGGGCATTCCCAACCTTGGGTTGGGCCAAGTGTTAAATCGGGGTTGGTTTATGTCTCACCAACCTCAACGTAGGGTTAAAAAAAGAAAAAAGTTATTCCTTAACCGTCTTTCTTCTAACCAGCTGAAGAATTGTAATTTTTTAGATAAAAAAGTGGTCCCAACAGCCTATTTTTTAGGCTGCTGGACCAATATTTTATGTAAAATACCTTAGTCGGCTTTTAGAAACGCGGCGAGCAATGGATGTTTGAGCACATTCGGGGTCGCTTTGGCAACCTCCAAGGTTGCCAAAGCAACCCCCTAAAGGGTAACCGGCCCCCTGTTGGGGTCGGTTGCCTCCCAACCCAACCTTAGGTTGGGAATGATATAAGGGATTAATGGCCGAAAATAAGGATGAACCCTCGGATGTCAAGGGAAATGCAGTTTTAGAAGGTCTAATTTACATAGATAATATTCTAGTTAGAGCAATTGGGCGGTCAACTCACTTCGCTTGTGGCCTGCACAGGGGAATAGACTACATCGTCTAACTATCAATTTCGACCCTTCTTTCTATATGGGGGTGCCCGGGGCACCTCATCTTGTCATTTCGTCGTTGCTCATTCCCCCGAAGTGTTTGGCCTTTCCTTCTCCGCGCCCGCTCACGCTTCAATGAAATCGAAGTTATGAATTTTTGTGAATTTTGGTTCGAACACACTACGGTGATTTTTCCCTTTCGCATTTTCCATCCAAACGAGGCACTTTCAGGCGAGGGGCTCAACTACTGAAAGGTGCAGGGTGGGGAGATTGATCTGGTGATGAAGTGGCGTGGCGATGAGGTGTGTGTGGCGATGGATTTGGGCATTCAATCATTTTTGGGTTGGGCTCAAAATTCAAGGCGACGGCGGCGAGTTGGGGGATGAGACCGGCGATCATGGGTGCGCCTCAGAACGAAGAAGCTAGCGATGGCAAAGAGGCGGGGCCCGGTTGATTACACCGGCGGTAGTGTGGTTCGAATGGAAGCAAGCTTGGGTTCGTTTGTTGAACGATAGTACACGAAGATTTTAAAACCCTAACCATATAATTAAGCAATATTAATGACGTAATTAAGGTAGTTAATGACCTAGATTAACTGATTTATTATATTAATTCGAATTAAACCTAGTAATGTTAATATCTTGGCCATGGGTCAACAGAATCGAACAAAACGAAGTGCATTGGAATATTGGTAGCGAACACAACGAGATGAAATTGATTAGAAGTGGAATCAGACAAGCTTGGAGCACTTGGTCCAGTTTTTCTTTAGATTAAACATTCGTTTAATTTACATTAAATTTATATGTACTTCGATAGTGAAAGGTCGATGAGAATTCCCTTGTTTAAAATTTTGGATAGTTGTTATAATCATTATTTGATTTTATATATTGTTTGCTTCGTAATAGTAATGATTGCATTGTGGATGTTGGATGTCTATTACAGTTGTTTTTATTGTTTATGCATATGTAAGCGTTATTGGTTGTAATGCTTATACTTTAATACTGTAATATGGATGACGGTTGTTGTGGATGTAATTTCGGTTGTTTACACACTTCACTCACATATATATGGAATTTGTGGGCATTAGCCATGTCTCGATTCATTTGGATGTATAAACGAATATTTTATTCATTTAATGGAAATAATGTGTAAAACATTGGAAGCCGGAATTTTGTATCCGTATTGGATAGAAATGATATTAAAGTACTTTGAACAGCTTTTGTAAGTGATGAAACAATAACAAAAGTATTTTGAGTTGAAATTGGATTGTTTTAATTTGAAATCGATTTTGAATATTAAATTCAAAATTGAATTTGAATTAAATATATATAAACGATGTTTATAATTCGAAATGATTATTCCGTTATTCTTATATAACGTTTAATTTTATTTCTAAAAAAGTTGAATTTCAAAGGACTAATTTTGGAAAATATTGTTATTTTATTAATATTATAATAATGGAATATTCAATTTTGATTTAAATTTGGAATTTGATAATATCGCATTGAAATGAGTTTATAAACATTTTGTAAAATTTATAAAATTATTTGAACTGAATTGGATGATTTTTTGTTTTAAGTTATAATATGGTTTGAATAGGACGTGTTGCACTGCGACAATTCGTGAAATTCGACTTCAAACTACTATAACCAATGAAATTTAAAATAGATTTTCCCAAAACGAAAAACATTGGTTTTCTAATAACAGTTGTGTTCAAAAGAAAGAAGAAATTTTGAATTTCAACTTATATATTTCAAGTTGTGGTTAAAACTATTTTTGAAAAGGTCGCTTTAAACGCAGTTCGATGACCAAAACTAGAAATCGATATAAACGACTTTATTAAAAATATTAAAAATATAGAAAATTTGTTATAAATCATAATAAATGATTTTAAAGAGGTTTGGGCAAGAAATGCGAAATTTTGAACTGTAATTTTATTTTTTGTGTTTTCAACCGAACTTACCATATACAGTAAAAGGACGTTTTGGAACTTTAAGATTTTTGTACTAAAGTCTTTTCAAATCTTAAGTACTAGATTTGGATTGGAATTAACACCAAATATTTGATAATTAATTCCATAGATGGAACTCATACCATTTGTGGAATTAAAAAGGTGGTTATATCGTTATTCTGCTTATAATATCTGTTGAATTTGTGAATTGAAATTGAATGTGAGCTGACAGGATTTCTGTCTTAATCGTATAATTAATATTATCTGATTTGGGGTTGTTGTGGATGATGTTTTCAATAACATCATCCTTAACCCAGTAAGTTAAATTATTTGGTTTTCCAAATATAAATGTGTGAAAAGATTTTTTTAATAAATAATTTGATTCAAAGAAATGTTTTCCAAATTGAATTAATTAAATTTAGATAGAAATAATCTTCGGATATTTGGTATGGAATTCCATTGTTCAAACTTATGCTATTTGAGGAATTTGGAAGATATTTACACCGTTATTCCACTTATATTATTCATTGAATTCACAAATTGGTATCGAATGTTAGTTATAATTTCAATGTAAATATTATATTTAATATCAATGAATTTTGGGTTTGGCATGAATGGTGTCTTAAATAACATCATTCTTTAACCTAGTTAAAGATGAAGTTATGTTTGGATATTCAAAAAGTAATAATCTTAATTTTGATTAATTGAATCTTTGATTTAAGATTTATGAGTTGGAGGTTAAGTAGGATTATAATCTTGTAATCAAAAGTTAAGGAAAACGCTGATTTATGATATATATAGTTTAGTAATGGTTATTATAGTTAATGAGATTGAATCATCGTTGGTTCAAAAGATATGTTTTAAATAGGAATATTATGAAATTAGTCTTTTAGTTAAGATTAAATTGGAAATATGAGTTTAAAAAGGAAATCCTTGTAAGGTAAATTGAATCTTGATTTAAAGATTTAAAGACTGGGTTTCTGGATTATCAAGTTTTCAGATGTGGACTTTGTAAAAAAAAGAGAAACGGGGAACTATTTTAATGGGTTCTAATTAACCATTCTGAGTGGAAAGAGACTTGAATAATCTTGTGTTTCCATATGATTTTAAAATAGTGCTTGCTATCTGGAAAGACCGGGATTAGAAATTGGATCTAAAAACCCTTTTGAATAATGATACAATGTTTTTTAAGCAAATGAGCATATTGAAGACGGTGTTGAAGATCGGGAACCTTCACATCGAAAGGACTGCTTGTTGAATGTCTCATGGATCTCCACTTGAGATGGATTGTATATCAGTTTAGTGGCAGTAACCCAGTCATATTTAGAGGAATTCCGGATTTGCAAGGACTTCTCTCCTTTATTGGACCAAGAATGAGGTGCCCTCGGTTTCGTTCAGACCCAAAACAGGCTTGTATGGATCGTGTGTTTGACATTATAATTGACTGCATAGCAACATGTCTTTGTTTAATATATATCTGTTTGGTGGCGGAGAATTTATTCGCTTAGCTTAGCACCCTTCTCTAAGACATATGAGCTTATAGGTTATATATTGATAGATATCAATTATATGTGGTTAATGGAAAATGTAGCATACTTAAGTGATGAGCTATTAATGATCAAATCATGGCTTATTGAAGCATGGCTTTGTGTATATCGTGACTTCAGCAATCCTCATACCCCAAAAAATGGCTGAAATAGGAAAGATGCGGCGAAGACATAGGTACTCATCTCATTAAAGATAAAAGGTGTACCATGGTATGGAGCCCATGTATTAACCATATGGAAAACATCTACTTTTATGGTTGTTTATGGTGTGGGATTCCGGTTTAAAGGTTAGTAATGATCCGGGGGATGATTTACTTAGGCATGACGTAATCAATCCAGTAAGGGAGAGATCGACCTTGTGTTGGTAGAGACCTAGTTTGGTTGTCGGGGTGTACCTCTAAAGGCGTACCCATCGGTTCGGTAAGAAAGTTCCTTTGCCTGGTCATTTGTTGGAAACTCAATCTCCACCATGAACCCATATGATTTCATTGTATAGCCCACTAGTTACTGATAGGAATACGCCAGTATAACGGGATGGGGCATTATGCTGGCTATGATTGATACATATGCTTTCGAAAGGATTTTCACACTATGAACTAATAATAATACAAAAGAGGATTTTAACTTACAAGCATTATTGGCTATTATAAGGAGAAACCTTTCCCAAGTGTGCATTTGCATTGTGTGTGCGCAACAAGACATTATCATAATTTCATTTCAAAAGTCATTGCGAATTTCTATGCACTAGTATTCACATAAAGTAAACCCATTCCATTTTTAGCGGTGTGGTCCGGTGAATTACCTAACTTTAAAATAAACCTAAAAGTAACTTTTGTGAGTTCTCACGTCAGTCCTATGACTAACCTGGAGTTTATTGTTTCTTTACCTAAATTATGGGTGCCAATAATTTTCCACATGGACAGCCTAATAGTTTGATTAGCATATTTAGCATTGGAGTTTTTTGGATTTTAGCCGGAGCTATTATACTGGAGCATTCATATTCTTCAGCTGAATTTAGTATTTTCTGCTGTGTAACCATTGTACTCTGATGTAACTCTTCTACTTTGATGTATAAAATTATTGTAATGATAAAGAAAAGTTCATTAGTTTGTTCAATTGTGTAAGTACCCCTAATAATCTGTCGTTATGAGCGGCTTGAGTTAGTTTAATTACCGAGTTGAACCAGGCAAAAAGGCGGGTCATTACATTATATATATATATATATGTACATGTATATCAACAACTACAAACAAAGCAATAAATCGTCTAAACATCCAAACATATAATTATATACTAACAACAATGAATATTATTATACGAAATAACAACATTCAAAGTATTCCCAAAAGCATGAGAGTTTACTCACCAGCCATTTCAAATTCGTCGATTTTGCGTCGATTTATATAATTTCAAACAAGTGTTTTAAATCACATAAAAATCCAAATAGCTTCAAATCACTCCAGTCTAGTTCGTATTCGAAGCGTTCGTGAATATGAACCCAACACAACTTGTTTCGCCTTAATCTGATTTCACATGAAAAAGATTTACATGTTACAAGTTTTATATAACTTAAAATGTGATTAACAACATAATTAATTAATCACCCTAACCTCTCACTTAATCCTTCTTCCCTCTTTCTGAAAATGTGTGCCCTCCTCCTGCTACCTACAGCCAAACTAGAACTAATCCTTCCTACAACCATTACACTTGACGAAAATGCCAATGGACTTCGCCATTCACCTCCACTATGCGAGCTACCCCTACCCAACACCACAACCTCACATGTGCACCTCACCCATGATTTCCGCCCTTAGATTCCTTAATCCCTTCCCTTCCCAGGTGAGACATAAACCAAGGATGAAACCCTCCAAAATTTTGCACCAAGGTGCTAAATCACTTAACTAACATGAATCCAAGGTTCTTTTAGAAAATCAATGAGCAAAACTCATCAAAACTCTAAACCTAGACTGAAACCTCTTACGTCAAGAAACTATTGCTCCACTCTACCAACCTCGCAACCTCTCAACGTAACCCAAACGAAGGTCTCACCATGGCGATTTCAAAGATCACTGTTTTAGATTTTATCATCAAGTTGAGTTTGATTTTAAAATTTTGAAGTTCACTTTCTTTTGGTTTTTAACGTGAAAGCCGCAACATGGAACAAGAGAGAAGAGAGAGGGAGAGAAGTGAGATTAGGTTTAGGGGTAAAAAATATTATATAATAAAGAATTTCAAAATATAAAATTCATGTGATATTATCGTTCGATGTTTGTAACTCTCACAAACACATAATAAACCTGATCATTATGAAATTTGAAATTCTATAATAATTTAATATTCCGGACTCGATGAAATTGCTTTTGTCGAATTCCGAGACTGTTTGAAAAAACAGCTATTTTTTATTTCAAACCATTAATCTATACGGGTTTATAACACGCACACTGACACAACTCTAATCAATACGAAATTTGAAATACAATAATTAACAATCATCGATTTTATAAAATTGGTTTCATTGAAATTTGAGGTCATTTGAAAAATGGCTACTTTCATATATTAAATTATATCAAGGAAATATAAATCAATTTTCAAACACTCAAATTCATTGATAATAATTTCTTATTACCATTTATATTCAAATATAATTTTATATGGCTTCAAATAAATTTAATTTTATTTTAAACTCAATATTTTAAATTTCAAGTCATTTCTATAACCATATTCTCATTTAACATTTAACTCAAGAAATTAATTCTTAAAATTAATCATTTTAAATATTTAATATTAATTTTATATATATATAATATAAATCCGGATTGTTACATTCTTCCCGCTTAAAAGGATTTTGTCCCCAAAATCACAAGTTAAGAAGATTGTTACAAATCAATTAATTTTACTAAAAAAATTAGTTAAAATTTTCTAACATGGGAAAATATCAATGGCATCTCCTTTATACGACCCATCCAAAAAAATTCATAATCACAAAATGACACTACACATCTCATCTCAGTGATGAGACACCTGCTGAGCATGGGGAAAACAATATATAAGACCCACATATGGTATGTAATCTGAATTCGTACCATTTTGTCAGGTGAATATATCTTTACCATGAAGCCAAAAGTTATAAGCAAGCTAACAAGCTTTTGTTTCCATAAACCTGCATATACTTACATAACCCAAAAAAATAAGAAAATAAACAAATAATATTATAACAATAGCCTTCTCATGCATAAACAACACAACAATCATATGCAACAACCAAATATGATGCAACTGGTAGGAATGACACAATTCAGCAACCATCACAAATATAGCATAATGCTACATTCAATCACAATCAATCAACCCATGTTATTATCATATATTGTTATAAACACTAAAAATCTTAGCTCAAAGTTTATTCAAAACATAAACTTCATCATCGCACTAGGATGAAGCATCACTATACACTCAATGGCCTCAGTTATTACTTAACCGATTATTCACGCTAACCTAAGCAATTAAGAAATTTTATCCCAAATTTACCTCGTCGATATACCAAGTAGGTATATTTTATTAATGGAAATCCAAATTTTATTTACTTTAAATCCTTCCATTTATTAAATAAATCGCTTTAATTTATAAATTACCATACCTCGATTTTTTTGAAATTTGATTTTAACATAAAACAAAATCCAAAAGATGAAATCTTGGTTTTCTCGTACATTAGAAAACTATAATCCAATAGATCCGTAAAAATCTTATTTCAAAGAATTTCGACTTCTATTGGATCTTATACTCTCAACTGAAGTTCAAAATGCAAAATTACGCACTACCGCGAGGCGGCGAGCTCGCTATTAATTAAATTAAATCAATACGTTCAACTTCGTTTAATTAATAAATTTCAACCCCATGCTCTTATATCTCCATATATACAAAACTATGGTTTCAAATCTAACTTGAATATTTCAACAATCCAAAATCGTCGAATGTTTTATTACATATCTATGGCGCATCTTATCTAGTTAAATACACAATAAAATAACTCTAGCACATCTAATATAAATGCATCCATGTTATAATTTAGTTGAAATTTTGTAATCGAACTCCTAGATTTTAAATCACATCACTTGGATTCAATTTTAGTTATAATCCAAATAATTCCCCTAGTAGAAAGTCTTACTTAGAAACTCGAAAATGAACACTGATGATGTTGCAGTCATCATCAGAATTATTTTTTAGCGAACGTAGTAAGATCTATGCTTTTGAAAATCTTTTCAATCCATTTATTTTTGTAAGCACCTTAAAAACAATTACAAAATTCCTTTTAAATCTCAAAAATCCTTTTTCAAATTTACCGAAAATCCAGATCCTTCCATTCTCAACTAAAATCCATTTACTATTTATAAATCTTATTTATAAATCACCCTTATATAATTCTAGTTCTATATAAGATCACTTCGCCTAATTTCTCCCTTGTTTAATTCATATTAAATAACTAACATGACTTGAATTCTTACCTGATATCGCCATCAAAGACCATATAGTTAAATCGTGAAACTGAATTCACTAGGTGTTCATTTCCAATGTTTTTCTAATTATAACTCTATCCAACGCATGCAAAAGAGTGACAAGATTGCCCCAATCAAAACAAAGTAGCTAATAGCAATAAATTGGTCGGGAACAACTACAAATCAATTAATAATAGTCAACGCTCGAAAGTGAGCACGGGTAATCAAACAATAAATGATAATAATTGAATATCATCATTTTTATCAAACTAATCATCCGTAAAATTATATATATTTTAAAACTTACTTTACATATAAAATACATGAAATTTTGGTAAAATTATTCCATTTACCAGCTCTTCAAAACAATACAATGTTGATTTGGTTTGTTCAAGTGTGTAGAAATCCCTATTGACAACGTCGACCAAAGGCGTCAATTTAGAACCTACATGTCGCTTAATAGATAAATAAACATAATATAAAACCTTTTTATAACACCAACAAGTACGAGCTCATATATATGTACACTCATAGTCATAATAAGGTAATCCACTACCTTATATCTTATTGAGTTTACGCCACAGAGCCAAGCTTATCACTTAACCTTCAGCTTTGATTCAAAGTGTAACAAACCAAAAAATTCGACACTCGAATTTCGACATAATACACTATTTGTATTCACTTATCAAAACTCATGTATCAAAAATCCAAATAGTTAAAAAAAGAAATTAAAGGGTGAGAAGCAGAAAGGAAGAATGTTGGAATAGAAGAAGAAGAACACTGACACTACAGAATTAATGCAGTATAGAATCTCATAGCGAAATGAACAAAATATAATATATCAATACTCTTTCTGTAACAACCTGGAAATTCTGAACCAATTTAAAACTTTTATTTTAACAATTTTTATGGATTTTAAATATTTTAAATAATTTATATTAAATAATTTATTTTAAATAATAACGACGAAAAATTTATTTTAATCAAAGTTAAAACGAATATATTTATTTCAATTATAAAAGGAGTTAGAAATAACGCGGTAGTTTGAAAATTTGAATTTGAACTTTGACTGAATGTACAGGATTCAAAATAAATCGAATTTCAGTAAAACCAAAAATATTTGAATCTGTTTAAAAATATCTTTCCAACGAATCTGAAAAATTGAAATTTCGTAGTAGGAATAAAAAGTTAGGTCCAGTTTAAAATTTAGAATAGTCGTGAAACGACCCGAACTTCCCCGTGAAGGAAAGCCCGGATTGAGTTGAGAACACGACAGATCAGAACACAAACAGAAGAACATTTCATTGCTTATTACAACAATTTCATTAGAATACAAGAATATACATAGTATGAATAAATATTACACATTTACTAAATATCAGAGATTTACAAGTTACAATGCAGCGGAAAATAATAAAAAAACACAACTGAAAAGAATATACAGATGCAGAGCTTTCCGAATATCATTCCAGCTGTAAACCAGGATTCTGTGAATATAAATCTGCAAAACTCAAAACTATAAGCTTCTCGTGTGGAAATAAGGGCACCCAGAGTTTAGGTTAAAACAATAAACTCCAGGTCAGTCATGTGACTTGTGTGAGAACTAAAATAGTTATTAAATCTTTACTTTAAAAATAAAGTAAATCAAGGGGCCACGCCGTATAACACGGAATTGGTTTCCTCCCAAGAATACTAGTGCATAGAACAAACAGCACAATGCTTTTTGGAAAAATGAAGCTATTATAAGACCTAGGTCCCATCACACAATGCAACGCAAGCCGGAGGATAGGGTTTTACCTTATAATAGCCAAATAATGTTTGATACGTTCAAAACAAATCATTTGATACTATTATAAATGCATAGTGTTTAAAACAACTTCAAATATAAATGTATCAATCCTAGACGGCATGGGTACCATATACCATGTCGTCAATACTAGGCTCTACAATCAAAACCGCAAATGTCACGTATTGGAAGTTGGATTTCAATCTGTGAACCAAGGCAAGGGATCTTCCCTACCGAATTCGAGACGCTCTAGCCCGTCCCTCAGGATACAGCCACAATTGCACCTTGGATCGTCAGGGCCGGTCCACACAGAGTGGATTAAAATGCCTGCACATTGCGTTTCCCCGCCCTATGGGGCATCAATCTGGTCTATATAAAGACCATCCATCGGCTCCGCAGAGACCGATATAACCGAGGCGCCTTGCTATACATCATCCACATAAGTAAAACGCCTGGGCATGCAAAACCTAGACACCACTCTAGCTAGAAGGAAAAGCATGCCCTCCCTGATGTCCTCTCCCATTTCTGGTTCACACCGAGGTGTGAGGCTCGCGAATTAATGCTACATAAAGCTAGTTTTATTAAAGCCGTGCTTTGTTCATCAACCACAAGACTTTGCTTTTCAACAGAAGCCTTGATCATTTGCATCTCAGCATGCCACACAGGCAATTCACGCTATGTAACCGATGTTTGTCAATCACACAGAATGAAATCCGATGTCAGACACACATCCATTTACAAGTTCGTTCTGGGTCTGAACGAAACCGGAGGCACCTTATTCATCGTCCCATATGTCCAATACAGGAGAGAGGTCCTTGCATTACCGGTCGATCTCCAAGTATGTCTGGACGATCACCACTTATTACCTTGTCTTGGGTGTACAACCCAATCAAGACATCAATAATCATCCAAACAATGTGAAGACCTCCGGTCTTCAACACCGTCTTCATCCTCGACATGTCGTCGAATCAGTTATTTAGAATGGGGTAAACCCGGTCTTTCTAAATAACTCGCGTATATAATAAACAAGTGTTATAAAAACACAACATACGCCTCATTCCAATCCAGAATATTCTTTTTTTCAAATATTCTTATACTTTGGGAAAGGTTCCCATTAATTTTATCAAAGATAAATTCTTTAAATTTATTATTTAATCTTCCTTTGAATATCAATTCAAAACCAAACTATGGTTTATCCAAACTAGTTAGGATTAGCACAACTTACCTAAGTAATCATTTGTTTAATTTCCCAATCCCAACCTATTCATCCCATGAAGCAAAATTGGTAATACTTCATATCTAACCCAACGTTGTTATCGGTGAATTCAATTACCATTTCACGTTCAAATCTAATTAAAGATTTAACTATCGCCTGGAGCAAAACTGGTGATACTCCATTCTCGATCATTTCTTGAATTTGATGATTTTAGTTATCAAATTTACCCTTCAATCTATTTAAAGATTCATTACTTTAATTTAGTTTTAATTTCCAAAAATCATTACTTAATGATTATTCACAGTTAGGAAATTAATCTTATCTTTAACTGGGTTAAAGAACTAACATCATTTAAAACACAGGTCACGATAAACCCAAAATCACATTCCACTAACAATGGAATCTTCACGGAAAACAGATCAATATATATAATCGATATGAACTTCCATATCCAACCGATACTATAAATGAAATAACGGCAAAGCCTCTTAAATTCCATATATTGTAACAATCTTCCTCCATAGAAGTCCACTTTGATTATTACCAAATCGAATACCATTCCATTCCAATTTATTTTATTAAATTGGAAAACTTCACTTTGGAAAATTTCCCTTAAATCTTAACAAAAGATTTATAAATTCCAAATCACATTTCACTGTAAATCGGGTTAAATAACGAATGTCATTAAAAACACGGTTCACGTTAAACCCAATTTACATTCCATTTTATTCCAATTATTAAATATAATTGGAAACACTAACAATCTTAATTAAAAGATTTATTCTCTTCACATAGGGCTCAAGAATAGTGTTACTGAAGACATCGTTCATGACAAACCCAAAATCCCATTTGATATTAAATACAAGGCTCTGAATAGAAAATGTATCGGCTTATATTCAATATCAAATACCACAACCAACAAATATCGTATTGGAAATAACGATCTAAATATATCTTTCAAATTTCCATAACAATAACTGTATAATCACGAAATCCAACATCGAAATATTCCGAAGACAATTTCGATTCAAATCCATTCCAATTTATATATTGGAAACCCTGGTTATTTTTAATACCATTTCAAATCCAATTTATTTATTTAAAAATAATGGATTATAATTCTAGTTCATTTCGATAAAAATCTATTTTTATCTTTTCAAATACGGAATCTTTCATCCCAATTCTTTCCAAATCATTTCTTATGATTTTACACTAACAATTGATATTATTGATAATTTTATCAAGGCCCGTACAGTCGATTTTCATAAACAGCCATCAAACTTCACTTATAGCGACCTTTTCCAAATTTGATTTGGACATAATTCCAAATCCATCGTTAGATTTTAAATCTCTAATATTCATTAGAAAGCTTTTTTGATACGAACCCAACGGGTCCGGTTTTAGGAGAATCCGACGGCAAGATCTTCTGTAATGTCCATTCGAAGTTAATGGTCGAAGTTCGCGAACTGCTGCAGCGCGGTGTGTTCTATACAGGCCATTATATTATATATTTAATATATATAATATATATTTTGTTGATTTCCCTTTTAAAACGTATTTTATAAATCGTTTTAAATTCGTTTTCAATACGAATTCAACTTCATATTCAATTTCAAATAAAAATTGAATATTCCATATCGTCGATATATATATATATATATATGATAATATTTCCTAAACATTTGATTTTGAAATCGATTCCTTGTAAATATTCGTTTTAAAAATTAATTAAATCGATATAAATATCATTCACGTCAAAATGGCGTTAATCTACCCAACACGGCTTCATATATTTAAATATATATTCGTGTCCATCCCAAATCAGACATCAAAGTCATATTTTGATCTTTGACTGAATATTATTTTAAAATTTCCGTTATTTTAAAATTTTCGTTGTTTTAAAAATATTATTTTCTTCTAAATTGGAATCAGACGCAGTCAATTACCATATAATGTTATTTATATGGATTTCACACAACAAATGTGTATAACAACAATAATAAACAATCAACCATCATCCAGAGTGCATTCTACACTATATATGCATTAAATATAAATATTTAACGCTTACAATAGCCTATCAACCAATGAATCGACATACAACTAAATAATTGGGATTAGTGTACATCAAATATCGTCCCAACACCCGTGTGGGGTTTTAACTAACAAATACTGAATATTATTTATGCAGTTGGGCGATGTCTAAAATATATCATCCCAATCCATATCAATCAAATGAGTGTACATAAACAAATCGTCTGATTTATAAATGAATATTTATTTTATTCATGTACACGTTAAAAATTATATTTTTAACAATAAAATGTTTATTCAATTCATTTACACAATAAAAATAATATTTTTATTATTCTAACATATTTTAGAAAATTTTGGCGGTATAACGGCGTGATATCAAAATCGGGTTGTCTAGCGTTACCCCTCTCTTGATATTGGTTCGCGCCATACACACATAACAATTCTAATCAATTCATTTCACCCAAACAACCAAATTCAACCAGATATTCTAATCAACCAAGCCAAACAATCAAACAAGTCGTCCATGGTCTATGGACGACGGGGAACAGTTTATATATGCAGTTATAAAATAAATAACTATATAAGAAAATTATAGTGAGGAGTTCTCACCTTTGGGATCCACTCCGCCATTCTTTGTTTATGAACGATTCGGGTTTCTTTTTGATTTCAGTCGATACCATCGCCATCCTTTCCCGCTGTTCACATTAAAAATCACATTTTTATTTCAATGCTATAAAAATCACGTTTTCATCCCACGATATATATATATATATATATATAATAAAAATCAGATTTTTATTTCGCTACATAAATAAAAATTATAATTTTAATCCGCTACTCATATAAAAATTGAATCTTTATTCTTGCTACTTCATGGTAAAAATAAAGTTCATATTTTTATATCGATGTTTACAATATAAAAATCATATTTTTATACCGCTACATATAAAGTAAAGTTCATATTTTTATATCGCTACATATAAAGTAAACTTCATATTTTTATATCGCTGCATATGAAGTAAAGTTCATATTTTTATATCGCTACATATGAAGTAAAGTTCATAATTTTTATATCGCTACATATGAAGTAAAGTTCATATTTTTATATCGTTTTATATCGCTACATATGAAGTAAAGTCCATATTTTTATATCGCTACATATAAAGTAAAGTTCATATTTTTATTTTTTTACTTCTACTTTCTATAAAATAAAAATCATAAACTTTAAAACGATGTTCATACAATAAAAATCATATCTTTTTATGATTAAAAATCAAATCTTTTTATGCGTTCTCTTTCAACACAAAAATCATGCTTTTACAACGCTATTTTCTATATAAAGATTATATTTTTAAAACGTTATATTTTTTCTATGAACAAAATCTATTATTTTCTATGTTCAAAATCTATTCTTTTCTATGAACAAAATCTATTCTTTTCTATGTACAAAATCTACTATTTCTATGTACAAAATCTATTCTTTCTATGTACAAAATTTTTTTTTTCTATGAACAAAATCTATTTTTTCTATGACCAAAACCTATTCTTTTCTATGTACAAAATCTATTATTTTCTATGTACAAAATCTGTTCTTTTCTAACTTCTCTTTTAACATAAAAATCATAATTTTCTGAAAACAAACAATGGTCTTATAATAAAATCAGAAAATAAAACAAAGCTTGTTTATATAAAAATTACCTCTTTTTTTCTTTTACATTCGCCGGAGGGTTTTCTGATTGAATCAGGGAGGGAGGGGGAAGAAGGCGGCGCGACAAAGGGCGGGCATGGCGGAGATGGTCGGTAGCGCCATCACGGTTAGTGGCGGTTGCTAATTTGGGGGTTAGGGTTGCGGTTTGGGCTGATTTCACGAGGAGAGAAGGTAAGGGAGGAGGATCGGAGAAGGAGGGTGTGGGGTTGCACGGCCAGGCGATGGGCGGTGGTCTGATGGGGAGCGACGGGTTTAGCATCGTGGGTTTTTTTCCTGAGCATTGACCGTTGTATGAAGAGAGAGAGAGGGGGGGAAGGAAATATAATGATATATATTTAATTAATTTAATTTTCCATAAAGTCACTTTTTAATACGAACTCCAAATGAGACCCAATGATTGTTGCCCCAGCCTAATTACCCCCATTCTGAATACAATGGGATATGTTTCACAAGCCAATTCGGCTGTTACGATCAGTTCCCGTTAAATTTAAAATATAAATCAATACATTGAATTTGAACGCACATTTCAATTTGTTGGAGTCACAAACGAACCCCAAAAATTCTAGAAAAATAAATCTGGCTATGTTTTGACGATACGGTACTAACAAAACTAATTTCGTTGAATTTGGAGACCGTTTGAAAAATGGCTATTTTCTGGTCGATCCAAATTGACTAAAACCGTCAGAACACGTTTTCTTTTGCCACGCTCACATATTGATTCAGAAAATTATGAATTTTGTAATCTAGCAATAACTTTACATCTCGGATCAAACAAAAGTGGTTTCATCGAAAACGGAGGTGTTGAGTCAAAGCTTCAAGGGTTGTTTTGATTTATGACAAGAAGAAGCTTCTACATCGACAAAAAGAAGACAAGATGACTTCATAGGTTAGAAGTTGATTATTTAGAGTAAAAAATGTTAAAATCTATCCTCAAATGATCATACTTCTAATTGCTTTAAAATATTTCTTATAAAAGCATTTTTTTATGCATATGACCGAAAACATGTCGACCTACAATTTTTATAGGTCAACAGGTTTTTAAATTGTAACGGTCAAAAATAGGTCGACCTATAAAATTTTATAGGTCAACAGGTTTTTGAAATTCCAACGGCTAAAAACATGTCGACCTATAAATTTCTATAGGTCAACAGGTTTTTGAATTTTGACCGTTATATTGAAAAGTCATCTTCTTTCTTCAAGAGTTGCATCCATTTTTCTTCATGAATAATCACTTCTTTTGATGGCAACTCTTCACCAATAATTGCAACTACTCGATCTTTATAAATACATAAATTTGCAATCATTCAAATCACCGAATTAACCGAATTTACTCTCTATTTTCTGATCTATCTTGCATTATTCTTTTCACTCAAAAAAAGCACTCAAAAGCATTCAATAATCGTTTGAATCACCAAGCATATTTCATACACTTGTGATTCAACTCGATATTTTACTTCCTAATCTTACTAAACATCAAATTACATTTGAGGATAAGATTATAGGAAGGGTGTACTCAATTGTTGACAAATCAGTGTTGAAGGAAGAACACATTCAAAGTCAAAATCTTATTATTGTTGAAGTCCTCGGTGTTGTAAGAGGCAAGTGTTGAAGTCCTCGTGGTATAAGAGGCAAGTGTTGAAGTCCTCGTGTTATAAGAGGCAAGTGTTGAAGTCCTCGTGTCATAAGAGGCAAGTGTTGAAGTCCTCGTGCTGTTAGAGGCGTGAAATCCCGTTCGGCTGCTCGGGTATTGTAAACCTGTTTCCTCCGGGTGAAGTGAGGTTGTTGTTTAGTTAAAATCCAGATAGAAGTCTGGGACTGGACGTAGGACGGTGCTCCGAACCAGTATAAAAATCCCTGGTGTGATTTTTCCTACTTACTGCATTTGCTATACTTGCTTATCTGTGATATTGCTTCTGTGAGATCTTTTTACATTAAATATTTACCTGCATAACTATTGTAAATATACAAGTTAGTATATCACATACTTTCCGCATAGCCATATTATAGATCCTGCATAAGTCGTGCAAACCCGACCTTTTCAATTGGTATCAGAGCGAGGTCATCATATAACCGTAACACAGTTATTTGATATTTTCTGATAATATGGAAAATAACACTAGCACGAGTAACACCACTTACACAGAAGGTCAATCTACACAAAGACCTCCTTTCTTTAATGGCCTAAACTATAGTTATTGGGCAACACGTATGGCTTTCTATATGCAATCAACAAGTTATGATGCTTGGAATGCTACTCAGAAAGAAATAGTTAATCCAACTACTGAGTATGCAGAATGGACTCCTGCTGAGAAAACAGCAGCAGCAGTAAATGCAAAAGCAATAAATATGTTGTTTTGTGCATTAGACCAAAATGAGTATAACCGTGTTAGTATCTGTACCACTGCTTATCAAATTTGGCAAACGCTAAAAACAACTCATGAAGGTACTAACAAGGTTAAACAAGCAAAAATAGCTTTGTTGAAAAGTCAATTCCAAAATTTCAAAATGAAGCCAAATGAAACAATCAATGAGATGTATTCAAGGTTTCAAACTATTCATCATGCTCTTATTGGGTTAGGACAAAAATATTCTGATTTTGATGTAGTTTCAACAATCCTACACTCACTGACTAATGAATGGGAAGGAAAAGTATTAGCTATAGAAGAAGCTAATGATCTTTCTACCATGAAGCCAGATGAGTTGATAGGAAATCTAATGTCCTATGAAGCAAATTTACAGGCTAGAAGAGAACAAAAAGAAGAAAAGAAAAATGTTGCTTTTCATGCCGAAAAAGATGAATACATTTCAAATTCTGAAGATGAAGACTTAGCACTTATTGCAAAAGGTTTTAAGAAGTTTTTGAAACAAAGAAAGGCTAGTCGATACGACAAAAAGAAGTTTGGATCAAACAAACCATCTTCTTCAACTTTGGAATGCTTCAATTGTCACAAAAAGGGACATATGCATAAAGATTGTCCAGAGAAAAAGAAGAAATTCGAAAAATTCAAGAAAGACAAATCGAAGAAAAGAGCATTCTCAGTAACATGGGATGATTCAGACTCATCTTCATCTGACAGCGAAAGTGAATCAGACACTGAACAAGCAAATGTATGTTTTATGGCAACAGAGGATGAGGTACAAATTCCTACTTTTGAGGATATGCTTGATATTTATGATAAATTAATGTTTAAATTTAAAGATACAAAACATGAATTAAAAGAAGTCAAAGCAATGTTGAATAGAGCAGAACTAGAACGTGATATGTTAAAAGATGAGAAGAAAATATTAGAAGAGGAACTAGAAAAGGAACAAGAATTATCTTCTAATTCTAATTCTCAGTTATCTCTTTTAACTCAAGAAATTGAAGTTCAAAAAGAGAAAAATGATATTCTCATTGCTGAAAATCATGAGCTTAAAGCAAAAATCAAGATTCTAGACCTTGAAAAAGCTAGTTTACAAACAAAGTTAGATAACATCTCTAAAAATGTTTCTAACTTTAACAAAGGTCGAGAAAATTTGACTAAAATTATTGAGAATTCACAATCAGTTACTAATAAACATGGATTGGGATATAAGAAACAAGTTATCAAGAAACATCTTGGTGAAAGAAAAAAGAAAAATAAGGTAGTGCAAGAAACTGAAGCTAAGAAAAATCTTAGTCTATTATATTCCAAAACAAAACCGATTGTGAAACCTCAAAAGAAGGATGTTAAATTTATAAAAGTATGGGTTCCTAAAACAAATAATAGTTTGATTAGGAACAAGTACATTCAAAATTTTTTAAGTACTGTGCATCATAATCCAAATTATTTATATAAAGGAGGGGATACCGGACCCATATGGGTTTGGATTCCTAAGACCTAACTCTTAGGACCCTATAAAAAGTGGGTACCATGAACTTAAAATTATTTTTTGCAGGTCCCACTTAAGAAAAGAGGAAAATGGATTCTGGACAGTGGTTGCTCGAAGCATATGACTGGAGACAAGAGCATATTAACGAATATTACATATTTTGATGGAGGCTCAGTCACTTTTGGAGACAATTCAAAAGGCTTCATCATCGGCAAAGGCGATGTGAGCAATTACGGTACTCCTAATTTACCTCTTATTACTAATATAATGCTAGTTAAAAATCTAAAACATAACTTACTAAGCATTAGTCAGTTATGTGACAAAGGGTTTACGATTTCCTTTTCAAATGACAAATGTAACATACTCGACCAAGATAAAAATTTAGTTTTTGAAGGCTATAGAGACAGAAATATATATATTTTAAATATGAATTTTAATCAAAATTCAAATATGTGCCTTATTGCTAAGGAAAATGATCCATGGATATGGCACAAACGTTTCTGTCATATAAACTTTAAAACTATTGACAAGCTAGCTAAAAATGATCTAGTCAGAGGTTTACCAAATATGAGTTTCAAAGTTGACAATCTTTGTGACGCATGTCAAATTGGAAAACTAACCAAGTCATCATTTAAGTCTAAGAAAGTAATCTCGACATTACAACCACTTGAATTATTACATTTGGATTTATTTGGACCTACTCAAATACAATCCATAAATCATAGTCGGTATGTATTTGTAATCGTTGACGACTATTCTCGATATACTTGGACTATGTTTCTTAAAAATAAAAGTGACACTTTTGAAAAATTCAAATCTTTCGTCAAACGTATTCAAAAATCGAAGGGACTTAAAGTAAAGAATATAAGAAGTGATCACGGCGGAGAGTTCGAAAATAATAAATTTGAACATTTTTGTGCAAAGAAAGGTATATCACACAAATTTTCTTTTCCTAGAACTCCACAACAAAACGAGGTTGTAGAACGGAAAAATCGAACGTTACAAGAATGTGCAAGAACATTATTAAATGGAAGCACGTTACCAAAGCATTTTTGGGCAGAAGCTATAACAACTGCATGTTATGTTTTGAATCGAGTTTCCATTCGACCTCTAACTAAAAATACACCATATGAATTATTTAATGAAAGAAAGCCAAATATTTCATACTTCAAAGTTTTTGGTTTGAAATGTTTTATTTTAAACACGAAAGATCATCTTGGTAAATTTGATTCAAAAGCTGACGAAGGAATCTTTGTTGGTTATTCAGATCATAGTAAAGCTTATCGTATATTCAATAAAAGAACCAAAATTATCGAAGAATCTCTTCATATATCCTTCGATGAATACTATTAGTTTCCTAATATAAAAATTGATGATGACGAAAATATCAATATAAATGACACTGTTGTCACAAATGAGGATTCTGACTCCGAAATTATCAACGATATTCCTCAACCTCCTGAGATAGTTTCTCCAACTAGAATAAGATCTCCTCCAAGAATATTGAGAGATCATCCGGCTCAAAATATAATTGGAGAAGTTTCATCTCAAATTAGAACTAGAAGTCAACTTAACCAAATGGGACATGTTGCATTCATTTCAAACATCGAACCTAATAATCCTAAAGAAGCTGCTACCGATGAATATTGGATCATTGCTATGCAAGAAGAACTTAATCAGTTCAAACGCAATGATGTATGGGAACTTGTTCCAAGGCCATCCGATCAATCAGTTATCGGAACTAAATGGGTTTATAAAAACAAAGTTGATGAACAAGGAAACATAACTCGGAACAAAGCACGGTTAGTAGCTCAAGGATATAATCAAGAAGAGGGTATCGATTATGAAGAAACTTTTGCACCTGTCGCTAGACTAGAAGCAATCAGAATTCTTCTATCGTTTGCTTGTCATCATAATTTTAAATTATATCAAATGGATGTCAAGAGTGCGTTTCTAAACGGTTTTATAAAAGAAAAAGTATATGTTGAACAACCACCCTTATTTAAACATGAAAAATATCCAGATCATGTTTTTAAGCTTAAAAAGGCTTTGTACGGTTTAAAACAAGCACCACGTGCCTGGTACGAACGACTACGAAGTCATCTTATCGACTCTGGATTCCAAATAGGAAAGGTTGATCAAACATTATTTATTAAACATTCGCACAAAGATATACTTGTTGTTCAAATATATGTGGACGACATAATCTTTGGTTCAACAAATGAGAGACTTTGTAAGGAATTTTCAGATATCATGACCAAAGAATTTGAAATGTCACATATGGGAGAGTTATCATACTTTCTTGGTCTTCAAATTAAACAACTTCCAAATGGTATTTTCATAAATCAAGAGAAATATTGTAAAAATCTTGTTAAAAGATTCGGACTTGAAAATACTTCCGGAAAACCGACTCCGATGAGTACAACTAGTCATCTTGAAAAAGATGAAAGTGGGAAGAGTGTAGACCAAAAGACGTATCGAAGTATGATAGGTTCTCTCTTATATTTAACAGCTAGTCGTCCTGACATTATGATGAGTGTTTGTTTGTGTGCACGTTTTCAAGCTGATCCCAAGGAATCGCATTTACGAGCAGTGAAACGAATTATTCGATATCTTAATAACACCAAAGATTTCGGTCTTTTCTATCCTAAGGATTGTGCATTCGAATTAGTATCATATAGTGATGCTGATTTCGGAGGATCACGAACGGATAGAAAGAGTACAAGTGGTACGTGCCATTTCATTGGAAAATCACTTGTTTCTTGGTTTAGTAAGAAACAAAATTGTGTTTCACTATCGACATGCGAGGCAGAATATATTTCAGCAGCTTTGGCATGTACACAGATTATATATATGCAACAAACACTTAGAGATTTTGGTATGAACTTAACAAACTCTATTATATATTGTGACAACACAAGTGCAATAAATTTATCCAAAAACCCAGTTAACCACTCTCGTACTAAGCACATTGACATTCGACATCATTTTCTAAGAGATAACATTGAAAAAGGAAATATAAATCTTGAATACGTTAATACAGAAAACCAACTAGCTGATATATTCACAAAGCCTCTACTAGAATCAATTTTTGTCAAGTTACGTAGAGAGCTAGGGTTGGTTTCCAGAAAAGAACTCGAAGGATAATATTGTTTAATATAACAAGAGTTCGTATTTCTTAATCAGAAACCAATGACTTTTTTTTTACTATATATAGCAGAGAGTTTTTCTATGGTAAAGCTAATACAAACCATCTTTTTATTTTCCTTAAAATAGAAAATTCTCTCTATATAAATGCGTTTTGTTTTCGAGTGCTATCAGACAAACATTCTCTCAAAACTCCTATATAATTTCTTTTACCTCATGGCACACTTGTGTGAAAAATGTGCCGAAAACTCCCACATTTCAATCACAAGTTCCGAACCAACGGAACATAACTCCCCAAAAACACCAGAGCATCCACCAGGTTATCATCCTCCATCTCGAACGCCAGGAACCACGCCTACTCCTAAAAGAAGCAAGAAAGTTTTATTTTGCTCTCCTCGAACCAAAGAAAAGATCGACGAAATGCATTACTATCAGCAACAAATGTTTTACGAGCAAAAACTCACGACTTCACGTTTGACGTACCTCGAACGATTAGCTTCTCTCTTCTGTGGTTCTGACAGGCATGGCGTACATGAACCAATTCCTATACCAACATCTTCACGAACTCCAAACTCTTGGGATAGAAATTATCAAAACAATGAAGGAGCTAGTGAGAGATACAATTCTTGGGAACCAAAGAATCCATGGGAGCCTAGAAGATAAATTCTTTGCATTTAGAGTTTTTCTAAAAATAAATTCGTATTTGTTTTGTATTCACTTTTCTGTTTGAATAAATTTTTTAAATCTTATTTATTCTTCACATCATATGGTAAAAACAAAATTAATCAGTACCTGTCGACCGCCCCAATATTAGCCTGTCGACCGATCCAGTAATACAACGCTACCATTTTTCAACCAGAAAGTAAACCTGTCGACCGCCAATAGTTTACCTGTCGACCGGTCTACACATAATATAAGGTTTATATTTTTCCAGAAAGTAAACCTGTCGACCGACTATATTTTCCTGTCGACCGGTTTGCACATAATTCATGAATTATATTTTTCCAGAAATTAAATCTGTCGACCGCCCATATTTTCCCTGTCGACCGGTCCAAACATAATCCATAATTTATATTTTCCAGAACTTCAACCTGTCGACAGTCCCTAATCCACCTGTCGACCGACCTCATTTTTTTTCAAATCCCTGTTAGACACGTCGGTTCCTTTTGATTAAATACATCTCTTCATTATAATCCATCCATTCAATATTTAAAATCCTTTCATCTCTTCATAAAACATCCTTATTTATTCATTCTCATCATCTTCAAAATCCATAACTCTTAAGAATTTTTCTTAGTCCTTCTTCCTTACAAACCTATTCTATTATAACTCTTCAAATTCCCCAATCTCTTCAATGGCTCCTAAGCATAAGAAGTCAAAAACCACATCTTCTCAAGCCCCTGTTCAACCTATTGATTCTCAAATCAAGCAATGGCTTATGGATCCTCTTGCTGTGACTAGATGGAACAAGATGAAAGACTATACAATTCACCACGGATCCTTTCTCAAATTCTCTGATTTCGTCCTCTACGATATTAGTGAATTATCAAGAAGAGCGGGTATAAAGTCTCTACTAGATTTTGAAGACAATAATGTTGAGATAAGTCATACCTTGATAAAACTTTTTTATGCCAATCTCAATTTAGACAAATTTAAACCCCAAAACTCGGATAATTGCTTATGGTCCGTAGTCTGTGGTCAACACGTCTTTCTTTCCAAAGACCGAATGGCGGAAATACTCCGAACCCACAACGAAGGTATTCAATTTAGTAGTGAATTTTGCCCTATACATATACGAGATAGAAATAGTCACCTTTTTATTGAAGACCATAAGTCAAGTATTAAGAGTATCAATCTAAGACCATCGGCCAGACTTCTCCATCTTTGTATCACACATACTCTTCTTCCAAGGACTGGTAACTTTGATGCAGTGTATAGAGAAAACTTTAAAGCCCTGTATGCCATTTTTGCAAATATCAGGGTAAATTGGATAGACATGATTTTCGATGAGATTGTACTGGTAAATAAACGTACAAGGCCACACTTGTTTTATAACGAATATATCATGCGCTGTCTCATGGAATGTGGCGTAAGATCTCCCGAATCTACAATATCAATACCAAAATGTATTGATAAAGCTTCTAAAAATAGGATGAAGTTACCGATTCCTGCTATGAGTATTATTCCGTTTGAACACTATGTTGAACAAGGTCCCCCACAAACATCTTCTTCTCAAATCCCTAGGCAAAGGCCTGAAGATGTTACAATTCCGCCTCCTACTTCTTCGACTAAGGAAACTCTTGAGCAAATTGCACGTAATCAATTCTTACTCGAAGCTCGACTAAAACGTACCGATAATAAACTCGACCGCTTGGACACCAAACTCGATAAACGGTTCAACAAATTAAAGTCTTTCTTCAGTACAATTTGGGAAGCAATCTCTTGCGCTTCAACTTCCGCAACCCTAGCTCAAGATCCCGGAAAATGACCTATGCCACCTACTTTTACATGGTCTTCCTCTGAAGAAGGTACTAGCTCTGGAGCGAGTACTCAACATACCCGTGGTCGTGGAATGTCGTATATTGAAGAAGAAGCTCATGACGATGTTGAAAAGGACAATGATAACAGCGACAATGAGGAACAAGAAGAGGAAGGAAACAAAGATGACGAGGATGATAGTGATTCGGACTGGCCTTCACAATAATCATCTCATAGTTATCTTTTAACCTTTTAAATTTACTTATGTATTTAACTATTCTACTTCCTGGTACTTACGGTGTGTCTATTTTGGTTTGGCTTGTAATATGTATGACAATCTATGTTTTTCATTCTACCGTTTATTCATGTGATATTACTTAGTCTTATATATATTACTAACACATGGGGAGAAAATATTACATCTATGTACCCTTTTTGTCGATGACAAAGGGGGAGAAAATATTACTAACAAATGCCATGCAGATTATATAATTCAGGGGGAGCATATATACAGGGGGAGCAAATATACAAGGAACAATACCTTATTAAGCCATGTTGTCATCAATCAAAAAGGGGGAGAATGTTGAGTCAAAGCTTCAAGGGTTGTTTTGATTTATGACAAGAAGAAGCTTCTACATCGACAAAAAGAAGACAAGATGACTTCATAGGTTAGAAGTTGATTATTTAGAGTAAAAAATGTTAAAATCTATCCTCAAATGATCATACTTCTAATTGCTTTAAAATATTTCTTATAAAAGCATTTTTTTATGCATATGACCGAAAACATGTCGACCTACAATTTTTATAGGTCAACAGGTTTTTAAATTGTAACGGTCAAAAATAGGTCGACCTATAAAATTTTATAGGTCAACAGGTTTTTGAAATTCCAACGGCTAAAAACATGTCGACCTATAAATTTCTATAGGTCAACAGGTTTTTGAATTTTGACCGTTATATTGAAAAGTCATCTTCTTTCTTCAAGAGTTGCATCCATTTTTCTTCATGAATAATCACTTCTTTTGATGGCAACTCTTCACCAATAATTGCAACTACTCGATCTTTATAAATACATAAATTTGCAATCATTCAAATCACCGAATTAACCGAATTTACTCTCTATTTTCTGATCTATCTTGCATTATTCTTTTCACTCAAAAAAAAGCACTCAAAAGCATTCAATAATCGTTTGAATCACCAAGCATATTTCATACACTTGTGATTCAACTCGATATTTTACTTCCTAATCTTACTAAACATCAAATTACATTTGAGGATAAGATTATAGGAAGGGTGTACTCAATTGTTGACAAATCAGTGTTGAAGGAAGAACACATTCAAAGTCAAAATCTTATTATTGTTGAAGTCCTCGGTGTTGTAAGAGGCAAGTGTTGAAGTCCTCGTGGTATAAGAGGCAAGTGTTGAAGTCCTCGTGTTATAAGAGGCAAGTGTTGAAGTCCTCGTGTCATAAGAGGCAAGTGTTGAAGTCCTCGTGCTGTTAGAGGCGTGAAATCCCGTTCGGCTGCTCGGGTATTGTAAACCTGTTTCCTCCGGGTGAAGTGAGGTTGTTGTTTAGTTAAAATCCAGATAGAAGTCTGGGACTGGACGTAGGACGGTGCTCCGAACCAGTATAAAAATCCCTGGTGTGATTTTTCCTACTTACTGCATTTGCTATACTTGCTTATCTGTGATATTGCTTCTGTGAGATCTTTTTACATTAAATATTTACCTGCATAACTATTGTAAATATACAAGTTAGTATATCACATACTTTCCGCATAGCCATATTATAGATCCTGCATAAGTCGTGCAAACCCGACCTTTTCAGGAGGTTGTTTGCAAAATTTCATTTTTAAGGGCTATATTTTCCATAACGACTATTCCGAATATTCAACTGGGTATAACTTTTTATTCCCGCTATAAAATTTTAATTTTTCAGATTCGTTGGAAAGATATTTTCTAATAGATTCTAATATTTTTGGATTCGCTAAAATACGGTTTATTTTGAATCATGTGCATTCATTTGAAATTTGAAATCGAAATTTCAAACTACCGTGCCATTTCCAATTCCTTTTATAATTAAAATAAATATTTATATTCTAACTTCGATTCAAATAAATATTTCTGTTCTAACTCTATTCAAAATAAATTTCTTGTCGTTATTATTTAAAATAAATCATTTTAAATATTCAAAATTCATCAAAATTTCCAAAATAAAAATTTTAAATTCGTTCTGATTTTCCGGGTTGCTGCAAGTCGCTATTGAATTTATATATGTATATATATATTAATATAATATATAGCCATTTTGCAAACAACCTCTGTTTTCGACGAAACCACTTTTGTTGGATCCGGAATGTCAAATTATTGTTAGATTCCAATTTTCATAATTTTTGGAATTAATATGTGAGAGTGGTAAATATAAACGCGTTTGGTCAATTTAGTTTGAATTTAATTGATTGGAAAATGGCCATTTTTCAAACTATCTCCAAATTTGACAAAATTAATTTTATTAGCACCGTATTTTCAAAATATAGCTAGATTTATTTTTCGGAAATTTTTGGAGTCCATATGTGGCCACGGTAAATTAAAATGTACGTTCACATTAAATATAAATTGATTTACATTTTAATTTAAAGAAAAAACTGATCGTAATAGCCGAATTGGGTTATGAAACATATTCCATTGTGTCCGGAACGGGGATATTTAGCCAGGGTTGATAGTTATTGGGTTTGATTCGGAGTTCGTGGCATTAAACCAGAATAATCAGAATTAAAAGAAAATTAAATAAATATATATACTAGTATATATACCCCCCTTGTACGCTAACCCTATTTCTTTGAATACAACACACCAGCTGCCACCGATTAAAAACAATAGCCAATATTATTTGAAAATAATCCATCAAATAATTTCAATCCGCTACGAATTAGACACCCACTCTTAAGCAAACATTGTAGACCTCTCCATGGCCTTTCAATCTGTAGGGTGATGATCAGTTTTATTGCAAGAAAGTGGGAAAATTTTGGGTTGAAACACAACGGGTTTGAACACGTTTTGCAGGCTGAAGGATGGATCGCGAGTGGCGCCGTCATGGGAGGTGGTAGAGCAGAGCAATGCGGTCGGAGGGGGACACTTTGATGGGATTCCGGTTGTTGGAAGGGGCGGCGTGACTTGGGTAAAGGGAGCGACGAGGTTACAGTTTTTGTTTTCAGTTAATACATGAAGAAGGAAGAAGGAGCAATGCCTTTGGATCTAAGACGGACGACCATATTTAAATGTGATGAAGGTTTAAAGAATAATCATGTTAATTATACTTTAATTAGTCTAATTAAAATTAGCATTAGTTTAAATTTATATTAAGCATTTGTTAAGATCTGAATTTTTATATAAGAAGTATAAAAATATGATTTTTATTTATGTATAGCATTTAAAAAAGTATATATATAATTTTTATTTATATAGAACATTGTTTTGAATATAAAAATTGTATTGTTTTGAATATAAAAATCGCATTATTTGGAAATAAAAACAAACATTGTTTTGTAAGTACAAAGAACCTTGTTATTAAAATAAAAAGAACCTTGTTTTTAGAAATAGAAAAGAGCGTTCTTTTTTAAAACAAAAATTAACATTGTTTTGTAAAATAAAATTAACATTGTTTTGTAAAATAAAATTATCATTGTTTTCTAAACAAAAATTAACATTGCTTAGTAAACAAAAATTAACATTTTTTCGTAAATAGTAATAACATTATTTTGTAAATAAAATTAGAATTGTTTTTAATGATAAAATTGGAATTGTTTTGGTCATAAAATTAGCATTGTTTTAAAAAAAATAAAACATTGAAATAAAATATAATTTTATATATATAAAGCATTGTTGAATGAAATATGATTTTTATAAAATAGCGTTGTAAATAAAAATGGAATTTTTATAAATAAGTAGCATAGAATAAAAATGGAATTTTTATATATAAGTAGCATAGAATAAAAATGGAATTTTTAAATATAAACATTGTTTTAAACTATGATTGTAGAATATAAACATTGTGATAAAAATGTGTTATTTTTATATAACATTATAAAAATATGATTTATAGGTATATATAAAATTATGATTTTTAATATATACACCGCGTGAAACAGATTGCGATGGAACTTCTGGAAAGCAGAATGGAATCAAAATCGCCTGCAAAAGATGGACGGAGTGAAAATGAAGGTGAGAACTCCTCACTAAAATTTCTGCATAGTTAATTATTTATTTTCATAATTGAAATGTATATGTAGAATTGCCAGTTTAGATTTTTATCAGTTTAATTATTATAAACTGTATACGGTGCCTGCTAGATCACTTTCCTCGTCCACAAACCATCGATGATTTAAATTGACTATATTGTGTGTTGTTTGTGTTGTTGAAATGTCTAACACATTAAAAATGTTAATATTAATGTCATAGTGAAATTAGATTATAAATATTCATTTATAATTTGAGCAGTGAAATTGGTTAAATTTATCAGCCAATAATTGTTTAAATAAACTTTTGTTGTTTGAAAACCCCACATGGGTATTAGGATGATATTTGACATACACTAGTCCCAATATTTAATTGTATGTCAATCGATAGATTGACAGTCTGTGATGAGCATTATTTATTTGTTTTAATGCTCACACAGTTGTAAATTTCACTTTGGATGTGATTAGACTGTTTGATGATTATTTATCATTTTTGTTGCATATATGCGATGTATGAAATCCATATAACTGAAAATTATATGGTAATTGATTGTGTCGCATTCCGATTCAGAATACAAAGAATATTTTAAAATAAAGAATCTTTTAAAATAAAGAATATTTTAAAATAAAATGTTGAAACAATAAAAATTACATTTTTATTGAATGTACAAAATAAGAAAAATATTCATATAAGAAACGAAAATTGTTTGAAGCAATAAAAGTTATATTTTTATTGTATGTACCAAATAATCATTGTTTATAGAAAAGGGTTTAACAATAAAAATTTACATTTTAATTGTTTAAAAGAAATGATGTAAAATGATCATGGCTTGAAATAGAAAGGTTTAACAATTAAAAGTTTACATTTTTGTTGTATATATATAAAAAAGATTCTAGTTTAATAAATTTGTGTTTACATTAAAAAGTACATTTTTAACGTTAGATGAATCATATAAAAAGATTCAAGTTTGACAAAATTGTGTTTACATTAAAAAATACATTGTTAATGCAAAGAATGAATCATTAAAAAGATTCAATATTGACAAAAGTGTTTTAACATTAAAAATTACATTTTTATGTAAAGACCATTTTTATGTAAAAGAAACATTTATATATAAAAGACCATTTTTACGTAAAAGAACATTTAAATGTAAAAGAATCATTTTAATGTAAAAGAATCATTTTAATGTGGAAGAATCATTTTAATGTAATCGATCATTTTAATGTAAAAGGACATTTTAAATAAAGAATATTTTAAATAAAGAATAATTTAAAATAAAGAGTCCTTTAAAATAAAGAATATTTTAAAATAACGAATGTTTTAAAATAATATTCAGTGAAGAATAAAATAATGATTTTGATATCCGATTTTAGATGGACACAAAAATATTGAAATGTGAAGCCGAGTTAAGTAGCGAACGCCATTTTAACCCGAACGGGTTTATCGATCGATTTTATTCATTTTATACTGAATATCGAAAAGAAGTGATTTCAAAATTTAATATTTTGAAAATATTATCATTTTAATATGATAAAATTTGGAATATTCAATTTTTATTTAAAATTGAAAATGAAGTTAGAATCGTTTTAAAATGAATTTATAAACGATTTATAAAATAAGTTTTAAAGGAAATCGATGAAATATACAAAATATATATATATTATATTTATTTAATGGCGTGAATAGAATGCGTCGCACAACGACCATTCACGAATTTCGACCATTAACTTAAAATTGATGTAACGGGAGATCCGACCGTCGGATTCTCCTAAAATTGGAACCGTTGGGTTCGTATCGAAAAGGGCTTTCCAATGAATATAAGAAGTTTGAAGTATAATGGTTGGATTTGGAATTGTGTCTAAATCAAGTTTAAAAAAGGTCGCTATGGATGCAGTTTGGTGGCCGTTAACGGAAACCGATTGTACGAGCCTTAATGAAATTATTAAAAATATGGAAAAATTATGTAAAATCATAATAAGTGATTTGGAAAGAATTTGGATGAAAATTCCAATTTTATAAAGATAAAAATATTTTTTTTTTTCAAAAATGAACTAGTTATTAAATAGAATAAAAAATCCAATTAATTAATATTTAATTAGAATTAAGGAGAATAAATTGGATTTTGGGTTGTCGTGAACGGTGTCTTTGATAACATTGTTCTTAAACCCCAATTAGAAAAGAATAAATCTTTTAAATAAGATTTAATGAAGTTTTCCAATATATATTTAATTGGAATTAAATATAATACAATTTTGGAATTTATAAATCTTTTAATTAACATTATTAGAGTATCCAATTATATACAGTAATTGGAATAAAATGAAATGTGAATTGGGTTTATTGTGAACTGTGTTTTTAACGACATTTGTTCTTTAACCCAATTAACAGCGTGAATATAATTTGGAATTTATAAATCTTTTATTAAGATTTAAATGGAAATTTTCCAAAGTAAAGTTTTCCAATTTAATATATTGAATTGGAATTGAATGGAGTTCGATTTAATAATAATCAAGATGAGCTTCTGTGAATGAAGACGGTTACTTTATATGGAATTTAAAAGGCTTTGTCATTATTTCATTTATATTATCAGTATGATACGGGAATTTTTATTGATTATATATAGGTCTGATTTCTATAAAGATTCCATTTTGATGGAAAATGACTTTAGGTTTATCGTGAACAATGTTTTTAAATAACATTTGTTCTTTAACCCAGTTAAAGGATAAGATTAATTTCTTAAATTTGAATAATCATTAAGTAATGATTTTTGTCATTAAAACTGAACTAGAGTTTTAATGAATGTTTAATTATATTAAAATACCAAAGAGATAATTAAATTTATTGAATTCTTGAAATGATCGGGAATGGAGTACCACCAGTTTTATTCCAGGCGATAGTAAATTCTTTAATCAGATTTGAACGTGAAATGGTAATTAAATTTACCTTAACATAGTGGGTGTCAGAAATGGAGTGCTACCAGTTTTGCTCCATGGGATGAATAGGTTGGGATTGGGATAATAAATAATAAATGATTACTTCGATAAGGTTCGGTAATCCCAACTAGTGAATAAACCTTAATTTGGTTTAGATTTGATAAAAGATAAAATAAAATCTTTTGAAATGAGATCAAAGAATGGATTTAAAGAATTTATTTTTGGTAAAATTAATGGGAACCTTTCCCTAGTAATGTGAATATTTTATTAAAAGAATATTTTAAATTGGAATGAGGCGTTTGATGTGTTTTTGTAGCACTTGATTATAAAATACCCGAGTTATTCGGAAAGACCGGGTTTAACCCATTCTGAATAATTAATACGACGTTTAAAAGTCGAAGATGAAGACGGTGGTTGAAGATCGGAGATCTTCACATTGTTTGGATGATTATCGATGTCCTGATTGGGTCGTACACCCAAGACAAGGTAATAAGTGGTGATCGTCCAAACATACTTGGAGATCGATAGATATGCGAGGACCTCTCTCCTGTTTTGGACATATGGGACGAGGAATAAGGTGCCTCCGGTTTTGTTCATACCCAGAACAGACTTGTAAATGGATGGTATGTCTGACATTGTATTCCTTTATGCTGTATTCGTTGATCTCTACTAAATATATATCTGTTTGGTGGCGGAGAATCTATTCTCTTGCTTAACACCCTTCTCTGAGACGTACGAGCTTAGAGGTTATATATTGGCAGAAATCAATGGTATGGTATGGATTGACAATGTGGCATGGTGAGATGCATGGATCAAGGCTTTTGTTGAAAAGCATAGCCTTGCGGTTGATGATCAAAGCACAACTTATTTAGGCATAGCTTTGCATATAGCGTTACTTCGCGAGCCTCACACGCCGGTATGAACCAGAAACGGGAGAGGACAGTAGGGAGGGCATTGCGTTTCTTTCTAGCTAGGAGAGGTGTTAGGGTTTTGCAAGCCCGGACATTTTACTCATGTGGATGTTGCTTATTATTACTTGATGGATAGAGAGGCGCCTCGGATATTGTTATGGTCGACATTACTGACTATATTTTATGCCCCATAGGGCGGGGGAACGCATTGCTCAGGAATTATGAATCCACCATCGCACTTAGTGTGGACCGGCCCTGCATATTACCAAAGACGCACTCGAGCTCTGAGCCTGAGGCACGGGCTGGAGTGTCTCGAATTTGGTAAGGAATTTCTGTTGCCTTTGTTCGTAGATGGAAATCCAACTTCCAATATGACATCATGCGGTTTTGAATGTAGAACTAGTACGGCGACATGATATATGGTACCCATGTCGTCTATGATTGATACATTTATATTTGAAATTGTTTTAAACACTATGCACATATAATAATAACAAAATGATTTGTTTTATACGTATCAAGCATTTTTGGCTATTATAAGGGAAAACTCTACCCTTCGGTATAAGGACCCGTAACTTCCCCGTGAAGGAAAGCACAGATTGCTTTGAGAGCAACACACATCGAAACACGAACAGAATAACATTTCATTGCTTATTACAACAATTCATCAGAATACAAGAATATGCAGAGTATGAATAAATATTACACATCATAAAATATCAGAGATTTAAATTACATTACATAGCAGCGGAAAATAATACAATACACAACTGAAAGTAATACACGGACACAGAGCTTTCCGAGTATCGTTCCAGCTGTAAACCAGGATCCTGTGAATATAAATCTGCAAAACCAAAACTACCAGCTGCCCGTGTGGAAAATAGGGGCACCCAGAGTTTAGGTTAAAAAAATAAACTCCAGGTCAGTCATGTGACTGGTGTGAGAACTAAAACAGTTATTAATATTTATTTTATAGTTAGGTAAATCAAGGGACCACGCCGTATAACACGGAACGGGTTTCCTCCCAAGAATACTAGTGCATAAACCAACATAGCAATGCTAAATAAAGAATAATGAAGCTATTATAAGACCCAGGTCCCATCACACAATGCAACACAAGCCGGAGGATAGGGTTTTACCTTATAATAGCCAAAGAATGCTTGATACACTAAATTTCATCCTTTATTATTACTATAAGTGTATAGTGTTAAAAAAATTTCAATCATAAGTATCAATCATAGACGACATAAGTGCCCCATACCACTATGTCGCCATATATAGCTGTACAATCAAAACCGCAAGGTAACGTATCAAAATTTGGATTTTCATCTGTGAACTGAGGCAAGGGGTCGTCCTCATCGAATTCGAGACTGTCTAGCCCGAGCCTTAGGAAAGCGCGCAGGCAAGCCTTGGATCGTCAGGGCCGGTCCACCGATGTGGATTATTATGCCTGAACACTACGTTTCCCCTCCCTTTTTGGTGTAAATGAGCCAAATTACTCCATCGGCTCAACATAGTCACTGATATATCCGAGGCGCCTCGCAATCCAACAACCACACAGGTGAAAATAATATAAATGTCAGGTCTGGTAGGTCATTGACACCACCCTAGCTAGAAGGAAACGCATGCCCACCCTGAGGTCCTCTCCCGTTTCTAGTTCACAACCGGGTGTGAGGCTCGCGAATTAACGCTACACAAAGCTTTGCCACACAGGCAGCGCTTTGATCGTCAACCACAAGACTCTGCTTTTCAACAAAGGCCTTGATCATTTGCCACTTAGGCATGCCACACAGGAAATTCACTCCATGCGATTGATATCCATCAATATATAACCTCTGAGAATAAATTCTCCGCCGCCAAACAGATATACGCAAAATCCTTATATACTTGATTGTCCAAATCAATTTAAAATAATATTCAAATACGAATAATTGATTTAAATTTTCAAAACAAAACTTATTTTCACTTTTATTTTAAAAACATCACTCTTCACACTCGTTCTAGTATACTACTGATCCCATCTCTAACGAGTCATTCCCATTGGATATTACTAATCCAATCTCTGATGAATTATTTTGTTTGGTTCTAACGTGTCTTATTCTCCGACATCTGTAAACCAAAGCTCTGATACCAAATATAAGGACCCGTAACTTCCCCGTGAAGGAAAGCACGGATTGCTTTGAGAACAACACACATCGAAACACGAACAGAAGAACATTTCATTGCTCAATAATATGCAGAGTATGAATAAATATTACACATCATAAAATATCAGAGATTTAAATTACATTACATAGCACCAGAAAATAATACAATACACAACTGAAAGTAATACACGAATACAGAGCTTTCCGAGTATCGTTCCGGCTGTAAACCTGGATCCTGTGAATATAAATCTGTAAAACCAATACTACTAGCTGCTCACGCGGAAAATAGGGGCACCCAGAGTTTAGGTTAAAACAATAAACTCCAGGTCAGTCATGTGACTTGTGTGAGAACTAAAACAGTTATTAATCTTTATTTTACAGTTAGGTAAATCAAGGGACCACGCCTTATAGCACGGAACGGGTTTCCTCCCAAGAATACCAGTGCATAAAACAACAGCGCAATGCTAAATAAAGAACAAAGAAGCTATTATAAGACCCAGGTCCCATCACACAATGCAACACAAGCCGAAGGATAGGGTTTTACCTTATAATAGCCAAAGAATGCTTGATACGCTAAATTTCATCATTTATTATTACTATAAGTGTATAGAGTCAAAACAATTTCAATCATAAGTGCCAATCATAGACGGCATAAGTGCCCCATACCAATATGTCGCCATATATAGGTATACAATCAAAACTGCAAAGTCACGTATCGGAAGTTGGATTTCCATCTGTGAACCGAGGCAAGGTATCGTCCTCATCGACTTCGAGATTGTCTAGCCCGAGCCTCAGGAAAGCGCACAGGCAAGCCTTGGATCGTCAGGGTCGGTCCACCGATGTGGATTATTATGCCTGAACACGGAGTTTCCCCGCCCTTTGGGGCGTAAATGAGCCAAATTACTTCATTAGCTCCACATAGTAACCGATATATCCGAGGCGCCTTGCAATCCAACAACCACACAAGTGAATATAATATAAATGTCAGGGTTGGTAGGTCACTGACACCACCCTAGCTAGAAGGAAACGCATGCCCTCCCTGAGGTCCTCTCCCGTTTCTGGTTCACAACCGAGGTGTCAGACACATAGTCCATTTACAAGTTCGTTCTGGGCCTGAATGAAACCAGAGGCACCTTGTGCCTCGCATATCCATCGATCTCTAAGTACGTCTAGATGATCACCAACTGATTCCCTCCTGTTGGGTGTACAGCCCAATCAAGATCATTAGTAGATATCCAAACGATGTGAAGACTTCCGGTCTTCGACCACCGTCTTCATCCTCGACACATCGTCGAATCAGTTATTAAGAATGGGATAAACCCGGTCTTTCTGAATAACTTGCGTATATAATAAACAAGTGTTACACAAACACAACATATGCCTCATTCCAATTCAGAATATTCTTTTATTCAAATATTCTTATACTTTGGGAAAGGTTCCCATTAATTTTATCAAAGATAAATTCTTTAAATTTATTCTTTAATCCTCCTTTGAATATCAATTTAAACCAAATTATGGTTTATCCAAACTAGTCAGGATTAGCAAACCTTACCGAAGTAATCATTTGTTTTAATTTCCCAATCCCAACCTATTCATCCCATGAAGTAAAACTGGTAATACTTCATATCTAACACCACGGTGTTATCGGTAAATTCAATTACCATTTCACGTTCAAATCTAATTGAAGATTTAACTATCGCCTGGAGAAAAACTGGTGATACTCCATTCTCAATGATTTCAATCTAATTAAAGATTCACTAAAACTTCACTTGGTTTTAATCTTCCCAAAAATCAATATCAATGATTGTTTAACTTGGAAAATCATATCCTGTCTTTAACTGGGTTAAAGAACCAATGTCTTTTAAAACACGGTTCACGATAAACCCAAAATCACATCCCATTCCATCAGCCTTTAACCGTAAATAAACAAGTGAACGGTTCCCTAAGTAATAACCCCGAAGTCCGAAACCAACATCAGATCAATGCCCAAGAAACCATTCAACTTAACTAATCTTCAGTTAGTTTCTGATTTTTTTTAACTCCGTTGGGTTTAAGAACAGTATTACTAAATACACCGTTCACGACAACCTAAAATCACATTCCATTTACAATGGAATCTTCATGGAAAACAAATCGATATAAACTTCCATATCCGACTAATAATATAAATGGAATAACGGCAAAGCCTTTTAAATTCCAGATATATTAGTTGTCTTCCTTCATAGAAATTCACTTCGATTATTACCAAATCGAATTCCATTGCAATTTATTTTATTAAATGGGAAAACTTTGCTTTGGAAAATATACTTTAAATCTTAACAAAAGATTTATAAATTCCAAATCACATTTCACTGTAAATCGGGTTAAAGTACGAATGTCGTTAAAACACAGTTCACGATAAACCCAATTCACATTCCATTAATTATCGGGTTAAAGAAGAAGTGTTATCTAAAACACCATTCACGATATACCCAGAAATCAATTCAAATTCAATTTAATTATTTTAAAAATAATTGAATTAGAGTTCTAGTTCGAAACTAGTTCATTTCGATAAAAATATATTTTTATCTTTTCAAATATTGAATTTTTCATCCCAATTCTTTCCAAATCATTTCTTATGATTTTACACAAATTATTACTATTTTTAATAATTTTATCAAGGCCCGTACAGTCGATTTCCATAAACGGCCATCGAACTGCACTTACAACGATTTTTTCCAAATTTGATTTGGACATAATTCCAAATCCAACCATTAGATTTCAAATCTCTAATATTCGTTAGAAAGCTCTTTTCCATACGAACCCAACGGTTCCGGTTTTAGGAGAATCCGATGGTCCGATCTCCCGTAATGTCCATTCGAAGTCAATGGTCGAAATTCACGAACTACCATGGCGTGGCGTGTTCTATTCAGGCCATTTAATATTATATATATATTATATATACTTCATCGATTTCAATTCTAAACATATTTTATAAATTGTATTAAACTCGTTTTAAAAATGATTTCAACTTCATATTCAATTTTGACTCAAAATTGAATATTCCATATCATTAACATATAAATGATAATATTTTCAAAACATTATATTTTGAAATCACTTTCTTTTCTATATTCATTATAAAAACGAATATAATCGGTATAAATAGCGTTCGCGTCAAAATGGCACATATTTATCAACATGGCTTTATATATTTCAATAACCTCGTTATTTTATTCAACAAATGAATATTTTCTTAAACACATGAATTTTCTTTTATTCAACACATGAATATTCTTTTTATTCAACACATGAATATTCTCAACACATGAGTATTGTCAACACAAGACTATTTTTGTTATTTAATATATTCTGTAAAATTATGATTTCTATCGTTTAATTCTTAATTAGACTCCAACCGTAAATTAGTAAGAGAATGATTCCCTAAGTATTAACCCCGAAGGCCCAAACCAACATCGGATCAATACCCAGGAAACGACTCATCTTATCTAGTTTCCAGTTAGTTTCTAATTTTAAATATGATAAAGATGTAAATTTTATTGTTAAAATATTTCATTCAACACATCATAAGTTTCAACACATGAATATTCTCAACACATGAGTATCGTCAACACATGACTATTTATTCTATACAACACATGAATCTTTATTTTATAATATTCTTTATTTTCCAAATTGGAATGAGGCCCAATCAATTACTATATAAGGTTAATTATACGGATTGCCATACAACACATGTATATAATAGCAACGATAAATAATCAACCATCATTCAGAGTGCACCACACAACTGCAAAAGCATTAAATATAAATAATTAATGCTTACACAGTCTGTCAACAAAACGATCGACATACCACTAAATAATTGGGATTAGTGTACGTCAAATATCACCCTAGCACCCGTGTGGGGTTTCAAATAAACAAACACTGAATATTATTTGTGCAGTTAGGCGACGTGTAAAATTTATCGTCCCAATCAATATCGGTCAAATTGGTGTACATAAAAAACTGTCCGATTTGTTTATAAATATTTATTTTATATACGTGTTAAAAATTATATTTTTAACTATAAAATATTTTCCACTATAAGATATTTTATTTCATTCCACACCACACAATCAACTTTCACTACACAACAATCAAACAAACAAGTCATCCATGGTATGTGGACAATGGGTGTCGGGTACTGCTAAGCACCGTCTGCATCCTAGTATATACTTAAAACTAGAAATTAAAATAAAAGTGAGGAGTTCGCACCGAGGGTTCCAGTCCTCCGTGCTTTCCTTCTAAGCTGCTCGGGTTTCGTTTTGATTTCAGTCGATACAATCGCCATTATTTCCCGTTGTTCACAGTAAAAATCATAGTTTTATCGCTTTATCCCAATAAATAAAAATCATATTTTTATTTCAATTTCATATATTTTACAACGCTTCTTTCTATATAAAAATTATATTTTTATATTTCTACTTCTTATATAAAGATCGAATTTTTATCTCGATGCTATAAAAATCACATTTTTATCTCAACATATATATAATAAAATCAGGTTTTTATTTCGTTACATATATAAAAATTATATTTTTATATTCTCTATTATATAAAAATTCTATTTTTAATCCGCTATTCATATAAAAATTGAATATTTATTTTTGCTACCTCATGATAAAAATAAAGTTCATATTTTCATAGCGCTAATTCTTATATAAAAATCGTATTTTTATATAAAAAGAATTCATATAAAAAACTCATCTTTACACCGCAACTTCTATAATTAAAAATTTATTTTTATTTACTTACATATAGAAAAATCATATTTTTATACTAAAATAATTCCTAAAAAGATTATATTTTTATCACGCTATTCTATACATAAAGATCTTATTTTTATATCACTATTCTTTACATAGATCCGATTTTTTTTATCGCTACCGATCTCAGCTTTATTTACATAAAAATCTCAACTTTATTAGCATAAAAATCTCATTTTTATTAACAAAAGAAATATGATTTTTATTACTATGTATAAAAACCCAATCTTTACATTTATAAGTAAACATAAAGAAGAATAAACAAAGAAAAATTAATGTATCTCGACATTGGTGGTTGGAGGAGAGAGAAGCAGGCGGAGGAAGGGCGTCGGCGGTCGTCAGGAGGGGGTACGGAGGGGTCTGAGGTGCTTGGTTGCGGTCGGCTAGGGTTTAAGAGGCGGCGGCTTTTGTGGGAACGGGTCCTCATTTGCATCGCGAGAGGAGAGTAAGGAAAGAAGAGAAAGGGGAGGTCGGAGGGATGGTCGTGGCGACGAAGCTGGAGGGTGCGGCGCCGACGGCAAGGCGGCGGTGGCGGATCCGTTTGAAGGAAGGCACGGTCGAGTTTCCTCTTTCGATTTTTTTCTTTTTTTTATCTGAAGCCCACGAGTTTGAGAAGGGAAAGTGGGAAAAAGGGGTTTATATAAAATATATATATTTATTTATTTTCCCAAAAAAAAAGTACACTCTTCAATTGAACCCCAAATCGAACCCAACGACTGTCGCCCCTAACTAACTACCCCCATTTCAAACACTATGGGATATGTTTCGTTAGCCAATTCGGCTGTTATGAGCAGTTTTCGCCAAATTTAAAATATAAATCAATATATTCAATTTGAACGCACATTTCAATTTACCGGGGCCACATAAAAACTCTAAAAATTCCCGAAAAATATTTTCTAGCTTCGTACTGATAATACGGTCCTAACAAAACTAATTTCGTCAAATTCTGAGGTTGTTTGAAATATGGCCCTTTTCTGGTCGATCGAAATTGACTAAAACTGTCAAAACGCGTTTTCCTTTTCCACGCTTACATATTGATTCAGAAAATTACGAATTTTGGAATCTAGTAATAACTCGACATCCCAGATCCAACAAAAGTTGTTTCATCGAAAACAAAGGTTGTTTGCAAAATTTCAATTTTAAGGGCTAGAATTCCATAGCGACTATTCTAAATTTTCAACTGGACATAACTTTTTATTCCCACTATGAAATTTTGAATTTTCGGATTCGTTGGAAAGATATTTTTAAATAGATTCTAATATTTTTGTTTTTGCTAAAATCCGGTTTATTTTGAATCTTGTACATTCATTTGAACTTTGAAATCGAATTTTCAAATTATCGCGCCATTTTCAGTTCCTTTTATAATTAAAATAAAATATTTATATTCTAACGTCGATCTATATAAATATATACGTTCTATTTCTATTCAAAATAAATTTCTTGTCATTATTATTTATAATAATTCATTTTAAATATTCAAAATTCATCAAAATTGCCAAAATAAAAATTTTAAATTGGCTTGGATTTCCGGGTTATTACAATCTCCCCCACTTAAAACTTTTCGTCTCCGAAAAGGAACGAAGCCGAAAGTTGTTTAACCAATCAACTCAACTTTCATTATTTTCATTACGTCTTAAGTTCTTCAACTTTTCAGTTTCTAAGAACTTTGCAAATTTTTCTAAAATTTGACTAACACCCTAAATTTTCGAAAAATTTCGCCATAATCTCCCCTGCACCGGGAGCTTCGGGATATTTCAAATAGCCTCTGATTGCCCTCACCAATCCAAAAGAAAAAGAAAAAGCCAAGCGGCTAGCCAGTCGGCTCATAAAATCATCCAAACCCAAAGAAATACAATAAACATGTACCTATTTGTCGGGCAAACAATTTTATTCTTCTTCTCTAGCCTCCTTGCTATGACCTGTTCACACGTATATATGTACATGCATGCATTTCCAAACAATTTTCAATACAGTTCAATATTTGATACAATTTGGCTAAATGGTTCAAAATATCAAACCCATAATCAAACAACACAACCATCAATCAATTAATTGATTATCTTTTCAAATTTATAACTTTGATATATATATATATACATACATATACACAGAAAAACATATTCTTGATGCCAAGTCACAACAATGTATTCTAACTATATTTTGGTTCTCACACCAGTCAATTGGAAATATATAGATATCCCACTTTCGGCACTCGAGTATAAATGCTGATGATGATGCACCATCATCAGGATTGTCCCCGGGTGACTAAAGTGTGATTCTATATCTATCTAGTATATCAAAACTTCGAATACACGCGGATCAGACGTATACGCAAAATCCTTATATACTTGATTGTCCAAATCAATTTAAAATAATATTCAAATACGAATAATTGATTTAAATTTTCAAAACAAAACTTATTTTCACTTTTATTTTAAAAACATCACTCTTCACACTCGTTCTAGTATACTACTGATCCCATCTCTAACGAGTCATTCCCATTGGATATTACTAATCCAATCTCTGATGAATTATTTTGTTTGGTTCTAACGTGTCTTATTCTCCGACATCTGTAAACCAAAGCTCTGATACCAAATATAAGGACCCGTAACTTCCCCGTGAAGGAAAGCACGGATTGCTTTGAGAACAACACACATCGAAACACGAACAGAAGAACATTTCATTGCTCAATAATATGCAGAGTATGAATAAATATTACACATCATAAAATATCAGAGATTTAAATTACATTACATAGCACCAGAAAATAATACAATACACAACTGAAAGTAATACACGAATACAGAGCTTTCCGAGTATCGTTCCGGCTGTAAACCTGGATCCTGTGAATATAAATCTGTAAAACCAATACTACTAGCTGCTCACGCGGAAAATAGGGGCACCCAGAGTTTAGGTTAAAACAATAAACTCCAGGTCAGTCATGTGACTTGTGTGAGAACTAAAACAGTTATTAATCTTTATTTTACAGTTAGGTAAATCAAGGGACCACGCCTTATAGCACGGAACGGGTTTCCTCCCAAGAATACCAGTGCATAAAACAACAGCGCAATGCTAAATAAAGAACAAAGAAGCTATTATAAGACCCAGGTCCCATCACACAATGCAACACAAGCCGAAGGATAGGGTTTTACCTTATAATAGCCAAAGAATGCTTGATACGCTAAATTTCATCATTTATTATTACTATAAGTGTATAGAGTCAAAACAATTTCAATCATAAGTGCCAATCATAGACGGCATAAGTGCCCCATACCAATATGTCGCCATATATAGGTATACAATCAAAACTGCAAAGTCACGTATCGGAAGTTGGATTTCCATCTGTGAACTGAGGCAAGGTATCGTCCTCATCGACTTCGAGATTGTCTAGCCCGAGCCTCAGGAAAGCGCACAGGCAAGCCTTGGATCGTCAGGGTCGGTCCACCGATGTGGATTATTATGCCTGAACACGGAGTTTCCCCGCCCTTTGGGGCGTAAATGAGCCAAATTACTTCATTAGCTCCACATAGTAACCGATATATCCGAGGCGCCTTGCAATCCAACAACCACACAAGTGAATATAATATAAATGTCAGGGTTGGTAGGTCACTGACACCACCCTAGCTAGAAGGAAACGCATGCCCTCCCTGAGGTCCTCTCCCGTTTCTGGTTCACAACCGAGGTGTCAGACACATAGTCCATTTACAAGTTCGTTCTGGGCCTGAATGAAACCAGAGGCACCTTGTGCCTCGCATATCCATCGATCTCTAAGTACGTCTAGATGATCACCAACTGATTCCCTCCTGTTGGGTGTACAGCCCAATCAAGATCATTAGTAGATATCCAAACGATGTGAAGACTTCCGGTCTTCGACCACCGTCTTCATCCTCGACACATCGTCGAATCAGTTATTAAGAATGGGATAAACCCGGTCTTTCTGAATAACTTGCGTATATAATAAACAAGTGTTACACAAACACAACATATGCCTCATTCCAATTCAGAATATTCTTTTATTCAAATATTCTTATACTTTGGGAAAGGTTCCCATCAATTTTATCAAAGATAAATTCTTTAAATTTATCCTTTAACCCTCCTTTGAATATCAATTTAAACCAAATTATGGTTTATCCAAACTAGTCGGGATTAGCGAACCTTGCCGAAGTAATCATTTGTTTTAATTTCCCAATCCCAACCTATTCATCCCATGAAGTAAAACTGGTAATACTTCATATCTAACACCATGGTTTATCGGTAAATTCAATTACCATTTCACGTTCAAATCTAATTAATAAACTATCGCCTGGGGCAAAACTAGTGATACTCCATTCTCGATCATTTCAATCTAATTAAAGATTCACTAAAAATCCACTTGGTTTTAATCTTCCCAAAAATCAATATCAATGATTTTTTAACTTGGGAAATCATATCCTGTCTTTAATTGGGTTAAAGAACTAATGTCATTTAAAACACGGTTCACGATAAACCCAAAATCACATCCCATTCCATCAGCCTTTATCCGTAAATTAGCAAGTGAACGATTCCCTAAGTAATAACCCCGAAGGCCGAAACCAACATCAGATCAATGCCCAGGAAACAATTCAACTTAACTAATCTTCAGTTAGTTTCTGATTTTCTTAACTCCATTGGGTCTAAGAACAGTATTATTAAAGATACCGTTCACGACAACCTAAAATCACATTCCATTTACAATGGAATCTTCATGGAAAACAAATCGATATATATATAATCGATATAAACTTCCATATCCGACTAATAATATAAATGGTGTAACGACCCCGAAAAATGCGATCTTGGTTATCCGGTATACAACACATATCGAACATCCAAATATCGAAAATAACCGAATAGTTAATGAAAGAAATTAGAGGGTGAGGAAAGATAAGATAGAAACTTAGAATAGAAGAAGAAGAAGAAGAAGACAACATCAGAGTAACACGAATCTCACAGCGGAACGAATAACATATAATAGATAATATATCCTTGAAATAAAATCAGTATATGTATACACATCATTATCAAAGTACAGTACTTACAACACAGCGGAATAATAATAGCTATATGATCCTGAAGCCTCCTGCTCCAGCTCTTCAAGTATCTGTAAATTCCTGACTACTTGACTGCCCATACAAAATTGGGTACCCAAGAGTTTAGGGAAAACAAAACAAAATAAACTCCGGGTCAGTCATGGGACTGGTATGAGTAAAACAGTTTAAACAGTTCGAACAAGTAAACGATATCTCATAAGACCACGCCGTATAACGGAACGGGTTTTCCCTTATGAGAATCCAAATTATCTTTATATCAAAAACCTTTTGATATTATAATAATGTCTATCAACCACAATATAATAATCATCTAGCAGAAACGCTTTCATCTCACGTTTTACATATATAGTATACAATCAAAACCGCAAGCACGTATTGGGTAATGGATTTCCAACTATGACAAGGTATGGAACCACCTTCCGATCAGTGTACTCTAGGAACGATACACTGGAGTTCAACAAGAACATCTTGCAACTCAGCCACACATGACCGACCACTCATTTTGCTTGAGTGTATCGAATGTATATCACCAATAGTTAGGATCAGCAACCGTTTTCCGTATATATATGTGACAGCATTGATAGATTAAAGAAGCAAATGAATATTCTCTAGATAGGTGATTATACACTACCGACTTAGCCATGCTGCCTGCCCGATTTCTGTCATTTACCGGATGATGAGGCTAGAAGTTACGCGTTATCATCACATCAGATTCACTTCGAATGCCACATTGTCAGATTCATCGAATATCACTAATTTACGTCTACAACAGTACATTACGTGTTAGCTAAAGAAGTTTCCTTCTCCGCTTCCACTCTTGGTACGGTTGAAGAAATCAATGTACGTGACCTTTCTGGAAATACTCTGTCAGACATTCATTCATACAAGTCATCCAGGAACAGGATGAACTGAAGGTACTATTCAGTATATCCATCTTAGGCACTGTTATCTAAGATTATACAATAGCCCTTGCACTTTTACTCCGTCTTCAATTATCTTTGGCATATATGATTTGCAACGCTTATGCCAATACAGAGTGGTTCTTTGGATAATAATCCAACCGGTCTCTCCATATTAACAACGTTAAAATGGTCTAAATTTCGATGGTCTATGATTTAACCATCAAAGAAAAACAGGTGTGCAAACAACGATATTATTTCCAGATGGAAATTCTATCAATTAATCATCAATCATATATATATATATATATACATATATACATATTTATATTTCCTTATTTTCTATGTTTAGAAAAAATATGTTAACACTGGAAAACATTTCCATTTCTAATCCATATTTCCAATTTCAATATTTGATTATGTATCTGATTCTATTTGGAAAACATTTCCAAATCTTCTTTACTTGGATTTAAACAGATGTTTAAATCAACATCGCGACGACAACACAAACAACGATACTTATTTACTAAATACACTTAACCGCTTTCACTCTCGAACCTTAACCATTTCTAAATTAAAAACGAAGTCAATCAAGTTGGGGTATAACTACCACTCAGACCTTAACTGAACAACATTTCGAATCTCGAAATAGGGTAATTTCACCTTTTACCACTTTAACACTTCCTTACGTAACTCCTTTCGAATAAACTATATTTGAAAATCCTTTAAACTCTATTTGTTTAACTCTAATCGATTTACTCTTTTAATTCTATTTGAATAAACTAAATTCGATCAACTTATTTTAACTTGATTCGAATAACTAATATTCGATAACTCCCTTTAATTCTATTCGAATAAACTAGATTCGATTTACTCATTTGATTTAACTAATATCGATTAACCCTGTTTAATAACTAAATTCGATAACTCCTTCGAATAAACTATATTCGATAACCCCTTCGATTAAACTAATAATCGATAATTCCTTCGATTAACTAATAATCGATAACTCCTTCGAATAAACCATATTCGAAAATCTTCCCTTTCGAATAAACTAAATTCGATATTTCCTTTTCGACTAACTCTAATCGATTAACTCAAATCGATTAACTCTAACTCGATTAACCCTATTTAATTACTCTATTTGTTTAACTCTAAGTCTAACTGGTTAACTCTAACTGGTTAACTCTAACTGATTAACTCGACTTATTCAGCTTAACTTGATTTAACTCCTATCGAATAACAAATATTCGATTTAACTCCATTTGAATAATTCTATTTGATTAACTCTAGTTGGTTAATTCTAATTGGTTAACTCTAACTCTAATCGATTTCTCTTATTCGAGTACCCCTATTTGATAACGTTTATTCATTTACAAAGATTTACTTTTAGTAACGGTTCTGCACTTTATAAATGTTCTCTTTAATGATGTTACTTCACTTATACAAGTGTTATGTATCCATTCTATTTAAACCTATCGGTGTTAAAACCAATATCTCTTCTATATATAAGTACAGACTTATATATTACAATTATCGAATGATAAATATTTAATTTAATTTATAAACTATTATTTATAAAATTATCCTTTCTATTTATTTAACAAATAAATATCTCTTTTAAATTTTATTTATTTAACAAATAAATATCTCCTTTGATTTCTATTTATTTTAACAAATAAATATCTCCTTTGATTTTTATTCAACCAACTCGACTCGACAAACCCCTTTCGAATAACATATTCGATTTACTAACTTTCGAATACCATATTCGATTGACTAACTTTTGAATACCATATTCGATTTAACTCCTTTCGAATACCATATTCAATTTAACTCCTTTCGAATACCATATTCGATTTAACTCCTTTATTTGCTTTATAAAGATTTCCTTTTAACAACGTTTATTCATTTTTAACGATTTACTTTTAGTACCGGTTCTTCACTTTAAAAATGATTTCCTTTTTCCAATTCTATTTGTAAGTGTTTTACAAATATTTCTATTTTCATTTTGATTTGTAAATGGTTTTTACAAACATTTTCTCTTTCGATTTGATTTGTAAATGATTTACAAATCTTTCTCTTTCGATTTGATTTGTAAATGATTTACAAACCTTTCTCTTACTATTTGATTTGTAAATGATTTACAAATCTTTCTCTTTTCATTTGATTTTTGAAAAATATTCTAACTCCTTATATTCTTGGGAAAATTCGCCATAACCTCCTTTGTACCGGGAGCATCGGGAAAATCCCCAAACCCACCACACAGTCCTTTCCATTCAAAAAGAAAATGGTTTGAAATTTATTTCCTTTCTAAATATCTTCTATTTATAAATATTCCAATTTATAAATATTTCTTATTTATAAATATTCCATTTATAAATATTTTATTTTCACTATCACTTTGAAAATTCCCATATCAACATTCCGGTATGTTACGGTATTTAACATATCAAATTTCGATATCCAATATCGTCCATACACACATAATCAACAACAGGTTATAATTCACATCATATATCAAAATATATGAAAAACAATAAAATAACTGTTGAGAAATCCATTCGGATTCCTCCGACATGTTTCCCTGCATCCACAGATGTTACACAACAAGATTGTCATCACTTTCAGTTCAATATGAATTATTCTGATAAACAGAATCAATATATAACTATATATCTGTTTATATTATATATATATATATATATATTTATATATAATATTTAATTAACTGACTAGCAGTTCAATCAAACAGTCAACACACAATCAAACAGACAATTTCTAACAGTTCTAAAAATACAACATGAAATTATAAACTGTTCAGAGTTAGTGAGATTTACTCACATTTGCGCGTTAGCCGTTAAATAACGGTTTGCGTTATTTGATTTAGTCGGACAATTTATTTCGCCATAAATTGTAACGAGCTCGGATTCACTCCTAGTCAGTCTCATTGTGTTGCTCCTGTCCATACGATCCCAACGGATCTTGTTTCGCTGATTTTCGACCACGTATGACGAAGTTATTGTCATTACAAGTTTGAATACAATTTTAAATGAAAATAAACTTGATTTATAATCATACTGGGCCTTCACCTTTTCATTCGGCGCGTCACCCCATTAAAACTACCAGGCCCGCTCCCTTTTCAAAAACCAATCGCACCCGGTTTGCTTTCTTCCCCAAACTCAAGAAATCATCCTCCAGGACTTCGACCAGGCCATTGTCGCCACTTTAAACTTGATTAATATACAACTTGGGCTTAACCTTGTATGCTCCGGCCCATTTATCACCCCTCCCAAGCCCACGTTATATCTCCTTCTTCCTGTATCATTGAAACCACAACTTCACATCACGGTATCATTGCCGATATTTTCTCCGCCCTTTCCTCCTCCCACTCATCACCGTTCTCCCTGAAACAACCTCCGCCCCTCATCCCTTCGAAATCTAACTCATCCCAACACCACAAAGTACAACTCGTCAGCACTTCCTGGTTCCCGTCGAACATCACTTCCAGGCCAACACAGGCATCGCGCGACGAGGAAAACCACCAGAATCGCCCAAACTCCGCGAACAGACACCACTCATCAAACCAAGTCCCAAAACCACCTTCAAATCAATCATCGATGCACCAAACAACCCTCGAACCAAACCCTAGCTCATTGAAGCAGAAAACCCGAACCAGAATCCTTCATCGAACATACCCTAGCGAGTACCAGATCGAAGCACAGACTGGTAGAAGATTGAATACAAAATCATTTGGATTTATGGCATTTGATTTTTATTTCTTTTGATTATTTCTTTGGTGGATTTTCACGTTCCCTTTTCAGGTTTTGCAAATGAGACTGGCGGCTAGAAAGTGAAGAGGGAAATTTGGTTTTAAGGATTGTCTAAGTCGACGGGGTATTTATAAGGGAAAGGGGTAGATATTTTGTGTTAGATATTTTTAGTTTTATATTCGTTTTATATTCATTTTTGTCTTCTAAAAATTCGCGTGATCACACACAATACCCAAAAATCACGAAACTGGACATGTAGCTAGAGTTCGACATTACGGTCCCAACGAAACTGGTTTCGTCGAATTCTGACTCTGTATGCTCATATAGCATATTTTTAACTATCAAAATACTGACTGTTTCTCACTCTAAAAATCCGTACGACCACACAGTGACTCTAAAAATCACGAAACTGGAAATCTAACAACTATTTGACATTGCGGATCCAACAAAATTAGTTTCGTCGAATTCCGACTTCGTTTGCAAAACTGGCTATTTTTAAAGCTCTGGATGACCCATTTAAATATATAAATATATTTAAATAAAATTAAATCAAACATAAATAAATTTATATTTATCATATATATTTACAGTGGAATACCATATAGCTCTACTGGGATTTATAACTTGATATTTCAATCTGGTTCAACCCGATATTCTATTTATATTGAAATTCCTTTTAAAAATATGAGTAATTCCTTTATAAATTATAAAGGAATTCCACAGCGACTTTTCTGAAATTTGATTTGGACATAAATCAAAATCTACCCTATGAAATCCTGATTTTTCTCTTCCACTAGAAAGATATACTCCACCAGCTCCACACGTTTCTTGTTTCACAGAAATCCGGCTTAAAACGAATCTTGTACATTCAGTTGAAGTTCGAATCGCCAATTTACGAACTGCAGCGCCATTTCAAGCTCGATTTTAATTATAATAGAATTATACGTTCAAGCTGTCGTTCAAATAATATATTCTTTATTCAAATTCAATTCCAAGCTGGATTAAATATCACAGATGATCCAGTTCACTCCATATCGCCATTTCAGCCAATTCTGATTATTTCAGAATTAAATATATTATTTAATTTATTATTTTAATTAAATATTCACCATTATTTAATTCAACGACCATTAAATCCTTTTAATCACATTTTAAATAATTAAATAAATTAATTATTTCCCCGTGAAAGTACGGGTCATTACAAATGGAATAGGGACAAGCCTTTTAATTTCCAAATATATTAGTTGTCTTCCTCCACAGAAATTCACTTCGATTATTACCAAATCGAATTCCATTCCATTCCAATTTATTTTATTAAATGGGAAAGCTTTACTTCGGAAAATCTCCTTTAAATCTTAACAAAAGATTTATAAATTCCAAATCACATTTCACTGTAAATCGGGTTAAAGATACAATGTTGTTAAAACACAGTTCACGATAAACCCAATTCACATTCAATTAATTATCGGGTTAAAGAACAAGTGTTATTTAAAACACCGTTCATGATAAACCCAGAAATCAATTCAAATTCAATTTATTTATATTAAAAACAATTGAATTATAGTTCTAGTTCAAAACTAGTTCATTTCGATAAAAAACTATTTTTATCTTTTCAAATATGGAATTTTTCATCCCAATTCTTTCCAAATCATTTCTTATGATTTTACACAAATTATTACTATTTTTAATAATTTTATCAAGGCCCATACAGTCGATTTCCATAAACGGCCATCGAACTGCACTTACAACGACCTTATCCAAATTTGATTTGGATATAATTCCAAATCCGACCGTCAGATTTCAAATTTCTTGTATTCTTTTGGAAAGCTCCTTTCGATACGAACCCAATGGTTCCGATTTTAGGAGAATCCGATGGTCGGATCTCCCGTAATGTCCATTCGAAGTCAATGGTCGAAATTCACGAACTGCCACGGGGCGGCGCGTTCTATTCAGGCCGTTTAATATATATATAATATATATATTATTTATACTTCATCGATTTCAATTCTAAACGTATTTTATAAATCGTTTTAAATTCGTTTTAAAAACGATTTCAACTTCATATTCAATTTTAATTCAAAATTGAATATTCCACATCATTAACATATAAATGATAATATTTTAACAACGTTATATTTTGAAATCACTTTCTTTTCTATATTCATTATAAAAATGAATATAATCGATATAAATATCGTTCGCATCAAAATGGCGCATATTTGTCAACACGGCTTTATATATTTCAATAACCTCGTTATTCTATTCAACAAATGAATATTTTCTTCAACACATGAATTTTCTTTCATTCAACACATGAATATTCTTTTTATTCAACACGTGAATATTCTCAACACATGAGTATTGTCAACACATGACTATTTTTGTTATTTAATATATTTTGTAAAATTATGATTTTTATCATTTAATTCTTAATCAGACTCCAACCGTAAATTAGTAAGAGAATGATTCCCTAAGTATTAACCCCGAAGGCCGAAATCAACATCAGATCAATACCTAGGAAACCACTCATCTTATCTAGTTTCCAGTTAGATTCTAATTTTATATATGATAAAGATGTAAATTTTATTGTTAAAATATTTCGTTCAACACATGATAAGTTTCAACACATGAATATTCTCAACACATGAGTATCGTCAACACATGACTATTTATTCTATTCAACACATGAATCTTTATTTTATAATATTCTTTATTTTCCAAATTGGAATGAGGCCCAATCAATTACCACAAAAGGTTAATTATATGGATTTCCATACAACACATGTTCATAATAGCAACGATAAATAATCAGCCATCATCCAGAGTGCACCACACAACTACAAAAGCATTAATTATAATAATTAACCCTTACACAATCTGTCAACCAAACGATCGACATACCACTAAACAATTTGGATTAGTGTACGTCAAATATCATCCCAACACCCGTGTGGGGTTTCAAATCAACAAAAACTGAATATTATTTGTGCAGTTGGGCGATGTGTAAAATTTATCGTCGCAATCAATATCAGTCAAATTGGTGTACATAAACAAACCGTCCGATTTGTTTATAAACATTTATTTTATATACATGTTAATAATTATATTTTTAACTATAAAATATTTTCCATTATAAGATATTTTATTTCATTCCACATCACACAATCAACTTTCACAACACACCAATCAAACAAACAAGTCATCCATGGTCTGTGGACAATGGGTATCGGGTACTGCTAAGCATCGTCTACATCCTAGTGTATACTTCAAACTAGAAATTAAAATAAAAGTGAGGAGTTCTCACCGAGGGTTCCACTCCTCTGTGCTTTCCTTCTGAACTGCCCAGGTTTTGTTTTGATTTCAGTCGATACCATCGCCATCTTTTCCTGCTATTCACGGTAAAAATCATATTTTTATCGCTTTATCCCAATAAATAAAAATCATATTTTAATTTCAATTTCATATATTTTACAACGGTTCTTTCTATATAAAAATTATATTTTTATATTTCTACTTCTTATATAAAGATCGAATTTTTATTTCGACGCTATAAAAATCACATTTTTATCTCAACATATATATAATAAAAATCATGTTTTTATTTTGCTACATATATAAAAATTATATTTTTATATTCTCTATTATATAAAAATTCTATTTTCAACCCGCTATCCATATATAAATCGAATCTTTATTTTTGCTACTTCATGATAAAAATAAAGTTCATATTTTCATAGCGCTAATTCTTATATAAAAATCATATTTTTATATAAAAAGAATTCATATAAAAATCTCATCTTTACACGGCAACTTCTATAATAAAAATTATATTTTTATTTACTTACATATAGAAAAATCATATTTTTATACTAAAATAATTCCTAAAAAAATTATATTTTTATCACGCTATTCTATACATAAACATCTTATTTTTATATCATTATTCTATAAATAGATCTGATTTTTTTTATCGCTACCGATCTCAGCTTTATTTACATAAAAATCTCAACTTTATTAGCATAAAAATCTCATTTTTATTAACAAAAGAAATCTGATTTTTATTTCTATGTATAAAAACCCAATCTTTACATTTATAAGTAAACATAAAGAAGAATAAATAAAGAAAAATTAATGTATCTTGGCACTGGTGGTTGGAGGAGAGAGAAGCAGGCGGAGGAGGGGCGTCGGCGGTCGTCAAGAGGTGGTACGGAGGGGTCTGAGGTGCTTGGTGGCGGTCGGCTAGGGTTTAAGAGGCGGCGGCTTTTGTGGGGAGGGGTCCTCGTTTGCATCGCGAGAGGAGAGTGAGGAGAGAAGAGAAAGGGGAGGTAGGAGGGAAGGTCGTGGCGCCGAAGCTAGAGGGTGCGACGTCGACGGCAAGGCGGCGGCGGTGGATCCGTCTGGAGGAGGGTGCGATCGAGTTTCCTCTTTTGATTTTTTTTCTTTTTTTTGTTTGAAGTCCACGGGTTTGAGAAGGGAAAGGGGAAAAAGGGGTTTATATAAAATTTATTTATTTATTTATTTTCCCAAAAAAAAAATTACACTCTTCAATTGAACCCCAAATCAAACCCAACGATTGTCGCCCCTAGCTAATTACCCTCATTTCAAGCACTATGGGATATGTTTCGTTAGCCAATTAGGACGTTACGAGCAGTATTCGCCAAACTTAAAATATAAATCAATATATTCAATTTGAACGCACATTTCAATTTATCGGGGCCAAATACGGACTCAAAAAATTCCCGAAAAATATTTTCTAGCTTCGTACCGACGATACGGTCCTAACAAAACTAATTTCATCAAATACTGAGGTCGTTTGAAAAATGACCCTTTTCTGGTCGATCGAAATTGACTAAAACTGTCAAAACGCGTTTTCCTTTTCCACGCTCACATATTGATTCACAAAATTACGAATAGCAATAACTCGACATCCTGGATCCAACAAAAGTGGTTTCGTCGAAAACGAAGGTCGTTTGCAAAATTTCCATTTTTAAGGGCCAGAATTCCATAGCGACTATTCAGAATTTTCAACTGGACATAACTTTTTATCCCCGCTATGAAATTTTGATTTTTCGGATTCGTTGGAAAGATATTTTCAAATAAATTCTAGTATTTTTGGTTTTGCTAAAATGCGGTTTATTTTGAATCCTGTACATTCATTTGAACTTTGAAATTGAATTTTCAAACTACTACTCCATTTTCAATTCCTTTTATAATTAAAATAAAATATTTATATTCTAACGTCGATCTATATAAATATATATGTTCTATTTCTATTCAAAATAAATTTCTCGTTGTTATTATTTAAAATAATTCATTTTAAATATTAAAATTCATCAAAATTGCCCAAATAAATTTTTTAAATTGGCTCGGATTTCCGGGTTATTACATCCGGCTTGCTTTGTGATTAACATAGAAATGTGTTTATTTTATGCTCTTATATTTTATCTTTTGTAAATAAATAAATGATACTTTAGGTACTTTTATGTGTTTTTACAGGTTGTCAAGTAATGCCTCCTTCGTTTCAAATTAAAGGCCAACTACAAATAAAAAGCTACTTCCCCGTATTAAAGCCATCTCAATTACAAAAGACGTTGTAGCTCACTGGTAAATGCATAGAGATTTGTACTGAGAGACCTGAGTTCGATCCCCGTCAAGCTCACTTTTTGCCAAAGAACGGAACTTTCACACTGCCCCTTTTGCTATGAAGAATATATTAATTAGTGTTATATTATATATACATATTCATGTGTATGTATGATATTCACTAATAGACATTTCAGGAGTAGTCATGGAAATCAATTCAGAACATTCATTTTTCAATTTCCAATTAGAAGAATTTCTGATTGAATTATTGCCAAGAAAAGATCAATTTTGAAGATTTTATCCTTTGTTGCCTTTGGAGTCTAATGAGTATCCTTGTTTGGAAGAATTAATCACATGGAATCTACTCATCAATCAATTAATCAATTTGCTACATGGAAGATAGGAAGATTTGGAAGATATTCACCGTGTTTTGCTTTCCAATCAAGCTTGTTCAAGGAAGGCAAGAGATATAATGGATGATGAGGCCCATTTATTCATAAACTTAATTAGGGTTTCCAGTTCACCTATAAAAGCACATGTATATCCCATTGTAAAGGGGGGACAATTTTCTGTATTCTCATTTTATTAATAAAAGTTTTCTTCGTTTTAGTTTACTGTCTTTTTCTTTCATAACAATTTGTGTATCTATCCAATTAGTTTTGGTAGAATACATATTGTTATTTTCTTTTATTATTGCATGTTAGGACTGTCCGTTTGATTAGATTCAACGGCACATCCTTCTTATAATTTTCTGTGTGTTGTTTACTTGTTATTTTCTTTTTACAGTAATTGGTACCTTTCTTTTCAGTTGTTGAATTGATATCGGTCTGATTAGATTCAGATTCGTAGTAATTTCAATAACATTAATTCAAAAAAAAAAACCAACCTTCAAGATTTGTCTAATTCGCCTAAGAATAGAAAAAGAATAATTTTTAATTACACCTCCCTGTGTTCGACCTGTATGCTACACACCTGTATGCTTGCAGAATTTAATTTAAATATCACGCTTTTCTGATTCATTAGAAAACGTCAACCAAGTTTTTGGCGTTGTTGCCGGGGAGGTAACGATTAAATTTTATTATTTATTTAATTTCTGATTCGTGTTAGTTTTTTTTTATTTGTTGTTTTGTTTATTAAAAAAAAACTTGCAAATTTTGTTTGATTGCTTTCCCTTCTCATTTATTTCTCTCTCTTCTTGCATTTCTTTCACAATTTGATCTCTTGTTAGTTTTTGTTTTCAATTTATTTCCTTTTATTTCATTTATTTCTATCCCCTTTTCAATTTTATTTCCCTCTATATACTTTTTTTTTCTCTTCTAATTTTACAAAAAAAAATACACTTGCCATTTTTCATTGAATTTCTGCCTTTTTCAACTCCTTTCCATTTTTTCCTTTCTTCTTTTACATTGTATATACAATCTTATCTCTTTCCCTTTGAAAAAAAGAGAAAAAATATATATATATACAAATTTTCTTTTACTGTTTTTTTCCTCTTCACATCTTCAATTTTCTTGCTATTTCCTTTTCTTTTCTTTCCTTTTACAAAATTCAAAAAAAAATTCTTTTCATTAATTTTTCCATTATTTTCCTCTCTGCCTTAATTCTCTCAGATTTCTTCCCTTATTTAGTTCTCTTTTTAGGATCCACTCCACTAAAAATTCATATCCATCTCTCCCCATCAGTTCTATTCTACCACACACAGTCTACATCTCCAACTCACCGCAATCACTAAGCAATCTTCTTCAGTTTCGTACTTCTCCTTCACAAACAACTACACACACAACCCTTGTTCTTCCACCATGACAAACCCTCGGCACTTCACCATGCAATCGAACCCCGCTCATCTCCTACCCAAAACCGCTACACAGTTCCTACCACCACATCACCGAACTCCTCATTTTCAACTACCTTGAAGCGTCAACAACACGCAGGCAAAAAAAAACTCCCCAGACTTCTCTCTTCTCTGGTACAAAAATCACCCTTCACCAATACAGACCACCCATCCTCTCAACATCTGCTCTAAGCCTCACATCCCGTACCGACAACCTAAAGACCCCCAATCATAATTTGCGAAGACCTGAAACCCAATCCGAAACCCAAAACCAAATCACAACAATACAAACCCAAATCGCCATATCAAAATTCGAAGTCAGAAACTCCTACATCGCAGAAACTCAGCGTCCGGTCAGTATCCCAAATCAGCACACTTCGAAAAACCCAATTCGAACAAAAAATAATTCGAAATCATGGACCCCCAAAAGCAGCGACCTTCAAATCCATCAGCAAAAGCCACATCCACTACCACAGTCGCACTCCAGCAAGCCCTCAACCAATTCGAAACACCCGGAAAAATAAAAAGAAAACCCAAATCAAATCTTTGACTTTCGATTTTTTTTTTAAATTGAATTTGAAATAAAAATAAAAAGGGGGAGTTGAAGCATAGGAAGAAAAGAAATTTCTTGCGTGATTTGTTTTCCAGAGGAAGGGGCGGATTTATTTTGATTGTTTGGGGTTGAGAATCTTGTCATTTCTGTTCTGCAAAGGCGTCATTTTTGTTTTGACCATTTCTTTAGGGAAGTATTTGTTTCCAGACTTTTTCTTTTTTTTGAGGAAAAACCAGTGTGTGGTCCTTTAATTGACGGGAAAACCGATTTGTTTCCTTCTTTTAATTTTTGCACGGCTTCTTTTGAACGTGTTCAATTGTTCTGAGGGTATTTAGCTTAGATTTTGTTTGGTGTGTTCCTTGTACTTAGCTTACATGAGTTACTCGTCTGTGAAAAGTTTAGTTTTTGCTTTTGTTTGTCTCCTTTTCTCTAAGTTTAGTGTTTTTGTTTTTTTTTAAGTTAGTTTTTTTTCTTTTTCTTGTGTCTTCATTTTTTGTTGTTGTTTATTTCATTTAAAAAAAAGCAAAAGAAAAAAAAAATCAAATCAAGGGCAAAAGCGAAGAGGTCAAGCAACAAACGGAAATTGAAAAGTCAAGCGACTGCAAATAGTTGAACTTGAAACGTGAGGACTGCTCAAATTCTCTGGACGGACAGTCATACCCCACTATAAATTTCTTTTAACTCTACAGGTGCTCTGTTGCAAAGATAAAAAAATAGACAATTGTTGTAAAAAAATTCTGCAGGGACAGCGGCTTGAATGTACAATTTTTAATTTCTGCAATTAAATTGTGTGATTATTGTTATTTCTGCACTTTTTATTCGTTCTGTTAAGGGCAATACCCCAATTCACATAAGGTGAGGGATTTCATCACCCTTTCCTTAGCCCACAAATTGCATTTCATTGTAGAATCTGACTAATAATAATGGTTAGACGTTGGACTTAAGTGATCACGAGCTCATCTAGGCTTAATTGTATTGTGATAGTTGATTCATTTGGAACGAATTATTTCTTGGTGTCTAGACTACGGCAGAGAAATAGCCGTTTATAAATATTACGGTGATTCGTAAATATTATATTGGTTGTTACTCTGAAGGTACTTAAACCTTCGGCTGCATTGCTAGGGTGGTTCCTGGTGCACCGATAACTCCTGTTCGTTAACTGATTGAGAAATCTTTTGATCTAAGTAATCAAACGTGTCACTTTATAATTTTGGGTTAGGAGCCATTAAGGACAGAAAAATTCATTGTAGCAGATTTCTATGCTTGCATTTAACAACGATGAGTGAAAAAAGTGTTAGCCAACAAAATTCTCCTAGGGGTTCTCGAATCAACCAAAATTTTCCAACCGAATTGGATCAAAATCGAGTGAATCAAAACTTTTCAAACTTTGGGGATCAAAATCGAGTAAATCAAAATTTTCAAAATTTCAATATCGAAATGGATAGACCTTTATCTCTACGTGATCGATGTTATCCAACTAGGACCGTTCAACCTTCTGTCAACGTGTTCCCACCAGCTGAAGGAAACAATTTTGAGCTTAAACATTCTTTTATTCAAGGGGTACCAAAATTTACTGGGTCAGAAAATGCTTATAAATTTCTAAGTGAATTTGAATTGTATGCGTCTACAACAAAAATGCAACAATTGTCTAACGAATCGATCAAGCTGAGGCTAATTCCATTTTCACTACTTGAAAGCGCTAAAAGATGGCTAAATTCTCTTCCAAAACATTCCATAAGAAGTTGGGATGAATTTGTCACTGCATTCTTGAAAAAGTTTTTCCCCTTCCATAAAACTCTCAAAATTCGAACCGAGATAAATCAATTTTGTCAAAATGAGGGGGAAACTTTTTCAAAATATTTTGAAAGATTCAACCAACTATTATATAGTTGTCCTCATCATGGACTTCTAAAAGACCACTTATGTCAAATTGCATATGAAGGGCTAAACTATCAGACTAGAACTCAACTAGAATCAATGTGTGGAGGAGACTTTATGTCTAAGACGGCCGATGAAGCTTGGCAATTCTTAGAAGATTATTCAGAAAAGGACATGCAATGGGAATCAATTCGTGTTCCCATTCGTACTTCTACTAGAGCAGTGCATGTCGTGGATCCAAGTCAAATTCCCTTAGAAAATCAAACTCCTCAAGCCGGAGAAGGGCTACCCCACTACTACTCTCAGGACCAAGCCAATGCTATAGCTCAAAATAATCCTTACTCATCCACATACAATCCTGGTTGGAGGAACCAGCCAAATTTTTCTTGGTCAAACCCCAATAATTCGGCTAACCCATCTCACGTGCAACCCTTTATTCCAAATCCAAATTATCAAGCTCCACCTCCAATTTCTCAAACCTCTCAAACAGTATCTCAATCCAAACAACCTTATAGGCACCCCAACTTTCAATCATCAAACCAATCCTCTCAACCATCTCAACCGCCACAAGATATTGTGCGTTTAGAGAAATAGTTGAACTCTCACGAAGCTAAAATGAACCCACACGACGCTAAACTCGACCAAATGATGAGTATGATGAAAGAACTAATGAAAAATAATGAGAAAGGAAAGTTGCCTAGTCAACCTGAGGTGAATCCAAAATATAACTCTCGTGCTGTAAATTCTTGTGAGGACGAAAACCATAATCCAGTCAATGTTATTACAACCCTTCGATCTGGAAAGAGGATTGATAATAACGTGGGCGACCCTGGCGAACCTTCTAACTCGACCCCAATGCCAAATCTTGATGATCACCCATTGGCTTCGAATGCCAATTCTTTTAAACCTCCATTTTCCTCAAATGTTGGCAATCCTAACAGTTCCTCTCCTAGTGTCGGCAAACCTGACCCACCTTCGAAAATTAATAGTGACAATACCAACATTCCATCTTCTGCAACCTTACCACCTTCTTTTTCCTTGGATAAACCTTCTTCTTCGAATGATGAAACTGATCACAGAGTCAAAAAACCAATAGCTCCATTTCCCCATAGACTCAATAATAAGAAGAAAGCGGCGAATTTCGATAAAATTTTGGAAATTTTCAAACAAGTCCGTGTGAACATTCCTCTTTTAGACACCATTGAACAAATTCCTCAATATGCTAAATGTCTTAAGGAATTGTGCACACAAAAACGTGCGACTAATGTCCCAAAAAAAGCCTTTCTAACTGCAAATACAAGCTCTGTTCTCTCGAATCTTAACCCAGTCAAGTACAAAGACACTGGCTGCCCTACGATTGATTGCAAAATAGGAAGTACGGACATCTCTCGTGCCCTACTCGATCTTGGTGCCATTGTCAATCTTCTTCCTTATATTGTTTATCGTCAACTTGGACTAGGGGGATTAAACCAACAAACATCACTCTTCAGTTAGCTGATCGATCTGTCAAAAAACCATTGGGAATAATCGAAGACGTCTTGATACAGATCGAACAGTTTTACTTCCCCGTCGATTTCATAGTTCTAGAAACCGAACCTGTCTCAAATCCCAATGTTCAAATACCGTTGATTTTAGGACGTCCTTTCTTAGCAACCTCAAATGCTGTCATTAATTGTAGGAACGGTCAACTTCGACTTTCCTTCGGGCACCTAACCATTGAGCTAAATATCTTCAATCTCAACAAACAACCTAGGGATTTTGAGACCGATGAAATCGACATGATTCAAACCATAGTTGACGAAATCTCTAATGACACTTCTGAAGCCTTGAAAATGTGTCTTGACCATTTCGACTCCAATTTCGATGAACTCGAATACATTTCTGAACTGAATGAATTTCTTGACTTAAATCCTTCGTCTTCTGAATCTAACCAAGGAATGTTGACCAATGTTAACACTCAAAAACATCCTAAGTTAGATCTCAAACCCTTGCCACAAGACCTTAAGTACGCATACTTAGACTCCTCAGAAACTTTTCCCGTAATCTTGGCCTCCGATCTTACCGAGGACCAAGAAGAAAAACTCTTGGAAATTTTGCAGGAAAATAAAGACGCTTTGGGGTGGGAACTAAGCGATATAAAAGGGATTAGCCCGTCAATTGTGGAACATCGCATACATTTAGTTGATGAGGCTAAACCCACCCATGAGACTCAAAGGCGATTAAACCCAAACATGAGAGAAGTGGTCAAGGAAGAGATAATCAAATGTTTAGACAATAACATCATTTATCCCATCTCTGATTGTACATGGGTGAGTCCGGTACAAGTTGTACCAAAGAAGTCGGGACTCACAGTGATCAAAAATGACAGTAATGAACTCGTCCCAACAAAAATCAAAACCAAATGGCGCGTGTGTATTGACTATCGAAAGCTCAACTCAGCCACGCGAAAAAACCATTTTCCCTTGCCTTTTATTGACCAAATGCTCGAACGCTTAGTGGGACATGAGTACTATTGTTATCTCAATGGATACTCTGGCTATAACCAAATTCCTGTTGCATTAGAAGATCAACATAAGACCACCGTTACTTGTCCCTTTGGAACCTTTGCTTATCGTCGCATGCCTTTTGGTCTTTGTAATGCCCCCACATCTTTCCAAAGGTGTATGATGAGTATTTTCTCTGATACGGTGGAAGAATTCTTGGAAATATTCATGGATGATTTTTCAATCTATGGATCATCTTTTTCCCAATGCCTCACTCATTTAGAACTCGTCCTAAAACGTTGTAAGGAAAAATCACTCGTGCTTAATTGGGAAAAATGTCATTTCATGGTTAAAAAGGGGATAGTTCTAGGTCATGACGTCTCCAAAGATGGCCTTGAAGTCGATAAATCAAAAATCGATTTGATTGCTAATCTGCCTCCACCTAAGTCTGTTAAAGATGTTCGTTCATTTCTTGGCCAAGCGGGATTCTATAGAAGATTCATTAAGGATTTCTCGAAAATTTCAAAACCACTCTCAAATTTACTTGCCAAAGACGTTAAGTTCGAATTCTCCAATGACTGCAAAACATCTTTTGAAACTCTTAAGTCAATCTTGACCACAGCTCCCATCATTCAACCTCCTGATTGGACTTAGCCCTTCGAACTTATGTGCGACGCTTCTGATTTTGCAATTGGAGCCATCTTAGGTCAGCGTATCGATAAACTCCCTCGAGTCATTTATTACGCTAGCAAAACCTTAAACGAGGCCCAATTGAATTACTCAACTACTGAAAAGGAATTTTTGGCAGTTGTCTTCGCTCTTGAGAAATTCAGACCATATCTCATAGGATCCAAAGTCATAGTTTACACTAACCATGCTGCCTTACGATATTTGCTTTCTAAAAAGGATGCCAAGGCCCGTTTGATTCATTGGATCCTTCTTCTTCAAGAATTCTATATAGAAATACGAGATAAAAAGGGTTCTGAGAATGTTGTAGCTAATCATCTCTCACGAATTGTGCACAAAAATGTTGATGACACCCAAATCGATGACTATTTTCCTGACGAACAAATTCTTTCGATCCCTAACACCCCTTGGTATGCTGACATTGTGAATTATCTTGTCACACAACAAACACCCGTTGAATGGTCGAAACAAGATAAACAAAATTTTCTCTTGAAAATTCGAAACTTCTATTGGGACGACCCATATCTTTTCAAGTACTGTCAAGACCAAATCATTCGAAGGTGTGTGCCCGATCATGAACACCAAAGTATTCTCTCTTTCTCACATGACCATGCTTGTGGTGGTCATTTTGGAGCAAGAAAAACTGCTGCAAAAGTTTTGCAAAGCGGTTTCTATTGGCCCACACTCTTCCGTGACGCTTTCGAATTTTGCTCTAAATGTGATTGATGTCAAAGAACGCGTCGAATTACTAAGCGAAACATGATGCCTCTCAACCCCATTTTAGTGATTGAGTTATTCGATTTTTGGGGCATCGATTTCATGGGACCTTTCCCTAACTCATTTGGAAATCTTTACATCTTGTTTGCGGTAGACTATGTCTTAAAATGGGTTGAAGCCATCCTGGCCAAAACCAATGATAACAAGGTTGTTATCAAATTCCTCAAAGAAAACATTTTTTCACGCTTTGGCACACCTTGAGCTATCATTAGCGATAATGGCACTCACTTCTGTAATCGTGCTTTTGAATCCTTGCTCATGAAATACTCAATCACACACAAGCTGTCAACCCCTTACCATCCACAAACTAGTGGACAAGTAGAAGTTTCCAATAGACAAATCAAACAAATTCTTGAGAAAACCATGAATTCCAATAGAAAAGATTGGTCCTTAAAACTGACTGATGCACTTTGGGCTTTTCGCACTTCTTATAAAACCAATCTAGGGATGTCACCATATCGATTAGTCTTTGGAAAGGCCTGTCACTTACCTCTTGAATTAGAGCATCGTGCTCTTTGGGCCATAAAATTTTTGAATTTTGACTTAGAGAAAGCCGGCTCACATAGGAAGTTACAAATTTCTGAATTAGAGGAATTAAGAAATGAGGCATATGAAAATGTGAAAATCTACAAAGAAAGAACCAAAGCCCAACACGACAAAAACATACTTCGTAAGGAATTCAATGTAGGTCAAAAAGTTCTTTTATACGACTCTAGACTTTACTTGTTTCCAGGAAAACTCAGATCTCGATGGATTGGACCTTATGTTATGAAAACATCATATCCTCATGGAGCAGTTGAAATTGAAAATCCTAGGGATGGAAAAGTCATCAAAGTAAACGGTCAACGACTGAAACCATTTTTAGAATTCGACCAATATAACGAAGATGACCTTATCGATCTTCATGAGCCTGATCATCCTCCGTGAAATCAGGTGGTACACGTTCTTTTTCTTTTATTTTTCTTTTTCATTTTTTTTATTTTTGTTTTTATGCCATTTTGGTATGCATTCCTTAGAGAGTTGGGACACTGTCTCAATCTAGTGTGGGGGAGTCAAGTCTGCATCACATCTTCTCCATTTTTGTTAAAAACACACACACACACACACAATCACACCGACATAACTCATTTTAGAGTGATCCCACGAAATAAGTTTACAACTTTTAGTCAGTTGATAGTATTTTTTTTCTCTCAACTTAGATCAAATAAGAAATATAATGAAAAGTTTAATTTTGAGGAATAATAGTGTAACCGGTACATAGGGAGATTCTTAGGTGATGGCCATGAAATCTATTTTATATTGTAGACTTTGTTTAAATAGGTGGAGAACTTAAAATACTTATATTGGCTCTTCGAATCTTTATAACTAAGTTGTGTTAAGTTGAATTCATGTAACTCTCTTTGCTTATATTTTCAATAATAATAATAATAATCCAAGGGTATCCAACATTTCTTGTATATCAAGCGTTGGTGTGCAAACCCGCCAAGCTCTATCCGACATGTTGTTGACAAAGTCAGCATTGGAATATCTTGGTCTCATTTTATGAGATTGGACACCTAAGGATTACCGACATGTTGTTGACAAAGTCAAAGTCGGCCTGCACAATCCGCCAAGCTCTTTACCCACTCTCCGTTAGTCCGCGAGGCAGTGCATGGGTGGTAAACCTTGGTCTTCTAAGTTAGGTGTATGTACTTAATCATAAATTTTAAAATTTTATAGAGATAGAGAATAAGTGATGATGCTCAAGCATTTCTTGACCTTATTGATTTGAATAGCCATACACAAGAAAATTAGAATACCACTTTACAAACTGTGCCAAGCAAACTAAGAATCTATTTCATGGCTGCACTATGTTATCGACCGAACTAACTGGCCAAACTGGAATTTAACATTTGAAAACTTGATTATTATTGAAAATTTGTGACAAGTTGAGGTATCTGAAATAAAATCAACTGAATAGAAATTGTTAATTTAATTTGTTGTACCACTTTCCTGAAACAAGTCGTGTTTCCATTTTTTGTTTTTATTTGCATATGTCCATTGCATTCATGTAGTTACATTAAAGCCATATCATACTGCATTTGGATTTTGTGGGTAGTATCCGCTGAAAACCCTTACGAGACACCACTCGTCCTACTAGGGACACCTAGAGGTTTAACGGCTTGTTGCATACGCTCAATGCTATCGTGTTTCCTATGAAAGTGTGACCTATCTAGTTAGTTTTTCATTTCTATTTTATTTTTACTCGAGGACGAGTAAAAGATAAGTGTGGGGGTATTTGATTAACATAGAAATGTGTTTATTTTATGCTCTTATATTTTATCTTTTGTAAATAAATAAATGATACTTTGGGTACTTTTATGTGTTTTTACAGGTTGTCAAGTAATGCCTCCTTCGTTTCAAATTAAAGGCCAACTACAAATTAAAAGCTACTTCCCCGTATTAAAGCCATCTCAATTACAAAAGACATTGTAGTTCACTGGTAAATGCATAGAGATTTGTACTGAGAGACCTAAGTTCGATCCCCATCAAGCTCACTTTTTGCTAAAGAACGGAACTTTCACACTGCCCCTTTTGCTATGAAGAATATATCAATTAGTGTTATATTATATATACATATTCATGTGTATGTATGATATTCACTAATAGACATTTCAGGAGTAGTCATGGAAATCAATTCAGAACATTTATTTTTCAATTTCCAATTAGAAGAATTTCTGATTGAATTATTGCCAAGAAAAGATCAATTTTGAAGATTTATCCTTTGTTGCCTTTGGAGTCTAATGAGTATCCTTGTTTGGAAGAATTAATCACATGGAATCTGCTCATCAATCAATCAATCAATTTGCTACATGGAAGATAGGAAGATTTGGAAGATATTCACCGTGTTTTTCTTTCCAATCAAGCTTAGTCAAGGAAGGCAAGAGATATAATGGATGATGAGGCCCATTTATTCATAAACTTAATTAGGGTTTCTAGTTCACCTATAAAAGCACATGTATATCCCATTGTAAAGGGGGGACATTTTTCTGTATTCTCATTTTATTAATAAAAGTTTTCTTCGTTTTAGTTTACTATCTTTTTCTTTCATAACAATTTGTGTGTCTATCCAATTAGTTTTGGTAGAATACATATTGTTATTTTCTGTTATTATTGCATGTTAGGACTATCCATTTGATTAGATTCAACGGCACATCCTTCTTATAATTTTCTGTGTGTTGTTTACTTGTTATTTTCTTTTTATAGCAATTGGTACCTTTCTTTTCAGTTGCTGAATTGATATTGGTCTGATTAGATTCAGATTCGTAGTAATTTCAATAACATTAATTCAAAAAAAACCAACCTTCAAGATTTGTCTAACTCGCCTAAGAATAGATAAAGAATAATTTTTAATTACACCTCCCTGTGTTCGACCTGTATGCTACACACCTGTATGCTTGCAGAATTTAATTTAAATATCTCACTTTTCTGATTCATTAGAAAACGTCGACCACTTTGCATTGTGTGATGGGACCTTAGTCTTGTAATATCTTCATTTTTCCAAAAAGCATTGCGTTGATTCATGTGAAGTAAACCCTCACGTGATTTACCTAACTTTAAAATCAAGTTTAATAACTGTTTTGTGTTCTCACACCAGTCCCATGACTAACCTGGAGTTTATTGTTTTAACCTAAACTCTGGGTGCCCTTATTTTCCACATGGGCAGCTAGTAGTTTTGGTTTTGCAGATACTATATTCATAGGATCCTGGTTTACAGCTGAACCGATATTCGGAAAGCTCTGTATCCGTGTTTTTTTCAGTTGTATATTGTATTTTTTTCCGCTGTTATTTAAATGTAATTTAAATCCCTGATATTGTATTTCCAATGTGTAATAATTATTCATACTCTGGAATATTCTTGTACTCTGATGGAATTGTTGTAATAAGCAATGAAATGTTCTTCTGTTTATGTTCTGATTTGTCGTGTTCTCAATTCAATCTGTACTTTCCTTTATGGGGAAGTTTAGGTCGTTTCACTTTCCCCCAAGAGTAAGTTAATATACATGTTTACAACATCAGAGTACACAACTAGATCTGCCTATATAATGCTGATAAATATAACACACACAATGGAAATAAATTAACACTAGAAAATATGGGAATAGTCTCGACTCTGGCTCTTCTCCTGAAGCTCCTAGCAAACCCAATGCAACCTGAAAAATGTATTCAGTCAGACTGAGCCCATTTTGTGAAAATAAAAATCACACAACTTGTCAGTCTGGGATATTTAACAATGAGAAAGCTCACATTACAATCAACTATTTTAATTTTATAAATCCTTTAAAAAATGGCTCTCGTAACACATGACCACACATAAACATAGCACGCGTTTTTACTCGTACAATAACCAAAACACTTTTATTATAAATCTAATGATATTATAATAATGTCTATTAAATCATCTTAATATAAAATAGAAGTATAGCCAAAATGCTTGCATCTCACATTTCAGCATAGTTGGTATACATCTAAAACTGTACAGGCTCGTATTGGAGTTTGGATTTCCATATAATGACAAGGCACCGGAGTACTACCTATCACAATACCTCTCTCGTAAGAGTACGAGAGCCTCGCATGGACTTCTACGAATCAGGACCGGCAAACCCCTCTCTGGATTGTACTAAATATTTCACCCTAATGGTTGTGATTAGCAACTAAACCTCATCATACAATTGTTGATCTCAAAACTGGTATCAACACCCCAAAAATGCGATCAACACTTTAAAGTATGAACAATCAAGAAATCAAGAGTAAAATAGGTGGGGAAAGTAAAGTGCACATAGCTTTTAGAGTGGTTCGGCTTTAAAAGAATCCTACATCCACTATGGAGGAAGTTTCGATTATTATCATGGCGATTACAAAGTACATTGTTATCAATTTCATATACATCTTCTCTCTTTTACAATAGATTCTCTCTCTCACATGAAGATCTCACTTAGATCCATGTAAATCAATGGAGAAAGGGTAAGATCAGTGGAGAAATGGTGAGATTTGTCCAAATGCAAGGAGTGTGAAGATGGGTCTATGAGCCCACAAACATTTAGTTGATTTTAGCGGATTCTATGGTGGATCGGAGGATAGAGATGATGGATCTCGGCTTGGAGATGGCAGATCTCGGCTTGGAGATAGCGGATCTCGGATTAGAGAGAATGAATGAAGATAGGAGAACTTTGAGCGATCTTGAATGGATCTCTAACGGAGATTTGAGATGATGTGAATCGAGCTAGAGTAATTTTCCATGAAGTATGAAGATGATTTGATCCATTTGATGTTGGAGGAAGATGGAGTGAGCTTAGGAAGCCATTAATGGAGCTTGGATTACTTGACAGCCGTGGAGAAGGGATTTGGCAGTCCTTCGGGGTGGAAGGATTGGTCTCTTGAATGGTTGAGAACTAGGCTATTTATAGGCTAAGTTTGGAGGTAGTGGCAATGCTGTAAATATGGCACACAGGTTACCGATCGGAATTTTTCAGTATTTACGAAACTGCCACCGGGTATGACTGTGTACAGCTGGCAATAGGTCCTGACTGGCCTAAAAATAGGGTACCAATCGGTCTTCCAAACTCATGAACCGATCAGCCTTTAAAAACATGTACTGACCGACCTTTAAAAGAATGTACCGATCACTGCATATTTATTCAATATGGCCGATCACGTGTATTGAACTGAAGCCAATCCCTATTTCTTTTTCATTGGCCAACTCATCTCATTTACTGTTTTGCCATCATTCACTCTAATAAAACAATCCAAGCATGGAAGACCGCCGGTCCTCATAGGCAATCATTAATCGTCCCAATATGTCATTGCTTCACAAACGATATCGATCGGTTGGAATCTGGTGCTGCTGACCGATCGGGCCCGGTGCTGACCGACCGCCTATGTTTGCTTCACCTTTCATAAGCTGACGTGTACACTTATTTAATAATATGTCCATACATCATTCCCTGCATGTTTCTCATGTATTGTGCAGTGTCTCCACGTTTCATATGTTGGAATAAACAGAACCGTCCTGATTGAGCTGCTTGCTCACGTGGCACCTTCTTATACCGGTTAGTGTATAGCTAAAGCCACTGTGCAGATACAGTGTTCACCCGTTACGATAATATCATTATGGTAAATATTATATTTCATACTATGTTCTCCTTGATCAACTCATGTCAGTCCATATCTGAAGTCTACGACCGGTTCATGAATGGGAGAGCGATCACATACATGTGATCACGTGGACATGTCCATTACAAGTTTTATTTGCATATATGCTCACCCCACTTAACATATTGGTTCCATGGACTTCATAGCTTTTCCACAGTCATATTTGCATGTAACGTGCCAATGCATGATGGATTATCGCCACGTTCCCAGCTTGTAACGTGCCAATGCACTTTTTGTATTTGCAGTGGTGTGTTTCATGTTAATTCTAGGATTCACGTCGACATATTTTTCTAGTTCATGTTTTATTCCGCCTCCATATTATGCGTTGCTTCAAGGAAGAAATCATAACGATCGGTATAGTGCGCAGACTGACCAAGTTTTACATTATGTACAGATGCCCTTTGAGAGTCACGTCATTCTCTTTGTTATGATATAACATGCTGTTTACTTGTGCTTGCCACGTGCTGTGTTGTTTTGCCATTGCACCATTTGGCTTGGTCCTTTAGTGAAAAATGGGATCAGAAACTACATTTTGTGCCACTGCATTTTGTATACTTTTATTGTTCAAAAAGGGGTTCAAATATTATGAAAGTGCCATCTTCTTTTATTTGGTTCATACCAACCCATTAAAGCCTACTGGTCCACGTGAACATCAATTCTTGTATTATTTCTTATATCTTTTGCCATGTATATATTTTATGCTGACATGCTGCACATAAGAGGCTAATCACGAGGTTGTAAACCTCTGAGGCCGGTCAGAAAAGTGTGTGACCAACCGGTATACTTGCACGACCGATCAGTCTCAGCCATAGTGACCGACCAGAAGTGGACTGGCGCTTGACAAGGAAAGGTCAACCGATCCACTAATATCATGATGCACGACCAATTGCTTTACTTGATGGTCGACGTATTAATTCCTGAAGCACATTAATAACGGGGTTAACATTTGCCCCTCGAAGCTTGTATTTTTTGCTTATGAAAAATGCAGGCTTCAAAATGAACATTGCTGACATATTTTTGCCTGTTTGATTCAATATGCACCCTGATGCAAGTTGCATTGAACGCTTGAAAACTTGTTGGTGGTAAGCTGAACTAAAATATGCTTTTGAAATGCTCTATTGCACGGATCTTGTCGCACAGGCTGACTCTCCAGTTTTGTATTCAAGCAATTGTTGTTGACAATGTTGTGCCGATTTCCATTGAAATGGTCGTTGCCAATTGACGTTAAATTACTCATTTTACAGGCTTGTTTTGCCGTCAAATTTTTACTGAAGCAATGCACAGTTTTAAAAGCAAACGATGGCAAATAGAACTTGTAATTGACGTGCTACTCATGCTTTTTCCTACCGCTGCAACCTGTTTTGAAACAATAAAAACATTGCATGTTTCTAGGCCAATATTTTGCTATCGATTGCCCATATCGATGACAGATTAGTTAATTATTAAAAATCTAATTATAGAAAATTTCATGATTTGATCCGAATGATGTATCCATACAGAATGGTTTTGATTAATCAACTTGTCGAATAGTACGCGTGTAGATACAACATTCTAATCTGAATTCGCGGCAACGTTTGAAACAAATTAATCGGTGCTTACCAAATATAGGTTTAAACATGCCACGTTTGAAACAGATTAATCGACACTTACCGAATATAGTTTCTAAACATCGTCTTATGTAATCTTGCATGACAATTCATACTTTATGAAACATGTACCTACGTGTTACTTTTTAAAAAAAGATTCCATGTGCAAAGTGAGTACCAGACAGACAATCAGTTATTGTTATGAAAAGGAAATCACTTCTGCTACCATTGAAGCTTTTATTTGAATTCCTGAGGATAAAGCGATTGTAGCTTTATGGTTAGAAGTAGATTAGTCCTTTTTTGTTCCCCATTACCTTGACTGCCATTCAGAGAAATGCCATTTCATGCTAGCTCGATGTGTTTTTAACCAAGCACGCATCCATCTTGGCATTTCCGAATTTGGCGCAAAATTGTCGATGAAAGAGGAATTTGCTAATCGTCCGCCTTGCGGCTTTGTTGTAGTTGTTTCTAGGTTTCTAGATACTTGTTAGACTTGGGAGTATGAGCTTTTAATTTGAATATGGTTTTTGAACTATTTGACGATGCACATTGGACTCGTTTGGCCCCTTTGTCTTATTCTGACAAACAGTGGCGCAATATCGACCCAATTTTATTGGAGAGTTTATGTTGGCATATGTGCTTGTCTAAAGAACCTGTAATGAAAAGCTTTTGCACGCAATTGGAAGATTTGGAGGTGAAGTAGTTGTCGATTACTCAAGACGACAACGGATAAGTCCAGTAAATGGAAATAAATCTTGAGTTTCATTCGTTGTTTGACTGTGTTATCAATGTGAAGTTGCTTTTATCTAGGAGTGTTATCATTGTGAAGCTGCTTTTATCTAAGAATTTTTGACTTGATAGATACAGTTTTCACTAGTAATACACTCAATTTGTTTATCGACAACGCTCGAGATTCGTCAATCTTGGTTTTGGCCTGCGAGTCCTGAGTATTATCTTCTGTATCATTACTGCAACAGATTCAATACTAACGACTTATCCGATGGAATTTTGAGTTTATCTTGCCTAATACAATTATTAGTGATGCCCCAGTCAGCTTGCACTTATGCTCTCCGCCAATCCTTTTGGGTTGTCATGACCCCAGGATTTTGGTAAACTGAGCAGTTTATGTGCACCGCTTAATAAGTTGTACCAGACCAGCGTTTTATATGTTGCTTTTGTAATATCCATCCTGAGAGCCTCGAACCTTAGAACTAGGCCTTGGCACTTGTAACGATCCAGAAATTATAACCAATTTAAATTTGAAATTTTCATTACTTAATTTGAACTTAAATTTGAATTTGACATAAATATATATGGTTAAGAATATTTACTAATTTTGATAAGTTATATAATAGATTTTATTTGAATTATAAATGAGAACAAATATTAATAACTTTGGAAGAGAAAACGTCTTTTTGGTTTGAAAACCCTATTGTAACTTTTCTTTTCGATTATAAACGATGGAACCGCCCATTGTGATATTTAAAAAATGATAGGTTTGAAAATGCTATACGAAATGAAATGGCACAATATTTTTTTTATATATGCCCAAATAAAGGAAAAAAAATTAATATCTTTTACATATCCGCTAAGTTTATCAACCTTTTCAGAAATGATAGAGCGAAAATTTTCTTTCTACACAACAGAAAAACTATACCACGAAGACCTATATAATTACTGGATTTATAATAATGAACAAAAAAATACAACTTAAGGAACAAATTTTTTGAAACTATTTGTCGTTCGATCAGATTTGTCAAACCATAACATGAATTAGTAGCATTAGAATTAAGTGTTGCCCTTAGTTTTCATAGCATTTAAGGGAAATGCTACCAAAAGTTCACCTTCTCTCCTTAAGACAAGTGTCCTTACACTTATTTTTTTGCATGCCTCCTTCCATGCATGCCTTCAACTTGCCCCCTTAGGTGTCATTACCTCCTTAACTCTCCATTCCTATATAAGTAGGCCTTTTCTCTATTTTCTTACCATTCCATTCCATTTCCTTCTTTCCACCTTCTTCTTAAAGCTTATGGCCATGGTTTCCATGGCATAAGTCTTCCTCTTTTCCACCACCACCTTGCCGAAGTTTGTAGTCGTCCTCCTCCTCATCCTCTTATTATAAAAAGAGAGAAATATTAGTTTATATTATATATATTTTGGTGAGGAAGATGGTGTGTCGAAATACTGTCCGACGGTTCACTCAGTCAGCTCGCCTACTGTGAAGATTGGAAAGCTGTTTGGTGAGAACTTTTTAACCATGGTTTACAATATTTAATTAGTAGTTAGACTAATTAAATATAGTGATGAATTATTAGTGGTTAATGATGATTAATGTTTGTTGTGATGAATGATGGATGCGTAGTTTAGAACACACACACTATTAAGCGTTAGTGTTATAATGCTTGTGCACAATTATGATTTATTTAATTATGTTGATGATGGTTGCTATGGATGTTTATAATAGTTGGTGATGTTGTTGCACACACACTATGACACAACAAATATGGTGTCACATTGGTGATAGACAAATCTCTTTCGCAATTAGAAGCAATATTATCATTAAAATTAAAGGTTAATAATTAGAAAAGACACATATGCATAAATTCATATATATTGATAAAGTTTCTTAAAATGAATAAATAAATACCGGAATGTTCTAGGATGACAGACAGGATAGTGTCTAAGCTTGGGTTTGGAAAATATAGTTTCCTGCTCTCCCTGGCAATCCCTAACTGATCTGACGAATAGGACGGTAAATTTGAAGTTATTTGAATTTAGAAATAAATTGGATTTTTAATTTAATATTTAATTAAGTGAAAAAAAAAGTTGAATTTCGAACCCAAGATAATTTGTAAAGTCAATGTAAATTACCTTTAATGATTTTAAATGGTATATAATGGTTTTCTAAGGTATTTTGAAATATTGAAGAATAATTTTTATTGCGGTCAAAATATAGCTTGACGCACAATGGCAATTTGCGTATTTTAGTTACAAACTGTAAATGCCTATAACTTTTGCAATCTAAATCGGATTTCCAGGAAATGAAAAACATTTGATTTATAATAAAAAGAGCTTTCGAATGAGTGAAAGAAGATTTTAATTTTGGGTTATAATTTTCTAGTTATGTTTAAAACCGTTTTGGAAAAGGCCGTTGTAAGAGCAGTTGTCGACCATAATTATAAACAGCTATTTTAAATGTTTTAAAAATATGGACTTTTTTGTAAAATCATTATAAATTATGTAAAAGTGTTTTGAATCATAAACTTTAAGTTTTGGCTAAGATAAACGATATTTTGATCGAAGTTGTTAAGATAACTGTTTTGTAATGCTTTTGAAACACTATGGTAACTCTTTCTTTGAAAACAATCTATTTTGAAGTGGTAAACCACGAGCTATTTCCCGAACTATAAGTAATCATATGTAAATGATTGGTGGAATGTTTTCAAAGATTTAAAGGTATTCAAATGTTTTATATGGAAATTAAATTGATTTATTTGATATTAAAATAGGTTTTTCAATTTTAAATAATTGGCTATGGTTGGAGATAAATCTTCAGATGTTTGATATTAATCCCGTAGATAATGACTCTTACTATTTGAAGAATTTAAAAGGTAGTTCACCTTATTCCGCTTATAGTGTGAGTTGGATACAGAGATTAATATTAAGTATAAGTGGATGATATTTCTATCCAGATCTAATGTCAAATTGTTGGATAAATCTTTTAATTAAGATATAGGTTTCCCAATTTGATTGGGGTGAGTTGGATAGAAATAATATTCGGATAATTGATATGAAATTCTTTGGTGTAAACATATAATATTTGAGGAATTTGGAATATATTATTATTATATCGTTATTCCACTTATAGTATTCGTTGATTATGAGGATTGATATCGAATATAAGTTGATACAACTTCTGTGTAACTTATGTTCAATATCGATTGATTTGGGTTTTGTCATGAATCGTATCTTCAATAATATCATTCTTGAAACCCAACGAGATTGAGTTATGGAAATTCATATCGTAATTTGAGGATTTAATCAGATCTTTTATTTGAGGAAATTAAAAGTGAGGAATTGGAAAGAAAGTCTAATCTTTTAGTTAAGATTAAAGAATGGAATATTGATAATCAATTTAACTGGAAACTATGGTTGAAATGTGGATTAAGGATTTTCAAAGGAAACTGGATTTTGATAGCTAGTTATCAAACGGAAAATTAATTAAGGCTTTGAGGCTAAATCAGCTTTGATTTAAGGGATGTGTATTAAAAGAGAAAGGTTAAATATGGATTTTGTAATAATTTGAGAATGGGTTTAAAGAAGTTTAACTTTGACAAAATCCAAGATGGAAGGAGATTGGTAGAAAGCCTGTGTGTTCTATAATTGTGTTTTTTTAAATTGAGCTTATTATTTGGAAAGACCGGGATCAGATGTATGTCCGAAAACCATTCCAAGTAATTATACGATGTTGTGGAGCAATTGAAGACATTGAAGACGGTATTGAAGACCGGGACCCTTCATCTCATAAGGACGGCTTGCTGAATGTCTCAAATGGGTAGCTCCCATTTGCATATGGATTTTGTATCAGCTAAGTGGCAAGAAGCCCAAACATACGTGAAGGAATTCTGGATTTGTGGTTTCGTTCAGACCCATAACGGACTTGTATGGATTGTGTGTCTGACATTGTAATTGACCGCGTAGCACTGATCTCTGTTAAATATATATTTGCTTGGTGGCAGAGAATTTATTCTCTTGCTTAACACCCTTCTCTAAGATGTATGAGCTTAGAGGTTATATATTGATGGAAATCAGTGATGGGTAGTGAATGGATAATGTGGCATACTTAAGTTATGTGATGAGCTATGGATGACCAAAGGATGGCTTATTTAAGCGCAGCTTTGTGACCAAAGGATGGCTTATTTAAGCGCAACTTTGTGTATATCGTGACCTCGACGAACCTCACATCTCGGATTAATGGTAAACTGGTGGTCAGATTTTTATGTTCGTTTCGTACATTCGGTGCACCGGGATGTGATGATGAAAGAGTACTACGAAGTCCCTAGTCTGGGACGCTATTTATTTTGTACTCTGATTCATGTATGTTGGGTTAGTATAACAAAGTCCGAGTCTAGACGTTATCCGCAAGTACTGGGATGAAGCACGCAAGAAAGTTTGTGAGCCCACAAATGATCTTTCATACCAGGAACCATCATGTTCAAAACCCAATCTCCACAATGAGCTCACATGGTTTTGATTGTATAGCCTGCTGGTTACTGGCAGGATTACGTCAGCATAGTGGGATGGGGCATTATGTCGGCTAGGATTAATAGATTTATTTGATAAAATGGTTTTCACTCTATATATAGTAGTAAAAGAAGATTCTCACGTATGAAGGCATTTTTGGTTATCATAAGGAAAAACTCGCCCATCTGGTGTGCGCTTGCATTTTGTGGTATGGGACGTTCTTATGATAGATTCATTTTACAAAAAAAGTCATTGCGGATTTCTATGCACTGGTATTCACATGGAGTAAACCTGTTTCGCATTAGCGGCGTGGTCCGGTGAATTACCTAATTTTAAAATTAACCCTAAAGATACCTGTTTTGAGTTCTCACACCAGTCCCATGACTGACTTGGAGTTTATTGTTCCCACACCTAAACTCTGGGTGCCCATAATTTTTGCACGGGCAACCTAGTAGTTTGGTTCGCAGATTTAGTTTTGGAGTTGATTGGAGCAAGATGGTGGTTTAGCTGGAGCTGTTATATCTTGAGCATGCATATTCTTCCACTGAGTTTAGTATCTCTTCGGCAGTGTAATCGATATACTCTGATGTATGTCTCGTAACTCTGATGTAATATTATTGTAATGATAACGGAAATTTCTTTTTATTTTGTGCAAATGTGTAAGTACCCTTAACAATCCATCTTTATGAACGATTTAAGTTGGTTTAATTATCGGCGAAAACCGGGTAAAAAGCCGGGTCGTTGCAGCACTTGAATGTTGTGCAGTAATGAATTGCCTCTTGCGTTATTCCTGCATCTACTCATATATTGACTTCCTTCGTATTCTGGGATGCTCCTTTGGATACTACAGCCTCATGGAACTGTCATCTCTCCTACCAGTGTTCAATGTTGTGGATTATCCCGGGCTAAAATTTTGAATCATGACTTCACAGTGGCCTGCCCTAGCTCATTTGTATTGCTTAATTTTCTCCTTATATCTCACAATGACACCACTGATGGATATTAACTTTAATTCCTAGAGAAATGTTACGGCTCTATGGGATACGAGCTACACCATATTAGCATAGCCTCCTTTTGAGCATCATTTATCTTCGGGTTTAAAGCAGAATACCACCAGGTTCTTTGAGTTATATACAATTGGAGTTTTGTAGACGAGGAAGGTTTTGTGTTGAAAGACTTTTAATTTTAAAGGAATTCATTCCTAGAAGAGGTTTCTTTCAATATAACTGACCAAACTTTGACACCCCACGTCCGTTAATGTCACTCACAAAGGGAATGCATTAAGTTTCGTGAAGCATTATAAGTAAACAAAACATAAATATTACAAGACAGATATATAAAATAACAGCGGAATAAAAACTTTATTTATCACAAAACATCATAGTACAAAAATTCACATGTCTGAAATACAAAATCCCAATACAACATAAAAGCTACTGTCTTGTACTATCAGAGTACATAAATACATAAACGAAAACATAATTCTCCAAAAAGAGACAAAGCCATAGTAGAGATAAGAACTTGAACCATACTTAGAAAGAAACTCCTAGCAAGATGATAAACGAGTCCAGACTAAGCCTGAGTATTCCCACCCTGAGAACCTTGGAGGGGGAACGGAAGAAAGAGGAGGAAACAAAATGGGTCAGACATAAAGTTTGGTGAGTCTAGTTACTTTTAGCAAGTAAATAAATAAAAGTAGCATGACAGGCGTATAAAGTGGATAAAAGAGATTACTACACAAAAGGCAGGTGTGACAAGGTAGTCAAGATAAGGTGCATACGCTTCCCTAATGATTACTCTACACTATTAATAGTATAACCAGAATGAAATGATCCCTTCCACTATAAGGTGGTAGACTTAGGCATACGTCCAAATGTATCCTAACTACTACCCTAATTGATCCGCTCACTACTCCATAGATACCCTGTGATGGCCCTACAGTAAGATGTATCACTTCCTAAAGTGGAAACCGTTCATTTTCAAGATGTGCATGCATATCTACTGATGTCACATCGTCTTAATTCCCCTGGCAAGCCGGACCCATGCACACACATGACTCTGTTGGTTTCCTAAGCTATTGACACCGCCCCTTCATTTTGGATCTCTTACAATCAGCCCAGTAAGCGTGCCCCTACTCTGACCTAGTTCGGAGTACTCGTTTGATACCTAGATGGGTTATTGACTGAAACGGGTCCCACACACAAGATGATACAAGATCCCCCTAGGCTTGCACCCCCACTACTAGGATTTCAACTGTTTATGCCTAACAGTCCAACATGTAAAACAGGTTAAGTTGTCGGGCCTATATATGTAAATATTACCCCGCCGCCACAAGATTTACTTGACCCTCACTGATCCAAGCAAGTTTACTTAACAAAGTTGCATAACCCCAAAGTATAAAATAGGTTAAGTTTGCATGCCTATATATATAAATATTACCCACCACCACAAGGTTTACTTAACCCACCTACTATTTTAACCAAGTTTACTTAACCCCTATTTGTTAGATCCAAAAATGGCTCTAACACCCAAATTGCCAGAGTAAGCAGAGATTAATATCTGGAATTGCAAGAAAAACTCAGAAAACGCACAAGATTTATAGTGGTTCGACGTTAACGAGCCTACATCCACATTATATCTATGACTATGTGTAAGACTCAAGTACAACCAATGATTTCTCTCTCAATTCTCACTTTTACAATAGTGATTCACTCAATAATTTCGAACTAAGACTGATAAGAAATAATAGAATAGCAACAATGGTGGAAACAACACTCCAAGCTGCCCAAAAGATCCTGAAAAACGCCAAGTGCTTGGCTATTTATAGGTGATATTTACAGGCAGATTGTGGTCATACGTGGCACAAATCCTGAGGATCTCGGACTGGTTCATGGGTAGATGGAGAAATAGTGAAAATGGCTGTTATGGACAGATGTCATAAGATCCGGGCCTTCGGGGTCGTGGTAGACTAGTTCATTGCCTTCATTTTTAGGCCACTCGGATTGAGTCGTGGAGCTCTTGAGAGGACGGATCAGGTCGCTAAAGGTTGTCACGATCAGGGGTCATGATAGGGGACCACGAGTCAAAAGCAATGTGGTGACCATGATCGAGTTTTCTGGGGTTTGGCGTAGGAGGCTTCATATTATCTTTGTGTGTGAACCTTGGTGGCTTGGTCCAAAAACTAGCCAACATTTTGCCCCCTCGAAGTATGTTTTATCAAGGATGGGACATGCTTCGAAATTACTGAGCTATCTTTTCATGAAGCGATGTGAATCGAAAAGTCGTGTCTGTATGAAACGTCATACTGCTTCAGGAAGTTGTGTCATTTGACTGGTATAAATACCGGGTTCAATCATTTCTTTATTCATCGGGTAATTTTCATCTCTTAAGTTTTTGGAGATATTGTTATCGAATTGCCAAGTAAGTTTTAAAACTTTTTGTAAGAAGTAGTATTTAATAACTTTCATATTTCTGTAAATATGGAACTCTGTCTTTTCGATCCATTGGTCACGTTAGGGCTCAGATCGCCACTTCAAACCACGGGTCGTGGTGGACTATCCAACACCCTCGAGCAGAGCCGTCCTATAGACCTCGGACCGTTGTCTAGGGGGCCCAAGTACGAATCCTGGTGGGCCTTCCGAATGCTCGTGGCCCGTTGTGGCATGCTTCAGTCGCTTCTTCAAAATGGACTTGATTACTTTGTTTGCCGCTTCTACCTGCCCATTTGACTGTGGGTGTGCCACAGCCGTGAACCTCTTCTCGATATGGTATCTTTGACAAAAATCTCGGAACTCAGAGCTGTCAAATTGGGTTCCATTATTAGTTATGATAACTTTCGGGATTCCAAACTGACATATGATATTTCTCACGACGAAGTTGATCACCTTCTTGGTTGAAATCATTGTCAGCTCTTCTGCTTCAACCCATTTTGTAAAGTAATCAATGACCACTATAGCAAACTTTGCTCCACCCTTCGCTAGGGGAAGACTTCCGATGATATCAACTCCCCACACAGCGAAAGGCCACGGACTCATCATTGTCCTTAACTGGCTAGGAGGTGCCCTAGAGATCTTTGAGAATTTCTGGCATGTGTCGAGTGTCTAGCATATTTAGCTGCATCCTTATTTATGGTGGGACAAAAATACTCGTATCGTAATATTTTCTTCGACAGTGTTTGTCCTCCAGTGTGGTCGCTGCATTCTCCTTTGTGAACTTCTTTTAATACTCTTTCTATGTCATCATGGGCTATACACCGGAGGAGCGGCATTGAGAACCCTTGCCGATATAGAACTTCACCTTGCATGACATATCGCGAAGCTTTCCAAATCACGGCACGTCTCTCACTCTTCTTGGTTTGGAGTGCACCATTGAATAGGAAATTCTTCAAGGGTGTCATCCATGACTCCATTTCTGTCTCTATCTCCAGCACAGGATCAATTTCCATCTGATCGATGCTTGGTGTCTGAAGTGTTTCTACTGGGACCATCTCCGTTTCCTCGGGTTTATAAGAATTAGCCATTTTGGCTAGCTTATCGGCCCTCTGATTCTCCAATCGAGGGATGTGCGTAATACTGTAGTGTTCAAAGCCATTCAACATTTCTTTTGCTTTCCTTAGATATGACACCAGTCTTGGCCCTTTAGCCTGGAATTTCTCATTGACCTGGTTCACAACTATCTTTGAATCGTAGAAGATATCTAGCTTGGTTATTCCCAACTCCTTGGCAATCCTAAGCCCGGCAATCAGGGCTTCATATTCCGAGTCGTTATTCGTGGCATGGAACTCCAATCTCAGAGCATAATATATTGGTCGCTTCTCGCGGGTTTCCAATACAATTCCTGCACCTAATCTTCTATCATTCCTGGCTCCGTCGGTATATAGTCTCCATGCTTTAGGGTCAAGGAGTTGTTTTAGGGTATAAATTTCTTCACTCACTTCATTATCTTCAGGAATGGTAAATTCTGCTATAAAATCTGCCAGTACTTGCCTCCTTATCAATCTTCGGGGCTGAAAGTTCAGGTCAAACCGACTCATTACAATATTCCATTTTAATAGCCTTCCCGATGCCTCGGGTTTTTGCAATACTTGTCTCAGCGGATGATCCATATATACTATAATGGGATGAGCCTGAAAAAAGTGATGAAGCTTCCTTGATGCGATCAACAGGCTATATGCAAGCTTTTCTATCTTCAGATAATTTCGCTCTACGACCGCTAACTTCTTTCTTACGTAATACGCGGGCCTATGAACTTTATCCTCTTCTCTTACCAAGGCTGAACTTATGGCGTGGGATGATACTGCCAAGTATATGAACAAATCCTCATGATCCACTGGCTTAGACAGTATCGGGGGTTTTTCCAAATGATCCAGTAGGTTCTGAAACGCTTCCACACAATCAGGAGTCCACTTAAAGTTGCGCTTGCCACGCTTGATCAGATCGAAGAACGGGATGCATTTATCTGTAGCTTTGGAGATGAATCTACCCAACGTAGCTACTTTTCCAGCGAGACTTTGCACATCTTTGATTTTCCTTGGTTCCTTAATGTTTCATATTGCTGTAATCTGATCTGGATTGATCTCAATTCCACGTGAACTAACAATGAAACCTAAAAACTACTCAGAAGCAAATCCAAACGAACACTTCAAAGGGTTGAGCTTCATTCCATATCATTTGAGTATATTGAAAATTTCGTCTAGATCAGCAGTGTGATTCATCGGCTGTCTAGACTTTACTAGCATATCATCTACGTATACCTCCACTGTCTTCCCGATCTGGTTATACAACATTCTATTTACCAGCCTTTGGTAAGTCACTTCGGCGTCCTTTAGGCCAAAAGGCATCACCACATAACAGTATAATCCCACATTTGTGATAAAGCTGATATGTTCCGAATCCGGAACATGCATGGGAATTTGGTTATATCCAGAATAAGCGTCCATAAAGGAGAGGAGCTCATGACCAGCCGTTGAATCCACCAGTTGGTCAATTCTGGGAAGTGGAAAGCTATCCTTCGGGCAAGCCTTGTTCAAGTCGGAGAAATTGATACGTGTACGCTATTTTCCGTTGTCCTTTTTTTTTTTACCAAAATCGGGTTTGAAATCCAATCTGGGTAAGTCGAATCTCTGACAAACCGGTTGCTCCTCAACTTCTCACCTTCTTCTTTTAAGGCAGCCGACCTCTTTGGGCCCAGCATTCGCCTTTTCTGCTTGACGGGTGGATCCTTCGGATTAATAATCAGTGAATGGCGCATGATTGATGGATATATGCCACACATATCAGTGTGAGTCCAGGCAAACACATCCAGGTTGGCCTTCAGAAAGTTGGTCAGTTCCATTGCACGAACAGAGTCCAACTTGGACCCAATCTTTAAGACCTTCGTTTTGTCATTATCATCGATCGGAACGTCCTCAGTTGTTTCGTTAGGAGTCGCCATTCTTCTCCTGGGTTCCTCGTCCTCTAGGGATCTATATCCTCGGGTAGTTCCTTTGGCGGCTCCCTTGGAACTGTCTTTAATTGCTATGATGTATTCTCCTTTGCGGGCGGAGAAGTATCCTTTGGGTCGATATTTAATCCCTTGAGTAACAATATCAGTTCTACTATATAGCAAGCTCTTCCTGCGACTTGATTGCCCCTAACTACTCCCACTCCCGCATTTGTCAGGAATTTTTAACAATATGCACTAGGGCGTAATATAGGCCCTGAATTCTGCTACGGTCGGTCGGCCCAGGAAAGTGTTATAAGGCGACTCAATGTCCAATACTACAAATGTGATGATTCTCACTCTCTGGTGATCTCCCTATCCCAGAGTGACCAGCAAATCTACATATCCGATCGGCGATGTGGAGGCTCCGTTGAAGCCACGTATCATCCATCACAGTGCTTCAAATCTATCGATTCCAATTGCATCTGATGGAATGCTTTTTTGAAGAGTATATTTACCGAACTTCCATTATCCACCAAAACTTTGTGGACTAATGCGGGGCCAATATTTGTGGTGATCACCAGACGGTCCTCAGTAGGGGAATGAATTCCAACGTTATCTCTGTCGTGAAAGACGAAATCATCGGACATAGTTTTTTGTTGTTTCACAGGGGCTACAACTTCAGGATTACTACACTCCCCTACTCCTCCTACTACAGAGTTAATGACAATGTTCTTTCCTTTTTATTGAGCGATATATTTGGTGGTAGGTTGATTCTGATTCGAGGGTTGTCCAGCTTGCCCCTGTCTCTCGGCGTAATCTTATACTCGTCCTACTTTCCCTCACAAAGTAACTTCTCAGCAACATCCCTAAAATGTCGGCATTCGTTGGTGGAGTGTCTGTGGGTTTGATGAAAAAAACAGAACTTCCCTGACTCTCATTCTTTCTCTGTAGAATCCCTAGGTGGGGGCCTTTTATGCTGGAGGACGTTGTAAGTATCCATAAAGATATTTTCTAAGGTATCATTTAATGGGGTGAAACTCTCGAATGGCCTGTATCGAGGCCTCTTCTATGAGTTATTTCCTTGATTCCTCCTCTTGCCACCGTTCCCAGATTGACAGCCATTCCCCTGGTTTTTATTCCCTATGTTCACTTCCACCTTTCTAGAGCTATCCCCAGTTTGTTTGATAGCCACATTACTCTAGATATCTTCCTTGTCAGTGGCCTTCCTCTTTTGGTTGGCGTAGATTTCTTATTGACGCAGGCGGATGTTGGCTTTTTCATAAAATATTTCCCTAGTCAGCGGTGGTTTGCCAACCAAGTATCTTCCAAACTCTGTATCCTTATCCACTCCATCGATGAAGGCCATCAAATCAGTTTTTTTTGTGGGGATCTCTAACCTCTGTGACTGCTAGATTAAAGCGATCTAGATATGATTTCAAAGATTCATCCGGGCATTGCTTAATGACGGATAATTCAATGACATTCTTAGATCTTTGAGTATGTAGCCGGAACTGATTCACGAACTGTTCACTTAATCCCCTGAAACTGGAGATCGATCACGCTGGCAAACGAGTAAACCACATTAACGTCGTATCCTCTAGAAATATCGGGAATGCCTTACACTTTACAACGTCGGAGGCAGCAGCTGCATTCATGTACCATGAATATCTCATTAGGTGCTGACTGGATCCGCCTTCCTGCATAACGGTTCATAAGTGGCATGTTAAATTTCCTTGGGAATCGAACTTCTAATATGTCATCCGTAAAGGGCATATGGCTGCGGCCTATACCCTAATCTTCATTCCTTTGTCCGCGACTTTCTACCATCATTTGTCTGATCATGGCTTCGACATCTGCATGGGTCAGGGTAGATTCAGGATCAGCACTTCTTGCCCTACGGGCCCCTCCAGCATTTCTTTGACGTGCTGTTGTAAAGTCTAGAGCCTAAGTAGAACTCCCTTGCCCCTATTTTCGTGTTCAATCACGCGACGAGCGGGGGGAATGGTTTGATTCTGAGTAGGGTCAACGATATCTCCATTCCTAGGTGGTAGAGCGGGCTCATTTAAGTTACGGTTATTAGTTCCCTGATTAAGCGCCTCTTCTTCTCGAGAAGGAAGTGACCCAAATCGAAGTTGCTCTATGTTTTCAGCCATTTCTAATAGGGGCCATCGTCGGTTTCTTCGAGGCTCTTCGGACGGGGATCAGTATTCTGGGGTAAAAGGGTGAGCTGGCGGAGGTGACACCTGCCTCTGGATATCATCAGTCCGTCTGTCTAAAGCAGTAATATTCTGACGTGGCAACGAGCTCTCTCGCCTTTGAGCGGCCAATTTATCATTTGTTCTGTCCAATGCTTCAAGTATGCGAGAGAGTTCTCCTTCAGTAGCTGGGGCAGAGGGGTTGAACTGGTCATCAACATCCTTTCTTATACGCAAGGAAACCGAGCCAGGTTGAGCAGAAGTACCAGCACAAGCGGAACGAGCCATAATTTCCTTCCCAAGTCGAGTAGTGGTCTGATTATCATTTCAGGTCGTGGTCGCCTTATGCTGATGGCTGTGGTACCCTCTTGGCGTCGACTCGTGGTGGTCCCATGAGGTCGGATCGTGGTAGTGCTAGTAGAGGGATGGCGGCGTTGTCCTGTGATTGGGTCGTTACACCCTCAGCCACTCGAGTCGTGTTGCCACCACCGGGTTGGGTCGTCCCCTCCTCACCACGATCCGGAGAGTCCACATCGACCTTCTCTTGAATGCTATCTTCGTGAGCTTCGTTCGTAGCTTCACCGTCTTGCGAAGCTCGCGCATCCTTAGATTTCTTTCTAGCCATAATGCTTTGAGTTTGCTAAGTTCTTCAAAAATCAAAACAGTGAAGATTCGGATTATCTTCTTCGGACTTGAGTATCCAAACAGTAGAGCGATAACCCGATATGGTGAGACTTCAATTCTCAGTGAAAGCACCAAAATGTTAGATCCAAAAATGGCTCTAACACCCAAATTGCCTGAGTAAGCAGAGATTGATATCTATAATTGCAAAAAAAACACATAAAACGCACAAGATTTATAGTGGTTCGGCGTTAACGAGCCTACGTCCACTTTATATCTATGATTATACGTAAGATTCAAGTACAACCAATGATTTCTCTCTCAATTCTCACTTTTACAATAGTGATTCACTCAATAATTTCGAGCTAAGACTGATAAGAAATAATAGAATAGCAACAACGGTGGAAACAACACTCCAAACCCTAAAAGATCCTGAAAAATGCCAAGGCTGGGCTATTTATAGGTGATATTTACAGGCGGATCGTGGTCATACGTGGCACAAATCCTGAGGATCTTGGACTGGTTCGTGGGTAGATGGAGAAATAGTCAAAATGGCGGTTATGGACAGATGTAATGAGATCCGGGCCTTCCGGGTCATGGTAGACTAGTTCGTTGCCTTCATTTTCTGGCCACACGGATCGAGTCGTTGAGCTCTTGAGAGGACTAACCGGGTCGCTAAAGGTTGTCACGATCGGGGTTCATGATAGGGGACCGCGAGTCGAAAGCAATGTGGTGACCATTATCGGATTTTCTGGGGTTTTGGCGTGGGAGGCTTCATATTATCTTTGTGTGTGAACCTTGGTGGTTGGTCCAAAAAATAGCCAACACTATTCAAGTTAACATGTTCATACAATCCCTATGGATTCATCTAGGTTAAGTATTCCAATTCGTTACCAAGTCCATTTATGGTTATAATGGGCTAGACCTCCCACATTAGGCCTATAACTTGTGGATGTTGGATATACCAGTCGGGTCCGGACTGACTTCTTGCACAAGTTGGGCATAACCTCGTGTCTTAGCCCATCTCATATTTGTGCACTTAGATACCTCTTACATTAGATTCAACATTTGTGGTTGTTGAATATGTCGGTCGGGTCCGGGTAGACTTCCACCACAAATGCAATCTAACCTCGTGTCATAAGTGCCATTACAGTTTCCTAATTATTGTAATCCTAGGCATTTTAATTACTAACCAATTAATTATACCTGTGCCTTTATAGGTGTTCATGCCCATTTACCCAATTATATTCATAATGAATTATATGTTCAAATTCATACTTGACATTCAAGTTATGCCAATTCTAATGTTTTCCTCCGTTCTCTAACTAACGCATTCGCATATATTTGGCGTTATGTCTAAGCTAGAAAGTAGCCTAGCCATAAACAATAAAAGAGAAATATGACAATAGTGATTATTTTAACAAAAGTGACATAAACATGTGATTGGCATAGTGATAAGGTGGACATATAAAAATAGATCTAGCGAGCATGTGGTAATAAAACTAGATCTAACATACCAAGGATGTCATAATAGGCATGAATAAATAAGGATTCATATTTTCAATTAATGATATATCTAAATTAATCAACACATGATAGGTAAAGTTTAAGATCCACAAATGTGACATGATAAATTAACCACAAGCGAATTAGATCTATAAAGGTAGATCTAGCATGACATGATAAATTAACCACAAGCGAATTAGATCTATAAAGGCAGATCTAGCATGACATGATAAATTAACCACAAGCGAATTAGATCTAAAAAGATCTAGCATGACATGATAAATTAACCACAAGCGAAATAGATCTATAAAGGTAGATTTAATATCACATGATAAATTAACCACAAGTGAATTAGATCTATAAAGATAGACCCACATCATAGTTAGTTATAGATTCAAAAGTCCCAATAGATCGGATATGATAAAGATTTAGATCCAAGTCATAGAATATTATAAATTCACAAATTATGATAGATTTAATATGATTCAATCACAGTCATATCACGTTTACTTTTAATCATTTAAATCTAAAAGTAATTAACTTACCGTGTTTGGATTTTAGAAGATAGAAAAGAAATTGTTGGTGTTGAATCTCAGATCTATAGTTGAAACGCTTGAAGCTCTAACTGATTTGCTAAAGTTGATAGTTGTAGAAGATAATGGATCAAGTTCAATTCAGACAACGGCAGCGTTTGGCATCCATTGAATTCCAGTGAAGAAAACAAGAGAAATGGACCCGTATATATAGTTGCCAACCTCCAGAAACCGACTGCCACGTCAGCCCTAGGAGTGTCAATACCCCTGTAGGGGGGGTCGACCCCGGTGTCGACACCCCCTAGAGGGGTAGACCCCCCTAGAGCGGGAAATTAGCCGCCTTACGAAATTTTGATTTTTGAACAATTTTATAGATAATTTTTGACTTATATCTGACTCATATGTATATATATAGGTCCTCTGCGTGTATACAAACTTAAAATCCTCATAACTCCTTCATACGGTGTTCGTTTCACGCAAACCAAATGTCTATCTTGACCATAATTTTGAGATGGACGCAATGGTGTACTCCGTTTCCCTTAATTCCAAATATAAATTAATTATTATTTAATTTATCCTATTTGATGCTAACAAAATTACGGGGTGTTACATTCCCCCCTACTTAAAGTATTTTGTCCCCGAAATCTCCAAGTTGAGAAGAACGTATATCCTACCATCCATCATCCATTTACTCATCCATCAATCACTGGCATCCACTATCCTTAAAGATTTCTAATGCTTATATGAACATATGCAAAGGTTTGTTTTTATATGTCCCTATATTAATGCAAAGATTAGGCGGTCTACTAATTCAATCGACCTCCTTAATGCAATGTATGTGGTGTCATGTATCCAATATGTATGCAGATAATCCTATTATAACATGTGGGTTCTATATGTGTGCACACTCATTCGTCCAAATGCAACATCCATATGCTAATACATCCATTTCCATCCGTAAAAGAAAAGAAGATGCACACACATCCATATGCAGTATGAGGGTGATTGACCCGATCTACTACCTAATGTGTTTGTATATGCATCCACAAGCAGCCACTAGCAAACACTTGCATCCATCAAACATAACATGTCTCAAACACATGTTTACATCCATATGATTCTATCTAAAGGTCGAAAATATTATGGATAGGATAAATTCAGATGATAGAAACAAGCACAGATAATTTTTTTTGGAAGAGGAGTTAACACTACAACAAATAAGACTTTTTACAGCATTTAAAAAATGCCATAAAAGGCATTAACAGCGTTTTTGGATACGCTATGTATCAACATGCCGTTAAAAGTCTGAACCATACAATAGCAGTTATAAAACGCTATGAAAAGTATTGTCCAATGGCGTTTCTTTTGTGCTGTTAATACATTTCACAACATTTAGTTTGATTTTTTTATAGCGTTTATTTTTTGTTGTGATATTTATTTACAGCGTTTATGAATTGTCATAAGTATTTTTATGTCAAATTTTGAATAATTATTTATGGCATTTTAAAAGTGCTATTGAAAAATCATCATAAAAATTTTCAGTAGCATTTTAAAAACGCCGTAAATAGTTTAGAATCAATCCCAATAATTTGTAGTTGTTTAAAATCAACATATTATATCAATACCATATTTTATAATCAATGCATCATATTAATAACACATTTTATATTGATCACATAATTCATTACCAACAAGTAAAATTATATAATCAAAATATGCAATATTCTTACATCAAACGTACACATTATTTCATAAAATAGTAGTGAGACATCAAACAAGCACATATACAAAGTAGTAGCGATCAAAAATAGTATTTCATATATTCTTACGAACCAAAATATAGTCTTAGCAACAAAAATAACTTCAACCCATGACTAATCGCAACAATGTTTTCCATCAGCGTCGTCTATCTACCTATAAAGCAAAAATAACAAAATTCATTATTATTAGTACATTCAGAAGCCAAAACAAAGTTAATCACCTAAAAATCAAAAATTTCATTATTGTTAACCCACAACCGTCATCTCCTTATTAAACTTTTCTTTCATCTTTAAAAAACTGTTTTCTCTTTACTTTAAGATCCAACTGCCACTAAACCTCTTAACTGTGTTGTTAAACTCACATGCATGCAAGTGGATATAAGAAAAGGTAAGACACGGTAAAAAGCAGTCTGCCCAAAAAGATGCTGATGGACATGAATCACAGTTAGAGTTGACGGGTTGGGAAGAAATGATATTAATTGCTACTTAAACATTGCTTGAAGCAATGAAAAAATTGAACACAACCATAATCCACTTGATGTCGTATTTACCACACATGCATACAATATGCAGTTGAGACTTATGTAGTTTCCATGGTCCTTGTCCATGTATGCTCCAACGATTTTGAGATGTCAATGCACAAGTATGGTAAAGTGTGTCCCAGCAAAAAAAGTGCACTAGACTTTTTGTTTTTATAAAAAGTAGTAACTTATTAGCATTGATGCCAGTAGCTAATTATTTTTTAACATGTAATCCCTAGAAAGTTCCATATACACATGATTATATCTCTTTGTTCATCATTGTAGACATAGTATGGCTCACTGCCTAGTTATCTTATATTTTTTATTTTCTTTAGTTTGATAAGAGAATTTAAACATGATAAAAATATGTTCTTATGCTTTGAAAATAGGGCTTAAGAGCCATAAAGAAAAAAAATGAATTTCAACTTCACTTGAACCAGGTAACATGGTTTAATAGTCAGTTAAAGATTCCTTAATAAACTCATAGCTAACTATATGCAAGCAGACACACGAATTGCACGTAAAGGTCTCCTTTGGTAAAATACAAGTAAAATGAATGTTACCGGATCTGGTAATATTTAATGCTCAGACTCAACTCTTATATAGATAGAACAATGATAACCACTGGTCCACTAATTGAAAGGCACCTCACAAACATCACTTACCCAAATTCAGTTATAGTTAGAGACTAACCCAATTTCGGTTAAGCAACAACATGCACCAGAGCAGGGAGGATACATGCCATTTTCTGAGCTGAATTCACCATGGTTCAGTAAAGCCATATTTTACAAATGCTTGAAGACAGTACCCTATAAAAAAAATACAATAATTCAATATTTTCATGATATGGTTGGCATTGTAATTACTAAGAAAGAACAACAATGCCCCCTTTGCTAAGTTATTGCTTTTTGCACACCTTAATTTAGCATATATTTACACATTCGTTGGATTTGTGATTAGTGCTTTTCTGCGCACCTTAATTCAATATGTATTTACAAAATCAAAACAAGATCGGATTCATATCAAATATAACAAAATACACTTCATGTAGCATACACATTTAAATGCATGAAAATATACCTTTTCATAGGAATTTCAGCTAGCAATCTTCCATATAGCAACGCAATTGATTTTTGTCCCTATATAGCAAAATAAAATAAATTACCAGGGTGGAAATCTGGAAGAGCTATGTAATTATGCATTCCTATCCATATCCTCAAAATTGTAAATTTATTTCCTTCTAAATATGCAGTTGCATTACCACTTGTGCTGTGAGGTACAATTCCTCCTGTATTACTTGGTGCAGCTAAAAATTAGAAAAGAACAATGAATATCAATAGTAGTTACTTAAAGAAACACTAAAACTTCATCAAAAATCAGATGGGAAAAAAAATTTAAACATTACTCGCGTTGCCTTTGCCTTCAAGAATGTTTTCCAGTTGCTGAAAGTCCTTAGCAGCTTTCGAATTTGTTGGAAGCTTCAGTATAGCTGCATTATACGGCATTATGATCTGAATATCCAAACATTTAATGTATGTAAACATGTATATAAAATTAGCTTACTAGTGTAGGTAGAGATATTAAAAGGAGAACGATACTTGGAAGGAAGCTGAATAGCGTAATCCACGTTAATAGTCAATCCAAGACCCGGATCATTTCGATCCTTTATGAGAATGCGCACACACTTTTTAGCGGTCACTTGTTTATAACCATCGCAACAATCAAGGGTCGGAGCTTTAGCATCTCCTCCCACAAAAGGAAGACAAGTGGATAATCCGATTAGTTGGTTCACGCATTCATTGTAATCAGCTACAAAATCTGAATCTGACAGTTTAACGGTGCATGATAGTAGTATAGCAATTAACCGTGCATGATAGTTTAATGGTGCATGATAAGTAACTCATCAATATTCTGGTTAATAGAATATTGACATTTTTCCCTAATCTCAAGGCATAATGGCATTCATTCATATACATATTCATATTTCAAAACCAAAGAATATTGCTTACAACTATATGTCCTTCCTTTAAAGTTGTTGAATGTCTTATAGTTAACCTACTATTATTTATATGCCAGGTTTTTATACCAAGTTTACTATGGAAATTACTTTTTCCCTTTTCATTATTTCAGTATTTTAGAATATAGCAATCAACATATTATGTTGAAATACTCCAACAGGTTATAATATGTGATCAAAAGGCCAGCTTCAGCACTTTATGAAATAGCAGTCTAGCCTAAAAGTATAGTATAAAATAATTCAAGATAGTTAAAATTTCATAGCTCATAATTTTGCTAAGAGCCTTAATTCTTTATCTTCTTACTGCATAGCTCATAATTGGATACTGGAATTTTTCCCTGCTGAACTCTCATAATTATTCTTCTGCTTATGTCCACCAAACTTTTGTTTCTTATTAGCTATTTAAATTTGGACTTTTTTTAGCCTTCATCTTCCGAAGCAGAACCAACATTCATATTTGGACTACGCTAGAATGATCGAGAAAAAAACGGTGAAATTCACCGTATCATGAACTGGACGAACGCAATTCACGGGTGGTGGAAATTCAAAGAAAACCAGACAGCTCCTACTGCAGCTGCATTATTTGACTCACAGATTTTCGGTTGAAATAGCACTAGCGTTCATATTTTGCATTCCCTTTTTTGGTATGTGCATCCCCTATAATTATTCCCAACTGACAGATGGATATAAAAACATGTTGAAACGCTCTTGAAGTGTCCATGCCATATAATTCAGTTACACAATTGGCAAGAAACTGTATGTGCTGCTACATTGATACACTAACGTTCTTAGATATACGGTGAACTGTCGGGGAGAGGAAACCATATTACATTGAATTAGCGATGTCAATCTATGGTGAATGAATATATAACGTATGCTGCTGAAATTTGGCGTTTTCCATTGTGATGAAGTTTGAGATTTGGGAATTGAAGAAGGACGGTAGAAAAAAAGCAGAAATTTAGACATACCCGAAGGAGAGGAAAGGGGATCGTATAAAACACTGGCGCATTCCATGGAGATAACAACGAAGCTGTTTGGCTTCAGACGGACGAAAGTTTTCATATGCGCAACTGAAGTAAGAGAAACCAACAAAGTCGGTTTGATCAACAACCCTGTGCCATACCAGTATGCCTCATGCATATATTTTATATAAGCCTACTGATATTATATATACATATTGCGTATATGTATAAAAGTAAAAACACATCTCACTGGTTTTATTCACTACAATATAGGTTTTATTTCAGGTTTGGAAAATATAATGCACATTCCTTTATTAAGATTCATGTTCTCGTAATATTGATTATAAAGCAAGGAAACAAAGTTTCGACTCTAAGTCATATCATAACTATTCAGTTAATTTTTAAGTAAACTATACGCCTCATTTTTAAGGTACAAATTTTATTAGGAATTGTAATATATTTTTGTTAGGATTTTAGTATACTTTAACAATACCCAATTGTAACCATATTGATTTAATCGAGAACAAATCAGAAAATAGATAACTTGATTAGTGGAAGCGTACCTGAATCCGTAGTTAATTATTGCACTACCTGAATTCCATAATCGATGGCCAAGGAGAAGATGAATTTAGTTCGGTCTTCCAAATTGACACAAACCCTAGATTAGATTCAGCTCTCCGTAGAAGAGGTTAGAGAGTTTCTAAGGCTTGTGTAATTCGGGGACCATAACCCTTTATTTATAGAGTTGACATTTTGTAATTCGGCCCTTCAACAAATTATAAAATGCCCCGATATCTACATATTAGGCCCATGATAACTTAAATTTTAAGCCTTTTAATTCTAATCTAAAATTAGATCACTTTAATTAGGCTTTACACCAAAATAGCACAACACATTTTATTTTACATATGTGATCCAATTGTCGAAATATTCCAACAATTTTCAATATAATTGTTATACTTTTCAGCTATACATATCAACTTATGCTCAGCAAACAGAGCTTGTTTGTCCCTCAAACTCCATCCATCAAAGAAATCAGTGCAGTGCCATATGTATGGAGTTTGTAGCTCCCATACAAAGTTTATTATTTGCACCGTTCCTTGGTGTACAAAAATATGGGTTTTGATTAAAAAGAGAACCTTTCTTCTACCAGCTTTGCAGCAACCAAATACCTATATTATACTCTTTCTAAACCAATACTCTTTATTTTAAAAACAAATATCTTCTCTTACCCATCAAATCGTAGCAGTGCTATTTTAGGGAATTCGAGATGCTTAAATGTAGCTAGTACTCTATTATCTAGCTCACATTCTATCTTATATTTATATAGAACTGCAGGTACCCTTTTGTATGTGTGCCTTTTTTTAAGCATAAAAGTAGTCTTGTTTATATATATCATACATATATATACCATACTACCTTGTATCATTATGGACATAAATATGTGCCGTAGCATCCATGCGAAAATGTGTACAAGTTTTAAAATACTTTATTAAAACATATATAATTCAAATCCATTTCTGGGTTGATGGCATAAGCACCTAATATCATCAGCTCCATATTCTAGCACTGTTTACACATTATTTACGCAAGGCCTCAACACGATAGTTTACTGCATCTCCATTAATATATATTTTAGAAAGACACCGAGATTGCCACAGCCTCCTGACCACCTCCGACTTCCAAACTTCCATCATCAGGCTGAACTACTTCCAAACAGCTACCATCTAATACTCTCTTTGCAGCACAATTAAAACTTCCACTCAAGCCCCACAGCAAAGCCACCTACACTACCCGCATCTGACCGACCATGCAAATCACTGCCTCCTACCATCAACTCCTACATGTCACTATTAAACGAACACTCAAAATAATCTATCCTAAGTCCTAAACAACCAGACATCATCTTTCCTGTTACACCAATGCCATTGCTCCATCTCTCCACTCAACAATGTCCATTCAATAATCCAAGAATGTATTATAGATAACACTCAAATAATTGTACTCAAGTAAAGAATTTAAATGATCGTTCACATTTCAAAACATGTATGACACAATTTTGTATTAGGTCGTAGTATTTATTAAATTGCAGAGTGCTCAAATTAAATCTTTAATGATTCAGAAATAGCAGAAAATGAAATTCCACGTACCGAAACTTGCATCCCTTATAACATTCTAAGCAAGTCAAGAAACCGCAGTGTCAGTGGCATCTTCAATATGTTGTAAGTTGGATGTCGGTCCCCATAAATGTGCATTCTAAGCAGGTCGTTTCTCTCGCTTTTTTCAACAATTTCAATATTTCTTTCTTGTGGCATTGTATTTTCATTGACTACTTGTGGGTGTTCTTGAATTTGAGCATCATTATTTTTCGGAATTGTCTTCATTTTGGATATTCTTGCTAACAGCGGTCCTCTTTCTTTTCATACTTTTACCCGTTTTCTGCAATTAAAAAATAACATCATTTTGGCCTAGGATATCGTATGAACTATTAATAAGCATCTAGTATACACATACACTACTACAGCTAAGTCATAAATAAAAAATATTCAAGTTTAAAAAATAAAAAATAGCCACTACTTGCAGTTCAAACTATTTTATTGTACTGGTGTTGATGAGTGTATTACAAATCAAATGTTGAAAAATAAACTGATACACATTGAACAAAGTGCATGCACAATAGAAGATAGCTGAAGTATAAGCATAATGGGATGGCAGTACTAATGAGTCAAGAGCTTGCATTTGGATTCAGATGCATTGCAGTTTTAAAGGTCTTGGATAACCACATTCCATGGTAAGTGCATTGCAGTTTTAAACCTAATGATTCTTTAGCCAGTAAAAGTGGAGTGCACTTAAAATTAGCTTGTACGGTACAAACGCATGAAAATAAAACTAGCAGTAGACCAAAAAGGAATCAAGCATAAACCACACCACCCCTGGCCAGACTCAGGTCTGACCAAGTGACCGAAAAGGTGGTCGGGCTAATGAACAAATAGTGATGAACTTTCACTTATTCCACCAGACTCTCGCACCAAAACAAAAAATCTCTCCACTTCCGAATGCTACCACTAACACATGTGCTGACGTTGTATAAGAACTTTTGGATCTACATCTAGGACGACAGCAGTTGCATATTTGCAGTTTTATACTTCTTTGCAAATTAGCGACAATCCAAAATATTATATGCCTGACAATGTTGAAAATTTTCTAAAACCAGTCTTAGGTTTTGAAATTTATATGACCATAATGCAGATAACTGTGTTTTCACTACTTAAGAATATGGCAACCAAAAGTTCACAATACACATGTCGATAATAATGCTATAAATGTTCAGGTTCATGTTCCAGAAATTCCAACTGATATTGTTTCGAAAAATCTAAGTAATGCATGGAAATGTAAAGGGAAAACAAAAATTGGAGTTTCAACTGCCTTGACTTTTCTCATGTCTAAAGCACAATATGAAAATCTATAGGGAAAACAGAAATGGGAGATTCAAGGAAAGTGGTTAATCACTGATGCAATTCACCAGCACAATATGTTCAACTACAAGTATAAAGCAAGAAACAATTGTACAATTTTGATATTTCTCTATAGGGCAAGAAACCGATAGGTGCAACATCTAACTGTCTGTTTTAACTTCCTTCGCCAACAATTTCCATCACTCACCAAAATTCAATCCAATATTATTAATGTATACAAAACATCATAATATACACATGTAATCTGACCAAAAACTAAATCAAAGAAAATCCCCAGTTCGACCCAGACTGCTTCAAACAAGGCATTATTGTTATGCTTAATAAGGTCAATACGCTCACTACGTACACATCATTTATCCATCCAAGATTTTGAAAACAATAATTCATCAACAACAAATATCTTGTGTCTAATGAAGAGCAAACTACATCATGCAAATTAAACATGTACTAACAAAGAATCTGTTCAAATTGAATATATATAAATGCCTACAGATTGGATAAAAAGATCATGTTCAAATTGAATATACTCACATGCCTATAGATATTCAATGGCCAACTGAAGAAGCACAAAGGAAGCAGAATTAATGTAATGGGACGACTGCGATGTAAATTAATCGAAGAAGTATAACCGATTACGACCAAATTTTTGTAATTAATAGAAGATGGAGACGATTGCGACGGAGATGGGGACGAGAATGAGAACAAACGAAGACGAGCCCATGGTGACAACTTCAATTGAACACCTGTAATTGGAAAACAACAAACGGAAGCAAACAAGACGGGTTTCTGTAATGGATTTGGATGGGTGTATTGATTTGGGGAAAGGGTTTTCGGAGATAATATGGGAAGTGGGATTCCGTGAAATGGAGGGAAACGAAATTTTTTAGTGCCTTAATTTCTAACAGCGTGTAAGATGCAGTATACTATTATTTTACGCTAAAACTGAAAATTATTACCGCACGTCGTGGTCAATCGGCATAACCTCTTGCTAAGAAAGTTACCTTTTCTTGTAGTGTAAGAACATACCCTCGAAAAGGAAAGGGTACGAAGCCTGAATCTTGTCTTCGGTCTCCCAAGTCGCATCCTCTGGGTTATCTCCCCATTGAACCTTTATCAGCTTGATTTCTTTATTGCGTAGTCTCTTAACTTCTGATCCAAGAATACGGGTAGGAACTTGTCTAACTGTTGCCTCTCGTTCCACTTCTACTTCCTCTAATATACTTGGCTCAACAACTTCCGCGGTGTCATGCAAACACTTCCGCAAATGAGAAACGTTGAAAACATCATGAACACCAGATAAATTTTCTGGAAGCTTTACTTTATAGGCCATTTGGCCACTCCTCTCGGTTATGGGAAATGGCCCCACAAACCTAGGTGCCAAATTCCTTACTGATCCGAAGTGAACCACATTCCTCAAAGGTGACACTTTGATAAAAACTAGTCTCCCACTTCGAATTTGATGTCAGTCCTTCTCTTGTCTACATAGGATTTCTACCTATCTTGGACTGTCTTCGTCCGCCGTTGAATAATGTCAATCTTCTCGGATGTTTCCCTAACCATATCTGGTCCAAGTAATAATCTTTTTGTAGATTTCCAACAATAAGTTGGTGATTTACGGGGTCGTCCGTACAATGCTTCAAAGGGTGTCATGCCGATGCTGGCTTGATAGCTGTTGTTATAGGAAAACTCTACTAAAGGAAGGTGCTCTTCCCAAGTCCCTCTAAAATCTAGGATACACAGCCTTAAAAGATCCTCAAGAATTCTGTTCACCCTCTCCGTCTGCCCATCGGTCTGAGGATGATAAGCGGTGCTCAAACACAACCTTTTACTTAATGCTTCTTGCAAGCTCCTCCAAAATTCACTAGTAAAGATAGGGTCACGATCACTTACGATGATGGAAGGTACTCCATGAAGATGAACTATCTCACGAACATAAACTGCTGCCAACCATGTTGTCGTCCTCTTACTCTTAACTGGTATGAAATAAACGCTCTTAGTAAGCCTGTCTATTATCACCCAAATTCTGTTGTTGCCCTTCCTTGATCTAGGAAAACCATTTATGAAATCCATGGAGACGCTCTCCTACTTCCATCGCGAGACCTCTAAAGGATGAAGTAAACCACTGGGCTTCCTTTGCTCAGGTTTGCCTTGCTGGCAAATCAGACATTAAGAAACAAACTATGCTACATCTTTCTTCATTCCATCCCAAAAGAAAAACCTTTCTCAAGTAGCTCCCCTACTTTCTCTTGGAGCCATATGGCACATAAGCAATGCAACTAGCTTTGCATTATCCACTAAATATATGCAGAAATCGATCTCGCGCCTTGGAGTAGACCCTGAACCTCATCAAAGACATTAGGATACTCACGGATTACTGGAACAGATTTTAGATCATCGATAGATGCGTCAAGGACTCTAGGAAACTCAACATAACAGACACCTTGGGGTCACAAGAAATCTTGAGGGTCCTTCCTTGGCAAGTCAATAGTCTAACGACCCTCCTCTCACAACCCAGAATGGCACCATACGTGGTAAGCCAATCCGTTCCTAGAATCAACCCATAGCCCATAAACCCAAGCACATATGTGTCGCACTCAAACTCGACGCCTAAAACAGATATCCTCAAACCTCGACAAATCATAGATAAATGAGCCGAACGACCAATGGGGTTTGACAAACTAGGGATCCACTACCATACTAGTAATTAAGTGCAGAGATTCAACCACAGAACTAGATATAAATGAATGTGAAGCGCCAGAATTAAAAAGTGTTCTAATAGGATGATTGGAAAGAGAAATTAAACCTTCCACAGAAATTTTTATACCTCTGTTAGGAGCATTGATTGCAAGAGCATGCACCTGCCCTCTAGAAGTTCATGTCCTTTGACCTTGTCCCTGTGATCCCTGTTTCTTCGGGCAATCCCTAGCAAAGTGTCCAACCTCTCCATAAACAAAGCAAGCATTCTTCATTTTCCTGCAGTCCTTGGCCAAGTGACCCTCTCACCCGCAACTATGGCACTTCCTCTTACCCTTAGCCTTGTCATTCTTTCCGCCCTTCTTCTGTTGTTGTTGATGTCCATTCTTGGGCCATATCTTTTTAATTTGTGTTTCATCAACCTTAATTTCTTCTTTTTCAATTTTATTTGAACTTTATCTGTGTTCCCTTCCTGGACCATCATTTTTTTTCATTCTTGGGCTGTGCTCCTTAGCCCTAACTCCCTTGTTCTCGTTTTTACCATCCTTGTGTAACATGCTAACAAGTCTCTCGAAAGTTGCCTCCATTGCACGGAAATCCTTACAAAGCTTGAGAAAATTAGCCGCAGGCGATACTACTGCAGCTATAGATGAAGGTTAGGCACTTTATTGCCCTTCGACATGTGCCTCAGTTAAAACATTCCTACGGCATCATGCCGGAATGGGGACACCTTTCAGTAAGAATCGGTTCCCCAAACAAAAAGGAAAAGGAATCAAGTGGAGAATCGGGTGATATTACATATGGCTTTGGGGTATATGTTTTCAAAACAGACTTTTCTTGTTGAAAATGCTTTCTTTTAAAACCTTTTTGAAAATTATTTTCAAAAACTTTATCCAATCTGGTAACCTTCAGCTCTGATACTAAGTGTGACGCCCCACGTCCGTTAATGTCACTCACAAAGGGAATGCATTAAGTTTCGTGAAGCATTATAAGTAAACAGAACAGAAATATTACAAGACAGATATATAAAATAACAGCAGAATAAAAAATTTATTTATTATAAAACACCTGGACTAAAAATTCACATGTTTGAAATGCAAAAACCGATTACAACATAAAAGCTACTGTCTTGTACTATCAGAGTACATAAATATATAAAAGAAAACATAATTCCCCAAAAAGAGACAAAGCCATAGTAGAGATAAGAACTTGAGCCATACTTCGAAAGAAGCTTCTCGCAAGACGATGACCGAGTCTTGACTAAGCCCGAGTATTCCCACCCTGAGAACCTTGGCGGCGGAATGGAAGAAAGAAGAGGAAACAAAAAGGGTCAGACATAAAGTCTGGTGAGTCTAGTTACTTTTAGCAAGTAAATAAATAAAAGTAGCATGACAGGCATATAAATTGGACAAGAGAGATTACTACACAAAAGGCAGGTGTGACAAGGTAGTCAGGATAAGGTGTATATGCTTCCCTAATGATTACTCTGCACTATTACTAGTATAACCAGAATGAGATGATCCCTTCCACTATAAGGTGGTAGACTTAGGCATATGTCCAAATATATCCTAACTACTACCCTAATCGATTGGCTCCCTACTCCGTAGATACCCTGTGCCGGCCCCACAGTAGGATGTATCACTTCCTAAAGTGGCAACCCTTCATTTTTAAGAAGTGCACAACAATATCTACTGATGTCACAGCGTCTTAATTCCCATGGCAAGCCGGACCCATGCACGCACATGACTCCGTTGGTTTCCTACGCTATTGACACCGCCCCTTCGTTTTGGATCTCTTACAATCAACCTAGTAAGCGTTCCCCTACTCCGACCTAGTTCGGAGTACTTGTTTGATACCTAGATGGGTTACTGGCTTAAACGGGTCCCACACACAAGATGATACAAGATCCCCTAGGGTTGCATCCCTACTACTAGGATTTCAACTGGTTATGCCTAACAGTCCAACATGTAAAACATGTTAAGTTGTCAGGCCTATATATGTAAACATTACCCAATCGCCACAAGATTTACATAACCCTCACTGATCCAAGCAAGTTTACTTAACAAAGTTGCATAACCCCAAAGTATAAAATAGGTTAAGTTTGTGGGCCTTACCTCATGTCTTAACCCGTCTCAAATTTGTGCACTTAGACCCCTCACATCAGATTCAACATTTGCGATTTCTAGATATGCCGGTCGAGTTTAGGCAGACTTCCACCACAAATGCAACCACAAGTTGGGCCTTACCTCATGTCTCAACATTTGCGATTTCTAGATATGCCGGTCGAGTTTAGGCAGACTTCCACCACAAATGCAACCACAAGTTGGGCCTTACCTCATGTCTTAACCCGTCTCAAATTTGTGCACTTAGACCCCTCACATCAGATTCAACATTTGCGATTTCTAGATATGCCGGTCGAGTTTAGGCAGACTTCCACCACAAATGCAATCTAACCTCATGCCATAAGTGCTATTAAAGTTTCTAATTACTGTAATCCTAGGCATTTTAATAATTAACCAATTAATTATACCTATGTATTTATAGGTGTTCATGCCCATTTACCCAATTATATCCGTAATGGATTATATGTCCAAATTCATACTTGTCATTCAAGTTATGCCAATTCTAATGTTTTCCCCCGTTCCCTAACTAATGCATTCGCATATATTTGGCATCATGTCTAGGCTAGAAAGTAACCTAGCCATAAACAATAAAACGAAAAGATGAAAATAGTGATTATTTTAACAAAAGTGACATAAACATGTATTGGCATAGTGATAAGGTGGCTACGCAGTTAAAGCCCTGCTAAAGCCCCGCAGTATCCTAGCTATAGCTCATAGCGCTCTTCAGCCGCTACACTATTTTAATTTAGCGCTAATGAAAGTAGCTCCGCTTCTAGAGTCACTATTTTTCGTTGTATCCGCTAAATCAAGGTTTTTTAGCATATGCTTTAGAAGTATTAATATATAGAGCTTGATTTAACTAGTTCTATTTTCAAAAAAATTCAATAAAATTAGCATAAAGGGCTAAATTTAAGGCATAAATGCCTAATATATGGTAACAATCAATTACACTCATCAAATTTAGCATGTAAAACTATGATATTCAGTGATTTTGTTATATAAGATTAATTCATATTAGTTTCTTGCAAAAATATAATGTGAGAAAGATGATTAATTAGTTTTCAAATATTTCATTTTATATCTAATTAACCTTTTTGTGCCTCTGCTATATCCCCACTATTTCCCCGCTTTATCCCCGCTACACCTTTTTACACCTCCGCCGCTAAAGAACCGCTAAGCGCTTTAACTGTAAGGTGGACATATAAAAATAGATCTACATGTGATTATAAAAACTAGATCTAACATACCAAGGATGTCATAATAGGCATGAATAAATAAGGATTCATATTTCCAATTAATGATAGATCTAAATCAATCACCACATGATAGGTAAAGTTTAAGATCCACAAATGTGATATGATAAATTAACGACAAGCGAATTAGATCTATAAAGGTAGATCTTGCATGACATGATAAATTAACCATAAGCGAATTAGATCTATAAAGGTAGATCTAGCATGACATGATAAATTAACCACAAGCAAATTAGATCTAAAAAGATCTAGCATAACATGATAAATTAACCACAAGCGAATTAGATCTGTAAAAGTAGATCTAGTATGACATGATAAATTATCCACAAGCAAATTAGATTTAAAAAGGTAGATCCACATCATAGTTATGTCATAGATTCATAAGTCCCAATAGATTGGATATGATAAAGATTTAGATCCTAGTCATAGAATGTTATATATTCAAAAATTATGATGGATCCAATAGATTCAATCACAGGAATATATCCAAACCACAATCATATCACATTTACTTTTAATCATTTAAATCTAAAAGTAACTAATTCACCGTGTTTAGATTTTAGAAGATAGAAAAGAAATTGTTGGTGTTGAAACTCAGATCCATAGTTGAAACGCTTGAATCTCTAACTGATTTGCTTAAGTTGATAGTTGTCGAAGATAACGGATCCCGTTCAGTTAAGACACCGGCAACGTTTAGCCTCTATTGAATTCCAGTGAAGACAACAAGAGAAATGAACCTATACATATAGCTGCCAGCCTCTAGAAACCCACCGCCACGTCAGCCTTAAGGTTTTCAACAACCTTGTAGGGGGGTCGACCATGGTGTCGATACCCCCCTACGGGGTCAACCCCGTAGAGCGGGAAATTTGCCGCCTTACAAAATTTTGATTTTTGAACCCTTTTTTGGATAAGTTCCGACTCATATCTGAATCATATGTATATCTATAAATCCTCTGCGCGTATACAAACTTAAAATCCTCATGACTCCTTTATATGGTGTCCGTTTTACGCAAACCAAATGTCTATCTTGACCAGAATTTTGAGACGGACCCAATGGCGCAGTCCTTTCTCTTAATTCCGAATATTAAATTAATTATTATTTAATTTTCCTCTTTTATGTTAACAAAATTATGGGATGTTACAAACGTATTCACCTCCACTACTTTCTGAGGCTTGCAACCGATCGATGTTAACTAGTCGGATTCATAAAGTTGTATTTCATTAGTGCAATGAGCTTTACTAACGTATCGAGTCATATTGATTTTGTCAAATTTCCCTTTGCTGAGTGCAAGATGACTTTTCCTTATCCCAATGTCGTGATGAGCCCATCGTGTGCTTTCCGAACATTGCCCAATCTTATGTGGTCGTGTTACTCTTTTACCACGGGTCATCACGAATTGCATAAGATGAATGTGATAAACCTTACCGAATTTCATTGATTTAGTTTGTCGTACTAGAAGCTTCTAATTTATTGGCAAAATCTATTTTCCTTTGCCGGCTTATTTAGAGCTTCTGAGCATGCCGATATATCTATGAACCTGGCTTTAGTGGCTGATTACATGCTTAAATCTTTGAAAGATGTTGACGAATAAAATAGGACCAAAATACTTCTTATCAAAAAAGGATTCTTTCCTGGACCTGGGCTACTTGTACTTACTCGGTCCTTTCTTTCTAGAGGAATTTATTCTAATTCCTGCTCTATGCCTAAAGCACTTGATGCCTGGGTCCATGACAAATATGTTTCATTGAAAATTTCACTGAGGAGTTCTTATCGATCAATTTGTAAGCAGAAGGTCTTGCTAATTGATCAATTTAACTATGCTTGGTCAGCTCAAAGGGCTGCTGAGAATAGATTAGTCGTGAAGCTGCAAGTCAATGCTAGTTTGCGGGAAATGACTGCTTCTCATGAGTTAGAAGTTTTCTCTTTGAAAGGTAGAATATTGGAGCTTGAGCAAGAAAGAGATCAGATTCTTTTAGACAAAACGACTACTGATCAAGTTATGCTTAAGCTTAAGCCGATGCTGATGATACTTTATTTAGATTTTATAAACTCAGTGTCATGAGACGAGGTAGTTTATCATTTTTTACAAAATAGCTTCCTCATCACTTTGACTGAGGCTTGGAAGTCAATTATTGTCGGCCTTGAGTGTTATGACAAGGACGCAAGTCAACCAACCGCTATTGCTTCCCTGGTTAAGCCTGGAAAACTTTTAACATATCCATTGGTTCTTTCAGATGCGGGAAGAGGAGTTGAAGATTTTTTGATTGCTCTTTTATACCTCAAGCAGCTTTTTGCTTATGATTTATTTTGACTGGATATTGTGCGACTGTCAGCATTCACTTTTGGACTATGTAAACAACTTATTCGACGATATAAAAATGCTTCTGCTTTGCTGTAATTTAGCTTGTGCATTTCCATGTGTTCGATTCTTTGCTGAGTATACATCTTTTATTTTTCGTAGTATCGTGATGAGCTTGTGGTATATTTTCCTAGCATTGATTTTTTTCTCAATGTGTTGGTGCTGCCCCCATACCATAGATCATCATGAACTACTAAAACTGGGCACGATCGACTTTAGTGAATTTTCTTCGAGTATTATTAGGGCATTGAAATCTTCTGTATACATACACACATACATATATATATTTAACGAGGACATTTGGCTCTCGTCATTATATTTAAAGCTTCTAAGCTTGCTTATTTGCTCGGAATCCCAGCTTGGTTAGTTGATCTTACGCTTCTCTTTGAAATGCTTTACCTTCTATGCCCTTGGTTGAGAGGTTTCATATTGATTTTTGTCCAATGTTAGTCTACTATCTTGCTGGTTAGTTCAGACATTGGAGGTTTTCGCCAATTGATTGACCAGTTTAATCCAAGTATCAGTAGATTCACAAGGGACACCCTTGCTTGGGGAAGACTTTGAGTTTCATTCCCAATATCTACCGTTTCCGAGATGATTAGATGCTACACAAATTAATTGGACACCTCCGGAGAGGTCGTTTAGGCCCGTTGACCGCCGAGTCTGAGATGATTAGAACTCTTTCGAGCTAATGAGACGCCTTAAAAAAATTTGTTAAAGCCCAACACTTGCCGCATCTAGGATGACCTATTGCTATGCATATAACTGGACATCTTTGAAGAGGTCTCTGGCCGACATTCTTCACATCTGGGATGAACAAATGTTACGCAAATGATTGAACGTCTCCTAAGAGGGCTTGTATCCAACGTTCTTCACATCTGGGATGACCAGATGCTACGCAAATGATTGGACACCTCAGAAGAGGTCTTTGTAGCCCAGTGTTTGTCTTAATGGTGTCAGGTATTACTGACATTGGCGATCAACTGGGTGACCTTAGAGAGGTCTTGGGTTTAAGCCTAGTGTTTGTTGAAATTGGGTCAGGTATCATTGACACTGGATATCAAGCCCCGGGAGAGGTCTTGGGTTTAAGCCCAGTGATTGTCGCAATCGAGTCAGGTATCACTAACACAGGCGATCAACTGGGTTCCCCCAGAGAGGTCTTGGGTTTAAACCCAATCCAATTCCTGTCTTGTCCGTCCTGATTAACTCAAAATCAAAAAGATGGATACCCCTTTCGGCTCAGATTTCTGTTTATGTTGGTCCTTCCATCTTGTTGCCGGTCCTTCCAACATAGGATTGGTACTTCCAGCCTAGGTTTGTTGGCCCTTCCAACATTGAATACGATGTTTGCTCATCCTCTCGCCGGATAAATCCAACATCATTAAAGTCAGACTGGACATCCCCGTTCAGCGAGCCTAAGATCAGCATCCCTTCAGCCTGTCAAGCTAGGCCTAGAAGGAAAGAAACTTGATGTCGGCTACAGGCTAGGATTTCTGATAAGCCCAAAGTCATCTTTCCTCCAACCTGTTAAGTCAGGCAGCGGGGGAACTACCCTGGACACCCCCGTTCAGCGAGCCTGAGATCAATATTCTTGTACTCGTTAAACCAGGCCTGGAAGGAAAGAAACTGGTCGTCGCCTACCGGCTAGGATTTCTGATGTGCTGGTCCTTCCAGCTAGGTGTTGCATTGTTCCACAGAGCGGATGTTAGTTCTTTTATTGGAAACTATCACGATTTATGGAACTAAAGCCTTGAATCTTGCACTTGGGAAGGTGCCCCTATGGTGGAACGTACAACCTTTTAGCTACTGATTGGACTGAGCTGCTCTTTATCGTTTTGTGGGGAAGACGCCAATCTTTCTACCGGGTGTTTGTCTTAGTAGGTGACCACGGCTGGAGATTTGATGTCCCTAACTTCCTACTTTAGGAAGTGCCCCTTTGATGAAATGTGATGTGCAGCTTTACGACTCTGTGCCCATTTGCTGCGATTTTCATTTCATGATTCTGGACAGGTCTTTCTTTTGATTTACAAGGCGGTTTGCTACATCAATAGGTTTACTCCATCTGATGATTTCGGTACCCAACACTTGAGTTGTCCTATCGGGGTATGCTGGTAAGGGTCACCAGATTTTATCAGACCGCAAGTCAGTAAGTGCCTTTTTGATATCCTGCAATGTTAAATCGATTTTAGTGATTTCCGATCAATTGGAATAATCGAAATAAAGCAAATGAAGACTTCTTATTATATGGAAATTGACATAGTAATTGCTCAATTACAATTCCCCCTTTTACCATAGGGAGTTAATATTTGTAAAAGAAAGCATAACAATTTTTCATAAGGACTAAGAAGTGTTTTTTTGAAGAATGTTGACACAAGCGGTCGTTATTCCAAATTCCTGGTATTGAAACTTCATCAAAAGTCGACAATTTATAGATGCCATCCAGAAGCTTTTGACTGATAACATATGATCTTTGCCAATTAGGCTCAAATATTCCAACATCGGCCTTTACAGAGCTTTTGTATGGATGTACAGTGTCCACCCGTTATGATAATATCATTACGATGTACATTATATTTCATACTGTGTTCTCCTTGATCAACTCATGTCAGTCCATATCTGAAGTCTACGACCAGTTCACGAATGGAAGAGAAATCACATACATGTGATCACGTTGACATATCCATTACGAGTTGTGTTTGCATATATGCTCACCCCACTTAATATACTGGTTCCATGGACTTCATAGCTTTTCTACAGTCATATTTGCATGTAACGTGCCAATGCACTTTTTGTATTTGCAGTGGTGTGTTTCTGTTAATGCTAGGATTCACGTCAACATATTTTTCTAGTTCATGTTTTATTTCGCCTGCATATTACGCATTGCTTCAAGGATGAAATCATACTAATCGGTATAGTGTGGAGACTGACCAAGTTTTACGTTATGTACACATGCCCTTTGAAAGCCACGTCATTCTCTTTGTTATAATATAACATGTCGTTCACTTGTGCTTGCGACGTGTTGTGTTGTATTCCCATTGCACCATTTGGCTTTGTCCTCTAGTGAAAAATGGGATCAGAAATTACATTTTGTGCCATTGCATTTATATACTTTTACTATTCAAAAAAGGGTTCAAATATTACGAAAGTGCCATCCTCTTTTATTTGGTTCATACCAACCCATTAAAGCCTACTGGTCCACGTGAACATCAATTCTTGTATTATTTCTTATATCTTCCACCATGTATATATTTTATGCTGACGTGTTGCACATATGAGGCCAACAACTATTGTATATGACATAGTTGTATACACAATTATATGGTTTTTGTTTGATGATAATAACCAAATAAATATTATTTTAAATGTGTTTGTTATTGTACTGTTCTATTTATACATCACAGACAGGAATATAATATTTATATTTAAATGGAACACGATTGTACAAACATTCATATATTCATACAGTATTTTATTTCAACTAAATATTATATTTCAAACATTCAAACAGTACATCTATTTATAACTCCACTATTTACAATCCACTTAAATATGTTTGAATATTTCTGACATGATACATCACACATGAAATTGTAATATTGAAGGAATTCAAATAAAATACACAGATTGAATTGATCAACAAAAATATATTTTATTTCAATCAAATCTGTTTATTACAAATAACAGTACAATTTTATTCACGTCTATAATCGATTTCATATACACATATTTCACATTACATACATCATTCATCACATAGTATATTTACATATACACACACGCTAACACTATGTCTTCAGTCTTCTGAATCTTCACGTGCTCCAAACCAGTTCACCATGTGCAAACCTAACACATACAGAAGAACACACATAGTAGACTACAACAAAAATAAAGTTCAATAAAAGCAAATAAAAAATATATTTTTAAATTTTATTTGCCTTAGAATTACGGTGTGTTTCTCACCATTTTTTAGACTTGGTCTGATATGCAGGGACTGATAAAATTGTCTGATGGCTGCATATACACATGTGTATAAATATACACGTGTGCACTGCCTTGCCAATCAAAATACAGCAGTGTGCAATGGAGGAGTAGCCACGTGGACCTTGTCGACTCAGTGCAAACCAATGTGCAAATGGTCGAGCCAAAAGTGCAAATAAAAATGAAAAGCCAAAATGGTCGAAAAAATTCAAAGGTGATGCAAGTATACATGGAGAGGTCAAGCACAAGTAAACATGGGGTGGTCGAGCTATGTTCAAACACAAAAATGGTGATGCAGCCAACATGTAAAGCAAGTGTGAAAAGAATGGATCATATTCAAATCAAGTGCCAAAGTTTATAAGTCATGGTCAATGCTTAAATCAAGGGAAACATGAAATATGTGCATGTCAGGTGTGTAAAAACAAACAAGAATACATGCAACCAAACAGGTCTAGGCAGAAAACACATCAAGCAATAAGGCAAAAACTACAACCAATATGCAACAATGCCAAAGTTTCAGAACTGCCAGAGGATTCAAGTTACAATAAAACAGGTGAGGCACGGCAAAAATTACCAAAGTGTAGTATCAGTTAAGGTGTTAAAATCAGAGTCCAACATCAATTAAATAAGTTTGGCAAGATCAAATGTTGTTTCTGTTCAAAGGAATATCAAGAGCAGTACCCATATTTGATCAGTAAAGAGTTAACATGGTAATCAAGCATTATATCTATTCTTATCAATATGTTTAGCAACACCTCACAGCATGCAGTGGGAAATGAAAAAGTGTAAGAAGAAAACTGGATTAAGCAAGTATCAATACAACAGATAAAACCAAAAATCATGGCAAGTCAAGGCAGTAATAAATGGACATTTGAATTACCAGTTCAGGTAAATCGCAGATCAATGAAACTGCAAATACAAACACGAGTACAAAATATTGAAGGGAGGGGCCATAAATAAACAAAGCACAACAAATATGTCAAGTTTAGCATCAGTTCTTATTTTCAGCAAGATCAAATCAATATCGAAACTGTTCTTGTCTAAGAAAAGGTATAAGTAAAAGTTTTGGCAAATCTGTACAACATTTTTTTATGAATCAATTCAAGCCAAAATTCAAAGTACATTTTTCATATGGTCAAAAACAGTTTTTCTAAGGGAAGAACAAGTATAGTAATTGTTCTTACCAGCATTGTATCAGTTTTTTTTAAGGAGCAGTTTTTGTTAAGAAATCACAAATTCTAGTATTCGCGGCAATATGCTCAAAAAATCTGGAGAATACAAGACAAATTCAAAGTCGAAGATCTATCAAGCAAGTTTTCAGAAACATATATAAGCAGAGCAAAAATAGGAGAAAATCATACAAATTCAAAATCAAGGAAAATTCAAATCCTAGAACTCACAACAATAAACACTTAAGACCAATTCAAAACCATGAAGATTTCATGCCCAAAAAGTACGTATATCATGACTCAATCTAATGATGAAATCAGAGAAAAGATCGGATTTTAATCCTATTTAAACAACTATCCTCATCGGTAGAAAACCATCCAAGTTCAAGCACAATCAAAGAGAAATTCGAATTCCAAATCATACCAGAAAAAGGAGAGTACTTGGATCCTTCAACTCAATAAAAGAAGAAAACGTGACTACGAATTAAAGAACATCAGAGACGATAGAGAATCAAAGGTCTCGTGCTTCAGAGATTAATTAATTCATCAAGTATCGAATCAATTTGGGAAGATTTCAGTAAACCCTAGTAGCCGCCACCATTTACTTTCTCCAGAGACAAAGGGGATCGGGCCAGATAAAATGAAGCGGGTGAAACCATTCTAAAGAAGGTCGGCCAAGTCTATTAAAAGGGACAAGGCATTTTTAAAACTAGGTTTAGTTTAGGGTTTAATTTTAATTTTAAATTTTTTTATTTCAATTTGTAATCAAATCGAGTATAGTTTTCTAGTTTGTCTCTAAAACTAGGGAAATGAATTACGGGATTTGTAATTTGAGGAAATCTGGTTTCAGGGGTAGAAACCAGTGCAGTGTTTTGAGCATAGGTTTAAGAACAGTTGGGAGTGAGTGTCGCGAGTTTACAGAGAATTGTAAGCATAGAGATTGTTTTAACTCCTAGTAGAAACCTTAGGGAATGCAGCAGTAAGCAGGGTTTTGCCGAAGCTAGGTATATCTGTGTGTTATTTATTTTCCGCATTTATTCTGATTATTATCTGTGCTGTTATTATTTAATTACTCTGCGAAGATCTGCGATAAACCCTATTCGCCCCCTTTTAGGGTTAATTTAGATCCTACAAGTGGTATCAGAGCAGGTATTTTTTTATTTTAAATAATTCTAGAGTCATGGATTTCCCTAACGGTGAGTTTTCTACTTGTCAATCCAACGAGAATTTTTCCAGTATAACCCCAACTATTTTTGATGGAATAGATTTTTTAAATTGGAAATTAAAAATGGAATTTTATTTAAAATCTGTTAATACTAGATGTTGGGATATTATTCAAAATGGGTCTGATATGGTAGATAAGAATGATATTATAATTAACCCTCGTGCTACTCACATTTTATATTCTTATATTAACGGTGATCAGTATAACCATATCTCTCATTGTTTAACTGCACAGGAAAACTGGAAAACTCTCGATGCGTTGTATGGAAGAAAAGACAACAATAGCTCGAAACCCCTGATTGCCAACTTAGTTTCATAATTATGCTTGACAGGATTTACAGAAGGTGGATCAGACGATGACAGTGATGGAGACTCAACAGATGACAACCATGCTGAATTTCCTTTTGAAAAGTTAATTTTTGTTTGTGATAAATTAACTAAAACTATTGAGAATCTCAAACTGACAAATAAAAATTTAAAATCTGAAAATATTGTGTTGGGAAAATAAAAATCATGATTTGGAATTAAAACTTGAAAATGTTAAAAAGATAGAAAACTTGAATTGCAAAAAATGTTTAGATTTGGAAAATGATTTAGTTCGTGTTAATGAAAAATCTCAAAAGCTTGAAAAAGGAATTGTGTTTCTAAAAATTAACGAGATTGAACTAAAAACAAAAAATGATTTTTTACAAAAAGAGTGGGATAAGTTTAAGAAGGTTAAAAATTGCAAACATGAAATTTTAGAGAAAGAGAGTTTATTGAAAAATGAATTGATTTTGAATGAGCTTGAAATTGAAACCGAGAAAATCAGAAATCTCAAGTGCAATAAATGCACGACTTTCAAAAAGAATTACTTGAAATAAAAGAAAATTTCAAAACCCTTGAAAATGAAAACGTGATTTTGAAAAATAGCAAATCGGAAATTACTCGTATAAATCACGATCTGGAAAAAGAAATTGAAAATTTCAAGGATTTTGAAAAACTTGAAATTGAAAAGTATAAACAATTTGAAAGTGAGATTTTTGAGTCCAATGCAAAAATTGAAATTCTTGAAAATGAAAATATGGTTTTGAAACAAAATGATTATGAAAAGAGAAATATTGCTATAAATCATTGTTCGAATATAATAAAAGAAAATAGCGATCTAAAATCTAAAATTCAACGACTTGAATCAATATGGGCTAAATTTTCTAAAGGAGAAAAATCATTGAATATGTTGTTAAAAAACCAATTTTTTGTTATGAATAAGAAAGGACTTGGTTTTGATAAATTTGATCAAATTGAAAAGTGTGATTTTAAAAATACTTCAAACCGCTTTGGGAAAATCGATCTAGTTGAAAAAGGAAATTCTAATGATTTTAAAAATCCCTTAAATGGCTTTGAAAAAGGTCGATTTGAAATTTTAAACTCTAATAATTTCAAAGGGTTTTAAATCATAAACAATATGAAAACTCATTTAGAAACAATTCAACTAAACAAATTTGTATTCCAAAAAATAACAAAATGAATTTGAATAAATCTAAACGAATTTGGGTTCCAAAGGGTATGCTAGTGGATAGTAATGAATTGTTATATAAATGGGTTTGGGTACAAAAACGTGTAATGAAGATAAGAGTGGTAAAACAATTTTAGTTAGACAACTTGATCCTATAAACATTTAGGTACCGGGGATAGGCTAAGGAACAATTGTGTTTAAAAGATAAAAATTCAAATTGTTCCATTTTATTGAATTGTTTGAAGTTCCTTAGCCATAGATTCAGACTTGGAGATTCATTGGATCACATCAATTATGGTAAGTCAGGTATGACTCTAAACTCGTGTTTCTATTTTAATTCTTTTTAGTTTATTTTCCTTTTTTAGTTTTTATTTCTTTAATTTTCTTTATTTGGATGATTTTGAAATCATTCGTTATTGATTGTTAAAGTTCCTGGATTATAAAATTTTGATTTTTTTTTAAGTGATTTTAAATAATTATCTTCAGATTTGATCGTTGAATGTTTCTTGTGCTTGTCTAAAAATTCTCTGAAAAATTCACGTGTGATTCTTACTTTGGAAATGATCTTGTCCTGCTTTGATAAGGAAATTGATTTGATTCGTTTGAATATCTTGGTGAATAGACGATAAATTGAAAAATCAATGATTAAATATCTTTAAATTCCATAGACAATTTGAATTAAATATATAAGTGGTTTTAAAATTATCTAGGAGCAATCAACATTAGAAATATTAGATAATTTCATATTCTACTGATTGATTTTTGAATTTATTTTCAAATTTACATTGATATTTTCAAAACTCCTAATGAATTTGATATTTTCAATTTTAAAATTATTTTGGATTATTTATTCAAAAAATGAAATTATTGATTAATTTGTACCATTTTGTGACTCATCAAAATTATTAATAGATTTATGAACTTATGATGAGTTGTGACTATGGTATAATTCCTAACTAGAGGAGATGTTATTTTAAATCTCATGATGATTGGACAGATTTTATAATATCTTTGAATTAGAGCTTATTTCACGACCATCTTCTATATCTACCTTATTTCTGTCATTCATCATGGTTTTATTTAATTTGGGGAGTTCTAATTATTCTTGGATATAAAAAAAAAATTATCTTTGGTATTCACTCCCATTTAAAAGTCCTCATATTCAAATATTCAATTTTTATTGAACTCTCCTCGTTTTGTAAATCCATTGTTAATCTATTCATTCTAAAAGTGAAATTTGCTTCTGATTTAAAGATTATTATGATTTTTGTTTGATTAAATGGGATTTACGATATATATTCTCTCTCTTACTTTAAATTTTTTTTTATGGTCTAAATTCATCACTGTTTCGATTTCTATTATCCTTTTGATGATAACAAAAGGGGGAGAATGGTCAAGATTTTGATTGATGAGTATTTAATTCAAAAATATTTTAAGATTGGAAATTAAATATCTAGAGGGAGAATGGTCAATTGGATTTCATCATTCATATTTTCCACATATATAGGGGGAGTTCTGTTGTGGGGGAGCAAACAAATATGGGGAGTTCAATATTCATTGTCAAACACATTTATTGTGCTCAAAATCTTTTATTTGTTTATCATCATCAAAAGGAGGAGATTGTTGTATATGACGTAGTTGTATGCACAATTATATGATTTTGGTTTGATGATAACAACCAAATAAATATTATTTTAAATGTGTTTGTTACTGTACTGTTCTATTTATACATCACAGACATGAATATAATATTTATATTTAAATGGAATACGACTGTATAGACATTCATATATTCATACAGTATTTTATTTAAATTAAATATTATATTTCAAACATTCAAACAGTACATCTATTTATAACTCCACTATTTACAATCCACTTAAATATGTTTGAATATTTCTGACATGACACATCACACATGCAATTGTAATATTGAAGGAATTCAAATAAAATAGACAGACTGAATTAATCAACAAAAATATATTTCATTTCAATCAAATCTTTTTATTACAAATAATAATACAATTTTATTCACGTCTATAATCGATTTCATATACACAGATTCCTCATTACATACATCACTCATCACTCAATATATTCACATATACACACACACACTAACACTATGTCTTCAGTCTTCTGAATCTTCACGTGCTCCAATCTAGTTCACCATATGCAAACCTGTCACATATAGAAGAACACACACAGTAGACTGCAACAAAAATAAAATTCAATAAAAGAAAATAAAAAATTTATTTTTAAATTTTATTTGCCTCAGAATTACAGTGTGTTTCTCATCATTTTTCTAGACTTGGTCTGGTATGTAGGGACAGGCATAATTGTCTGAAGGCTGCATATACACACGTGTATAAATATACACGTGTGCATTGCCTCGCCAATCAAAATACAGTAGTGTGCAACTGAGGAGTAGCCACGTGCACCTTCTCGACTCAGTGCAAATCAGTGTGCAAATGGTCGAGCCAAAAGTGCAAATAAAAATAAAAAGCCAAAATGGTCGAAAAAATTCAAAGGCGATGCAGGTATACATGGAGAGGTCGAGCACAAGTAAACATAGGGTGGTCGAGCCATGTTCAAACACAAAAATGGTGATGCAGCCAACATGTAAAGCAAGTGTGAAAAGAATGGATCATATTCAAATCAAGTGCCAAAGTTTATAAGTCATGTTCAATGCTTAAATCAAGGGAAACATGAAATTTGTGCATGTCAGGTGTGTAAATACAAACAAGAATACATGCAACCAAACAGGTCTAAGCAGAAAACACCTCAAGTAATAAAGCAACAACTACAACCAATATGCAACAATGCCAAAGTTTCAGAACTGCCAGAGGGTAAAGTTACAATAGGTGAGGCTCGGCAAAAATTACCAAAGTGTAGTATCAGTTAAGGTGTTCAAAATCAGAGTACAACATCAATTGCAAAAGTTTGGAAAAATCAAGTGTTGTTTCTGTTCAAAGGAATATCAAGAGCAGTACCCATTTTTGATCAGTAAAGAGTTAACATAGTAATCAAGCATTATATCTATTCTTATCAATATGTTTAGCAGCTCCTCAAAGCATGCAGTGGGAAATAAAAAAGTGTAAGAAGAAAACTAGATTAAGCAAGTATTAATACAACAGATACAACCAGAAATTATGGCAAGTTGATGCAGTAATAAATGGACATTTGAATTACCAGTTCAGGTAAAGCGCAGATCAATGAAACTGCAAATACAAACACAAGTACCAAATATTGAAGGAAGGGGCCATAAATAAACAAAGCACAACAAATATGTCAAGTTTAGCATCAGTTCTTATTTTCAGCAAGATCAAATCAGTATCGAAACTGTTCTTATCTAAGAAAAGGCATAAGTAAAAATTTTGGCAAATCTGTACGGCATTTTTTTATGAATCAATTCAAGCTAAAATTCAAAGTACATTTTTCATATAGTCAACTGTGATGAACAAGTTTTGGAGCATAGCAACAGTTTTTCTAAGGGAAGAACAAGTATAGTAACTGTTCTTACCAGCATTGTATCAGTTTTTTTTTAGGAGCATTTTTGGTCAAGAAATCACAAATTCTAGTATTCACGGCAATATGTTCAAAAAATCAAGAGAATATAAGACAAATTCAAAGTCGAAGATCTATCAAGCAAGTTTTCAGAAACATATATGAGCAGAGCAAAAGTAGGATAAAAGCATGCGAATTCAAAATCAAGGAAAATTCAAATTCTAGAACTCACGGCAATAAACACTTAAGACCAATTCAAAACCATGAAGATTTCATGCCTAAAAAGTTCGTATATATCATGGCTCAATCTAATGATGAAATAAGAGAAAAGATCGGATTTTTAATCCTATTTAAACACTTATCCTCATCGGCAGAAAACCATCTAAGTTCAAGCACAATTACAGAGAAATTCAAATTTAAAATCATATTAGAAAAAAGAGAGTACTTGTATCCTTCAACTCAATTAAAGTAGAAATCACTACTAAGAATTGAAGAACGTCAGAGACGATAGAGCATCAAAGGTCTCGTGCTTCAGAGATTAAGCAATTCATCAAGTATCGAATCAATTTGGGAAGATTTTAGTAAACCCTAGTAGCCCCCTCCATTTACTTTCTCCAGAGACAAAGGGGAACGGGCCAGATAAAATGAAGCGGGTGAAACCATTCTAAAGAAGGCCGGCCAAGTCTATTAAAAGGGACAAGGAATTTTTAAAACTAGGGTTTAGTTTAGGGTTTAATTTTAATTTTAAATTGTTTTTATTTCAATTTGTAATCAAATCGAGTATAGTTTTCTAGTTTGTCTCTAAAACTAGGGAGATGAATTACGGGATTTGTAATTTGGGGAAATCTAATTTCGGGGATAGAAACCAGTGCGAAGTTTTGAGCGTAGGGTTAAGAACAGTTGGGAGCGAGTGTCACGAGTTTACAAGGGATTGTAAGCATAGAGATTGTTTTAACTCCTAGTAGAAACCTTGGGGAATGCAGCAATAGGCAGGGTTTTGCCGAAGCTAGGTATATCTGTGTGTTATTTATTTTCCGCATTTATTCTGATTATTATCTGTGTTGTTATTATTTAATTACTCTGCGTAAATCTGCGATAAACCCTATTCACTCCCCTCTAGGGTTAATTTAGATCCTACAATCATGAGTTTGTAAACCTTTGAGAACGGTCTGAAAAGTGTGTGACCGACCGGTATGCTTGCACGACCGATCGGTCTGAGCCGCAGTAACCGACCAGAAGTGGACTGGCGCCTGACAAGGGAAGGTCGACCAATCCACTGATATCATGATGCATGACGAATCGCTTCACTTGACGGTCGACGTATTAATTCCTGAACCGCATTAATAATGGGGTTAACAACAATAATCAAAAGGTTCATCCGTTCTTGATCGGGCAATGATAATATCCTGAATGGGAGCTACCCACTAAGCTCTGAAGCATACCCCATGTTTTAGTCTTTACCGTCTGGTAGGGCTAATGGCTACACTTGTACCTTTCATAAATGGCGCATCCCTAACTTTGGATGCCACATTGTCATTACATCAATTGCTAATTGATGTCCACAAAAATAAAACCTTCGAGCTCATACAACTCATAGATGGGTGTTAAGCTAAGAGAAGTTGTTTTCTCCTCTACCAAACAGATGTACGTTTGTAAAAATTAATGTACGTGATTTAATAAATGCAATGTCAGACATTCGTCCTTACAAGTTGTCTAGGAACGTGACAAACCAAAGGTGTTCTTGTGCTACTTCCTATCAAGATAACCCATATGATTAGCTACAAAAAGTCATTGCATCATGCAGAATCCCAAAACATGGGAACAAATGCTACAAGTATAATAATACTAGCTAACCAGAGACTTCAACAAGAAGTCCTTTTTGTTTTAAGTCCTACACCTTTAAATCATTTTAATACGCATAAGCATACTTGAAAATTTAGCTTCATACCAAAGTCGTTTCATAGTGGTTTTGGATCCAATTCCAATTCCAATTCCTCGAACCAAAATGTTATAAGTTTAAAAGGAATTTATTGATATTTGATTCTTTAACTATCAAATATAAACTGTATGGTTACGTACATCAACAACACATGCCTTTTTAATTAAAACCATTCACTAAAAATCATTTCATCGATTCTTAAAAATTGATTCCATATACTTATATCAACGGGATAAGTATATTCACAAATCTCTTGTTTTCATTACTTTGAAAACGATAGTCAATCCTTTATCACTTGGAAATAAGCGTATTCACAAAACCTATTGTTTTTAGTAATTTGTAAACATCGTTATATACTTAACTCAATGGTATAAGTATAATCAAAAATCTTATATGGGCCAAATTAATGACATGTGACACACTATTTATTATATAAACCCAAATAGTTTTATTTAGCTTCAAAACTTTGCAGATTAAAATTTACAACAACACATATGGAAATAATACTTTAATTCCCCAAATCAAGTTCATTTTCAAACCAGTATAATCTCTTGGATTGTAATGAAGTAATTCAAGTTGGGGTATTTTAATTAACTCTCAAACATTGACTCGATAACCTTCTTATCTTCCAAATAGATAGAAGTTTGTTAATGCAAAACCTGACTTTCAGTAAATGTCACAATTAGTCACATTTACTATTCAATTCAAATATGGCTTAAAACAATTTCCGGCATTTGAAAATCTCATTCCCAAATAAAACCAATTTTACTTAATTCATTGATTAAGTAAGCTCATGCTAAAAATATATCTTTTAGCCTAAACTCTCATTTATAAAATTTGTTTACAAAACTTCGAATCCTTTATAAAATTTCCTTTAAAAATCTTATTATACGAAACTTAGATTTGTTGCGAAATCTTTCAGAAATCCATATCTGAACAAATTCTTTTAGCTTTATATTTCCTTCAATACACGTCGGCTTTAAAACATGGATTTATAAATAAAATCCTTACAAAAATCTTTAAAATATTCTTTTTAAACCATGATTTCAATTTCTCTTATAAAACTTTAAACCAAATCAAACCTTCTTCCAATTCAATTCAAATTGCTTAAACTTATCTTGAAACCAAATTAAATCATTTTTATAAACTTTTTATGAATATTTACTTTTTATAAATTTCAATTATAAATCCAAAAATCATTTCTACATCATTATTACAAGTTAAATCGAAACTAATTATTAACTTGTTTAAAATAATTAAAATCACTAATAAGCTCATTTCATTTCAAGACTAGGTTTAATAACTTCATTCAACTCAATCATAAATTTCGTTAAGTTTTAACATTCAAAATCTCCAAACTTATTTATAGAACAAAAATTTCACTACACAATTCAATAATGTTCTTTATAAGAACTGGCCATAAATACTAATTTATTTATTAAACTTTCATTTTATAAAATTATGTTAAATCTAATTCAAATTCATACCTTTGTTATAAAAATAAATTTATTACTTCAAAATTGGTCAATTCGTCTTAGAGCGAATCAACACCTTCAAAGTATAAAATTCAGATAATCTGTTGTAAATCGATTAACCAGTACTGCTTATTAATAACACAACAATGTTGAATTAAATTCAACAATCATTGTCCAAATCATATTTTAGTGTTACTTATGCTAGACAGTTCACATGTGTCAAATACTAAACCAAGTTATGTCCAAAACATTGGGGAACCCTGTTGGATCCCTCTAACATGTCCCCTTGCATCACAAATCATATATCAGTTTATATATGCATATAAATTAGATAATCTTATCTAATTCGTTTAAGATGAATCCTCCTCTTAAAAGCAGTTAGTGCCAATGGTCATTCGTTCATAAATGAGAATTATATATATACATATACATACATACATATATATATATATATATATATATATATATATATATATATATATATCGACAACCACCAAAAAATAAATAAATCATCCAAATACACAATTATATACTAGCAACAATGAATATTATTATATGAAATAACAACATTCACAGTATTGAAGAAAGCGTGAGAGTTAACTCACCAGCCATTTCAAATTCAATGATTTTGCATCGGTTTATATAATTCTAAATAGGCGTTTGAAATTACATAAAAATCCAAACATCTCCAAATCACTCCAATCAAGTTCATACGTGTAGTGTTCGCTAATACGAACCCAACACTACTTGTTTTGCCTCAATCTTATTTTGCCAACGGGTTTTTCAAAAGGTAGAGGTCTGCGTTAGGGAGATCCCTTATCCCCTTTGCTTTTCGTGATCGCGGTCGACGCGTTCGTTCGTGGTCTTCACTCGCTCACGATATCTGGGCAGATTCACAAGTTTGGCATCCCTAGGGGCTGTCCTATTATCTCCTCCTTATCTTTCGCTAAAGACATCATCATAATCGTCGCTCAATCCATTGGCTTATTAGCCTTATCCAGCAGTACAAGAGAAATTCGGGGCATCTTGTTAATTCCAACAAGAGCTGCTTTGTCCCCACGAAATATTTGTCCGCAGTTAGATTTTCCTGGATTCGGACCTTCACTGGACTCAGGGATGCCTCCCTTCTTTTACCTTATCTTGGTATTGTTCTACAGGGACCTTAACGCCATCTTCGACCCCTTAACTGATAAAGCCAGGTGAAGATCACACGTTGGAATGCGGCTCTTCTTTCCTAGGCAGGTAGACCGGTGCTCATAAAGTCTATTTTGGACTATATTGGATCTCATGCCTTTGCTGCTATGACTCCTACTTCTTCCGCTATTACTGGTCTTTGGCGTCGTCCTTTTTCTAGGGAAACAAGGACAACGTGCATCATCACCATTGGGTTTCGTCGAACATCATATGTCGTCCCAGGAGTGAGGGAGGTTTGGGCCTCCGTAACCCTAAGGACAATTGTTTGGCCGTTGCTTGCAAGTTGTGGGCAAGATATGGAGCGAACAACTCTCTCTGGGCGACATTCCTCCACGTTAAGTATCACAGGATTACCGACACGAATTTTAGCAGTGTACCATCATACGCTAGTGAAATGTGGAAATGAATGCAATCCGTGAAGGAATTATCGAATTCACATGGGGGTAGAACTAATTGGGATGGTAGTCCCTTCTTGTTAAAAGAAGCTTGGAATTCGGTAAGGACACCGGCTTCACGCCTCTTTTTGTTCTCCTTCATTTGGGATGTCCAACTTCCTCCAAAGGTCTATTTGTTTATGTGAATAACCTTGCATGATGGGTTACCATTAGACGAGAACCTCCAGAGGATCGACATCCCAATTGTTTCCCATTGCAGGTGTTATAGCGGTGGTTTTTTGGAAACCATTACTCATTTGTTTTTTCTTGGCTCGTGTGTCAACTCTATCTAGAATTATTTAGGGAACTTGGTAGGTTGTCGAGGTAATGCAATGCCGCTTTTGGATTTACTGAGAATTTGGTTGACCGGAATCTCATGTAGATCTATCCGCTCCATTCTATTTTCGTCTGATCCAATGTCTTATCTGGTGGTATATCTAGTGCCCGCGGAATAAAGAAATATTCGACGAAGTACCGATGGATCCTCAAACCATCATGCAGAAGGTAAGGAATAATGTTTTCCTTGCATTCTGGGGTAGCCTTTCAAGAGAGTTATTGGGTTCCTCTCAAGAAGATTAGCAGGTACCTTTGGTATCTCTGAAGTACGGTCCACTCCTAGGGAGGGTATCGATTGATTCCTTTGTAGGCGGTCTTCTCCATGATATTTTCTCTATGTTTCCTCTCATTTTTCACACTTACCCTCCTTCCACCCAGAAATTTATTGGGTTTAGTATTGCAGGGTCAAGAGCTTTAGGTAATGGTTTCGTCTGGTTCCAGGATATGTTATGGTAGAAGGTGCAACCTTCCAGAGGGATATGATAGAGCTGACGACCAGGAGTTATCGGATTCTCTGGAGCGACGGCTTTGACTTTGCAGCCTTTGCCTGTAGTCTTCTTGGAGGGCACGTCGGTGGGCCTCTCTGCTTTCTGGCCTACATGGAGCTTTGGAGGTTCCAGCGTCTCTTTCTATATAGCATATGTCGGTAAAGGATTCATAAGAGTCGCATTTTCTATTGTTATCCTTTTCTAGTTTTTTGTCTGCAGCTTTTACAGATGCATATTATTTTGTATTTTTTGTCTGTGTGTGAAAGGTTTCTGCAATCTGCAGAAACTGTTTTTGTGAGCCGTTAGAGAACGGCTAGATACTCCCTTTTATTATATTATATATTTCGTTATCAATTAACAACTTAATTAATTAATCACACTAACCTCTCCTTTAATCCTACTTTCCCCTTTTCAAATATGTGTTTCCTCCTCCTACTACCTACAACCAACCCAAACCTAGTCCTTCCTCGCTCTCTCTCCTCTCTAAAACCACCACACTTGACGAAATTCCAACGAACTTCGTCATTCACCTCCACTGCTCGAGCTCCACCTTCCCGACACCACAATCTTACGTGCGCACCTCACCTTTGATTTTCGTCTTTGGCTTCCTCTGTCAGTTCCCTTCCCAGGTGCGACATAAATCAATAACGCAACCCTCCAAAATTTGCACCAGGGTTCTAAATCAATCCACTAACATGAATCCAAGCTTCATTTAGAAAATCAATGAGAATAGATCACAAAAACTCCTCACATCAAGAAATTGTCGCTCCACCCTAGCATTGCCGCAACCTCTCACCCAAATGAAGATCTCACTATGAGGATTTCAAAGATCTTTGTTTCATATTTTATCGTCAATTGGAGTTTGAGTTTCAGAATTTTGAAGTTCACTTTCTTTTGGTTTTTAACGTGAAAGCCATAGCATAGAACAAGAGAGAATAGAGAGAGGGATAGAAGTAAGATTAGGTTTATGGGTAAAAGATATTATAGTAAAGATTTTCATAATATAAGATTTATGTGTTATTATCGTTCGACGTTTATAGCTCGCACGAACACATTATAAACTTGATTTCTATGAAATTTTAAATCCCATAATAGTTTAATATTCTGTACTCGATGAGACTAGTTTCATCGAATTCGAAGACTGCTTGAAAAAACCAATTATATTTAATTTCAAACCATTACTTGATACGCGTTTATATGCATGCTCACACAACAACTCCAATTAATATGAAATTTGAAATCTTACAATAGTTAATCATTACAGATTTTATAAAATTAGTTTCGTTGAAATCTGAGATTGTTTGAAAAATGGTTACTTCCATGTGTTAAATTAAATTCAGTAAATATAAATCGATTTTCAAACACTCAAATTCATCGATAATAATTTCTTATCATCGTTTATATTCAAATATAATTTTACATGGCTTCAAAATAAATTTAACATTATTTTAAACTCGATACTTTAAATTCAAAGTCAATTCTATAACCATATTCTAATTAAAATTTGACATAAACAATTAATTCTTAAAATTAATCGTTCTAAATATTTAAATCTATTAAACATACTTATATAAAACCTGGGCTGTTACAATTTAAGTGAAAGCATTATTATTTGATCAAGATCTAGAATTTTCTATTTAGATACCAATTAAACTTAAAAAAACTAATTATGTAGCCTTGTAGAAACAATAGGAGAAATAGAAAATTCCGGTCTACCAAAGATGTCAGAGGATTTAACGTGGTTTGAATATAAATATGCTACATCCACGGAGGCCCAACAACGTCTTTCATTCTTCTTCAGTTTAAAACGAGTACAATATGAGAAGCATACACATGCCAAATATAAATTTCTCATCCTATAATTGATACAGAAACAAAGATCTTATTCAAGCTATATTAACGAGAGCACCATTTTCTTGAAATGAAAAAGATGAGTAAATGACTCCATATTTATATGAGCAAGTATGAAGACTTCCATGAAGATAACGATGAAAAGTTTTCAGATTTCTAGTTTTTAATTTCAATACAAATCTTGCATATTTATGTTTGTTTAAATGTATATCTATATTTGATTGATTTCCCAAATCAAATAATATCACTTCTCGTATCTTCCGAATTTATTATCATATATATCTATATTTATTTGATTTATCAAATCAAATAACATATCTTCTCATATCTTTTCAATTTTTTGTCCATAATTAATTGATTATTGGAATCAATTAAAATCTTCTCTACAATAAATTTAGTATAGATTTAAATCATCCAATTTTAACATCTTATTTATAAGATCTGCATGCGCATGTCCGGAAAGGTTAAGACCCTTTACCAAATTGCGCATCCGTTTAAATGCCTTTGACCATTGGATCTTAACCGTTTTGCCATCCAAAATTAATCTCTAATTTTTAGCCATGAGCCAATTCCTAGTGCTAAGTGTTGGAAATGAATGAGAAAGAGAAAGGAATTTGGGAAGAAAAAGAGATAGCAACATATAAGTCCCACATCATAAAAATATTAACACAATATCTCCTAATGTATTAGAAGCCAGTAGGCAGTAGGCATATATAAAATAAAAGAAAGAGGGATTATATGGGAATGTGTGGGCTTAGCCATAACATAATAATATATTAAAATGTTAAAGACTGGGCCTTGGGGCTCTTCGGGTCTCTTGATTGAAGATGGCCAACGGTTGCTGATTGGGCTAGTGCACTAAAACGAGAATTTTTTTTCTCATTTAAAGGTTTGTCCGTTCAGTTCAGAATACGAAAGGAATGTCTGTTAGTTGAATACAACCATTTGAATTCTTAGCGTATGCACATTAATGACCGGGCGGTTAAAGGGTCGTAACCTTTCCAATTCTGACAGTTACTGAAATGACCTGAACTTCCCCGGTAAGGAAAGCCCGGATTGAATTGAGAACAAGCCACATCGGGACGCAAATAGAAGAACATTTCATTGCTTATTACAACAATTCCATCAGAATATAAGAATATTACAGAGTATGAATAAATATTACACAGAAAATATCAGAGATTTAAATTACATTACATAGCAGCGGAAAATAATACAAAACACAACTGAAAAAGATATACGGATACAGAGCTTTCCGGATCTCGTTCCAGCTGTAAACCAGGATCCTGTGAATACAAATCTGCAAAACCAAAACTACTAGCTGCCCTTGTCAAAATAAGGGCACCCAGAGTTTAGATTAAAACAATAAACTTCAGGTCAGTCATGTGACTGGTGTGAGAAATAAAACAGTTATTAATCTTTATTTTAAAGTTAGCTAAATCAAGGGACCACGCCGTATAACACGGAACGGGTTTCTTCCCAAGAATACCAGTGCATAAAACAACAGCGCAATGCTAAGTAAAGAACAATGAAGCTATTATAAGACCCAGGTCCCATCACACAATGCAACGCAAGCCGGAGGATAGGGTTTTTTCCTTATAATAGCAAATAATGCTTGGTATGTGAAATTTCATGTTTTATTATTACTATAAATGTATAGTGTCGAAACAATTTCAAATCATAAGTATTAATCATAGACGGCATAAGTGCCCCATACCACTATGTCGCCATATATAGGTTATACAATCAAAACCGCGAAGTCACGTATTGGAAGTTGGATTTCCATCTGTAAACCGAGGCAAAAGATAGTCCTCACCGATTCGAGACTGTCTAGCCCGAGCCTCAGGACCCAGACATAGGTGAGCCCTTGGATCGTCAGGGCAGGTCCACCGATGTGGATTAAAATGCATGAACACTGTGTTTCCCCACCCTTTAGGGCGTAAACGAGCCAAATGACTCCATCGGCTCCACACAATCACCGATATATCCGAGGCGCCTCGCAACAGCAACAACCACACAGGTGAAAATAATATAAATATCAGGGCTGGTAAGTCACTGACACCACCCTAGCTAGGAGAAAACGCATGTCCTCCCTGAGGTCCTCTCCCTTTTTGGTTCACAACCGGGGTGTGAGGCTCGTGAATAAACGCTACACAAAGCTATGCCATATAGGCCGTGCTTTGATCATCAACCACAAGACTCTGCTTTTCAACAAAAGCCTTGATCATTTACCACTTAGGCATGCCACACAGGCAATTCACTCCATGCGATTGATATCCATCAATATATAACCCCTAAGCTCGTACGTCTCAGAGAAGGGCGTTAAGAAAGAGAATAAATTATCCGCCGCCAAACAGATATATATTTAATAGAAATCAATCACACGGAATAAAATCCAATGTCAGACACACAGTCCATTTACAAGTTCGTTCCGAGTCTGAGCGAAACCGGAGGCACCTTGTACCTTGCATATCCATCGATCTCCAAGTACGTCTGGACGATCACCAACTGATTCCCTCCTCTTGGGTGTACAGCCCAATCAAGATCATCAATAATCACCCAAACAATGTGAAGACCTCCCGTCTTCGACCACCGTCTTCATCCTCGACACCACATCGAATCAGTTATTCAGAATGGGATAAACCTAGTCTTTCTGAATAACTCGCGTATATAATAAACAAGTGTTACACAAACACAACATACGCCTCATTCCAATTCAGAATATTCTTTTATTCAAATATTCTTATACTTTGGGAAAGGTTCCCATTAATTTTATCAAAGATAAATTCTTTAAATTTATTCTTTAATCTTCCTTTGAATATCAATTCAAATTAGTCGGGATTAGCGAACCACACCGAAGTAATCATTTATTTTATTTCTCAATCCCAACATATTCATCCCATGCAGTAAAACTGGTCATACTTCATATCTAACACCACGGTGTTATCGGTAAATTTAATTACCATTTCACATTCAAATCTAATTAAAGATTTAACTATCGCCTAAAGCAAAACTGGTGATACCCCATTCTCGATCACTTCAATCTAATTAAAGATTCATTAAAACTCCACTTAGTTTTAATCTTCCCAAAAATCAATATCCTGTCTTTAACTGGGTTAAAGAACCAATGTCACTTGAAACACGGAACACTATAAACCCAAAATCACATTCTAATTCAATTCCATTTAAACATCATTTAGTTGGTATACTTCATTAAATCTAAATAAAAAGATTTAATCTTTTTCTCAACTGGGTTTAAGAACAGTGTTAATGAAGACACCATTCACAACAAACCCAAATCCCATTTGATATTAAATACAAGGCTCTGAATAGAAAATATATCGTCTTATATTCAATATCAAATTCTACGACCAACAAATATCGTATTGGAGATAACGATATAAATATATCTTTCAAATTTCCATAACAATATCTGCAAAACCACGAAATCCAACATCGAAATATTCCAAAGACAATTTCGATTCAAATCCATTTCTAGTTTATATATTGGAAATTTTGGTTATTTTCAAAACCATTTCAAATCCACTTTATTTATTTTAAAAATAAATGGGATTATAATTCTAGTTCAAAACTAGTTCATTTCGATAAAAATCTATTTTTATCTTCTCAAATATGGAAATTTTCATCCCAATTCTTCACAAATCATTTCTTATGATTTTACACAAATTATTACTATTTTTAATAATTTTATCAAGGCCCGTACAGTCGATTTCCATCAAAGGCCATCGAACTGCACTTACAACGACCTTTTCCAAATCTGATTTGGACATAATTTCAAATCCAACCATTAGATTTCAAATCTCTAATATTCGTTAGAAAGCTCTTTTCGATACGAACCCAACGGTTCCGGTTTTAGGAGAATCCGACGGTCGGATCTCCCGTAACGTCCATTCGAAGTCAAGGGTCGAAATTCGCGAACTACCGCAGCGCGGCGCGTTCTATTCTGGCCATTATATTAAATATATAATATATGTAATATATACTTCGTTGATTTCCTTTTAAAACGTATTTTATAAATCGTTTTAAATTCGTTTTCAAAACGATTTCAACTTCATAATCAATTTCTAATCAAAATTGAATATTCCATATCATCGATATATAAATGATAATATTTTCAAAACGTTATATTTTGAAATCACTTCGTTTTCTATAATCATTATAAAAACGAATATAATCGATATAAATATCATTCGCGTCAAAATGGCGCATATCTAACCAATGCGGCTTTACGTATTTCAATAACTTCGTTATTCTTATTCAACAAATGAATGTTTTCTTCAACACATGAATATACATTTTTATTCAACACATGAATTTTTATTCTATTCAATACATGAATTTTATTCTATTCAACACATGAATTTTTATTCTATTCAACACATGAATATTTTCTTCAACGCATGAATATATATTTTTATTCAACACATGAATTTATATTTCTATTCAACACATGAATTTTTATTCTATTCAACACATGAATTTTTATTTTATAATATTCCTTATTTTTCAAATTAGAATGAGGCCCAATCAATTACCATATAACGTTTATTATATGGATTCCCTACAACACATGTATATAACAACAACGATAAATCATCAACCATCATCAAGAGTGCACCACACGACTGCATAAGCATTAAATTAAATAAATAACGCTTACACAGTTTGTCAACCCATTGATTGACATACAACTAAACAATCGGGATTAGTGTACGTCAAGTATCATCCTAATACCCGTGTGGGGTTTCAAATCAACAAACACAGATTTTTATTTGTGCAGTTGGGCGATGTGTAAAATTTATTGTCCCAATCAACATCAGTCAAATCAGTGTACGTCCGATTTGTTTATTACTATTTATTTTATATGCACGTTAAAAATCATATTTTTAACTATAAAATATTTTCCACTATAAAATATTTTATTTCATTCCACTTCACACAATCAAATTTCACAACACAGCACTCAAACAAACAAGTCATATATGGTCTGTAGACGATGGGTGTCGGGTGCTACTAAGCACCGTCTGCATCCTAGTATATATTTCAAACTAGAAAATAAATTAAAAGTGAGGAGTTCTCACCGATAAGCTAAACCAAACACCACGACTCTTTATATGTATGAAATCTTCATCGTGCTCGCCTTTTGTCACTTTCGTCGTCCGTGTTCGCTACATATATAAAAATCACATTTTTATATTATCACTTCATGGATAAAAAATATATTTTTATATCGCTCTATACATTGTAAAGATTGTATTTTTACTTTGCTAAAATATATATATATAAATAATAACTTTATACTAGCATAAAAATCATATTTTTATTCTTTCTATAATATAAAAATCATATTTTTATTCTTTCTATAATATAAAAATCATATTTTTATTCTTTCTATAATATAAAAATCATATTTTTACATTGCTACTTCTATAAAGATCACATCTTTATTACTCTACATTATGTAAAAATTATATTTTTATACTCTACCTTATATAAAAATTATATCTTTAAAAAATGAAAAATCGTATATTTGTATAACCAAAAATCATATATTTTCAAATCAAAAAATCATATATATTGATTATCAAAATCAATATATTCAGCCTAGAATGAAAATCAGAAAAGGAATAAAGACTTACAAAAATTAGGGTTCGCATTGAATTAGGGAAAAGGGCTCGCGGGGGTGTTGTCAGGGCGTAGGCGGTCTGTGGTAGGCAGAGCTGGCGATCGCAGGGGGACTGCGGTACTCGATGCGGTGGTGGGATGGCTGGCGCGACTTTCTGGTTCACGGATGGGGCTCGCAGTCTCCGGCTTCGAGATGAAGGAGGAGAAGGTGAAGGCGATGGGGAGGCGCGGTTGGAGGGGGCCTGCGAGGGGCGGCGACGCGGTGGCCTGAGTGCGGTGGGAGCTCGAAGGAGGCGGCATTTTTTCCTGAACCGAAAATCGATTTGAAGAAGGGGGAAATAGGTTTAGATTATAAGGTTAGGATATATATTTATAATTTAATATTTTATTTTTCAAAAAGGTGAATTTTTATACTAACTCCAAATCGAACCCAACGACTTTCGCCCCTAGCTAATTACCCCCATTCCGAACACAATAGGATATGTATCGTACGTTGATTCGGCTGTTTCGATCAGTTTTCATCAAAATCAAAATATAAATCTATATATTGAATTTTAAACATACATTTTAATTTACCGGGGCCATATACTGACTCTAAAAATTCCTGAAAAATATTTTCTAGCTTCGTATTGATGATATGGTTCTAACAAAACAAATTTCGTCACATTCCGAGACTGTTTGAAAAGGGGCCATATTCCAGTCGATTAAATTCAACTAAAAGGGTCAAAACACGTTTAAGTGCACCACGCTCACATATTGATTCAGAAAATTATGAATTTTGGAATGTAACAACCCTGAATTTTAGGGGTAGATTTAAAATTTAAATTTAGTAATTTAATGAGGTTTTGATATTTAAAATGATTTATTTAAGATAATGATTAAGAATTGAAGTTAGAATGAATAATTTAATTTTAATTATAAAAAAGTTAGAAATAGCGCTATAGTTTGAAAAGTCAAACTTGAACTTTGACTGACCGTACAGGATGCAAAATTTAACGGATTTTAGTGAAACCAAAAATATTAGAATCTCTTTAAAAATATCTTTCTAACGAATCTGAAAAATCGAAATTTCATAACGGGAATCGAAAGTTGTGTCAAAATTAAAATCTAGAAAGGTCGCTATGAAATTTATAAAGGTCAAAAATGCCACTTTTTGCATATGAAGTAACTTGGACTCGAAACCACTTCCATTGAGTTTAGAATGACGTTTCTGCATTGAAAAATAGTAAACACTTATATATTTTGAGTTTCGGGATTTATTTGTTTAAAAATGTATTTTTAATATTAAATATATTGGCCTTAAAAATAGGCATTTTTCAAACGACCTCTGTTTTCGACGAAACCATTTTTGTTGGAACCGGAATGTCAAATTATAGCTAGATTTCAATTTTCAGAATTTTTCGAATTAATATGTGAGCGTGGCGATAGAAAATGTATTTTGACTATTTCAGTTAAAGTTAAGTGAATATTAGGCTCACATCCCTATTTTGAAACTTAATTATGCTCACATCCGGTTATAAACTTAATATAAATTAGGTCCCTGTTTTCAAAAATTATAAAATAATAATTAAAAAAAATCGTAAATTAGTAATAAAATATATTATGCATTATACAAAAAATTCAGTTAAAAAACAACAAAAATAATGTCAGAAAGAAGAAAACAGCAAAAAAACTGTAGTTAAATGCATAATATTATGCACGTTTTTGATTTTATTGCATGCATATGTGCAATTATTGCAGTTCTTCCAGCGCATAGATTTAAGTTAATATTTCAGTTCATTTTTATTTGCATCCAAATGTGCAAATTTCTCAGAAAACATGCACACATGTGTGCAACATTTTTATAGGATAACGCACTGGCTAAAAGTAGGGACCTAATTTATATAAAAAAAAAAGTTTTGAAAATTTTAAACCCGCCCCCTATTTTATTACTTCCGCCTTTTTTTATTTTTTATTTTAAAAATGTGCTTTCGTTCATTAAAAAAAAAATCTAAAATCTGGAAATAATGTCAGGATTGTACGGAAATAAAATAAAAAAATAGTTGCATACATTTATGCAATTATTACTGATAATTGCATATATGTATGCAACTTTTCCGTAAGCTGTGTTCGGATTAAAATCTGAAAATAAACCTGCACAAATGTGTGCAAGTATTTGAAATATTTGCACACATGTATGCACGTATATGCATGAAGAAAAATCAACGAAGATGAATGTAGTGAAAAATAAGCACGGATGTATGCAGGAAAATGGTATATGTGCATACTATTATGCATTTAACTGGAAATTTCGTTTTTTTTTCTGTTTTTTTTTATTTTAGACGCCTTGTTTGATGATTTTTTGTTCTGAATTTTTTAGCGTTTACATGTTTTATTTAAATACGAATTTACATGATTTTTTTTATATTTTTTTGATGAATTTTCAGAAAATAGGGACCTAATTTACAATAAGTTTATGACCGGGTTTTTTTTCTATTTTGAAACTATAACAGGGACCTGTAAAAAACGCACCCTAAATTTAAACGCCTTAAAAATAGCCATTTTTCAAACAGCCTCAGAATTCGACGAAAATAATTTTGTTGGATTCGTATCGTCATAAGAAAGCCAAAAATATATTTTTTTTTAGAATTTTCTGAGTTCGTATGTGGCCCCGGCGTATTTAAATGTACGGTAGAAATTAAATTATTTATTTAATATTGTATTTTTAAATTAAAAATAAAAGAAACGTTGTATATTTCGGAATTGGAGCCCGGGACATACCCCATCGCGTTCAGAATGTGTCAAAACCTTAAGAACGACAGTAAGCAGGCCCAAATCGGGGAAAGTCCGAAAATCCACCTTTTAAGCACATTTTTCAAGATTAAATAATAAAATAATAATAAACAAATCTGAAAAACTAACCCTAAAATGGCAGCCGCAGCCTGTACAAAATCGAAGGCCAGAAAACACCGAATTTCAAACGTTAAGATCTCTCAATCCGTTCAATGAAAATCGACATATGATATACCAAATCGAAGAGAATTCAGAGAGCTTCGAATCCATACGGTCAAGATCGGGTTTTGGTTCACGGATTTTGCGAATTTTGTCTGAAAACGTGGCGGCTTTGGATGGGTTTTGGTGAACGATGGGGGGGGGGTGAGCGGTAAGTGGTTGGAGGCGCAAGGAGGTGGTCTGAATCTCAACGATGTGGTGCAATCCGATCGAATCCAGGAGGAGCGGAGAGGGGTGCGTTCAGAAGGAGGAGGGAGCGGTAGATGGGTTCGGCCAAACGATTAAACGAGGAAGAAGGTCCGATGCTTTTTTATTATTATTTTATTTATTTTATATTTTAATTTTCCAATCTTTAAAAATACATAACTCTCTCATACAAGGTCCGTTTTACGAACCGTTTGTTGCGTTGGACTCGTCTTTCCGAGAGCTTCGCGATGGCGCAGACCGCAGCTGAAACAGAGACAGTTGAATTTCAGCCAAAAATCAAGATGAGAATTAAAATTTTATTATTTAATTAATTATTAATTAATTTTCTTGTGTTAAAAATTAGTGTATTATCATGTTAATCCAGATCTGAAATGTTTGTGATGGATAAATGATTGATTGTTGCTTGTGGTATGATTTGTGTTCGTGATATATTGGATCTGCATTGAAATTGCTTAGATTATTGAATTTTATTCGTGATTAGAAAAATTAAATTTAAATTTAGATCTAAATCATATTTATTCAGATCTAGTTGTTATAATTTATTTTATGTTATTAAATATTATTTTTGCATTGAAAATAAAAGGATGACATTTTTGCATTGTAAATAAAAAGATGACATTTTTGCATTGAAAATAAAAGGATGACATTTTTGCATTGTAAATAAAAAGATGACATTTTTGCATTGAAAATAAAAAGATGACATTTTTGTATTGAAAATAAAAAGAAATGACATTTTTACATTGTAAAATAGGAAAGAAGATATTTTTACAATATAAAATATAAAATTTGTCATTTTTACATTGTAAATATAAAAGTGGATATCTTTACATATGAAATTACATTTTATTATGTAATTTAAGAATGAATTTACACCGCTTGAATGAAATTACATTTTATTTTGTAATTTAGATATGAATTTACACCGTATGTTGAAAATTACATTTTTTTTATATGTAACTAAAATGTGAATTTACATTGCATGACAAAAGTTACATTTTTATATGTAATTTATATATGAATTTATGTCGTATGATAGAAATGACATTTTTCTATGTAATTTATATATGAGTTATAACGGTATGATAAAGATTACATTTTTCAATGAAATTAGAATATGAATTTGTATTGTATTACAACAATTACATTTCTTTATGTGATTGGGACTTGAGTTTATAATGTAAAATAAAAATTACATTTTTATAATGTAATAAAGAAGTAAGATTCACATTAAAATTAAAAATTACATTTTTTATGTAATTAGAAAAGAGGATTTACATTGTAAATTAAAAATTACATTTTTATATGTAACGTAGGTTGAGATTTACATTGTAATATAAAATTTACATTTTTATATGTAACTAGAAGTTGAGAATTCGCATGATATAGAAAATTACCGTTTTATGTAATTAAAAGACGTGAGGCTTGCATTGCATAGAAAAATTACATTTTAAAGTATTTAGGAAGGAGAGTTGGACATAGAATAAATTTTATCTTTTTAATATAATTTTAAAAGATAAAGATTGACACAGTTATGAAAATTACATTTTTAATGTAATTTAAAAAGTTAAAATTTTTCACTGTAATATTGATTACATTTATAATGTAATTAAAAAGAATATTTTATAATGCAACTGAAAGATAGGAATTTTACATTTTAGTGTTGATTATAATTTCAATTTAGAAAATTTTTACGATGTGAATAAAAGAAATAAGTGGAATGCCATACTAAATTATGTTTCGAGAAAATTTTATTTTTATTTGACATTGGAAATAAATGACATGTTTATTATCATAAATTGTTAGGGAAATTTAAATAGGTTAAATCCATTAACCAATTATTGAATTGTATATTTAGATGAATTGTGTTGGCTGAAAACCCCACACAGGTATTGGGACGATATTTGATTGACACAAATCCCAATGTTAAATGGTATGTCTATCGATAGATCGACAGGCTGCGATGAGCGCTACTATTTAATTTTAACACTTACACAGTAGAAATTACACTCTGGATGTAATGGATGACTTGATGAGTATGTTGATTATTGAAATATATATGATGTGTGTGAAATCCATATAATCCAAATTATATGGTGAATGATTGAGTCGCACTCCGATTCAGATGTTCTTTTGAAGAAGAATAATTGCACATTAAAAATCTTTTTATATAAAAAATATTTTTAATGATTATTTTAAAATATGTTCTTATAATAATGAATTAACATTTAAAGAGAAATCTTTTAATTAGGATTATTAGAATGTGCAATTATATTTTGTGATGTGAAATAAATTGAGATGTGGAGTGGATTTATCGTGGACGGTGTTTCTAAATGACATTTGTCCTTTAATCCAATTTACATTGAAATTATTATTTGGAATTTATAAATCTATTTTATAGATTTATAAAAAAAGGCATTTACTAAAAATCAAGTTTTCCCAATTTAATATATTAAATTGGAATTAAGTAGGAATTCGATTGGTAATAATCGAGATGGGCTTCTGTAAAAGAAGACCGATATTATATATGGAATTTAAGAGGCCTTCCCGTTATTCCATTTATAATATTAGTCCGATACAGAAGTTTATATCGATTACATATTGATTTGGTTTCTATGGAATTCCATATGTTAGAAATTGATTTGCGGGTTTATCGTGAATTGTGTTTAAAGGACACTAGTTCTTTAACCTGTTTAAGACAAGATTTATTCTTGAAATAAATGATCTTGTAATAATGATTTTTGATATCAAATCAAAACTGGAGTTTTAATAAATCTTTTAAGTAAGATTTAAGATTTTTTTTATCCTTGATAAAATTAACAAGGTTCTTTTAATATTAATATTTTATTAAAAGAATATTCTGTGTTGGAATGCGACGTTGGTGTGATTTTATAGCATTTGATTTTTAATCACAAAATACGCGAGTTGTTCGAAAAGACCGGGTTTAACCCATTCTGAATAGTCATCACGACGATCAAGAGTTGAAGATGAAGGCGGTGGTTGAAGACTGGAGGTTTTCACATCGTTGGGATGATGATGACTGGTATCTTGAATTGGGACTGGCCTTCCAAGGCAAGATATTTGGTAATGATCGTCCAAACGCATTTGGAGATCGATGGATTTGGCTTTCGCTCAGACCCAGAGCATAAGCTTAAGTGGATTGTGTGTCCGACATCGTACTCCGTTAAATATCATGTTATTGATTTTCTGTTAATATATAAATGTTTGGTGGTGGAGAATTTATTCTTTACTTAACACCCGTTTATATATTGATGGATGATCGATGGTACGGTATGGATTGACGATGTGGCACGCTAAGATGAAGATGATCAAGGCTTTGTTGAAAAGCAGGCCTTGTGGTTATAACGTTACTGCGCGAGCCTCACAACCCGGTAGAGTCTAAAACGGGAGAAGGGAACGCAGGGAGAGCAGCACGTTTCTTTCTAGCTAGAGTGATGTCAGGGACCTACCAGCGCTGATATTTACTTATGTGGATGATGGATGACGAGGCCTCGGTATTAGGTCCTATAGGACCGGGAAACGTGTGTTCAGGAATTACCAAACCTCAAAGCTGTATGTGAGGACCGGCCCTGCTGTTTCCAAGGGTTCACTGCGGGGAATCCTGGGGCATTAGCTAGAGTGTCTCGAATCGGTAAGGAGCTCCTCCCTAGCCTTGACTCATGATGGAAACCCAATTTCCAATACGCCACATGCGGTTTTGATTGTATTACTAGTACGGAGGCATAATATATGGGTACCTATGCTTCCTAGGATTGATACATTATGATTGAAATGTTTTATTAAAACATATACACTAATAATAATATCGTTTTATACGTACCAAGCATGTTTAATCACCATAAGATAAAACTCTATCCTCTGGCGTGCGTTGCATTGTGTGATGGGACCTGAGTCTTATGGTGGTTTCATTTTTCTAAAAAGCATTGCGTTATTTGACGATTTACTTTACTGTTATGCACAACAATCCATTGGAGTAAACCCGTTCCGCGTTAACGGCGTGGTCCTTGGATTTGCCTTATTACAATTAGTTGAACTAGTTAAGAATTTTCACACCAATCCCATGACTGACTCGTAGTTTGTTTCCACCTTTGCAAACTCGGGTGCCCTCTTTTCCACAAGGGCAGTCGAGTAATTTGTCTACAAGTTTATCTCTTGAGCAGGATTCTGGATTGAAGCTTAAAGCTGTGTCCAGAAACATTGAAGTCTTCCGCTGTGCATTGTATTAAATTATTGTATTTTACCTTCCACTGTATTATATTCTGTACTCTGATTATATTCTGTACTCTGATGTAACATTTATTATTGATGTTATAAAAGTCTTTTGTTATTTGTTCTGATGTTGTTGTATTCCCAAAGATGATGTAGCCGCAGATTTCCAACCTTTGGTTCAGACCTATGTGGTTTATGGTCGATTCAAAGGATGGGAACTTCCTGGTCATCACATGGAACCAAGCAATAATTTGACATCTCGGATCCAACAAAAGTGGTTTCATCAAAAACCGTGGTCGTTTGCAAAATTTCCGTTTTTAAGGGCCAGAATTCCGTAGCGACTATTCTGAATTTTCAACTGGACATAACTTTTTATCCCCGCTATGAAATTTCAATTTTTCGGATTCGTCGGAAAGATATTCCCAAATAGATTCTAATATTTTTGCTTCATAAAAATCCGGTTTATTTTGAATCCTGTACATTCATTTGAAATTAGAAATCGAATTTTCAAACTATCGCGTCATTTTCAATTCCTTTTATAATTTAAAATAAAATATTTATATTCTAACGACGATCTATATAAATATATACGTTCTATGTCTATATTAAATAAATTTCTCGTCCTTATTATTTAAAATAATTCATTTTAAATATTCAAAATTCAGTAAAATTGCCAAAATAAAAAATTTTAATTGGCTCGGATTTCCGGGTTATTACAGTTACTAATGCATGCGAACAGGCACTCCTCCTTGTCTATAAATACACTGCCAAAAACAAGACATAATTCACTTTTCTTCTCGCATTACTTCTTCTTCTTCAAAGTAATCCTCTGATCTAGTTTCTATAATCTACTTCAGTTCGTCAGAACTCCATTTACTGGCACTACGCTGCGGAGTTGGTCCATTTTATCCTGGGAAACAAATTGCAAATACGTCAATCAGTGCATACGATGGCAATATTGTTTCAGGGAAACAGAATATTTATGGACTCGGACATTACCGAAAAAAGAGTACTTTCTGTATATCTTTAATCTATTGCACAATCGGTTGCGCTTTCTCTGATTATTGTAAACACGGTTTGACGCGACAATTATGGCACAATTGAATAATACTAATTGTTATTGTTGTCTGTTTGTAATACAATTGTATATTTACAAAAGTTCTAACAATTTGGAAACATTATTCGTTGCTGATGACGCAAAACAGCAATAGTGATTTTGCACCGATTCTGATGGTGACAAACGCTCCGCCAGCGCCTGTGCTTCCGACAATGACTCTGTCCCATGGAGAACGACCAGAGAAATTCAACGGAATTAATTTCAAGCGTTAGCAACAAAAAATGTTGTTTTATGAGCCTTGCCAAGCTTCTGACTGAAGAGGCTCCTGTGGTAGATGAACTTGAACCTGATGCTACCATAGTATAGGCTCTGAATATCTGGAAAAACTCAGACTTCATGTGTAAAAACTATATTCTGATAGGTTTGGATGATAGTCTCTACAATGTCAACTGTACTATTGCAACATCCAAGCAACTTTAGTTGGCTCTGGGAAAGAAGTACAAAACTGAAGATGCAGGCATGAAGAAATTCATTGCTGGAAAATTTCTTTACTTCAAAATGGTTGATTCAAAGACGGTGATAAGTCAATCTCAAGAACTGCAACTTATCATCTATCAACTAGAAGATGAAAAGATGACTCTTAGCGAGACTTTTCAAGTTGCCGCAACTATTGAGAAATTGCCTCCTTCTTGGAAGGACTTCAAAAATAACCTTAAGCACAAGCGTAAAGAAATGACAATGGAAGATCTCATAGTTCAGCTACGCATTGAGGAAGATAACAGAAATTCTGGGAAAAGATGTCCCAGGATATTGTTGCCAAAGCAAATGTTGTTGAGTCAAACAAGACTAACAACAGAAAAAGGGAGAATGCTCCTAAGAAGTCAAAGAAATTTCTGGGTTCTTGCCACAACTGTGGAAAGAAGGGGCACAAAGCAGCCGATTGTCGTGCACCATAAAAAGAAGAAGTTAGAAGCAAATACGGCTGATTTTTCGAAAGGCATTTCTGATCTTGATTTATGTGCAGTAATATTAGAATGCAACCTTGTTGGTAACTCAAAGGAATGATTTGTAGACACTGGAGCCACTCGACATATATGTGCTAACAAGTGGATGCTCACAACCTATAAAACTACAACTGATGTTGAACAACTTTTTATGGGCAATTCTTCTACTTCAAAGGTCTAAGGCGAAGGAAAAGTTGTGTTGAAACTGACTTCTGGAAAGGTATTGACTTTAAATAATGTTCTCCATGTCCCAAAAATTTGCAAGAACCTGATTTCAGGATCGCTACTGAGCAAACATGGCTTCAAATTAACCTTTGAAGCTGATAAATTTGTGCTTTCCAAGAATGGAGTGAATGTTGGAAGAGTATATGCGTGTGATGGTTTGTTTAAAAAAAATGTAGCCATTATTGTACAATGCACTGATATGAATGAAAGTGAATCTTTTGCTTATATTGTTGAATCTTCTAACATATGGCATTCTAGATTAGGGCATGTAAACTTTGATACATTGCGAAAATTGGTTAATCTAGAATTTATACCAAAATGCAATATAGATTCAAACTATAAATGTCAAGTTTGTGCAGAAGAAAAATTGATAAGAACCTCGTTTCATCATGTCGAACGAGATACCAAACCTCTAGACTTAATACATACTGATGTATGCGATTTGAAAATGTGTCAAACTAGAGGTGGAAAAATGTACTTTATTACATTCATTGATGATTATACCAGATACTGTCATGTATATCTCCTTAGAAGTAAGCACGAAGCATTCAAAATGTTTAAACAGTATAAGGCAGAAGTTGAGAATCAACTTGATAAGAAAAACAAATCTTTAAGAAGTAATAGAGGAGGAGAATACGAGTCTCCATTTGAGGAATTCTGTGCTGAGCATGGAATTATACATCAAACTACAACTCCATATTCACCTAAATCCAATGGTATAGCCGAACAAAAAAATAGAAGTCTTAAAGAAATGATGAATGCCTTACTAATTAGCTCTGGCTTGCCAGATAATTTTTGGGGAGAAGCTATTCTTTCGGCAAATCATATTTAGAAAAAATACCCCAAAAGAAAACATATGAAACTCCTCATGAACTTTGGAAAAACAGACCACCATCCTACAAATACCTAAAAGTGTGGTGGTGTCTTGCCAAAGTAGAGGTATCAAAACCAAAGAAGCTCAAAATTGGACCAAAAACTATTGACTGTGTATTCACTGGATATGCATAAAACAATGTCGCATATTGATTTTGGGTACACAAATATGAAATTGATGATATTCATGAAAATACCATCATTGATTCGAGAAATGCAAGATTTTTCGAACATATATTTCCCTTGAAACATGGTACAGAAAATCATATACCTAAGAGACCAAGGGAAGATGAAGTTCCTCATAATTCTCTTAAGAATGCTGAACAAAATAACACTCAGAAAAGTAGTGTTGAACATCAAGTGGAGGAACCAAAAAAAGTAAAAGGTCAAGGAATTCTAAAACCTTTGGACTAGACTTCTATACATTTATGTTAGAAGATGATCCATTGACATACAAACAAGCTATATCTTCCAGAGATGCCCTTTACTGGAAAGAGGGAATTAACATTGAGATCGAATCCATTATGTCCAATCATACATGAGAATTAGTTGATTTACCTCAATGATGTAAGACCTTAAGTAATAAATGGATATTTAAAAAAAATTGAAGCCTGATGGTTCAAAGACAAGTACAAAGCTCGTCTAGTAGTCCAAGGATTTAGACAAAAGGAAGACCTGGACTATTTCGATACATATTCACCTGTAACGAGGATAACGTCAATTAGAATGTCAATGCAATTGCATCCATACATAATTTAGAAATACATCAAATGGATGTTAAAACTGCATTCTTGAATGGTGAGCTAGAGGAGGAGATCTATATGAAACAACATGAAGGATTTCTAAGCTCAGAAAATGAGAATAAAGTTTACAAATTGGTAAAATCACTTTATAGCCTTAAGCAAGCTCCAAAACAGTGGCATGAGAAGTTTGATAATACTATGTTATCAAATGGATTCACAATAAATGAATCAGATAAATGTGTTTACATAAAACATACACATATTGGATATGTCATCTTTGTGTTGATGACCTATTGATCCTGGGTAATAACAAGGCCATAATAACATGTACAAAGGATATGTTATCCTCTAGATTCGATATGAAAGACCTAGGACTGACTGATGTGATATTGGGTACTGAGAAAACCACAAAGATATGCATTATCCCAATCGCATTTACATCACCAAAATACTTGAAAAATTCAAGCAATATAATGTAACTATTGCAAAATCACCAGTAGATATGAACCAAAATTGGATAAAGAACACTGATGATGGTATCTACCAATTGGAATACTCTTGTATACTGGGAAGTATCATGTATATTATGAATTGTACTAGGGCTGATATCGCATATGATGTAAGCTAACTAAGTAGATTTACCAGCAACCCTGGTAAACATCATTGGAAAGCGATAATCAAAGTTCTAGAATATCTAAAGTATATGCAGAATTATGGTCTATACTATACAAACTATCCTTCAATAGTGGAAGGATACAGTGATGCAAATTGGATTACTAGATCAAATGATACAAAGTCTACAAGTGGATACGTGTTTACATTAGGAAATGGAGCAATTTCATGGAAATCATCCAAACATACTTGTATCACTAGATATACGATGGAATCAGAGTTTATTGCATTAGATAATACTGCAGAAGAAGTAGAATGGAATCGAAGCTTCTTGGAAGACATTCCTAATTGGAGCAAACCTATGCCTCCAATATGCATACATTATGATAGTCAATTAGCTATTGGAAGAGCTAATAGTACACTATATAATGGTAAATCTAGGCATATTCGTCATAGACATAAAACGATAAGACAACTTCTCTCTAACGGGTTATCACAATAGATTACATTCGATCTAAAGATAACTTAGCGGATCTGCTTACAAAAGGCTTGCCAAGAGAGAAAGTTCAAACCTTATCGATGGGAATAGGGCTAAGGCCTATTGACTAAAGGTTTTTCTAAAATGGAAACCCCACCTAGTTGACTGGAGATCCCAAGATCTAGGCTCATAGTGACAACGAAGTTTAAGAGAGAAACTTGGTGGCACTGTTATACACAAACCGTTCCTATGACAGGTCAGTGCATTATCTGTTGGATAAGGATAAGTACTAGTACTTTTAATGATGTCTGTATCTGAGGAATCAGAGAATACTCTTTTATAGAATCACCTACGTAAGTGCGAAGGCGCCGCTTCAAAGAGAATTATGAGGCCAAATTCTCTAAGAAATTATGAGACCAGGCAGGTGTTCAAGGCAAAAACGAACACATACAGAGAACGAAGAGTTATAAGAAACATTTATCATGTGTTATCTACTTTGGGATTGCACAAAAGGCTTACAGTTAAGGACAGTCTATGTCTATTGATTCGTCTGTGATTCAAATAGGTAATCACTAGGAAAGTTCAAGGCCCATGTGCTAATTTAACCGATACGATAAATGGTTCGTGAAACTAAGATCGACTGCTCATTCATATGGGGATTGTTGGAAATGAATGAGCAAGAGAACAGAATTTGGAAAGAAGAAGAGATAGCAACATATAAGTCCCACATCATAAAAAATATTAACACGATATCTCCTAATATATTAGAAGCTAGTAGGCTTATACAAAATAAAAGAAAAAGGGATTATACGGGGATGTGTGGGCTAGGCCATGACATAATAATACATTAAAATGTTAAAGATGAGGCCTTGGGCTTTGGGGCTCTTGGGGTCTCTTGATTGAATATGGCCAACGGTTGCTGATTGGGCTAGCGCCCTGAAACGAGATTTTTTTTTTAAGAATTTCAAAGGTTTGTCCGTTCAGTCCAGAATTCGAAAGGAACGCCTGTTAGCTGAATACAACCATTTGAATTCTTAGCGTACGCACATTAATGATCGGCCGGTTAAAGAGTCGCAACCTTTCCAGTTTTGACGGTTACTAATGCATGCGAATAGACACTCCTCCTTGCCTATAAATACACTGCCCAAAGTAAGACAGAATTCACTTTTCTGCTCGCATTGCTTCTTCTTTATCAAAGTAATCCTCTAATCTAGTTTCTATAATCAACTTCAGTTCGTCAGAGCTCCGTTTGCTAGCACTACGTTGCGGAGTTGGTCCATTTTATCCTGAGAAACAAATTGCAAATACATCAATCAGTGCATACGACAACAATATTGATTCTGACGGTTGCTAATGCATACGAACAGGCACTCCTCTTTGCCTATAAATACACTGCCCAAAACAAGACAGAATTCACTTTTCTGCTCGCATTACTTCTTCTTCTTCAAAGTAATCCTCTGATCAAGTTTCTATAATCTACTTCAGTTCGTCGGAGCTCCGTTTGCTGGCACTACGCTGCAGAATTGGTCCGTTTTATCCAGGGAAATAAATTGCAAATACGTCAATCAGTGCATACGACGACAATATTGTTTCAAGAAAACAGAATATTTCTGGATTTGGACATTACTGGAAAAATAATACTTTATGTATATCTTTAATCTATTGCACAATCGGTTGCGCTTTCTTTGATTATTGTAAACACAGTTTGACGTGACAATTGTGGCACAATTGAATAATACTGATTGTTGTTGTTGTCTGTTTGTAATACAATTGTGTATTTACAAAAGTTCTAACACTAAGCGCATACAAGACGCATCAAACGGCCATTCGTCCACGTCGCGGTTCATGTTTGAGTCCAGGCTCGGGCATGGCCACATACAAACGAGCAGAGGGGTGCTACCGATAAAATGACCATGATCTAATTTCACTCTTCTATAAGCACAATATGTTTATTAGAAACAACAGCTTGTTCAATGAACACGACATGTTTACTATAATCTAAGATACGAGATTATTCATATTTCAAGGCATTTAATTTATCACTCTTCACAATGCAACATTACTATTCATTCATATTAGCAGCATTTACTAATATCCTTTGAGTTTTACCTTACACATCATAAGATCCACTGTCCTTAGATGCTGAATGCGATGATTATTTAGGTTCTCGCATCGTAATGGAAGGAATACTCCCAGTCTTATTATTCATCAGCATATATATGTAGGGTAGGGTACACTGGTCCAAGCGTGTTCAGGGATCAATACTTCTTGTGCTTAGATTTTCATTAACTAACACACTGATCTAAGTTTCAATCTACGCATGAATATCTTATGTATACATCCTGATATCAAAAATACATTAGAAAAACTTTATTACATTCCAGTCACTTGTTATGTCGACAGAACTGAACATGCGATCAGAAATCAAAGCAATTACAATATATATGAATCTATGCATCACACCACCACAAGAAAGATATCTAGAAGTAGCATTTGAACAAAACAGCAAGTCCAAATTATAAATATTCCTGAAAACAATACGGGTATTTTAGGTGCATACGTGAAAAATGTATGTCCTCTAATTGATTGTTAGATGAATTGTTATTATCTAACCTCTCACACTTGTGTGTATGTTATCATCCCAAAACACAAGCATATCAGCATCCTGGTTCCTTCATACTGGTCCATATATACCTAGGATTCGAGGTTGATTAATCACACAATATTTATGATATTTATGGAGTCTCCTTTTTTTCCCCTGAATAATCATATGCGAGGTCGTTCTCTTATCTGTAATATTGCTTGGCTACAAAAGTAGTTCACATTGGTGCTTCAATTCTCTTGGTTGTTTCCATTATGTCACTTAATTAGCTAAAAGAATGATTACTGGGTTTACATTAATTATCTTCATGTTTAGCTACAGTCATTATCATGAGCATTACTTCTAAGTTTCTGCCCTTATAAAGGAGAAATGTTCCACCCTCTTTTATTTCTCCATATTCATATTCATACTTTTCAGACAAATGGCAGCAAAGGTATATACGTTTCTTTAAAGCTTTAATTACCCTTTTGGTATATACTGTATTCATTGTTTAAGAATCAAAATTTCATAGGCTGATGTTTTCTTGGAAACCTGTCAATTTATGATCAACTCAGCAATTACCTTTAGATTCTTGACCTTTAATTTCCATTTATGTTCATATCTATATCATCAGGAGTCTATTTAAACTTGTTTAGAATAACCTTTCTATTTTGTTTGTATGATCCTAGATTTCCACTATAGTGATGAAGGTTGATCTAGATTGTAAAAGCTGCAGCAAAAAGATCCGTCAAACGATAACCAACCTCCAAGGTCATCATTCTTTCTTAACAACCCCTATATTCAATTGCACATATAACTTTAAAAAAGAAACATATAAATCAGAGTTTAAATTGTATGCATCACTTTAGAGAAGGAGAAAATAGAGACAGTGGTGTACGATGAGAAGAACAACACTGTAACGGTGTCGGGCCCTTTCGATCCAAAAAGGGTATGCAGGAAGCTGTGCTGCAGAGCATGCAACGTGATCAAAGACATCCAAATCAAAGAAGAGAAGCCTAAAGAAGTGCCCGAACCAAAGAAGGAAGAACCAAAACCACCAGCACCTGAACCGGTTAAAAACGACCCGGTTCCGGTGGTTGAAGAACCGGATCATGGGTGTCAGCCGTGTTGGCCTGGACCCGTTTGTAGCTGTGGATGTAAGCCATGGTATGGAGGGTACTATGGTAATAACAGGTGCCCATGGTGTGGGAGAGGGTTTGACTGTGAGTTGATGACACCGCCTCAGGTGGTGGTTCAGTCGCCTGTGTTTGTGTATGGTGCACCGCAGGGTTATTATGGGCAGAAGAGTTGTGAGTCCTTCTATGTAGAGGAGCAACAGACTGCTTGCGCTGTTATGTAATACTCAGAAAATTTTAATCGTTGGATAACTTAATTAGTTGACGTTTAGTCATCTGTGAGAATAATTTTATGAATCGATGTTGTAATTTGTGAAAATAAGATGAATTTTATGCATGTATTTGCAGTATGTTGATGATATTTTATTTTAATGTTTAACTCAACTTAACTATCATAAGGAGCATTTCCAACTGATGCGCAGGTGAATTTCGCATTTTGCACGCGAAGCTTCAAAAACGGGTTTTGAGAAGCGCCTTAAAACCATAACCAACAATGTGGCTTGTTCAGTTCACTCTCTCTCATACTTTTAACTGAGTCAACGAGATTTGCAACCAGATAGGTACAAATCAGCCACGAACCAGTTCACTCTCTCACATAATTTTATTAAACAAACCGCAACTTATAGTGTATTATATATTATTTTATGTTCAAAAGTTTATAACGGCGAACTCTTTGCCGTTATAAACATAAAACGGCAAAGACTTTGCCGTTATAAACTTATGACGGTTAAATCTTCGCCGTTTTACCAAGCAGTTTCTATTCACTTAACCAACCCCAAATTTGGTTAAAACTAGCCACGGAGAAGTAAACAAGCCATACCTGGTTGCTCCATGGCTTGTTTAGTCACTGAACAAGTCATTGTTGGTTGTGCTCTAAGCTTCAAGAATCATGCTATAAATCCCGAAAATACCGAGGAACGAAAGTGCGGATCCTACCGCAATTCACGGAGGATGGTTGATTTCTCCTTCCAGGTAGAAATGCACTCGTCTGACTTTGTTCGGGCTTTTTTCCCTACTAAAACGACGGGCTTTCTAGCATTTTCAAAGCTTCAAATGATTATTTAACAAGCCTCTAAGTTTCAACAGTAATGCAAGAAGGCCATGCTCCCCGTGAATTCAGGGAAAACCCCCTGTTTTCTGACATCATGATTTCGGGCTCTCTAGCAAATCCCAAGTTTCAGATGCTTGAAGTTGAAGTGCACGTGCTGAAAGCTTAGATGCTTGTTGAAGAAGTGCGTGCATAGGCTGTATGTCCATATGAGATGCATTTTTCACCATTTACCTAACTATTTTTACCATCAACTTCAATGCAGCAGTTCCTTTTTTATTCACTAAAACATCAAAATGTGGCTACGATTCATCAAATTTGCTAGACGAATTATCCATGATACAATTGTATAAGAGAAAATGTTTCTATGTACTGATTCATCGCATAGTGTTCACTGTTTTTCTTTTATTATGCAATGGGTTACAATATAATGTGCCGAGCCCATGCACGCAAACTGATGTATATAAACAATAGCCATCATCTACATTATTCATGATTCAATTAGTAAAAATACATTTTCTCTATCAAATCCAAATATTGTCATACTATCTTTCTGCGCTATTCTGGTTGCGCTGCAACTCTTCTATGGCATCAGAGCATACCTTTCTGCGCTTAACAGCCGTAAAAAGAAATGTCTTGCTTGGGAACTCTCGGTCCAATCAGTTTTCAACTTCATCACTGAAGTTAGACTATATCTTCTCTACCATCAGAGAATTGTGCTTTCTCATCATTTGGTTTCTCCTGTTCTCGGTCTGCTTGCCTTAAACAAGGAGATATCTGTTCTTGATCAAGGGATCATCTGTTTCTCTTCCATTGCTGCCCACCAGAGCAAGCTGTCTCGCCAAAGCATCCATAAAATTTAATTCTGTCATCCAGTCACCTTGGTTGTAACTTGTTCTTCGCAGATTCTTGATTTTCTATTTCAGTTCTTGATCAAAAAGGGCAGAAGGCGAAACCAATCCCTTTATCACTTCTGCCACAAGAAACCTTGATCACACAATATCAAGAAACAATACTCATGATCTCATCAAAGCCATTAAACCAAAAAGTCAACTGATCAACATAACCTTAGATGAAGACAGTTTTCTCTTGTGGAAATTTCAGATAGAAACAACCATCAAAAGGTATGGGCTTGAACAATACATCAATGGAACTGTGAATGTACCATCTAAAAACATTAATGAAATTTCATTGATGAATGTACCATCAATGAAATTTCAGATGAAGACAGTTTCCTCTTGCCCACATTCTTTTGTCCCTTTCAGATATCGTAAAATTCTTTTTTACTGCAATCAAGTGATTGTCACTAGGATTTTGCATGAATCTTGAAAGTATACTTACCGCATGACAAATAGCAGGCCTTGTATGAGCGAGAAATATTAGCGAACCAACCACGCTTCTAAATATCTTTCCATCCGCCTTCTTTGCGCCATCTTCTTGCTTTAATTTTTCACTTGGCATCATTGGTGTGTTAACTGGTTTGTAATCTGCCATGTGAATTTTTTTGAGAATGTCTTCAATGTATTTCATTTGTGAAATAAAGATTTTTTTTCTCCTTGCTTGTTTGACTTGCTTGCCCAGAAAGTACTTCATCAGACCGAGTTCTGTCATCATTCTTTCCTAAAATTCTTTAACAAGATTGTTGCTGGTACCGAAATAGATTAGATCGTCAACATATAAACATACAGCCAGAAATTTCACTTCTTGATTTTTCACGTAAAGGGCAGGTTCGTTCTTGCTTCTTTGAAAACCATTTTGAATGAAGTGGTTATCAATCTTGTAATTCCATGCTCGGAGTACTTGCTTTAGTACATATAACGCCTTTCGAAGCTTATAGACTTTATTTTCATTTCCTCTTATCACTAAGCCTTCTGACTGCACAACATATATCTCTTCCTTAAACTCGCCATTAAGAAAAGCAGACTTCACATCGAGTTGGAAAACATTAAGCTCTAATTGCGCTGCAACAACAATAGTTATTCTAATGGTTTCCATCCGAACTACTGGAGCAAAAGTCTCATTAAAGTCAATTCCGGACTATTGCGAATATCCCTTTGCAACCAGTCGTGCTTTGTGTCTTGTTATAAAACCATCTTCGCCATATTTTGTCTTATAAACCCATTTCAGGCCAATGACTTTTGTATCTTTTGGCAATTAGTCAACTAACTGGCATGTTTTATTTTTCTCAATGACTGTTATTTCTTCTTTCATTGCTTCAATCCACACATCTTCTTTGCTTGCATCTTCAAACAACTGCGGTTCACAAGAAGAAAGAACAATATTGCATGAGTCATAAATATCTTGTAAGGAACGTACCTTCTGTATAGTAGAGTCCAAGTCTTCAGATTCATACTCATTATTTGAGCCATAACTAGGAGCATTATCTACATGGATACTTTGCTGAGAACCAGCAGGTTGTGAGCCATTATTTTGAGATCTTTTAGGTTTCATAGAATCTGATATTGGTAGTCATCATGATCCCACTGCCATGCTGCCATTTCATCAAAGACAACATCTCTTGAGATAATGAGTTGATCATTTTTGGGATTTAATAGTCGATATCCCTTCGACTCTTCGCTGTAACCAATAAAGACACATTTCTCTCCTTTCTTCTCAAATTTTTCTTTATTTGGGCTCTGGTTCAATGCATATGCTACACTTCCAAATACTTTTATGTGATCTACTTGGGCCTTTCTTTTATGCCAGACTTTAAATGGTGTCATATTTCTAACAGCTTTAGTTGACAAGCGATTCAATATATAGACAGCCGTGTTGACAGCTTCAGCCTATAATTTCTTTGGTATGGATTTTCCTTTCAGCATACTTCGAGCCATTTCAACAATTGTTTGATTTTTCCTTTCTGCAATGCTGTTTTGCTGCATTGTATATTGCACTGTAAGCTGCCTTGCAATCCCTTCTTTCTTGCAATGATTCATGAAGTCGCTGTAAATAAACTCTCCTTCACGACCAGTTCGAAGAGTTTTTATTAAGTGTCTGCTTTGGCGTTCTACAAGAGCTTTAAGCTGTAGGAAACTTGAGAAAGCTTCTGATTTTTCACTTAAAAAATAAATCCACATCGTTCGAGTGTAATCATCAACAAAAAGAATGAAATATTTCTTGTTATTCAGTGAAAGAGTCCTTGTAGGACCAAAAAATATCAGCATGTATCAGCTCCAAAGGAGCTTTTTCTCGCCTTGAAGTTTTCGGATTAGGAAATCTATGCATCTTGCCAAAGATACAACCTTCACACACTTTATTTTCCTTCATGATGATAGGAAGGCCAATGGTTATATTCTTTGAATTCAGCAAATGCAGCCTCTTGTTGCTTAAATGACCATATCTCAAATGTCATAAATGAGACACATTAAAATTTTCAGATTTAACTGCACAATTCTCATTTAGAGACATAAGTAGATGGAAAATTTTATTTGGAGCCATGTTAATGTTTGTCACTGTTAAATTACTTTTCCTATCAATGATCTTGCAAGAATTATTATCAAAATTCACTGCATAACCTTTTTAAACAAGCTGCCCCGCACTTAAGAGATTTTGAGCTAAATTTGATATGTAAAGCACATCATGAATAAGTTTCTTACCTTTTTTTAGTGTGGACTGCAATGGTCCTCTTTCCTTCAATTTTTTGCGCCTTTCCATCTCCAAGCTTTACTTCTGATGAAAAACTTGCATCAAGTTCTACAAAAATGTCTTTGTTGTCGGTCATGTGGTTGCTACAACCACTGTCAACATACCAATCATCTTGTGATTCATTTTCAGCAGGCAAACAAAAGTAGAAAAACTACTCTTCATTTTCTTCACTTGTAAAATTTGCTCTGTCCTTCTCTTTTTTATTTTGATACCAACAACCTCTTTGGGAATGGTTAGGAATTCAACATCTCATGCATTTGTAGCGACAATTTTCAGAATTATGATTTGATTTATTGTAGATAATGCAATGAGTGGCAAACTTACCTTGCGTTTTGTGCTCTTCTCTTCTTTGTTCTCCTTTGGATTGATTATTTATCTGGCTGCCCCTTTTTTTTTATGTTGCTTCTGAAATGTGCCCTTCTTGTTATTGAAATAACTTTGTTTCTTTTCCGAGAGGCTGAGACTGGACCGGAATGCATGTTCCAATGTACTAGATGATGTTTTGTTAATTCTCTGTTCATGAGCTTGAAGTGAACTCATTGACTCATGTGTCGACAAGTTGGACAGGTCTTTTAATTCCTTTATAGCAGCGACACAATGATCAAATTTTTGAGGTAGACATCTCAATATCTTCTCTACCACCTTCTTTTCTTGGATGCTATCTCCAAGGCATTGAATTTGATTTACAATTTCAAAGAATCTGGGGAAGAAATCTCTGATATTTTCAGATTCCTTCATTTGTAGGTTGTCAAAATCTCTCCATGAGGATTGAAGTTTAATGGAGATAACTTTGTCATTGCCTCGGAATTCTTTTTGCAAAACTTCCCATGCTTCTTTTTCTTTTCTTTTATTGAAATTTTTTGGATAGATAGATTTACTCACCCCTTGTTTGATGTACCAAAGTGTAGTGGCATCTTTCTTTTGATTCTCTTTGTATAACTTCTCTTGTACAGCCATCCATATTGTGGAATCTCCATCTGCAGGTGGCTTGGGATAATCTTTTTCGATGACATCCCATAAATCATGAGAGATGAAAAATCCATCATCTCAGTGCTCCAATAGTCATAATGCTCGCCTTCGAATATTGGCACTTCACTTGGAGAGTACTTGAACATCGTAGGGACTGCTGCAACTATTTTGAGTGACTGATTGTAACACCCCGCCTCCGCTAGGGTCACTTGCGAAGGAATGCACTAGCTTTAGAGGGGCATTATTGGTAAACATGCACAGAAATATCACAAGACAGAACATATATAAATAGCGGAAGTAAAATCAAACTTTCATAACATGAATAAATAAGGTCTAAAGCCTTTTACATCAGAGTACATCAAAACCTGTCTTGCAATAGTAAAGAAGCATAAAGACTTTTTAATAAATTATTCCCCAAGTAAAACAGTAAAGTAGCCATAGCCAAGAGAAGTCCAAGCCATCCATGATGACCTTCAAGCGGAAGAAGTCCGAACTAAACAGCATTGTTTCCTCCCTGAAACCTGGGGGGGGGGGAAACGGAAGAAAAGAGGCGAAACAAAACGGGTCAGTCAAAAAGACTGAGTAAGTCCTATCTACTTCCAGTATAAAAACAGGTAAAGGTAACATGACATGCATAAACTGAAAGTAAACATAAGGATAACTACAAGATAGATAAACCAGGATAGCCGGTTGAACTACTGTGGCAAAGTAAACTAAGGTATCATGATAAACTACGGTGTTATGATAAGTCAAGGTATCACATCGTCAGATTTCTAACGAGTACATTATCCCAAGGTATCTACCCCGTCTAACATCCCACGGTATCTATTATGTATATTCTTCCTATTTCTAACATGTATATTTGCTCTGCACCTCTCGTACTAGTACCCCTACCCGCGTCATGTGTTAACCATGAATGTCTCTTGCGCAAAGTCGTGTAATGGTCCATGTCGACCTAATATATCGCATATATAGGTTACTCAAATCATATGTTTCTTTCCATGTATATATAAGTTCAGTCCTTTGCCGTACCTCGTACGGGCTTCCGCATGTCGTATTATCCTTGAAATCGTTTGGACTGTCACCCTTGTTCTAGCTAGGCTCTTCCATATGAATCATCGTTTGAACTACTAGGACTTACGCCACCTAGCACCACTAGGGATTACGCTTACCTATTACGCTTTCGTATTTCGGTTTGGGTTAAACCACCTAGGCCACTAGGGATTACGCTAACCCTCAACCGCGCCCTTTTTCCCACGCATTCATCGTGAACCGTTTTCCTATAACTGGATGCACATGTATCACATCGTGCCATCCGAGTCCTGTCACCGGCCAAAACAAGAAATACAGGACTCGGTCGGGAGCTTTAGATTTATCTGCCGATGCAGATACTAAGGTCTGCTTTTCTACACGTGGCTATGGTCCCACGAGACCCCTCCCTCAACTAGTGAAAGGCAACACAAGAGAAAATCTTGCATGAGAACTACACTCCGGCCAGCCCACATCCTACGGCCTACCTCACCCATAATTAGATAGCAATTATGGTCTGTTGGGTGTTCCCTGCCTTTCCGTACGTACACGCTTGACTCAAGATGGTAGATGATCGACGAACTTGCTATCTCGGGCACCTTATGTATTCGTCGACTCACTGCTATCCACCCCAGTCTTTAGGTCGCTCGCATAGCAACCAAGGCATATTCTTGGTTCTTCTACCGCAGACCTCAACCTCTCGTGAGCCTAGTATAATGACCAGGCAGCTCACAAAGGGATCCCAAGAATATCCTCACGTTCCCCGAAGCCGCTGCTTCGTTACCCAATTCGTTGGAGCCTTTATCTAAATCAGATAGCCTGCTCCTACACGCATACTCTAACGTATCGGGTTACTGATCTATCTAAGAAATGGTCCAAATTTCCTTGACTAAGAATTATTACTTAGTTTCCCTTAACTAAGGTTTACCACTTAGCCTTATTTCCATAATCCTTGTTAACTATGGTTATCTACCTAATCCTCCGAATTAGGGTTTATCTAATGGGTTAAGTGTCACTTAAGTTCACAACTTAACCCGTCTACAAAACATGTCGAAACTGGCTAAGTATACAAGTCCAAGACTTAACCCTACAAACCATGTAAGTATATCAAGGAATCCATGACTTAACCTCGACTAATTATCATTTTAGATTGGTTAATTATATAAATTAACTTGACCTTGTCATCAAATCGGTCAAGCGTATTCAAGTGATTCGTGACTTAGCCTTATCATGTTTTCACGTTAGATTGGTTAAGTATAGATTAACTTAACCTCATCCATAATTAACGAGTTAGATTGGTTAAGTATAGGTCACTTAACCTCATCAAATCATCGTGTTAAATTAGTTAAGTGTTTAACTTAACCCCATTAAATTACCAAGTTGGATTAATTAAGTCTAGGCTAACTTAACCCTATCCGATTTCCATGTTTAGATTAGTTAAGCCTAATCTTAACCCCATCCATCAACTGTATTATACGGTTAAGTGTCATTAAGAAAATTTACTTAACCTTATCACGTTATCGTGTTGGATTGATTAAGTGTTGGTTAACTTAATCCCGTCCACTAGTCGTATAAAAATGGTCAAGTGTCATTAGGCAAATCAAGTTACTTAACCTACCCAAGCTTATCATGTTTTGTTAAGTATCATTAGCCTAATCAAATTACTTAACCCATTTGTCCATATCATATTTGGTTAAGCCTCATTAATCAAATTAACTTAACCCTATTATGTGGCATTAATTTAATTAATGCACCCTCAACCTCTCACATTAGACCTTGTTGTGGTTACTAGTTAAGCCGGGCGGGTCCGGGTAGATTTACACCACAACTTAGTCTAACCTCGGGTCTTAAGCGCGACATGACCAACTTCTCACATTGGGTCCTATTGTTTGCAACTACTAGTTAGGCCGGTCGGTTCCGGGTAGTTTTACGTTGCAAACTCAACCCAACCTCGAGTTGGCCATACTCATATTATCTAAGTTCATCATGTTTCCAAAACATGTTACAAGTTTTCGAGCATTTGGGTAGACCTAACTTAATAGGTAAATTCCCAAAGGGTAGACCTAACTTAATAGGTAAATTCCCAAGCTCATGTTTTTATGCATCCTTACATGTCAACTTCCATGTTATCTTTCAAGTCATACTTTCAAGTATAAACACATGTCATATTCAAGTTAAGATTTTGCGACATGTTCATGTTTATCTAACTACCCAAAATCGTGTTTTTCCCAACGCAAGCAAAGCGAGTCAACATAGTAAGGATACTATGTCACATATTGGTCTCAAAACATGCATGATGCCAAAAAGGGCTTGGCTTCCACATGCATAACATCATAAAGGGATTGGCCATAAACATGCATAGTGTCATAAGGTAATTTGGCCACAAACATACATATTATCAAAAGGGGTTTGGCCATAAACATGCACAACTTAAAAGGGGGGGGATTGGCCACGAGCATGCATAATCTCATAAAGGATTTGGCCACAAACTTGCATGTTAGCATAAGGGGTTTGGGTTCATAAACATGCATAAGCCCCAAAATCTTGCCTTAGCCAATGTTTCATAAGTAAAGTGGTTCCTAAAGGTTCATGCTAGCATTTCATGCATAAAGATCCAAACTTGCAAGTTAAACTAGGTTATGCATAGCATGAGAGGCATGATTAAGTCACTCACATGGCCTAAGATCATAAATATGAACACAAGAGGCATGGTAAGGTTCATATAGGTTCGCATAATCATGTTTAGCCTCATTTTATCCCATGTCAACATTAAAAATACCGTTTTGATCCAAAAGTAGCTAGAACTTACATAGTTAGGCCTAGGGAAAGGAGCATGAATCATCTTAGCTAAGAAAGGTGCCTCCTTTGTAGAAGAATCGTCATGGAACTCGCATAGGAATGTTGATTTGGCCTTGATTTGGTGTACCAAGCTTGCACCTTTTGATTTGAACTTGATTTGAGTGCATAGGCTCTAGGGATTGGAGGTGGAGGCCATGAGAGTAGCAATTTTGCCATAGTTTAGTTGCATGAATGAATAATGAGGGTTTAGGGGTAGGTTAGGGGCTTATTTATAGATTAGGCAAGTGTTTTAGGCCATAGGATTAAACCTAGATTCAATCCAAGCCACCAAAGTATGTCTTGGGGAAGAAGTCAAGTGTAGGAACCATCTAGGGCCTTTAGATTAAAGATGAACCATGAGAACCATCCAAATGCAAAATCTGCATTTGAGCGAATCGGCCCACGGGTTGACAGCCAAACACCCTGGATTAACCCCTAGTCGACCCAGCGGGCTTGGGTCGACCTCAAAAATGGGCCGGTTCGGTTATTCCCCTCTCCCAATTCGCTGTTTTGAACATTTTTGCATATTTATTTATTTAATTTTCAATTATATATATATATATCAATATATATATATATATTTCTTTGCGCAACCCATTTCACTTAATTAAGTATACTTTAATTTGGGAATTTTTCGTGAAACTTCGCGAGGCCATATCTTGGTCATACGGACTCCGATTTTCGAAAACTCGGACTCTATTTCGCGTATTTTTCCGAGACGAACGCAATGGCATAGCCCGTTTCCCTTGATTCAGAATTTACAGTTTAATTCTGCCTCCATTTATGTTATAATAGGTTATTGAAAATACGGGTTGTTACATTCTCCCCACCTTTTAGGATTTCGTCCCCGAAATCTCCAAGTTAGGAAGAACATATCCTACCATCCATCATCCATCTACTCAAAACATCATCCACAAGCAACCATTGTCCTTAGATGATTTCTAATGCTGTATGAATATATGCAAAACGTGTGTGTACATGTTCCTTAGCTAATGCTAATGATCAGGCCTGAATAATCTTTCTGATGCAAAAATATGTTTAGTGCTATGAATCCATCATGTATGCAAATAGTCCTAGTCATATACACTATATGCGTGCACAAACATTCAACCATATGCAACATCCGCATGATAACACACTCAATTTCATCCATAAACAAGTATAAATACTCGTGCATATGCAATATGAAATGTGACCGAGTCGAGCTAGTATCTAATGTGTATTCGTGCATCCACGAGCAACCACTTGCAACCATATCAATCATAACATGTTTCAAATACATGTTTACATCCATAGGGTTCTACCTAGGATTCCCTGAAACAGGGTCGAGAAGATAAACAAGACAAACTCCTTACGGGGTTTGTAACAGAAAATAGGACCGAGAGGATGTCCACAAAAGATAGCCTACAAGTAAGCTCTACCGAAAACAGGGATCAAGAATATACTCCCAAAAAGAGATATCATGCGCGTATCTAGTCTTTGACCATCAAAGTCGTCTTTCCTGGGCTTAATTCCCTCGTGCTTTGACCGTCTTTTAACTTCACGATTTCGCAGCTTCTTATTTCCTGTTTCCATAACATGAGCTAGAACTCATTTCTTTGTCGCCTCTCGTTCCACTTGCACTTATCCTTTTCCTAGAATACTTGACGCAAACATGACTGCGTACTCATGATCTCATGCAAGCTTTCCAAAATTCACTAGTGAATCTTGGATCTCGTTTATATACTATAAGGCATTCCATGTAGAAGAACTTTCTCTTGAAAGTAAACAGATGTCAATCAGGTTATCATGTGCACTTACTAGGGTGATCTCTATAACCCATGCATAAATGAAGTAAACCATCCGTCTTATTGGCGAACACCACTCGATCGGGCTTCAAATTTCCAATAAAGGCATCAAGGGATTCTAAGTAATTAATCATGACCGAACCCAAAAAGGTTACACGAGACTTCGAGGGTATTACCAAGGCTAGTCAAAGAGTCTAACTACCCTCCTATCAAAACCGAGAGTGGCACCCCTTACTGGATAACCACTTCATCCATAACCGAGGCATGTTATTCTCAAATCCAAAACAAGTCATGAATAAATGGACCGGTTCTCCACAGGGCTTGAGACAAAAATGGGATTCTCTATTACGCTAGTACTTAAGGTGCAGAGACTCAACTATCGAAGCAAACTTAAATGATGCGGGGATCAAAACAAAGTCTTGGCGGGATGATAGAAAAGAAGAGCTAAACTTTTAAAAAGATCGTTACCCTCCTTCCGAGGTACCCTAGAAATGGGAGCATACTACTGCCCTCCCGATGATCTTGTCCTTGTCCCATGATACTTAACTATCCGCCCCGTTTCACCATGCCAAAGGTACTCCCTCGTCATGGGTTTCATTGTTCATCTTTCCCTCTCATTCTGGGTTGAGCCATACCAACAAGTTGCTCATCCTTAAACTCGTATCCTTTACCCTTGCTCTTTATTATCCTTTCTTGTAACACGGCAATGGTTCTCTCGAGAACCACCTCCATCGTACAGGAAACACCTACGTGGCTAGACAAAGATTAGTCACAGTGAGAACTACTGTGACCACGGATGGAGGAAAGAAAGGAAATGAGATTCAATCAAGGAATCAAAGAATGGTGCTAATGGCTTTTGGGGAATAGCCTTTTTAAAACAAACTTTTCTTGAAAAATGCTTCTTTATAAAAGGTTTTCCAAATAGTTTTCAGAAGGTTTTAAAAGCTTTTGCCCAGTCTGGTAACCTTCTGCTCTGATACCAAATGTAACACCCCGCCTCCGCTAGGGTCACTCGCGAAGGAATGCACTAGCTTTAGAGGGGCATTATTGGTAAACATGCACAGAAATATCACAAGACAGAACATATATAAATAGCGGAAGTAAAATCAAACTTTCATAACATGAATAAATAAGGTCTAAAGCCTTTTACATCAGAGTACATCAAAACCTGTCTTGCAATAGTAAAGAAGCATAAAGACTTTTTAATAAATTATTCCCCAAGTAAAACAGTAAAGTAGCCATAGCCAAGAGAAGTCCAAGCCATCCATGATGACCTTCAAGCGGAAGAAGTCCGAACTAAACAGCATTGTTTCCTCCCTGAAACCTTGGGGGAGGGGGGGAAACGGAAGAAAAGAGGCGAAACAAAACGGGTCAGTCAAAAAGACTGAGTAAGTCCTATCTACTTCCAGTATAAAAACAGGTAAAGGTAACATGACATGCATAAACTGAAAGTAAACATAAGGATAACTACAAGATAGATAAACCAGGATAGCCGGTTGAACTACTGTGGCAAAGTAAACTAAGGTATCATGATAAACTACGGTGTTATGATAAGTCAAGGTATCACATCGTCAGATTTCTAACGAGTACATTATCCCAAGGTATCTACCCCGTCTAACATCCCACGGTATCTATTATGTATATTCTTCCTATTTCTAACATGTATATTTGCTCTGCACCTCTCGTACTAGTACCCCTACCCGCGTCATGTGTTAACCATGAATGTCTCTTGCGCAAAGTCGTGTAATGGTCCATGTCGACCTAATATATCGCATATATAGGTTACTCAAATCATATGTTTCTTTCCATGTATATATAAGTTCAGTCCTTTGCCGTACCTCGTACGGGCTTCCGCATGTCGTATTATCCTTGAAATCGTTTGGACTGTCACCCTTGTTCTAGCTAGGCTCTTCCATATGAATCATCGTTTGAACTACTAGGACTTACGCCACCTAGCACCACTAGGGATTACGCTTACCTATTACGCTTTCGTATTTCGGTTTGGGTTAAACCACCTAGGCCACTAGGGATTACGCTAACCCTCAACCGCGCCCTTTTTCCCACGCATTCATCGTGAACCGTTTTCCTATAACTGGATGCACATGTATCACATCGTGCCATCCGAGTCCTGTCACCGGCCAAAACAAGAAATACAGGACTCGGTCGGGAGCTTTAGATTTATCTGCCGATGCAGATACTAAGGTCTGCTTTTCTACACGTGGCTATGGTCCCACGAGACCCCTCCCTCAACTAGTGAAAGGCAACACAAGAGAAAATCTTGCATGAGAACTACACTCCGGCCAGCCCACATCCTACGGCCTACCTCACCCATAATTAGATAGCAATTATGGTCTGTTGGGTGTTCCCTGCCTTTCCGTACGTACACGCTTGACTCAAGATGGTAGATGATCGACGAACTTGCTATCTCGGGCACCTTATGTATTCGTCGGCTCACTGCTATCCACCCCAGTCTTTAGGTCGCTCGCATAGCAACCAAGGCATATTCTTGGTTCTTCTACCGCAGACCTCAACCTCTCGTGAGCCTAGTATAATGACCAGGCAGCTCACAGAGGGATCCCAAGAATATCCTTACGTTCCCCGAAGCCGCTGCTTCGTTACCCAATTCGTTGGAGCCTTTATCTAAATCAGATAGCCTGCTCCTACACGCATACTCTAACGTATCGGGTTACTGATCTATCTAAGAAATGGTCCAAATTTCCTTGACTAAGAATTATTACTTAGTTTCCCTTAACTAAGGTTTACCACTTAGCCTTATTTCCATAATCCTTGTTAACTATGGTTATCTACCTAATCCTCCGAATTAGGGTTTATCTAATGGGTTAAGTGTCACTTAAGTTCACAACTTAACCCGTCTACAAAACATGTCGAAACTGGCTAAGTATACAAGTCCAAGACTTAACCCTACAAACCATGTAAGTATATCAAGGAATCCATGACTTAACCTCGACTAATTATCATTTTAGATTGGTTAATTATATAAATTAACTTGACCTTGTCATCAAATCGGTCAAGCGTATTCAAGTGATTCGTGACTTAGCCTTATCATGTTTTCACGTTAGATTGGTTAAGTATAGATTAACTTAACCTCATCCATAATTAACGAGTTAGATTGGTTAAGTATAGGTCACTTAACCTCATCAAATCATCGTGTTAAATTAGTTAAGTGTTTAACTTAACCCCATTAAATTACCAAGTTGGATTAATTAAGTCTAGGCTAACTTAACCCTATCCGATTTCCATGTTTAGATTAGTTAAGCCTAATCTTAACCCCATCCATCAACTGTATTATACGGTTAAGTGTCATTAAGAAAATTTACTTAACCTTATCACGTTATCGTGTTGGATTGATTAAGTGTTGGTTAACTTAATCCCGTCCACTAGTCGTATAAAAATGGTCAAGTGTCATTAGGCAAATCAAGTTACTTAACCTACCCAAGCTTATCATGTTTTGTTAAGTATCATTAGCCTAATCAAATTACTTAACCCATTTGTCCATATCATATTTGGTTAAGCCTCATTAATCAAATTAACTTAACCCTATTATGTGGCATTAATTTAATTAATGCACCCTCAACCTCTCACATTAGACCTTGTTGTGGTTACTAGTTAAGCCGGGCGGGTCCGGGTAGATTTACACCACAACTTAGTCTAACCTCGGGTCTTAAGCGCGACATGACCAACTTCTCACATTGGGTCCTATTGTTTGCAACTACTAGTTAGGCCGGTCGGTTCCGGGTAGTTTTACGTTGCAAACTCAACCCAACCTCGAGTTGGCCATACTCATATTATCTAAGTTCATCATGTTTCCAAAACATGTTACAAGTTTTCGAGCATTTGGGTAGACCTAACTTAATAGGTAAATTCCCAAAGGGTAGACCTAACTTAATAGGTAAATTCCCAAGCTCATGTTTTTATGCATCCTTACATGTCAACTTCCATGTTATCTTTCAAGTCATACTTTCAAGTATAAACACATGTCATATTCAAGTTAAGATTTTGCGACATGTTCATGTTTATCTAACTACCCAAAATCGTGTTTTTCCCAACGCAAGCAAAGCGAGTCAACATAGTAAGGATACTATGTCACATATTGGTCTCAAAACATGCATGATGCCAAAAAGGGCTTGGCTTCCACATGCATAACATCATAAAGGGATTGGCCATAAACATGCATAGTGTCATAAGGTAATTTGGCCACAAACATACATATTATCAAAAGGGGTTTGGCCATAAACATGCACAACTTAAAAGGGGGGGGATTGGCCACGAGCATGCATAATCTCATAAAGGATTTGGCCACAAACTTGCATGTTAGCATAAGGGGTTTGGGTTCATAAACATGCATAAGCCCCAAAATCTTGCCTTAGCCAATGTTTCATAAGTAAAGTGGTTCCTAAAGGTTCATGCTAGCATTTCATGCATAAAGATCCAAACTTGCAAGTTAAACTAGGTTATGCATAGCATGAGAGGCATGATTAAGTCACTCACATGGCCTAAGATCATAAATATGAACACAAGAGGCATGGTAAGGTTCATATAGGTTCGCATAATCATGTTTAGCCTCATTTTATCCCATGTCAACATTAAAAATACCGTTTTGATCCAAAAGTAGCTAGAACTTACATAGTTAGGCCTAGGGAAAGGAGCATGAATCATCTTAGCTAAGAAAGGTGCCTCCTTTGTAGAAGAATCGTCATGGAACTCGCATAGGAATGTTGATTTGGCCTTGATTTGGTGTACCAAGCTTGCACCTTTTGATTTGAACTTGATTTGAGTGCATAGGCTCTAGGGATTGGAGGTGGAGGCCATGAGAGTAGCAATTTTGCCATAGTTTAGTTGCATGAATGAATAATGAGGGTTTAGGGGTAGGTTAGGGGCTTATTTATAGATTAGGCAAGTGTTTTAGGCCATAGGATTAAACCTAGATTCAATCCAAGCCACCAAAGTATGTCTTGGGGAAGAAGTCAAGTGTAGGAACCATCTAGGGCCTTTAGATTAAAGATGAACCATGAGAACCATCCAAATGCAAAATCTGCATTTGAGCGAATCGGCCCACGGGTTGACAGCCAAACACCCTGGATTAACCCCTAGTCGACCCAGCGGGCTTGGGTCGACCTCAAAAATGGGCCGGTTCGGTTATTCCCCTCTCCCAATTCGCTGTTTTGAACATTTTTGCATATTTATTTATTTAATTTTCAATTATATATATATATATCAATATATATATATATTTCTTTGCGCAACCCATTTCACTTAATTAAGTATACTTTAATTTGGGAATTTTTCGTGAAACTTCGCGAGGCCATATCTTGGTCATACGGACTCCGATTTTCGAAAACTCGGACTCTATTTCGCGTATTTTTCCGAGACGAACGCAATGGCATAGCCCGTTTCCCTTGATTCAGAATTTACAGTTTAATTCTGCCTCCATTTATGTTATAATAGGTTATTGAAAATACGGGTTGTTACACTGATTAAGGCCGCTGATAATGGCTCTGATACCAAATTTGTTAGGTATAGCTGAATAATGTGTGGAGAGATGGATCAAAGTTGAAGTTACTGTTAATTTTTTTAATAACAGGAAATAGAGAGTTGCTGCTCTTAAATTTTCTATTGATACTAAACTTGCCTTTTTTGGTACTTGATTACATTATAGAGAAGTGCAAAGGTCCTTTATATAACTGACTAAACTCCAAGAGAATTCTACTCACATCATGATAGATAGAAAAGATTAATCTAGAAATTAGAAATTAACTTTTAACAAACTTAACTATCATAAGGAGCATCTTCAACTGATGCGCGGGTGGAATTTTCATTTTGCTTGCGAAGCTTCAAAGAACGGGTTTTGAGATGCGCCTAAGCTTCAAATGATTATTTAACAAGCGTCTAAGTTTCAACAGTAATGCAAGAAGGCCGGTTTTTACTGGATGGCGAAAATAATGAAGAGTGAAAAACGAACCAGGAAATAAAGATCAATTCTCCCTGTAAATTCAGGGAAACCTGCTCTTTTCTGACATCATGATTTCGGGCTCTCTAGCCAATCCCAAGTTTCAAATGCTTAAAGTGCACATACTGAAAGCTTAGAAGTGCATAGGTTGTATTGTCCATATGAAGTAATGCAGCAGTTTCTTTTTTATTCACTAAAACACCAAAATGTCACTACGATTCATCAAATTTGCTAAAAGAATTATCCATGATATGATTTGTAACGACCCGTATTCTACGCATCATAGGATCGTAGGATATTTATTTCTTTCACATACGAAGTCGTATGGTCATGTAACTTTGGGAGACAACTATTGGGGTCATTTCCCATGTTCATGATTTTTCCCGATTTTTAAATAACCATTTTACCCCTAGTTGGCACTGTTTTGGCCATAACTTTTGACTGGAAATGAATTTTGACCTGAAACCACTTCCATTGGCTCCGGATGATGGTTTCTCTTTCCGTAGAGTGGTCACATTAGCCAAACGGACTCACCGTTTGGGAGATATGGCTGAAACAAGTTTCAGATGGTGAAAAACAGCTTAATTGGGCTTAACCGGGTGATTAACAGCTAGGCCCAAAGGGGAATTTCGGGATTGGGAATTTAAAAGGGCTGTTAGGGTTTGGAGAATACCTTTTTCTCATTTTTCAGCCATCACTATTCATTCCTCTTAACCTAGCCATGGCCTCCACCCTCTAAATCTCTTCAAAACACCTCTTAATCACTTTCTAATTGAAGATTAGGCTTAGCAAACATCAAACCAAGGAGTATTAGCACGAGAACCGAGGTAGAGCTGCTGTGTAAGATTGGGAACAGCGCCAAATCAGAGAATATTTCAGTTTTGGGGTTCTAGTTGTGGCAAAGGTGAGTGATAGCATCATTTTGACACTAATTACAGTTAATTAAGGGTAATTAGTGAAGATTAGCGAATTTATACACTAATAAATTCTGGAAAAATGTTTAGAAATTCTTAAATAAGGTTTTATGCCTCTGGTTGAAATTTGGTTCGATTTGATTAAGTTTTGTTAACCCTATGATTAGATTTGCTTAAAACATGCTTAAGGGAAAATAAGGGGTTTTGGGCACATTTGATCCATTTTGACATATGATTCATTGTTTTGGTGTTTGTGGTTAGTTTGCTATGTTGTTATGACTATTTGACATGAATTGCGATTGATTAGAATAGTTAGATTTGTCAAAAACGTCGTCGAACGGCGTAAACAAGTTGCTGGAAAAAGTTGCAGAAAGTTGTGCAGGGCTTCGGATCGGATTGAATGGGGGCTCGGATCGGATATGTGAACTGGGCAAGAAACCCGACCCGAACTGGAGTTTGGCACATAAAAGACTTGGAAAAAAGGAAGGCCGTTTACTTAGAGTTGGAGTGGACAAGGGGATCGGATCGGAGTAAGCTAGGGAGCGGAGCGGATCGGACTGAAGTAAGGCGAAGTGATCGGATCGGATCGGATCGGATCGGAGTAGGTGGGAACGAGGGAGCTGATCGGAGAAGGAGCATGAGCTGGAGGGAGGATAGCAACCTGACCCGACCCGGAGGAGGACACCGACCCGACCCGGAGGAGGATACCGACCCGACCCGGAGTGAAGTACCCGACCCGAACCGAATGGAAGATGACAAGGATGGAGGACCGACCCGAACCGACGCTACCGAACCGAACCGAGTTCTAGGACTGTTACTGCACGTCAACTTTTTTGAAGACCCACTCCAATTCGACCAAACCCGAGATGCAAAGGAAGTCCAAATGGGAAGTTAGGGCTCAAGATTCAGATGGGAATCAACGGGTTCGCTTCATGGTTGGGCTTTGCTGCGGGACGCGTGCCAAGGAGTTATCGATGTCTATAGCTTTGGACCACCATGGTAGGAGGTACGAAGGCGGATTCAGGGCCATTATGGCATCGGTAGAACCAAGGGCTACAACCAATGAAGTGGGTCATTGAAATGTTTGGTCATGACTCCATATGTTTAGCTTGGTCATAGCAGGGTTTCTACAAGTCGGGATTCGTCGTTACCTCAGTTTGTCTAGTGTTCCAAAGTGGTAGATATCGTACGCTTTAGGCACTGAGAGAGAGATGTGAGGATGGTTGCTATGGATGATTTGTTTGCTATCATTATGACATGCACACCCCACCCCCGTATTCTTACACTATTTATTATGGCACCTTAGAGTATTGTACGGTATGTGGTACTAACTCTTTGGTTGCAGGTTCAGGTTCAGGTATGGTTTAGTATACCTTTTATTATTCTGTTTAGATGCTTATCGCTCATACCAGGCTTTATGTCTGACCCAGAGTTTTATGTCTCCTCTTATTACTCTGGGTGCTCACACGAGCAGACTAGAGACAGGTTAGCTGGTGATGCACGGGTAGATGATCCGGAGACGAGCAGGAGGCTTCCACGTAATATATATATAATATTCTCCCTGTGTTGTTGAAGATCACTGCTTGGGCATTGGTGGTGCATCTTCTACTTTAGCTTTCTTTTGTTTAGAGACAGTAAATTTGGAAAATTGTAATAAGCTGTATTTGGATTTCCGCTGCTCTGATGATTGATGTTGATTTTAGTTATCAGCTTATGCACTGTCTCGCCTGTTTTATGTCAAGTATGTTATTATTATATTTTATCCCATGCGCTGTGAGACATTCTACAGGTTCCTTGATTAGTTCATTCTCTTCTTCCTTTTCCTTCTGACGACCCGTTCCGTGCTAACTGGACATGTGTACAGCGCACTTTCGGAGTAAATGTCGGTTGGTGCAGGGCGGACCGCCACACTTGGTATCAGAGCTCTAGGTTGCGTAGTTAACCTAGGGAAGTTATCAGGGAGAGATAATATACGTATACGAGAGAGCGTATTTGTGATTACTTTGGTTTTTAAAAGCTATATATATATATATACTATTAGTAGTATAAGGATGAAGTCGTACTGCACTAGCACCACTATGGAGTCGTTAATCGTTTCCTTTTTCAGATTGACGATGAGCCGATATACTAGAGGTGCTGGTAGGGGAGCCAACAATGGGAATGCTGCTAACATGAGGACGATGTTTACTGACCTCATGAGAGAGATGCTTAGAGATGTACAGAGGGCAGCTCCCAATGGTGGTGGTCCAATAGTGCAGGCGCCGAGGGTCGACTTCGCCAAGTTGAATAAGGATTATACTAGCCTTGGTGGGAAGCCGTTCCACGGAACGGAGTCGGCTACGGATGTTCAGGATTGGGTGGATAGTTGCGAACGTATCTTCGAGGATTTGGGTATCGAGGATGCGATGAATAGAAAGCTAGCGTCCCGTCAGCTGCAAGGGCGGGCAATGAATTGGTGGAATGCTATAAAGGCAGCCACTCCCGAAGATGAGATAACTTGGGAGCAGTTTAAGGCTCGCTTTAGTGAGAAGTTCATTCCGGCTGCTCAGAAGTCAGTGCTATTCAAGAAGTTCTTGGAGCTCAAGCAGAATGGCAGAGCTGTCTCGGAGTATATTGCTGAATTTGACACTTTGTCAAAATATGGGTTATCTCTCATTGATACTGCCGAGAAAAAGAATGAGAAATTCATAACTGGTTTGGATCAGTACTTGGGGGAAAAACTTATTAACCACATCGATGAGACGTTTGAATCGATTGTGGGGAAAGCGTTAAGATCAGAAAGTCTCTACCCTAAGTCGAAGACTGAGGTTGCATCTGCAGAAGAGCCAATACCACAAGCAAGTGGTGGAGGCAAGGGTGGTTCCCAGAATAAGAGAAAGCAGAACCAAGCTAAGGATGGCCAGAAGAAAAAGAATAAGCAAGATGTTGAGTGCTTCAGCTGTGGTTAGAAGGGCCATTATGCTAGTAATTGTCGGGCCAAGCCAGCGGATAGGAAGTGCTTCAACTGTGGCCAAATGGGACATCACAAGGACAAGTGTCCACAACCCCCTAAAGAAAAGCAAATGGTGAAAGCATATGCCCTTAATGCTATTCCTTCTTCGTCGAATGCCCCAACTGCGGCGGAGAAGGGAAAGAATGTCGTCATTCAAGGTATGCTTTCTGTTTATGATGTTCCTGTTAGAGTTTTGTTTGATACCGGAGCTTCCAGTTCTTTCATATCTAGTGACCTGGTAGATAGGTTGGGATTGGAGCCCGAGATTGTCGATAGACCTTTAATTGTGACGAACCCGATTGGTGGTTCGACTAGCCTTAGCATGATTTGTCGTAATGTGGTCTTATCGAGTCATGGATGCATGTTTGTTTGTGATTGCTTTGTTTTGGGCTTTACTGGGTTTGGCATTATTTTGGGAGTAGATTGGCTCCAAAGACACGGGGTGGTGGTAGACTGTGAGGGCTTGTTGGTGACAGCTAGAGCGGATGATGGGCGGAGGATAGTGTTTGGTGGTCTACCCAGTAAGGGGGTATTGGCTAGTTTTCTAAACTCCCTTGACATTCCGCATAGTGAGTTGTCAGGTTTGCCCGTGGTTGGCCAGTATCCGGATGTTTTCGAAGAAGTGACCGGACTTCCATCACACCGAGAGATTGAGTTCCGTATTGATTTGGTAAAAGATGCCAGACCTATAGTGATGCCACTTCGTCGTATGGCACCAAGAGAGCAGCGAGAGCTCGAGGTGCAAGTCAACGATCTTTTGAAGAAGGGATTTATCAGAAGGAGTGTTTCTGAATGGGGAGCACCAGTTGTATTTGCTACCAAGGCGGATGGTTCCCTTCGTTTGTGTGTAGACTACCGCGAGTTGAATAAAGTGACGAGGAAGAATAAGTATCCTCTACCGCGGATAGATGATTTGTTCGATCAGTTGAGTGGCGCGAGGATATTTTCTCAGTTGGATCTCGCGACAGGTTTTCATCAGCTTAGAGTGGAAGCTGAGAGTATAGCTAAAACGGCATTTCGAACGCCGTCTGGATTTTATGAATGGTTGGTTATGCCATTCGGGCTGACCAATGCCCCAGCATATTTTGTGGATCTTATGAATAGGGTATTCAGAGATCAGTTGAATAAGTCTGTCCTTGTGTTCGTTGATGATATTTTGGTCTATTCGAGGACAGAGGAAGAACACAAGGAACATTTAAGAGTAGCGATGGAGGTGTTGAGAAAACACCAATTGAAAGCCAAGTTTTCTAAGTGTCACTTCTGGAAGAGGGAAGTGAGGTTCTTGGGCCATGTTGTATCAGAGAACGGTACTGCCGTGGACCCAGCAAAGGTGGCTACGGTACAAGATTGGCCTACGCCCAAGAATGCAACAGATGTGAGAAGTTTCTTGGGATTAGCTGGATATTATCGTAAGTTTATCCAAGGTTTCTCCAAGGTAGCAGCACCATTGACCCAGTTGACCAAGAAGAATCAAGCTTTTGTCTGGGATGAAAGGTGCGAGGATGCATTTAAAAGTCTAAAGGACAAGTTGACAAGCGCACCAGTGTTAGTCATTCCTAAAGGGGATGAAGAGATGACGATATACACGGATGCCTGTGGTACCGGACTGGGAGCTGTATTGATGCAAGGCGGTAGGGTTGTAGCTTACGCAAGTCGGCAATTGAAACCGCACGAGAGAAGATACCTTACCCATGATTTAGAATTGGCAGCGATCGTGTTCGCGTTAAAGATGTGGAGGCACTATCTCTTGGGAGAAAGATTTGAGCTGTTTACAGATCATAAGTCGTTGAAGTATCTATTCTCCCAGAAGGATTTAAATCTCCGTCAGCAGAGATGGTTAGAGTTCTTAGCTTCCTATGATTTTGACATCGCATACACACCAGGAAAGGGCAATGCGGTGGCTGATGCATTGAGTAGAAGACATGCCAGCTTAGGGGCTATGTTCCTTGAATGGAAGCAACTGGAGTTTATCGCGGGGTTTGATTTCAGACCAAAGTGCGAATTGGATCCAGAAATGTTAGCAAGTTTGACGATCAGACCCACTTTGATTGAACGAATCGGCTCTAGTCAGAGGGACGATCCTAACCTATTGGAAATCATCTCCAAGTTAGAGATGGGTATCAATGAGGAGATGAACAAGTATGGGCTTGATCGAGATAGATGGCTTAGAAAGAATGGAAAGCTTGTTGTGCCCAATGTCAATGGATTGAGAGATGAAGTGCTTAGAGAATGTCATCACTCAAAGCTGACTATACACCCCGGTGGTAATAAGATGTATCGAGATATGAAGCAGACCTACTACTGGGAAGGAATGAAACGAGACGTTGGGAAGTTTATATCCAAGTGCATGAATTGCCAGCTAGTTAAAGCCGAGCAAAAGAAGCCTAGTGGGTTGTTACAGCCCTTAGAAATTCCTGAATGGAAATGGGAGCAAGTCTCGATGGATTTCATCGATGGTTTACCAAGGACTAGATCGGGATATGACAGCATTTGGGTAATTGTAGATCGACTGACTAAAAGTGCAAGGTTTATACCAGTCAAATCGACCAGAACGGCAGCTAAGTTAGCAGAATTGTATATGAAGTGGGTAGTGAGATTTCATGGAGTACCTAAAAGCATTGTGAGTGACCGAGACCCGTTGTTCACTAGTGGGTTTTGGGAGAGCTTACAAGAGGCTCTAGGGTCAGAGTTACATCTCAGTACCGCATATCATCCTCAGACCGACGGTCAGACGGAGAGGGTGAACCGTATTTTGGAAGATCTCTTGAGAGCATGTATATTGGATTTTGGTGGATCGTGGGATGACCATTTGCATCTAGTAGAGTTTGCATATAATAATAGCTACCAATCCAGTATCGGTATGGCTCCATTTGAAGCTTTGTATGGAAGACCGTGCAACTCACCATCATGTTGGATAGAGACTGGCGAGAAATTTATGCTTGGACCAGATGTGGTGAGGGAAACTTCAGATAAAATCAAGACCATTCAGCAACGAATGAAGGCTGCCCAAGATAGACAGAAGAGTTATGCTGATAAGAAGAGACTTAAAATTCTCCGTTGGCGACTTGGTGTTTGTCAAGATTTCTCCGTTGAAGAGCGTAATACGATTTGGCAGGGGAGGCAAGTTGGCACCAAGATTTGTTGGCCCATTCCCTGTTCTTCAATTAGTCGGGAATTTGGCATACAGAATTGACTTACCAGAGAAGATGGCGGGAGTTCATAACGTATTTCATGTTTCCCAACTAAGGAAGTTCGTTCACGACTCAGATATGACTATTTCGCCTGATCAGTTAGAGGACTTCGAAGTAGAACCCGAGGCGGTTGGGAACCGTAAGCCGGCCCGTATTGTCGCACACGACATGAAGCAACTTCGAAGGAAGGCGGTGAAGCTAGTCAAGGTACAGTGGAGCGAGGACGAGAACTTGGGAAACAGAGGAGGACATAAGGAAGAAGTATCCAGAACTCTTTGCCTGGTAAGATTTTGACTTCGATTTAGTTTTCCGCATGCTAGGATAGGCTTGTTTGCTTGTTTTGCATATTTGATTGTTGTATATGGTTGTTAGGCATGCGGGATCCCTTGTATGTTTTGGGTTAAGGAATTTCGGGGGCGAAATTTCTTAAGGGGGGAAGAGTGTAACGACCCGTATTCTACGCATCATAGGACCGTAGGATATTTATTTCTTTCACATACGAAGTCGTATGGTCATGTAACTTTGGGAGACGACTATTGGGGTCATTTCCCATGTTCATGATTTTTCCCGATTTTTAAATAACCATTTTACCCCTAGTTGGCACTGTTTTGGCCATAACTTTTGACTGGAAATGAATTTTGACCTGAAACCACTTCCATTGGCTCCGGATGATGGTTTCTCTTTCCGTAGAGTGGTCACATTAGCCAAACGGACTCACCATTTGGGAGATATGGCTGAAACAAGTTTCAGATGGTGAAAAACAGCTTAATTGGGCTTAACCGGGTGATTAACAGCTAGGCCCAAAGGGGAATTTCGGGATTGGGAATTTAAAAGGGCTGTTAGGGTTTGGAGAATACCTTTTTCTCATTTTTCAGCCGTCACTATTCATTCCTCTTAACCTAGCCATGGCCTCCACCCTCTAAATCTCTTCAAAACACCTCTTAATCACTTTCTAATTGAAGATTAGGCTTAGCAAACATCAAACCAAGGAGTATTAGCACGAGAACCGAGGTAGAGCTGCTGTGTAAGATTGGGAACAGCGCCAAATCAGAGAATATTTCAGTTTTGGGGTTCTAGTTGTGGCAAAGGTGAGTGATAGCATCATTTTGACACTAATTACAGTTAATTAAGGGTAATTAGTGAAGATTAGCGAATTTATACACTAATAAATTCTGGAAAAATGTTTAGAAATTCTTAAATAAGGTTTTATGCCTCTGGTTGAAATTTGGTTCGATTTGATTAAGTTTTGTTAACCCTATGATTAGATTTGCTTAAAACATGCTTAAGGGAAAATAAGGGGTTTTGGGCACATTTGATCCATTTTGACATATGAATTCATTGTTTTGGTGTTTGTGGTTAGTTTGCTATGTTGTTATGACTATTTGACATGAATTGCGATTGATTAGAATAGTTAGATTTGTCAAAAACGTCGTCGAACGGCGTAAACAAGTTGCTGGAAAAAGTTGCAGAAAGTTGTGCAGGGCTTCGGATCGGATCGGATGGGGGCTCGGATCGGATATGTGAACTGGGCAAGAAACCCGACCCGAACTGGAGTTTGGCACATAAAAGACTTGGAAAAAAGGAAGGCCGTTTACTTAGAGTTGGAGTGGACAAGGGGATCGGATCGGAGTAAGCTAGGGAGCGGAGCGGATCGGACTGAAGTAAGGCGAAGTGATCGGATCGGATCGGATCGGAGTAGGTGGGAACGAGGGAGCTGATCGGAGAAGGAGCATGAGCTGGAGGGAGGATAGCAACCTGACCCGACCCGGAGGAGGACACCGACCCGACCCGGAGGAGGATACCGACCCGACCCGGAGTGAAGTACCCGACCCGAACCGAATGGAAGATGACAAGGATGGAGGACCGACCCGAACCGACGCTACCGAACCGAACCGAGTTCTAGGACTGTTACTGCACGTCAACTTTTCTGAAGACCCACTCCAATTCGACCAAACCCGAGATGCAAAGGAAGTCCAAATGGGAAGTTAGGGCTCAAGATTCAGATGGGAATCAACGGGTTCGCTTCATGGTTGGGCTTTGCTGCGGGACGCGTGCCAAGGAGTTATCGATGTCTATAGCTTTGGACCACCATGGTAGGAGGTACGAAGGCGGATTCAGGGCCATTATGGCATCGGTAGAACCAAGGGCTACAACCAATGAAGTGGGTCATTGAAATGTTTGGTCATGACTCCATATGTTTAGCTTGGTCATAGCAGGGTTTCTACAAGTCGGGATTCGTCGTTACCTCAGTTTGTCTAGTGTTCCAAAGTGGTAGATATCGTACGCTTTAGGCACTGAGAGAGAGATGTGAGGATGGTTGCTATGGATGATTTGTTTGCTATCATTATGACATGCACACCCCACCCCCGTATTCTTACACTATTTATTATGGCACCTTAGAGTATTGTACGGTATGTGGTACTAACTCTTTGGTTGCAGGTTCAGGTTCAGGTATGGTTTAGTATACCTGTTATTATTCTGTTTAGATGCTTATCGCTCATACCAGGCTTTATGTCTGACCCAGAGTTTTATGTCTCCTCTTATTACTCTGGGTGCTCACACGAGCAGACTAGAGACAGGTTAGCTGGTGATGCACGGGTAGATGATCCGGAGACGAGCAGGAGGCTTCCACGTAATATATATATAATATTCTCCCTGTGTTGTTGAAGATCACTGCTTGGGCATTGGTGGTGCATCTTCTACTTTAGCTTTCTTTTGTTTAGAGACAGTAAATTTGGAAAATTGTAATAAGCTATATTTGGATTTCCGCTGCTTTGATGATTGATGTTGATTTTAGTTATCAGCTTATGCACTGTCTCGCCTGTTTTATGTCAAGTATGTTATTATTATATTTTATCCCATGCGCTGTGAGACATTCTACAGGTTCCTTGATTAGTTCATTCTCTTCTTCCTTTTCCTTCTGACGACCCGTTCCGTGCTAACTGGACATGTGTACAGCGCACTTTCGGAGTAAATGTCGGTTGGTGCGGGGCGGACCGCCACATGATTGTATAAGGGAAAATGTTTCTATGTACCGATTCATCGTATAGTTTTCACCGTTTTTCTTTTATTATGTAATGGGTTACAAAATAATGGGCCGAGCCCATACACACAAACTGTTGTATAAAAACAATACCCATCGTGTACATTATTCATTATTCAATTAGTAAAAATATGTTTTCTCTGTCAAATCCAAACATTGTCAGACTATCTTTCTGCACTATTCTGGTTGCACTGCAACTCTTTTATGGTATCGGAGCATACATTTCTGTGCTTAACAACCATGAAGAAGAAATGCCTTGCTTGGGACCTCTCAGTTTAGTCAGTTTTCAACTTCATCACTGAGGTTAGACTATATCTTCTCTACCATCAGAGAATTATGCTTTCTTATCATTTGGTTTCTCCTATTCTCGGTCTGCTTGCCTTAAACGAGGCAATATCTGTTCTTGATCAAGGGATCATCTGTTTCTCTTCCATTACTGCCCACCCAGAGTAAGCTATCTCACCAAAGCATCTATATGATTTAATTCTTGTCATCCAGTCACCTTGGCTGTAACTTGTTCTTCGTAGATTCTTAATTTTCTATTTCATTTCTTGATCGAAAATGGCAGAAGGCAAAACCAAACCCTCTATCACTTCTGCCACAAGAAACTCTGATCACACAACATCAAGAAGCAATACTCATGATCTCATCAAAGCCATTAAACCAAAAAGTCAACTGATCAACATCACCTTAGATGGAGACAGTTTCCTCTTGTGGAAATTTCAAATAGAAACAACCATCAAAAGGTATGGGCTTGAACAATACATCAATGGAACTATGATTGTACCACCTAAAAGCACAATAGAGGAAGGAAGATTTTTCAGCAATCTAGAGTACATTTCATTTATGAGACAAGATAACCTAATCAGTTCATGGCTTTTATCCACCATTGGCGTAAACTTACAGTCGTGGTTAATTGACTGTAAGAGTTCACATGAAATTTGGTCCACTGTTGTACATTTATTCAGTAGACAAAGTGCTACAAGAGGTATGAGTTACAAGAGACAACTTCAGAATATAAAGAAAGATGAGTTATCAATGCATGAATATTTTCCAAAGATCGAAGTATTATGTGATCAATTGGAGGCTGTTGGTCATAAAATTTCTTATTTTGATCAAATTCTGTATATTCTAAGTGGTCTAGATGATGAATTTAAAGTTATTGCCGCTGCCATATCATCTAATGATAATACACCAAATCTCCAATCTGGTCGCTCTATTCTTCTCTCATATGAAAGAAGAATAGATCAAAATAAAGTCATCACAACTGAATTTTCTACCAATTATGTGAAGTATAACAAAAACAAGAATCAAGATAGGAACTATACTGACAGAAAATAATTCAATACTTAAAATGGTGGTGTGACTGCCAAAGGAAAAGGCAGAAGTGGAAGATCAAACAATAATAACAGAATCAAATGTCAGATTTGCGAGAAATTTGGACATATAGCAAGTAAATGTTATTTCAGATTTGACTCCAATTACACACCATCACAACAAAACATCAACAGTTCAAGAAACTATCAAACCAATGCTAATGTAGTTAGCAACACTCAAGATTCAAGGAATTAATCAAAGACAACCAGTACCGACTCATCCAAAATTGAAGACATTCACGACGAAGTGTGGTACCCTAATTCTGGTGTTGCCAGTCATGCCACAAATAGTTGGTGTATTCTAAATATGGAAAGCACGGAATATAAAGCTATGCAACACTTGTACATGGGTAATGGGAAACCAACTAGAATAACTCATACAGGAAATGCAAGATTTATGGGAATAAATAAACAATTTTATCTCAATAACCTATTTCTGAGTACCCTTCATAAGAAAAAACTTATTAAGTGTGGCTCAATTTGCAAGAGATAACAATGTATTGTTTGAATTTCATCCGTCTTTTTATTTAACCAAAGATATTCTAACAAAAGAATTTTTGTTACAGGATAAAGAGTTTAGTAGACTATACACTTTCAATATTGCTAATTCGAACTCAGAAAACCCTGAAAATAAAGCATATTACTACAATCATTCTAAAATTAGTCATAATGGTTGTAATAAAAAGTCTGATACTTGGCATTACAAGTTAGGACATCCAAATGCAAAGACTGTGAAGTATCACAACTGATGAATGTATTTTAACATTGGTTTGCACTTATCGTCAATTGGGAAAAAAATCATAAACTTGCATTTCCTGATTCTAACACAGTGTATAATAACCCTCTTGAATTAATTATTGTTGGCCTATGGGTCTAGCGCCAATTAACAGTGATCATGGGTACAAGTAATACATTTATTTCGTTGATGCTTTCTCTAGATGTTTGTGAATATATTTTCAAAGTCAAAATCTGAAACTTGTGTTGTTATGTCATGGTTTATTACTCAAGTTGAAAAACAAAGTGGACACTAAGTGAATGTATTTTAGACCGATGGGGGTTCTGAATTCAAAGGAATTGTTCAATAAAAAAGGAATTATACATAGGATAACATGTTCTCACAAATCTAAGCAAAATGGTCTTATAGAGAGGAGATGTAGACAAATAGTTGAAACAAGACTAACTTTACTTGCTCAAGCTTTTCTACCACTAAAATTTTGGCTTGATTCCTTCTCTACTACTGTCTATCTGATAAACAAACTTCCGACAAAATTTTTAAAATTAAAATGTCCAATGGAACTCATGCTTAAGACTAGACCATATTATAAAGCACTTAAAGTCTTTGGATGTCTGTGTATTCCACACTTAAGACCTTATGATTCATATAAATTTTATTTTAGATCATCTTCATGCACTTTCTAAGATTACACAGGCAAATCAAAAAGGATATAAGTGTCTTGACAAAAATAAAAGAATATTGATTTCTAAACATGTAATATTCAATGAAAGGGAATTCCCCTTTAGCAAAACAGGTATGAGGGTTACTCAAAAAGTGCACTATCTAAGGACGTCAATACCAAAATTACCATATCGGTGTGACATCACAAATTAATACAAGCCAAACAATCAAACTGACTCAATCACTGAAGCAGCAGACTGCTCAAATCTCAGAGATCAACCTACCAGTGAGCAAGCTGAAACTGAAGCAACTCAAGAAAATGATGCTGAAAAACAACAATCAGACAATTCATTATCGTCCAACAGTGATGATGACCACCAAACCAACACTAGGGAGCAAAATCAACCACAAACCACCATTGGTAATCACATAATAACCAGGGAAAAAGTGAAAATTTTAAACCAAAATCCTATAGTGTTAACATAGAAATCAACAAAGCAGGAACTTATGATGAAGCTGTTCAAAAAACATTGAATAACAACAAAGAAAGAAGAGTATAATACTATAATAAAAAATAACACTTGGACCTTGGTTCCTATGCAAAGAAATAAAAACATTGTTAGTTGTAGATAGACATACAAAATTAAACAAAGCCTAATGGTTCATTCTCCAAATACAAAGCAAGACTAGTGGCAAAAGGTTATTCAAAATAGTGTGGATTCAATTTTAATGAAACATTCTTATCAGTTATGACACCACCTACCATAAGAGTAGTTCTAAGCATTGCTTCGTACTAGATTGGGAAATCATACAATTAGATGTAAATAATACTTTTCGTAGCGGTATATTGCAGTAGGAAGTGTATATGCAGTAGGCTGATGGCTTTAAGCAACAACACAGTGAAGAACCAGTGTGCAAGCTAAACAAAGCAATTTATGGCTTGATGCAAGCTCCATGGGTGTGGTTTGAAAAATTAAAAGCCACACTGATTAAGGTTGGCTTTGCTTCAACAAAATCTGACAACTCATTATCTACTAGATTTGATAATTCAGAAATTACCTATGTCCTAACATATGTTTATGACTTTATAATTATAGTTAACAACAAGGTTGAAATCAACAAGCTTACAAGACAAATCGATAAAGAATTCTCAATCAAGCACATGGAACACCTGAACTACTTTCTTGGAATTGAGGTGGAAAGAAAATTTTCTATAAAGTTTTTCTCAATTAAGAAAAGTATATCTCATACATTCTTATCAGAGCAAAAATGGACAAAGAAAATGCATTATCGACACCAATGGCAAACAATCTTAAACTATCTAAAAATGATTGAGACATAATATCTAATCCTACACTTTATAGAAGATAGTGGGAGCTGTAATGACCAGGGGAATTCATCGCCCAAATTCCAACAATAATACATAAAGCCCGTATTACTTGCCAAAAACCCAAGTATCGAAAACACCAGATAGTTAATAGAAAGAGATTAGATGATTAGATAAGAAAGAAAAAATATTAGAATAAAAGGAATAAGAAGAAGAAACACAATAGATTGACAGTCCTACATCGCAGCGGAACAAAATTTAATATATAAATTAATCTTTATCGAGAGCATGAAGTAAAACTTACAATCAAAGAACTACTTACAGTTAACACATTTGGACAGTTATAATAATCAGTCCTTATATACAACACACAGCAGAATAAATAATAGTATGTTTGAAATCCTCCTGCACGTCTTCTAAACTTCGTAGTGTCCAATAATCGAAACCTAAAAACCCAGCGAACCCGAGCATTACAAACGTCGGATCAATATGGTGAACCATAGTGAGAAAAAACTCGCAAAGTTTAAGGGGAATCCTCCAACTTGATTTTAAAGTTCAAAATCTTTTCGAAAGAAAACGATAATAGTAAGACCAAATCCACACATAAATACAGAAGGTTTTTACCTTACGATACCCCAAACCATTTTTAAATCATGTATATCTTCTGATATTATAATATTGTCTAAATACATATAAATAGAATCTGGCGCAACTTTTGCATCTCATGCTTCACATATATAGTATATAATCAAAACAGCGGGCGCTTATTAGAGATTAGATTCTGACTATGACAAGGTATGGAACCATTTGCCGATAGTGTATATTTAGAGAGGAATACACTGGGTTCAACAAGAACGTCTTGTAACCCGACCACACATGACCGAGAACTCATTTCTCTTGAGTGTATCGAATTTATTGTCACCTTACGGTTGCGCAGCAAGAAAGTCAAAGTTGACCATTCCTACAACTAATGATAGCATTTAAGGTAGCTAAGAAGGGGCGTCCTAATATCAACGGGATTTGAACATTGGATTTGAGACAGGCTCAGTTTCTAGAACTATGAAATCGACAAGGAAGTAAAACTATTCAATTTGTATCAAGACATCTTCGATCATGGCCAATGACTTTTTGATAGATCGATCATCTAACTGAAGATTGATGTTTGTTGGTTTAATCTCCCCTAATCCAAGTTGATGACAAACAGTGTAAGGAAGAAGATTTACACTATTTACACCACAAACGGTATGAAACACCAAAGGTACTTTTTCAAGCACTTCAACAAAAAGTATGTGGAGCCACAATCTCAAGCATAGAAAACACTAAAGTAAAACACAAGAGCATTTTTATAGTGGTTCAATTAAATAAAAATCTACATCCACTTCCATATAGGATTCCATTACTAATTTGTCAATTACAAGGTTTGATTCACTTTTACAACAAGTTTTATCACTCTCTCACTTGTAGATCACATTTGAATTCACAAAAAATGATGGGGAAATGGAATGACCAGTGGAGATGAGGTATAATCGGGGGAGGATTGGAAGGATTTCTTCAAGTACTTGAACTTGGATGATAGATCTCCAACTCTTAGATCACTTAGATGAATTTGATGGAAGCCATGATCAATCAATGAATGCATGAATCTTCACTTCATGATGATGGACGAGTGTTGGAATAGTTGTGGAGAGATTTTAGCTGCACTTTGTGGCCAAGGAGTTTGGTCCCCCTCTCCAAGTGAATTATGGGGGGATAATTATAGGAAGTTTTGGTGAGGAGTGGCACATTCGTAATTATGGGTCCGCAACTGGAATTATGATTTTACATCCGTCAACGCGTAGGCCTTGCGCCATGAATTCAGTTGTTCTGGGCGGCATGCAGTATGATAATTTATGAGGCATGGATTATAGCGGTATGGAATGGACTGCTTGCGACTTGCAACTTTAAATAACATACTGACATGTTAATTTTGGAATGATATGCTTTTATGAGGAGTGACAGCTGTATCCAACCCATTACTTACGACATGCTTTAGTATTACCGTCCAACTTTATTATTATATAACAAGAACTGTCTAGCTTTCCCTCTCCACATGAGATGCCACGTGGTAGACGAATACGTGGTGATCGATCCAGTATGATATGTCTTCCAATTCAATGATGGCCATGTCACCCTTATACTTCACAGTTTATATCGCATTCGTATACTCCATGCCGCACTTATGATCCCACTTTTAAACCGCCTTGATAAACATGTGATGACCTAAACGTGATAATAATTAGCTGCCCTTTTAAGTACTAACGAACCATTCCAATTTATGCCACGCCTCCATATTACGAATTAGCACGGTATGCATCAGCGATCTAAATCAGGAATGACATGAGTACACGTTATGGTCTCGCATGCTTCTAACGACTTAAAGTAATTGACGACTTGCTACGGACGGTTTGCGACATGGATCATGTCGCAAGAATGGTTTGGTCTGTTTTATATTCTCTTATGTACACGTGACTTTTTATCTAATGCCTTAAATACTGCGGTATGAGTAACCTGGGAAATATGGATGGTTCATGCGAGATGATTGCTAGCATGACATGGTGTATGCAGCGACGACATGAATGGTTGGAAATGGCATGCTCTGGCCTATGTGATGAATGGATTACGCCATGAGTGGCCTACGTCATAGAGTGTATATCGCATGAAGGCTTATACGACATGATTGTGGCTTGAAGACCTTCTCATGGAAATGTTCCTTGCGTGCCACGTGTCCATGAATACTCCATTCATATATGATACTTTGATTCCTGATGGCATGGCACAGTCTGTATCATATAAATATTATGCGGATTGGTTTCCTTTACACTGACAACATACGATGGATCATTTTCCCACATGCATTCATGACCTGGTTGAATATGTGAACCCATGGCATGTCATGATCTGGTACAACTCCATTTCTTTTGCGCCATGACGCTCTTGACATGAACTGACCAACCGTAGCCATTCTCACGGCGCAAATGTTTCTCATATAAAACGACTTGGTCCTGGAAATGGCACGAAAGTGTGTCAATGGATCGACGACATGATTTCACTTTGTGCCGACGGCATGGTTTTAACTTATGATTTTATTTTTACGGTGTGGTTTGGAGCTTTATTCCAATGACATAATTGTTATATCGTCGTATACTTGCTGATGTGGCACCGCTTTGCGCCATGGACTGGTTAACGACATGGTGCGGAGCCGCTTCCTTTTTGCGTTTAATTTTGTTACGTGTTTTTGAAAGTCATGCGACATTAGTGTTGTGCGACATGACTTGCTATCAGCGACTTGCGGCTTGTCTTCATGTTGTGGCAAACAAGTTATTGCCATGGCGCGCCGATCGCCTTAAGACCGTGTCGTGCAAATGAACTTCATGTCGTGCTGACGACTTTGAGACCATGGTGTCATAATAATATTCTGTAAAACCGCCTGGTCCATTGTGTATTATATTGTCAACATATTGTTTTCTAAACTGCGTTTATATAACGGGGTTAACATATTCCCCTTGAAGCTTGTATTTTTTGCTTGCGAGAAATGCGGGCTTCGAAACGAACATGATTAACAGAGCTTGTGTTGAGATTCAGTCACAGCTTTGTTGTTTTCTAGGGCAAGTCATCCTTTTCACGCCACCTGGTTAATAATCGAAACAAGTGATTACATGATTTTGGACTTATACTTCACCACCGACTGTTTATATCGATAGTGGATTAGTTAAAAAGTAAACTATAGAGAATTTTATCTTGAATTGAATAAAGCATTTGAACAAGGATGATTTACTCAATGATTTTTAACCTATCAAATATTGTCTGTACAAATACGATACTCTAATTCAAATTCACGTTAACGCTAAGGATCAACTAGTCGACTAAAGTTGACTATGGACCTCAAGCGTCGTTGTTTTAGCGACTCGTATGATAATACATGTTATTTCTCATTTGGGAAATGTGTATCTGTGATCCCTTTTTTGCTTCCTCTTTGAGAAGCTTTGATATTCATGCTCCTTGTTCAGGAAATCGTTATTAGTCCTTGTTGCATGAAGTATTTTGGATTTCATGCCCCTGCTTGGGTTAAGATCTAACATTTGTCGTGTTTGAGATTTTCAGACTCTACACAAGTTAATTGGTTAAATATAAACTTTGTCTACAATCCAGCTTGACTAATTCAGACATTGGAGACTTTCGTCACTCTATTATACTGATTAATCCAAGCGCTGGTAGGTTTAGAAGAAGTGCCCCCAGAATGGAATTTGGAGTTAGAACCCCAATGTTTGTTGTTATCGCATCAGGTGCTTCCTAATTCTGACGATCAATTGGGTACCCCCGAAGAGGACTTTGGTTAGAAACCCAATGTTTCTTGTTATCACATCAGTTACTTCTTGATCCTAATGATCAATTGGGTGCTTCCGGAGAGGACTTTGGTTTGTGCTGGTCCTTCCAGCGTGTTTGCCGGTCCTTCTGGCCTGATGTTTGTACTTCCAACTTAGTTTTGTTGATCCTTCCGACTTAGTGCTGGTCCTTCCAGCGTGTTTGCGTGTCCTTCCGGCCTGATGTTGGTACTTCCAACATCGGGTTTATTGGTCCTTTCGACTTGGTTCTGGTCCTTCCAGCCTGATGTTGGTACTTCCAACATCAGGTTTGTCGGTCCTTCCGACTTAATGCTGGTCCTTCCAGCGTATTTGCCGGTCCTTTTGGCCTGATGTTGGTACTTCCAAAAACATGTTTGTCGGTCCTTCCGATTTGGTGTTGGTCCTTCAACGTATTTGCCGGTCCTTCCGGCCTGATGTTGGTACTTCAAACATCAGGTTTGTCGGTCCTTCCGACTTGGTGCTGGTCCTTCCAGCTCTGGTTGAGTCCAATTTGCTTGTTGTTCATTTGCCCTAGCGGGCTACTTCGGATTGGGAACTGAAGCTTTGACACTTCCGCTTAGGGGAATGCCCCTTTGATGAAAGTGACAACATTCTTTTTTATTTATCGTAGCGCTTGTTCATTGTTTGAATCCGTGCAACTTTTTCCATTCACTTTTTCAAGGCTGTGCTTTTCCATTTTTGCATTTGTGCCTGAACTAGCCTTGTTGGGGTCGCAATGTTACAGGGACAAGCGCTCAACAGATGTCCTGCAATATGAAATCAATTTTAATCAAGTTTTGATTTAACATGAAATTTGCAAGCTATAAATTCATTCAGACAGATATGCTTTTCATCGTAGAGCTAATGTTTGGTGCATCACTTGCAGATTATTACAAACTATTTACAAGAAGTTTCGAATATAACAAAAAGTAAAACATGAAGTAAAGCATGAACTAAAGCAGGAAATAGAGCATGTAGCGATGGCGATGTTGATCGCTTATTCTGGGCCATTGGAACTGGAGCACAATCAGCAGTTATCAGTTGATGATCAGCCTTGGCATGGTCTGAACATAAGCTTCGTTGCTTATTGCTTCCTGGCCTTGGGGAATCGGAACAACATTTAAGGATTATGGATTTTCACATATTGTTGCAGACGATTCTTCCTAATCAACTCTTCGATTAGTGATTTCAGATGTCTGCACTCATTGGTGTTGGCCTGGCTAGTTATGAAATCGGCAGAACTTTCCAGAATTTGTTTCGTGGTCACTTATTTTCTAAGGTTTAGGTATTGGGTAATCTTCGGTGTCTTTAGTTGCAGCAAAGATGTTTTCTGGAGTGTCATTTAAAGGTGTTAGCTCTGATGGATTGGAAAAACGAGACTTCTTGTTGTATCGATTGTCTTTCCCATCGCTTCCCCTTTCCTGACCTCTGACATTTTTCTGATTGTACTGAGTAGCAGCGTTTTTGGGAGCTTCAAGAGGTTGAGTTGAATTAGTAATCTGAATACGCGCAGGCTTATTCTCCAATCTCATGCACTCCTCGACCTTTTTATAGAATTTGTTAAGTGTGCTTGGCTCTTTCATTTTGATCCATTTGCCAAATTTGTTATCCTCGTCTATAGCGCCGGTTAGATACATTAAGATCATACGAGGCTCGGGATTTCCTACTTCGGATACAGCAGCTTCGAATCTTTTGAGGAAAGCTTTGACGAATTCTTTTGGTTTTTGTTTCATTGATGTAAGAGATATAACGTCCTTCGCCTTCGTAGCTCGCAGCCTGAATTTCTCTTTGAATTTCATGAAAAAATCATCAAATTGGTTGATGGATTTGGGCGGGAGCCTTGTGAACCATAACGATACGACACCTTCTAGATAAAGAGGGAAGCACAGGCATTTTATCTCGTCTGTTGCTTTAGCTCCATTCATATACCATTCGTATTTATATAGGAAGTGATTCAGATTAGAAGTCCCATTGTATGAAGGCAGAGTAGGAAGAGTGAACTTTTTGGGGAATTCAGCTTTGCGGATCCTTTTTGTGCATGGATATTTGCCGAGGGAGAAGACCCATTCCCTTTCACTATCCTTGTGGGGCATGTTGTCTTTCATGATTTGCTTTACCATATTCGCGATATATTCCTTCGAGTTGTGTCTTTTACGGGAGTGGACTTCGATCTCTTTTATGGATGCCCGTCGTGGCGAGCGATCGCGTTTAGAGGATCTAGGTCTTTTACTTCCACTATAGGAAGGTGCCCCAATGACGAGACTTACAACTCGTCGGTTATTTCGATCGGAATGGTTTATAACTTTCAACTTTGAGCCGTAGACATTAGCGTCATCTTTGTCAACGAATCCTTCCAAGTTGTCATTATGAGGATCGGAGGCTGATGAATATACATTCTCTTCATGATTGATATGAATTTTCGGAGGAAGAGCGGGATTTGCTTGAGCATTTAAGAGAGCGCCCACTTTACCTATCAAAGCTTGATTAGCATCCATGAGAGTTTTATTAGCATCGATTAAATCTTTGTTGGAGGCGTCCATGCGTTGACTCAAGTTAGCGACGACGGCATCTAATTCAGCTTTAGTCACTCCGGCTCCAGATATTGAGCTTTCTCCAATCTCGAAGCGGTTAGTGAGTGGAGTAGCCTCGTTGTTTGTAACGTTGTCATTTTCTTCGTCGGCTTTACTTGCGGTCTTCTTTGATTTAGCCATGATTTCGGATAAGGCTTTGAATTTGGAAGATAGCCCGTCGATTGGCCTAGATCTTAGATTTGCGGAATCTATGGTAGAAGTAGGCTTTAGAACTTCAATGTGAAGAAAGGAGATGCGAACGCGGCCCCACGGTGGGTGCCAAAATGTTTACACCACAAATGCTATGAAACATCGAAGGTACTTTTTCAAGAACTTCAACAAAAAGTATGTGGAGCCACAATCTCAAGCATAGAAAACACTAAAGTAAAATACAAGAGCATTTTTATAGTGGTTTGATTCAGTAGGAATCTACATCCACTTCCATATACGATTCCATTACTAATTTATCAATTACATGGTTTGATTCACTCTAACAACAAGTTTTATCACTCTCTCACTTGTAGATCACACTTGAATTCACAAAAAATGATGGGGAAATGGAACGACTAGCGGAGATGAGGTATAATCAAAGGAGGATTGGAAGGATTTCTTCAAGTGTTGGAACTTGGATGATAGATCTCCAACTCTTAGATCACTTGGATGAATTTGATGGAAGCCATGATCAATCAATGAATGAATGAATCTTCACTTCATGATGATGGATGAGTGTTGGAATAGTTGTGGAGAGATTTTAGCAGCACTTTGTGGCCAAGGAGTTCGGTCCCCCTCTCCAAGTGAATTATGGGGGGGTATTTATAGGAAGTTTTGGTGAGGAGTGACACACTCATAATTATGGGTGCGCAGCTGGAATTATGATTTTACAGCCGTCAACGCATAGGCCTTGCGCCATGAATTCAGTTGTTCTGGGCGTGCGATATGATAATTTACGAGGCATGGATTATAGCGGTATGGAATGGACTGCTTGCGACTTGCGACTTTGAATAACATACTGACATGGTAATTTTGGAATGATATGCTTTTATGAGGAGTGATAGCTGTATCCAGCCCATTAATTACGACATGCTTTAGTATTACCGTCCAACTTTATTATTATATAACAAGAACTGTCTAGCTTTCCCTCTCCACATGAGATGCCACGTGGTAGGCGAATTGTAACTCCCCACGTCCATTAATGTCACTCTAAAAGGGAATGCATTAACTTTCATGGAGTATTTTTGGTGTATAGAACAGAATATAACAAGATGGATACATATATTGGTACTTGAAAATTTTAAAACAACTTTTACTGCAGCGGAGAAATAGTTTGGTTATAAAAACATCAAAAACCAACAATAAAACCAAGTACACTTAATATTCATCTTGACAAATTGTTTTCTAAGTACATAAAGTAAAAAAGCATAACCCCGACATAAGTAGCCAAAAAAGAGATAAGCTGAACTTTACTTTCAGCAATCCAAGCACTTCCAAAAGAGAGAAATAGATCCAAATCAAGCTCCACTAGCACTAGTCCCTCCCTGAGAACCTGGGGGAAAAAAGGAAGAAAAGAGGCGAAAACAAAGGGGGTCAGACATAAAGCCTGGAGAGTCCAATAACTTTAACAATATAATTATTAAAGTAATTAGGATAAGGCATAAACTGGTTAAACAAGGAATGACTGTGAAGCAAATGGGCAAGACAAAACAAACAAGAAGAATATGTTGGTGTTAATCACGCTCCTAATCACTATAGGATAATTACTATACTGCACTATTACCAGTCACCCTAAAAGGTTGGTCCCATCCGCTAAACATAATAATCATAATGGTAGTTTCGTGTACCCCTAGTTGTCTTCATAGGTGCCGCCTACCCCTATCTCCACTAGTTGTACCCGCTAGCCACATGCGATCGGCTCCCTAACTCGTAGATACCCGTGTTGGTCCTATAATAAGGTGTATCACTCCCCAAAGTGGCAACCCGATACCACTAAAGATGCACGGCTTATGTCTACACGATGCAACAACGTCTTATCTACTAGCCCATGCCCACGCACTCACATGACCTCGTTGGACTTGTGTTGCCACCGCTAACCCGTTTTGACCTCTTACAACCAAACCTAGTAAGCGTGTCGTCCTCGATCTAACTCGAGCTCATAAAGATACTTGATGGGTTACTGGTTTGAAAACGGTCCCCCGTGCTTGACACAAGCTTTCCACCTATTTTTGGTCCCCACTTAACCCCTCTTATTCATGTCTTCTTACATGTTTCAATTTGGTTAAATGTTTCTAATCGTATTTCACATGTCACCCATGTCACCCACTTAACCCCAATGTCCCACCACATGTTCATCTTGGTTAAGTGTTACTCAATTCATTATAACTGTAACCTTGTAAGACCTCCCACATTAGACTACTGTTTACGGTTGCTGGATTTGCGGGGCGGGTCCAGGCAGTCTTATACCGTAAACGAGCCTAACCTCGTGTCTATACAATTGTTACACATTTAATTTATGCCTTTGACCTCACACATCAGACTATCGTTTGTGGTTGCTGGATTTGCCGGGCGGGTCCGGGCAGTCTTATACCACAAACGAGTCTAACCTCGTGTCTTAGGCGTTTATTATTACACATAATTATTTCACCCCAATATGGATTAATTATCCCTATTCAAAATTGTCAATGATTTCCAAATTAATCTATGTCCATAATTGTCACCTAAATTATGTCCACATATAGAACATAAATTTGCATAAACTACAATGGATCTAAATATAGATCTAAACATGAAATTGTGAACTTGCATATATGAATATGAGTTTCACCTAAACTTGCATATATGGATATGGGTTTCACCTAAACATGTGTAGTTTTCACCTAAAAATGTGAATATAGTTTTCACCTAAACTTGCATATGGATTCCTACAAACTTGCATATGAATTTAAACATGTAAAATAATATCACATGTTTTACATATAAACTAGCATATGTATATACTTGATTCACATAAAAACTTGTGTATAATTCGCATACAGACTTGCATAAGATTCACATACAACTAGCATATGTAAAAACAGACTTGCATAAGATTCACATACAACTAGCATATGATTTACATCCCAAACTTGCATATAAACTGGTGTCATAAAATGAATCAAGTTAAACATATATGATTGGACATATGAAATAGATCTACTAACATAAGTTAACAAAAATGTAATATGTTCACCAACCAACGATAACAAAGTTAAATAACATCACATGATTCAACAGACATATTCTCATAATCCCAATTATAAATCATCATAAATAATTTATTAATTATTTTGTGAAAGAAATTGTACTCACAAAGATGGATTAGAAAAGAGAATAATTCGTTCGTCGTTTGTATTAGAATCCTGACTTGCAATTCCTAAGCTTTAAGCTTTAAGAAGAAGAACTATTCTAGCAGCGGCATGGAGGCCAAGAGATTTATTTAGCTTAGGTTTAGAGCTTGAGTTTATGTGTGCTTTTATAGAAGTTTAAATCATTATAAGCCGTTATATTATCATAGGATCAAATCAGAAACATTCAGACTAGATAGAGTTATCCAGAATTTCCACCTAAGCCCTAGTGACTCAGCAACAGGTCAGAAAGGACTCAGGAACAAGTCAGAATCGTCACAGTTCAAATCTGCCCAAGGGGGTAGGTCGACCTGGCCTGGGGTGGGAAAAATCCCGCCTAGCCCGCTTCCTTGCTTTCCGTTTGAATTTTAACTTTGAACTGTTTTCATTTATATAAATTTCTGAAACTTCTGTGGGTCATAACTTCTTCATACGAAGTCCGATTTTCGAAAACTTGGACTCTATTCCAAGCAGAATTTCAAGATGAACGCAATGGCGTAACCCGTTTCCCTTAATTTTCACTTTAACAATTAAGTATTCTTTAATTTGTTCTTTTAATAGTCACAGAAAATTCAGGGTGTTACATTCTCTCCTCCTTAAAGGATTTCGTCCCCGAAATCTTCAAGTCGCGAAGAATGTATATCCTACCATCCAATCATCCATCTACTCAACCATCAAACACAGACATCCATTGTCCTTACAAGATTTCTAATGCTGTTTGAGCATATGCAAAAATTGTGTGTATATGTTCCTTATCCAATGCAAAATCAGGCGGTCTACTGATTCAGTTTACCTCCTTAATGCAAATCATGATAGTGCCATGCATCCATTATGTATGAGAAAGAATCCTAACGATACATATTACTTCTACATGTGTGCACAACCATTCATCAAAATGCAGCATCTATATGATGACACAACCATTATACATCCATTAATTTAAACATGCACACACATTTATATGCAATATGAAAGTGATTGAGCCAATCTAGTGCCAAACGTGTGTGTACATGCATCCACGAGCAACCACTCACAACCATCAATCATAACATGTTTCAAGTACATGTTTACATCCATTGGTTTCTACCTAAGGATAAAGAATAAGACCGAGGAGATATACTTAAAAGATAGATGTAAGCATAAATAAACTTATGGAAAAAGAGATCAAGGAGGTACCCTAAAAAAGAAAAGTGTAGGCTGCGCGTATTTTTCTCTCAGTTTCCTAAGTCGTGTCTTCCTCAGCGTCACTCCATTGAACTTTAACAAGCTTGACTTCACGGTTGCGTTGCTTTTTGACTTACGTACCCAAGATACGAGTTGGAATTTTTCTCACAGTCGCTTCTCGTTCCACTTCTACTTCCTCTAGTATACTTGGCTCCACAACTTCCACAGACTCATGTTAGCACTTTCGTAGTTGAGAAACATGAAAAACATTATGAACTCCAGCCAGTCTTTCGGGTAGCTCTACTCTGTAAGTCATCGTCCCAATCCTTTTAGTGATAGGAAATGGTCCTACAAATCTTAGTGCTAGCTTTCCTACGGACCCAAAGCGAATGACATTCCTCAAAGGAGATACTTTAAGAAACACCCTATCTCCAACCTCAAACTCAAGGTCGGTCCTTCTTTTTTCTACGTAGGACTTCTGTCTATCTTGTGCAGCCTTCATCCGTCTTCTTATCTAGTCCACCTTTTCTGAGGTTTCTCTAATCATGTCTGGCCCAAGTACGAGCTTGTCTGTAGACTCCCTCCAACAAGTTGGTGATCGGCATGGTCTTCCATATAAAGCTTCGAAGGGCGCCATGCCTATGGTGGCTTGGTAGCTATTGTTGTAAGCAAATTCCACCAAAGGAAGATGATCCTTCCATATCCCTCCAAAGTCAAGAATGCACAGTCTCAAGAGGTCTTCCAATACTCTGTTCACCCTTTCCGTCTGACCATCGGTTTGGGGGTGATAGGCCGTGCTTAAGCATAATTGTATGCCTACAGCCTCTTGCAAACTCTTCCAAAAATCGCTCATAACGATAGGATCTCGATCACTCACTATGCTAGAGGGTATCCCATGGAGTCGAACTATCTCTTTAAGATAAATGGATGCTAGGGACGAGGCAATCCTTCTATTCTTAAAAGGTATAAAGTAAGCGCTTTTAGTGAGCCTGTCCACTATTACCCAAATACTGGTATTGCCCCTTCTTGACCTAGGCAACCCATCAACAAAGTCCATCGAAATGCTATCCCACTTCCACTGTGGGACCTCTAGAGGATGAAGCAGACCACTAGGCTTCTTTTGCTCCGCTTTGACTTGCTGGCATATCAAGCATTTAGCGACGAACTCAGCTACATCCCTTTTCATGCCATTCCAAAAGAAAACCCTTTTTATATCTTTATACATCTTGTCTCCTCCTGGGTGTATGGTCAACTTAGAACGGTGTGCTTCTTCGAGAACCGTCTTCACTAAATCCCTTACTTGTGGGACGCGTAGCCTTCCATCCCGTCTCAACCAACCCTTATCATCGATGGAGTATCTATTGAGGTGACCAGAAGTCTCACCCCTAACTAGCTTACCCATCATATCAACAAGTTGAGGGTCTTCTCGTTGCGCAGTTCCTATTGAGTCCAAAAGAGTAGGTCGTACCTCGAGCGATGCTAACAGACCAGGTACAATTTCAGAGGAGGGTCTAAAGTTAAAGTTTGCTATGTACTCCAAGCTTTGTCATTCTACAAAGAGAGGACTCACGGTCAGCTTCTTTATACTCAAGGCGTTTGCTACCACATTGCCCTTTCCAGGGGTATAGGAAATCTCAAAGTCATATGAGGCCAGAAATTCCATCCACCTTTGTTGTCTTAAGTTAAGATCTTTCTGTGAGAAAAGGTACTTTAATGATTTATGGTCAGTAAACAATTCAAACCTTTCTCCTAGTAGGTAATGACGTGATGACTTTAGAGCGAAAACAATGGCAGCTAGCTCCAAATCATGAGTTGGGTAGTTCTTCTCATGTACCTTCAATTGCCTTCCCCCATAACAAACTACCTTGCCTTCTTGCATCAAGACAACGCCCAACCCTGTACCGCATGCGTCTGTATATACGGTAAACACTTTGCTCCCATCAGGCAATGTCAGAACTGTGGCTGTTGTTAGAGCCCTTTTCAAACGTTGGAAAGCAATATCGCAATCCAAATCCCAAGCGAAAGTTAGGTTCTTCTTTGTCAATCTTGTGAGTGGGGCTGAGATTTTTGCAAAGTCTTTAATGAACTTTCGGTAAAAGCCCGCTAGCCCAAGAAAGCTTCGGACTTCGGTTGCATTCCGTGGAACCTTCCAATCTTGCACCGCAACTAATTTTGCGGGGTCCACGGCTATCCCTTCTTTGGACATCACATGTCCAAGAAACCTCACTTCTTCTCTCCAGAAATGGAATTTGGAGAATTTGGCTTTCAGCTGATGTGCACGAAGACTATCCATAAATTCCCTTAAATGCAAAGCATGCTCTTCTTCGTTCTTCAAGAAAATCAAAATGTCGTCTACGAAGACCCCCACAAACTTATTAAGAAACTCCCTGAACACCCTGCTCATCAAGTTAACGAAGTGAGCGGGTGCATTTGTCAAGTCGAAAGGCATGACAAGCCATTCGAAGAAACCATCCGGGATTCTGAACGCGGTCATATCAATGCCGTCTTCAGCCACTCTTAGCTGATGAAACCCGGTAGCCAGATCTAGTTGGGAGAAAACTGACGCACCTACAAGCTGATCAAACAAGTCGTCTGTTCTTGGAAGTGGGTGCCTATTCTTCTTGGTCAGCTTGTTTAGCTCCCTATAATCAACGCGTAGGCGAAGTGAACGATCCGCTTTGGTTGCGAATACTACTGGAGCACCCCATTCAGAAATACTCCGCCTTATAAACCGTTTTTCGAGCAACTCTTTGACTTGCTTGCTGAGCTCTTTTCTCTCCCTTGGGGCCATGTGTCTAACGGGTAGAGCTACGGGTTTTGCATTATCAACAAGGTATATGCGGAAGTCTATCTCCCGCTTCAGAGGTAATCCCTTCACCTCTTCAAATACATATGAGTATTCACGGACTACTCTAACAGACTGCAAGTTTTCAACAGACGCATCAAGAGATTCTAGGTAGCTAAGCATAACAGAATGTACGGGATTACAAGAGATTTCGAGAGTGTTACCGAGGCGAGTCATAAGTCTAACCACTCTCTTTTCACAATCTAGGATGGCACCATTACTGGATAACCAATCCATACCTAGAATCAAGTCGTAGCCCATGAAGCCAAGAACAAAGGCGTTGCATTCAAACTCAACGCTCAAGATATACACTCTCAAATCCCGAAAAATCATTGAAAGATGTGCCGAACAACCATTAGGATTTGAGACTACTATGGGATCCGTAACTAGACTAGTATATAGGTGCAGTGTTTCGACTAACGAAGCAGACACAAACGAGTGTGAAGCGCCAGAATCAAACAAAGTACGAACAGGATGATCAAATAGAAAAACCAAACTTTCAATAGAAATGTTTCTACCTCTCTCCTATCCTGGTGCCATGAGAGCATGAACCTGCCCTCTTGCTTGCCCTGCTGCAATGAGTGCCTGAACCTGCCCTCCAGAAGTAGACCTTATCCTCTGCCCTTGCCCTTGTCTTCTCGGGCAGTCTTAAATCAGATGTCCTCCCTCACCACAGTTGAAACAGCCATTCTTCTTCTTCCTACAGTCCTTGCTCAGATGGCCTGGTGCTCCACAATTAAAGCACCTTTTCTTTCCTTTGCTATTATTATCCTTACCACCTTTCTTAGGTTGCTGTTGTGACTTCTTTTGATCCCCTTTCTTTTCCGGTGCCTTATTAGCATTAGCGCCTTTCTCCTCTTCATGCATAAGCGCCATGTCAACTAGTTTCTCAAAGATAGCCCCATAGGAATGCGGGTCGTAGCCAACCCATGTAGCGGCTCATTCAAACCTTTAACGAATCTTAGGGCCTTCTTTTCAGGTGTGTTCACCAAGTCTAAGCCAAATCTCGCCAACTGATTGAACTTGTTGACGTACTCCTTTACTGCTAAATTCCTTTGTTTCAAAGTCAAGAACCTCTCCATGTGTAAATTCTCTTCTGCTCGTGAGAGAAATTTCATCTCGAACCTATGCCTTAAATCCATCCATGTCTCCACTGGATGCTCTCCATTCGTGACCTCCCACCAAAACGAGGCTTCATCTTTCATTAACCAAGCTGCTAATTGGACTTTCCTTCCATCTTCTATCTCGAAGATACCAAACAAATCTTCCACCTCCTTAAGCCAATTTCGAGCTTCAACAAACGTCTCTGACCTGTAAAAAGGTTTTCCGACCATTGCCGAAATTCTTTGCATATCTTCGAAAAAGTATCAACGCGGGGAGGGGGAGGAGGAGGAGCGGCTGCAACTGGGGGAGGAGGAATGTCTGTTGTGCCTGCGGTGGTGGCCCTAGCCTCTAGATACCTTTTGAACAAGGTTGGTATCGGAATGCCCTCGGGTATCCCAAACATGCTGAAAAGAAAAAAGAAGAGAATCAAAATGGAAAATCGAAGGAAAGATGTATGGCTCTTGGGGGTTATGTTTTTAAAACAAACTTTTTTCTTGAAAATACTCTCCATAAAACATATTTTGAAAGTATTTCTTTAAAAAATGCTTTTGAAAAACAGTTTTTCAAAATCTCTTATCTGTTCTTGTAACCTTCAGCTCTGATACCACGTGTAACTCCCCACGTCCATTAATGTCACTCTAAAAGGGAATGCATTAACTTTCATGGAGTATTTTTGGTGTATAGAACAGAATATAACAAGACAGATACATATATTGGTACTTGAAAATTTTAAAACAACTTTTATTGCAGCGGAGAAATAGTTTGGTTACAACAACATCGAAAACCAACAATAAAACCAAGTACACTTAATACCCATCTTGATAAATTGTTTTCTGAGTACATAAAGTAAAAAAGCATAACCCCGACATAAGTAGCCATAAAAGAGATAACTGAACTTTACTTTCAGCAATCCATGCACTTCCAAAAGAGAGAGAAAGAGATCCAAATCAAGCTCCACTAGCACTAGTCGCTCCCTGAGAACCTGGGGGGAAAGGAAGAAAAGAGGTGAAAACAAACGGGGTCAGACATAAAGTCTGGCGAGTCCAATAACTTTAACAATATAATTATTAAAGTAATTTGGGTAAGGCATAAACTAGTAAAACAAGAAATGACTGTGAAGCAAATGGGCAAGATAAAACAAACAAGAAGAATACGCTGGCGTTAATCGCGCTCCTAATCACTATAGGATAATTACTATACTACACCATTACTAGTCACCCTAAAAGGTTGGTCCCACCTACTAAACATAATAATCATAATGGTAGTTTCGTGTACCCGTAGCTGTCTTCATAGGTGCCTCATATCCCTGTCTCCACTAGTTGTACCCACTACCCCCATGAGATTGGCTCCCTAACTCGTAGATACCCGTGCTGGTCCCACAGTTGGGTGCACTCCCCAAAGTGGCAACCCGATACCACTAAAGATGCACGACTTATGTCTACACGATGCAACAACGTCTTATATACCAGCCCGAGCCTATGCATGCACATGACCCCATTGGACTTGCGTTGCCACTGCTAAACCGTTTTGACCTCTTACAATCAAATCCAGTAAGCCTGTCTCGTCCTCGATCTAACTCGAGCTCACAAAGATACTTAATGGGTTACTGGTTTGAAATGGGTCCCCCATGCTTAACACAAGCTTTCAACCTATGCTTGGTCCCCACTTAACCCCTCTTATTCATGTCTTCTTACATGTTTCAATTTGGTTAAGTGTTTCTAATCATATTTCACATGTCACCCATGTCACCCATGTCACCCACTTAACCCCCATGTCCCACCACATGTTTTGGTTAAGTGTTACTTAATTCATTACAACAGTAACCTCATAAGACCTCCCATATTAGACTACCGTTTGCGGTTGCTGCATTTGTCGGGCGGGTCCGGGCAGTATTATACCGCAAACGAGCATAACCTCATGTCTTTACAATTGTTACACATTTAATTTATGCCTTCGACCTCTCACATTAGACTACCGTTTGTTGTCGCTGGATTTGCCTGGCGGGTCCAGGCAGTCTTATACCACAAACGAGTCTAACCTCGTGTCTTAGGCGTTTATTATTACACATGATTATTTCACCCCAGTATGGATTAATTATCCCTATTCAAAATTGTCAATAATTTCCAAATTAATCTATGTCCATAATTGTTACCTAAATTATGTCCATACTTTTCAGGTATATAAATTATACCAATTAGTGTCTCAAATTAATTATATTCCTTTAAAGCCATTTTATGCAAATTCACAATATGTATATTTAATATTTTCCCATTGTCCCCACGCCATCCGTACGTTTTAATATGAAATATGTTAGACTCGCAAATAGTCTAACTCATAAAAAGAAAAGAAACATCACAACTTGCATAACACATAAAATAGATCTAACTTGCAAATAAAAATTATAACATAAGTTTGCATAGCCAATAACTTGCATAGGAAATGGACATATAGAACATAAATTTGCATAAACTGCCATGGATCTAAATATAAATCTAAACATGAAATTGTGAACTTGCATATATGAATATGGTTTCACCTAAACTTGCATATATGGATACGGGTTTCACCTAAACATGTGAATATAGTTTTCACCTAAAAATGTGAATATAGTTTGCACCTAAACTTGCATATGGATTCCTACAAACTTGCATATGAATTTAAACATGTAAACTAATATCACATGTTTTACATATAAACTAACATATGTATATACTTGATTCACATAAAAACTTGTGTATAATTCGCATACAGACTTGCATAAGATTCACATACAACTAGCATATGTAAAAACAGACTTGCATAAGATTCACATACAACTAGCATATGATTTACATCCCAAACTTGCATATAAACTGATGTCATAAAATGAGTCAAGTTAAACATATGCGATTGGACATATGAAATAGATCTACTAACATACATTAACAAAACTGTCATATGTTCACCAACAAACGATAACAAAGTTAAATAACATCACATGATTCAACAGACATGTTCTCATAATCCAAATTATAACTCATCATAATTAATTTATTAATTATTTTGTGAAAGAAATTGTACTCACAAAGACAGATTAGAGAAGAGAATAATTCGTTCATCGTTTGTATTAGAATTCTGACTTGCAATTCCTAACCTTTAATCTTTAGGAAGAAGAACCATTCTAGCAGCAGCATGGAAGCCTAAAGATTTATTTAGCTTAGGTTTAGAGCTTCAGTCTATGTGTGCTTTTATAGAAGTTTAAATTAATATAAGCCGTTAGATTATCATAGGATCAAATCAGAACCATTCATACTAGATAGAGTTATCCAGAATTGCCACCTTAGCCCTAGTGACTCAGCAACAAGTCAGAATCGCCACAATTCAGATCTACCCGAGGGGGTAGGTCGACCCCTAGGTCGACCTGAATACGGGAGGTCGACCCCTTAGTCAACCTGGCCTGGGGCAGGAAAAATCCCGCCAAGCCCGCTTCCTTGCTTTCCTTTTGAATTTTGAATTTTAACTCTGAACTGTTTTAATTTATATAAATTTCTGAAACTTTTGAGGGCCAAAACTTCTTCATACGAAGTCCGATTTTCGAAAACTTGTACTCTATTCCAAGAAGAATTTCGAGATGAACGCAAGGGCATAACCCGTTTCACTTAATTTTCACTTTAACAATTAAATATTCTTTAATTCGCTCTTTTAATAGTCTCAGAAAATTCTGGGTGTTACACGAATACATAGTGACCGATCTAGTATGATATCTTCCAATTCAATGATGGCCACGTCACCCTTATACTTCACAGTTTACATCGCATTCATATACTCCATGCTGCACTTATGATCCCACTTTTAAACCGCCTTAATAAACACATAATGGCCTGAATGTGGTAATACTTAGCTACCCTTTAAGTACTAACAAACCATCCCAGTTTATGCCACGCCACCATATTTAGAATTAACATGGTATGCATCAACAATCTAAATCAGGAGCGACATGAGAACACGTTATGATATCTCATGCTTCTAATGACTTAAATTAATTGATGACTTGCTACGAACGGTTTGCGACATAGATCATGTCGCATGAATGGTTTGGTCTGTTTTATATTCTCTTATGTACATGTGGCTTTTTATCCCATGCCTTGAAGGCTGTGGTATGAGTAACCTAGGAGATACGGATGGTTCACGCGAGATGATTGCTAGCACGACATGGTGTATGCGGCGACGACATGAATGGTTGGCAATGGCATGCTCTGGCCTATGTGATGAATAAACTACACCATGAGTGGCTTGCGTCATGGAGTGTATATCGCATGAAGGCTTGTACGACATGATTGTGGCTTGAAGACCTTCTCATGGAAATGTTCCTTACATGCCACTGTCCATGAATACTCCATTCATATGTGAGAGTTTGATTGCTGATGGCATGTCACAGTTGATATAACACGGTCCATATCATATAAATATTATGCAGATTGGTTTCCTTCACACTGACAACATACGATGGATCATTTTCCCACATGGATTCATGACCTGGTTGAATATGTGAACCCATGGCATGTCACGATCTGGTACAGCTCCATTTCTTTTGCGCCATGACACTTATGACATGAACTGACCAACCAAAGCCATTCTTACGGCACGAACATTTCTCATATAAAATGACTTGGTCCTGGCAACGGCATGAAAGTGTGTGAGTGGATCGACGACATGATTGAACTTGGTGCTGATGGCACGGTTTTAACTTATGATTTGATTTTTCAGTGCAGTTTGGAGCTTTATTCCAATGACATGATTGTTATATCGTCGTTTACTTGCTGCCGTGGCACCGCTTTGCGCCATGGACTAATTAACGACATGGTGCGGACCCACTTCCTTTTTGCGTTTAATCTTGTTACGTGTTTCTGAATGTCATGCGACATTAGTGTTGTGCGGCATGACTTGCTATCAGCGACTTGCGACTTGTATTTATGTTGTGGAAAACAACTTAATGCCATGGCACGCCGATCGCCTTAAGATCGTGTCATGCAAATGAACTTCATGTCGTGCTGACGACTTTGAGACCATGGTGTCAGAATAATATTTTGTAAAACCACCAGGTCCAATTTGTATTATATTGTCAACATATTGTTTTCTAAACCGCGTTTATATAACGGGTTTAAAATACACTGGCACCAAGATCAAGTAAGGCATCAGAGATGTGAGTATTTCCTATTTTGCAATCAATTATAGGGCAGCCACGGTTCTTCTACTTGATGGGTAATGAATTTGAGAAAACAGAGCTAGTGTTCATAGTCAAGAAAGAAGTTTTAGGAACATCAGTGGCTCGTTTTTGGGTGCATAGCTCTTTGAGACACCTGGCATATTGAGGATTTTGTTTGTTGGTGTTTAACAGTGGAATATTGATACGAAACTTGTTTGAAGATTTCAAGAATTTTTTCCGATATTCGCATCCTTCTTCTTATTGTTAAGTCTATGAGGATAAGGAGCTATTGTTTTATAGAGTCTTTCAGAATTTTGGTCATTCGAAGATGGTTTCAACGTGCAAAGTGAAGGAGGTACAGGAATAGAAGGTTAGATGCTGGGATTTCCAACATTAGAGGAGGATATATTGTTGGGGTTGCCAACGTTAGAGGAAGAGATGTTGGGATTGCTAACATTCGAAGAAGACCGGCGTTTAGAAGGTTCCAAGGAGCTGGCATTGGTTGCCATCAGGTGAGAATTAAGATCTTGATTTGGAGTTGGGATCAAAGGATTATCGAGATTGCCGACATTATTGTCAAATGATTTTCCAGACCTAAGGGTGATGACATCGCTAACTGAATTATTGTTTTCATCCTCACAAGAATTCACAGTACGAGAATTATATTTTAGATTCAGCTCGAGTTGACTAGGGAATTTCCCTTTCTCATTACTTTTCATTAGTTCCTTCATTGTATTCATCATTTGGTTATGTTTAGCTTCGTATGAGTTCATTTTAGCTTCGTGAGAGTTCATCTGTTTCTCTAAACACATAATTTCTTATGATGGTTGAGAAGATTCAGAGGATTGGGTTAATGATTGAAAGTTGGGGTGCCTATAAGGTTGTTTGGATTGAGGTGCAGCTTGAGAAGTTTGAGAATTAGGAGATGGAGCATGGTAATTCGGATTGGGAATAAAGGGTTGCACGTGAGATGGGTTTGTCGAATTATTAGGATTTGACCAAGAAAAGTTTAGGTGGTGTAACGTCCCGTATTTTTACGGTGTAATAATAAATTTATTTAACTATTTAATTAGTGATTTATAGATGTAAATGGTAGTATAATTGAATAATATGGAATATTTAATTAATATTTATAATATAAAAATATATTATAATTCCGAAATAGTGAAAAATAGCTGAATTCACAATATAGTGTGAATTGGATCATATATAAGGTATAATACAGTTTAGAATTGAATTAGAATAACGAATATATTATTTAATCGACGTTAGAACGTATAAATTATAATTTAATTAGAATCGAGCTCGAAATGGCACAGCAGTTCGTAATTTGGCGATTCGAACTTTAAACGAATATACAAAATTCGTTTTAAGTCGGATTTCTGTGAAACAAGAAACGTTCGGAGCTGGTGAAGTATATTTTCCTAATGGAAGAGAAAAATCAAGATTTCATCGTATAAATTGTGAGATGTGTCCGAATCAAATTTTCGAAAAGTCGTTATGGAATTCCTTTATAATTTATAACGATTTTATTTATATTATAAATGGATTTTCTATATAAATTGAATAATGATTTAATCTGGATTTGAAATGTCGAGTTATAAATTCAGATAGAAATATTTTGGAGCTATATGATATTCTATGTGAATATATACGATAATATTAATTTATTAATATTAAATTTAATTATTCTTAAATATATTAATATTTAAATGGGTTTATTTAGAGCTTTAAAAATAGTCAGTTTTGTAAATGACTTCCATTTTCGACGAAACTAATTTTGTTGGATTCGGAATATTAAATTATTACTAGATTTCAATTTTCGTAATTTTTGGAATCAGTATGTGGCCGTACGGAATTTTAATGTGAAAAACAATCGATATTTTGACCTTTAAAAATACGCTGTGTGAGCAAACGGAGTCGAAATTCAACGAAACAAGTTTCATTGGGTCCGCAATGTCAAACTCTAGTTGCATGTCAATTTCATTGATTTTTGTATATTGTGTGTGATCATGCGAATTTTTAGAAGACAAATACAATGAATGATTGACTGAAATAAATATAAAAATAATATAACCTACCTACAAATAACCTAACATCCTTCTAACCCTAAAAACATTTTCCTCTCTGGTCAAAAGAACCCGCCGCCATCCTCTTTTCATTTTATAGTAAAATAAGCATCTTCAAAAATCCAAACAAACCCAAAAGAAATCCTATAAATTATGAAATATATATACACAGATTCCTCCGATGATTCTCTACAATATGGTGTCACTTAAGTTGGGTTTTGAGAGATTTATTTTCGCTGTATTTTCGAACAGCGTATGCTATTCAATTTAGGTTTGAGGAATCTGGAAATTTGAGGCATAATTGGTTGAATTCAGGTTGATATTTGGGTTTGTAGTAGCGTCTAGTTGCGATTTTGAATTTTGGAGGAATTTCTACATAAAAAAATGTTGTGATTTTTCAAGGGGGTGGCTGCGGATTCCTGGAACCGCAACAAGGAGGGAGAACATGAGCTCCTAGTTTTTGGGTGGAAGATGTGAAGAATGTGGAGGAGAGTGTGATGGTGGTTTCTGTTTGTAAATCCATGGAGAGACGGGAAGACGGTTTGAGGTAGAAGGATCGGTAATGGAGGAGGATTACAAGAGCTGCATTTTCACGTTTTGAAGAAGAAGGAATATAGGTCTGTTTGGATATTTAACAATGGGTTGGGCCTTATGAAAATGGTGAGCCCAATAGTAAATAAATAAATGGTTTATTTAAATTAAATAAGGTGATAAATTGTTAACTTAATAAAATTATCATACGATACCAGAATTTTGAAGGGTTTGGTCCGTTGGGATCGTATGGATGTAGGGTACGTAATGAAATTAGTTTGGAGTGATTGGGAGTTCGTCTCAATTTATGGCAAAATAAGACGCTTGAACCAATCCGACGATCAAATATCATTATTCAACGATAATAGCCCAATGTGAGTAAAACTCACTAACTCTGTTTAAATTATATTTTTTAAGTGTAATCTAGTGTTGATAAATAATGATTGATTTATGTGTAATGATTATTTGGTTGAATTGTTGATTGTTGGTTGAAATTACAGGAAATGATATATATACGCTATCGTTAAACAAACATTGGTTCTATTTATCAAAATAGTACATGTTGAACTGAAATTATTGTGAATTATATTGTGTAACATCTGTGGATGCAGGAAAACAGGTCGAAGGGATCCAACTGGATTCCTCAACGTTTATTTTACTGTTTTCATATATATGGTCATATATGATGTGATCTACAATCTGTTGTTGATTGTCTGTGTTTGGATGATATTGAACAGTGATATATGGTATGTTAAATACCATAAGGAATACTGGAATGTAAAAAGAGAATTTTTAAAGTGTATATTGAAAATAAAATATTCATATAAAATAAACAGCATTTATAGTTGGAAATATTTCGAAAATCAAATAGAATTATAAAAGGAATATTTATTTAGAAAATAATAAAAGGAATATTTATTTGGGAAATAAATAGAATTATAAAAGTAATATTTATAAAATAGAATTTTATAAAAGAAAATATGTGGAAAATAAATATTAAATGGAAATTTGTTTTAACAGATAAAATGGAAAAGATTAATTTAAAATAGGTTTTAAATAGAATCTGTTTTAACAGCTAAATTTATAAATAATATTTTATAAATGAAATAAAATATTTATCATTTTATAAATGGAATATATAAGTACGAACTTATATAAAGAAAAGAAATCAGTTTTAACACCGATATTTTAAATGGAATATGAACTCAACATTTATAATGGGAATTATTAATGAGATATACGTGTTAGAAATAATAAGGAGATTTCGTACGAATAATTCTATAAATAGAAGTACAAATAGAAGTATGGAAATGGGATATTAGTTTAAATACAAAATCAAACTTAATGAATGATATAAAAGAAATATTATTCACATTCGATGTGAATAATAGTTTTAAGTGAAGATTTTGCAAATAAAAACATTTGTAAAGGAAATTGGGTTTCTGAAATAGGAATTCAAACAGAAAAGAAATTCCGAATGATTAGGAATAAATAACTAGTTTAGTAATAAAAACAAGTAGCCGGATTTATAAACAATGTTTATAAATGGATTAAATTATAATTATCAGTGGATAATTGAAATTGCGAATTCAACAGTGAATATAAAATGGGAAATTTGGAGTTGTTTTGAAAAGAAGACCATGAAATCCATTTCGATGTTCGAAATGTAAAAAGGATTTAAATTAAAATCTGTAAAGATGTGTAATTAGCATTCGACTAGAAACTTAGGTTATAATCGAATATAAGTTATTCGACGAGAGTTAATCAAATATAAGTTATTCGACGAGAGTTAATCAAATATAATTTATTCAAAAGTGAATTAATCGTATATAACTTATTCAAAGTGAATTAATTGAATATAAATTATTCGAAGTGAATTAATCGAATATACATTATTCGAAGTGAATTAATTGAATCTAAGTTATTCGAATCGAATGTAAGTCATCCGAAAGAGAATTTATCGAATATAGTTATTCGAAAAATAGTTAATCAATATAAGTTATTCGAAGAAGAGTTAATCAAATAGAGATTACTCTAAAGAGAGTTATACGTCGATTCAATTATATCGAATTCGGGAAAGTAGTATTTACTTTTCGGTTTTTAAATCAAGATTTATTTACTAAATAAATAATTTTTTTAAAAATTAATAAAAAAACTTACAGTTTTAAAATTAGATATTTTGGAAGTAAGTTTTATAATGTTATCGTTATAACCAATAATTTATCAAAGAAGGAAAGTCGTAAATGAAATCCAAGAGTTTGCATAAGAAATGATTGTTAAAACTAGAGTGTTGAGCTTTATCTGCTGTAAGGTTGAGAACGTTGTTCAATTAAGGTCTGAGAGGTAATTATACCCCAACTTCATTGACTTCGTTATTAACTAAGGAATAGTTGAAGTTCGATGGTGAAGATTTGTTAGAGATACCGTAAGTAATAAGCAATAAATGGATTGAGCGGGCGTAACGATGTTTTATACAATGTTAATTTGAAATACATATAACTGAGTTTTGGAAACGTTATCCAAATAAAATCAGAAATGTTTTCTAAGCATAGAAAATGAAATGTTTTGTTGATAAGGAATACTGGAATAACAGTGATACGTGAATAAGAAATGGAAACATTTTCCAATGATTAATAACGTATATTTTCTAGATTTAGAAAATAAGAAATTATGGATATATGGAAACAGGAAATGGAAATGAATAAATTAATGATAAGTGAACTAAAGAGATAAATGAATGATGATTGATCGATAGAATTTCCATCTGGAAATAATATCGTTGTTTGCATACATGTTTTTCTTTGATAGTTAAATCACTGACTATCGAAGTTTTTGACCATTTTTACGTCGTTTATACGGAGAGACTAGGATCAGATTTATCTGAAAACCACTCTGTATAGACGTAAGCGTTGCGATCCAATATGATGAAGATAATTGAGGACAAAGTTATGAAAGGGTTGTCCTGTTTACAAAATAGTGCCTTCGGTTTGTCCAGTCCCAGGACAAATTTATATGGAAGAATGTCTGATAGAGTATATCTAAAGGATCGTGTAAGTTAATCTCTTCAAATGTAATTACGTTTGGTGGTGGAGGAATTCGTTTCTCTTAGATGTATACCCATAGTATGTTTGGAGAAATCAATTTGTGATTTGGTGGATATGACAGTGTGATATTCAAAGTGAACGATGACCAAAAGATACGTTATAACCTCCAGCCTCACAACCGGGAAATGGTATTAAATCATGTAGGTTGCATATCTAGTTGGGTCATACCTAAGCAGGGTGTATTGTCTCCTGATCTAGAGAAATTCCTTTTGCTTCTTAAATCTATCGATGATGTCCCTTTCGGGAAACGGTTGTTGATCCCAACCGTTGGTGATAATACATTCGGTACTCTCAAGTAAAGTAAGGGACCGGTCATGTTTAGCCTAGGTTGCGAGATGTTCTTGTTGAACCCGGTGTATTTCTCTCTAGAGGTACACTGTCGGAAGGTGGTCCCATACCTTGCCAGTTGGAATCCATTATCCAATAAGAGCCCATGGTTTTGATTGTATACTATGTAGGTAGAGTGTGAGATGCAAACGTTCTGCTAGATTGATATTACTTGTGTTTAGACACTATTATAATATCACACGAATATTTATTTCAAAAATGTTTTGGGTTATCGTAAGGTAAAAACCATCCATTTTTATGTGTGGATCGGTCTTACAATTATCCTTTTTTTAAAAGGATTTTTAAAAGTTAAACCAAGTGGTTGGAATTTACTCAAACTAGTCCCATGATTGACCCAGAGTTTATTTTTGTTTTGTTTCTCCCTAAACTCTTGGGTGCCCAAATTTGTACGGGCAGTCAAGTAGTTCAGGTATTTTCAGATATCATTGGAGGAGTTTGGAGCATGAGGCTTCAGCGTTATCTAGTTATTGTTATTTCCGATGTGTTGTAAGTGTTGTACTATGATAATGTTATTGTATACATATACTGGTTTTATTTCAAAAGTTATGTTATATTTTATTCGTTCCACTGTGAGATTCGTGTTACTCCGATGTGCTATATGTTCTTCTTCCTCTTCTATTCTAATTTTCTATCTTATCTATTCTCACCCTCTAACATCTTTCTATTAGCATTCCGGTAATTGTGGTGCTTGGTTAGTCGACACCGTATTTAGTCGATGATCAGGATCGCGATTTCCCCCAGGCCGTTATAGTGGTATCTGAGCTGAAGGTTAAGTGATTACCTTGGCTCTGTGGCGTAACACAGTAGAGATAGGCTTAGTAATACCCTAGATTGAGTTTGAGTTCTTATATAAGAGTGCGTATTTGTTATTCAATATAAAATGATTTTATATTATGGAGATTTATTGGTCGAGCTGTTTATGCGTTCTGATCGATCAGTTTGATCCACTATATCGGTAGGAGTTTATAAACACTCGAATACGATGAACCGGCACAGTATGTTTTTAAGGAGGGTAGATGATATAATTTACCCAAAATATATTTTGATATAAAAGGAATTATTATATTTAAAATATAATAGTATATTAGATGTGTTGGTATTTATTATAATCAAATGAGATTATAAAAGTAAAATGGTTGTATATAACCAATCAGAATTCATATAAGTGAAATATATGAAATCAAATGGATTATATCTGAATTTAAATCAGAATTGAAATTTAAAACCCTAGAAATTTGGAAAAGTATTATGAATTAAATCTAGATTAAATATACGTGAATTTTAAAATCCTGGGAGATTTTAAATTGTTTACAAGCATTGTGAATAATATTTTTAAATGTATTTCAAAATGGAAATGTTTAGAAATGGTTTTGAAAAGTGATATAGTATTGAACTCATTTCGTCCACTGGAAAATAATTCCGATGATGATCCCGACATCATCGGTGTTCATTTTCGAGTTCTAAGTGACGGATTACTACCAAAGATATTATTTTGAATTTTTTTGGGAAGACAAGGGTTTTGAAATTCCAAAAAGGGAATATTTGATTTTTGAAAAGGGTAAATGGTTTAAAACTCTCAGGTGGAGATTGTATGAGTTAAAAACAAATTAAACTGAAATTCATAATAGCAAATTAGAATTAAATCAAAGCCAGTTAAGTGGTAATTGAAATTGAATTGAAATTGAATGATATCGAGTAAAATTGGATTGTGAGATGGGTATATGGAATTATATTGGACCGGCAAGTTAAAATTTGAAATTGGTAATGGCAAATGAGTTGAGAATGAAATTTGGCTTAGATATAAGCGAATAATTGGGTTGAGATTTGATTGATTGAAATTGATTAGAAATCGATTGGTTTAAATGGATATATGATTAACAGGTATTGAGTAGAAGCAAGTGCAAGAAATAAAATGGTATGTTCAACAAAAGGTACATATTTCATTCAGTTTGGTGATTAATGAGCCGATTTGCCAAGACGCTTGGCTATTTGATTTTCTTTTGAGTTGGAGAAGGTCCAGAGAGGCGAGTTGTAGTTGTACCGATTGAGCCGTACAAAGGAGGTGCTAGCGAAATTTTCCGAAAATTTAAGGTGTTAGAAAATTTTCAGAAATTTTGAAAATTTTCATAATAGAAACAAATTAATATTTTAATTGAAATTAATCGGTATATTGAAACCGAAAATAAGAAGTAACAAATAATTTTTAACCAATCAATAGAGATGTTCTCAACCCTAGCAATTTCGAGGACGAAATTATTTTAAGGGGGAAGAATGTAACGTCCCGTATTTTTACGGTGTAATAATAAATTTATTTAATTATTTAATTAGTGACTTATAGATGTAAATGGTAGTTTAATTAAATAATATGGAATATTTAATTAATATTTATAATATAAAAATATATTATAATTCCGAAATAGTCAAAAATAGCTGAATTCACAATACAGTGTGAATTGGATCATATATAAGGTATAATACAGTTTAGGATTGAATAAGAATAACGAATATATTATTTAATCGACGTTAGAACATATAAATTATAATTTAATTATAATCGATCTCGAAATGGCACGGTAGTTCGTAATTTGGCGATTCGAACTTTAAACGAATATACAGAATTCGTTTTAATTCAGATTTCTATGAAACAAGAAACGTTCTGAGCTGGTGAAGTATATTTTTCTAATGGAAGAGAAAAATAGAGATTTCATCGTATAAATTATGAGATATGTCCAAATCAAATTTTCGAAAAGTCGCTATGGAATTCCTTTATAATTTATAAGGATTTTATTTATATTATAAATGGATTTTCAATATAAATTGAATACTTATTTAATTTGGATTTGAAATGTCGGATAGAAATATTTTGGAGCTGTATGATATTCTATGTGAATATATACGATAATATTAATTTTAAGTTAAATTATTTTTAAATATATTAATATTTAAATGGGTTTATTTAGAGCTTTAAAAATAGCCAGCTTTGCAAACGACTTCCGTCTTTGACGAAACTAATTTTGTTGGATTCAGAGTATTAAATTATTGCTAGATTTCATTTTTCGTGATTTTTGGAATTAGTACATGACCGTACGGAGTTTTAATGTGAAAAACAGTCGATATTTTGACCTTTAAAAATAGTTGTGTGAGCAAACGGAGTAGAAATTCGATAAAACAAGTTTCATTGGGTCCGTAATGTCAAACTCTAATTGCATGTCAATTTCCATGATATTTGGATATTGTGTGTGATCATGCGAATTTTTAGAAGACAAATACAATGAATGGCTGACTAAAATAAATATAAAACCTGAATAAAAAATAATATAACCTACCTATAAATAGCCTGACATCTTTCTAACCCTAAAAACATTTTCCTGTAACGACCCGGAAAATCTGAACCAATTAAAAAAATTTAAATTGGCTAAAATAGTGGATTTTAAATATTTAAAATAAATATTTTAAATAATAGCAATGAAAAGTTAGTTTAAATCGACGTTTGAAAACGAATATAATTAATTTGAATTATAAACAAGGCCTAAAAAGGCGCGGTAGTTTCAAAATTTGAATTCAAATTTCGACAGACTGTACCGGGTGTAAAACAAAACGGATTTGAGTGAAACAAAAAATATTTAAATCTGTTAGTGAATACCTTTCTAACGAATCTGAAAAATCGAAGTTTCATAGCGGAAAGCAAAAGTTATGGCCAAATGAATTTTCAGAAAGGTTGTTGTAAGAATTATATAGCCTGAGAAAATAGACATTTTGCAAACGAACTCGGAATTTGACGAAACCACTTTTGTTGGATCCGGGATGTGAAGTAATTGCTAGGTTTCAAATTTCATAATTTTTGAAGCTAGTATGTGAGCGTGGCAAAGGAAAATGTGTTTCTGTCGATTTCTATTAAATTGGATCGACTAGAAATGGGCCATTTTTCAAACAGTCTCAGAATTCGACGAAACTAGTTTTGTTGGGACCGTATCGTCAAAACATAGCCAGCTTTATTTTTCTGGAATTTTTTTGAATCAGTTTGTGGCCCTGGCAAATTGAAATGTACGTTCAAATTAAATATTGACTGTTTTATATTTTAATTTGAAGAAAAACTGACTCAAACATTCGAATGGGCCTACGAAACATATCCCATTGTGTTCGGAATGGGGATATTTAGCTAGGGACGATAGTCATTGGGTTTGAATTGAAGTTCGTTTGTAAAAACCCTAATTTTTGAAATTATAAAACATCGGCCAATCAGAATTTTATATTCATTAAAAAAATAAAATAAAAAAACACGGAAACCCCCCCAGGCATCGCGATCGACGACGGAAGTAGCTCGAAGCTTCCCGGACTTTTTTCCGCCGCCATGTTCATCTTCAGGCCAGGCTCCAGTTGGGGTTTTTGAAGATCTCCTCTCCCTCTTCAAATCAAAACAAACCGCATCACCTATCGTCGCCCCAGCTTCGAGAACGAGGTCCACGAAGTCGAGACCTTCGCACCACCGGAGCTCCGCCTAGTCAGCGTTGAACTCGACCTGACCATCCGCCGTGGAAGCGCCTCTCCTCCCCCTTCGACCTCGCGCAACCCTATCGTGGAACCATTGCACAGATTGATCGAAAAATCCAAACCTAGTTTGGAACCATTTCAGAAAAGGTTCGACTGTTTATTTTGAACTGTTTTAACACCTTTAAACCATTGCAAACTTTGAAAAATCATATCTTTTTCGTTTTTCGACGAAATTCGATGAAACAGGAAACATCGTGACCGTGTGGACGTCTTCTACATTAGAGAAGAGACCGCAAATTTTTCTGAGCCTTCTACTATTTTTGGTGGAGTGGAACCCAATGTGAGATTTCTAATTTATAAACGAGATGGAAAACGACGATGTATAAATTATATAGTCGATGTATGAGTTATATAAGCATTGTACACCTCTTGTATAAGCGTTGTATAAGTTGTATGTTCGATGTATAAGTTATATATGCGTTGTAAAAATTATATATGTGTTGAAATAGAAGTGAAATGCTATATATAAAAATATATATATATATATATATACGCCCCTCGTCCACAAACCATGGACGATATTTATTGGTTGTGATTGGTGTGAAAATTGATTGATAGCGAATGGTTGATTGAAATTGTTTGTGGTTGAAATTGATTGATTATGGTTGAAAAATACCCGTTTGTGGTTGAGAAATATTTGGTTGAAACCACATAGGATTAGTTTGTGGAAATGAAAAAAATATACATGCCGCCTGCGTGCGAACTAGATGCATGATTCCCCATTGTCAAAAGCTGCGAGGCTTTAAGGTAGAGCGAGGAGCCGTACTAGGGACGGTCTCGGTTTTAACTACCCTGCCGTTATGCTGCCGAAATTTTGAATAATATTCATGTGTTAGAATTATTTTCCTGTGTTGAAATTATATTCGTCTGTTGAATAGAAAACCTTCATGTGTTGAATTGAAATTCATTCGTTGAATAGAAATTCATGTGTTGAATGGTATTCGTGTTTCAAATATAAAAATCACCTTTTTATCTATATATACAAACTATAGAAAACCTTCATGTGTTGAATTGAAATTCATTCGTTGAATAGAAATTCATGTGTTGAATGGTATTCGTGTTTTAAATATAAAAATCACCTTTTTATCTATATATACAAACTATAGAAAACCTTCATGTGTTGGATCGATATTCATTCGTTGGATAGAAATTCATGTGTTGAATGGTATTCGTGTATTAAATAAATTGTTTTAACAATAAAAATCACATTTTTACTATATATATATATATATAAACTATAGAAAACCTTCATGTGTTGAATCGAAATTCATTCGTTGAATAGAAATTCATGTGTTGAATGGTACTCGTGTTTCAAATATAAAAATCACCTTTTTATCTATATATACAAACTATAGAAAACCTTTATGTGTTGAATTGAAATTCATTCGTTGAATAGAAATTCATGTGTTGAATGGTATTCGTGTTTTAAATATAAAAATCACATTTTTATCTATATATGCGAACTATAGAAAACCTTCAGGTGTTGGATCGATATTCATTCGTTGGATAGAAATTCATGTGTTGAATGGTATTCGTGTTTTAAATAAATTGTTTTAACAATAAAAATCACATTTTTACTCTATATGTATAAACTATAGAAAATCTTCATGTGCTGAATCGAAATTCATTCGTTGAATTGAAATTCATGTGTTGGATGGTATTCATATTTTGAAATAAATTGTTTTATAATAAAAATCCTATTTTTATCATCAATATGAACTATATAAAATAATCTAGTTTTGAAATAAATTGTTGTATAATAAAAATCCTATTTTTATCACCTATATTAACTATATAAAATAGTCGAGTTTTGAAATAAATTGTTTTACATTAAAAATCACATTTTTATTATATACATGAATTGGTTAAAATAATGAAGTGTTGAAATAGAAGACAGTTAGATAAAAATATCATGTTTATCAAAAGTATGAAAATCATATAGTTTTCAAATCGAAGAATCGATATATATATAAAGAGAATTGAAATATATCGAATAACGAAGCTGCAGTTCGTATTTTGAAACCGTGATTTCAAACGATTAGTGCAGGAGATCCGACCATCGGATTTTCCCGAAACCGCAACCGTTGGGTTCGCTTTGGAAATATCTTTCCAACGGCACCAACTTTGTAAAAATCCAACGGTTGGATTGTCTGGAATGTTTAATTCAAATCTGAAGAAAAACAGCGCCAGAATCGATTATATATATATATATATATATATATATATATAATTATATTTAATCGACTAACGACGCTGCAGTTCGTATTTTGAAATCGAAACTTCAAACGATTATACCGGGAGATCCGACCGTCGGATTTTCCCGAAACTGGAACCGTTGGATTCATTTTGAAATGATCTTTCTAATGATGTAAATTTTGTGAAGATCCAACGGTTAGATTTTCAGATATGTGTAAATCAAATCTGAAGAAAAACAGCGCCACGGCCGCGTTATGGCCCGAAGCGTCGTTTTGAATAAATTGGCTATTTTAAAATAAATAAAAATAGCGATAAATCGTTATAAAATATTATAAATGATATGGATGTGAAATTTAGAAACTAACTGAAGGTTGGCTAAGTCGAATGGTTTCCTGGGTGTTGATCTGATGTTGGTTTCGGCCTTCAGGGTTAATATTTGGGAAATCGTTCTCTTACTGATTGACGGTTAGTGACTAATGAATTGAGATAATGCGTATCTATGTTTGTGTTGCACTTGTTTATTATATACGCGAGTTTCTCAGAAAGACCGGGTTTATCCCATTCTGAATAACTGAATCGACAATAAGAAGTCGAAGATGAAGACGGGGGTTGAAGACCGATCTTCACCTCATTTGGATGGTAACTGATGTCCTGATTGGGAGGCATCCCGAAATATGGATAATGAGTGGTGATCGTCCAGACGTACGTTGGGATCGATGAATATGCGAGGTATTTAGTGCCTCCGTTTTCGTTCAGACCTTGAACGGACTTGCAAATGGACCGTGTGTCTGACATTGGAATTCATTCTGTGCGATTGATAACCATCAGTTGCGTGGTGTGAATTGCCTTTGTGGCATGCTAAGATGCAGTGATCAGGGCTTCTGTTGAAAAGCAAAGTCTTGTGGTGATGATCAAAGCACTGCCTGTGTGGCGTAGCTTTGTGTATAACGTGAATTCGTGAGCCTCACACCCCGGTATGAACCAGAAACGGGAGAAGGACCTCAGGGAGGGCATGCGTTTCTTTCTAGTTAGGAGTTGTGTCAGTGTTTTTACACGGCCTGACATTTTACTTATGTGGATGATGGATAGCGAGGCGCCTCGGATATATCGGTCGATCCGGGACCGATGGAGTCATTCGTTGGCTCATTTGCTCCCCATAGGGCGGGGAGATGTATTGCTCAGGCATTTTAATCCACATAGGTGGACCGGCCCTGTCGCTCCAAGGGTCGATGCGTTCTGATCCTGAGACATGGCAGGCTAAATTGTCTCGAAGTCTGTAAGGACTATCTTTTGCCTTGGTTCATGACGGAAATCCAATTTCCAAATACGTGACTGTGCCGTTTTGATTGTATATATATATGGCGACATGATATATGGTACCCATGTCGTCTATGATTGATAGTTATGATTGAAATTGTTTTTGAAACATATAAACACTAGTAATAATATCAAATGCTTCTGTTTTATTCGTATCAAGCATATCTTGGTCATTATAAGGTAAAAACTCTATCCTCCGGTTTGCGTTGCATTGTGTGATGGGAACTGAGTCTTATAATGGCTTCATTTTTATAAAAAACATTGCGATGTTTAAAAGAAAGATTTGTTTTTAAAGCACTGGCAATCCAATGGAGTAAACCCGTTCCACGAAAGTGGCGTGGTCCTATGATTAGCCATATTATAAATGTGTTGAGTAGATTTCTCATACCAGTCCCATGACTGACTCCTAGTTTGTTTCACTTTCAAACTCGTGTGCCCCTTTTTCTACACGGGTAGCCTTGTATTCAGGTTTTAGCTGGCTTTCTCTGGATAGCTGGAGCTGAAGATGGATTCTATTATTTATCTCTTTTTATGTTGTTCAGCTCCTATTGTACATTATGTTTGTTTTCCGCTGTAGACATTTATGTATAGCTGAATTGTATTTGTACTAAGTATGATCCTGTATATTGTGTAACTCTGATGATTACGTTTATCCAGTATATTCTATTGTGCATTATCTGGTGTATTTATTTAATTTATGTTCTGTTATTATCTGTTTCTGTGTTATATTCCAAGGATTACCCTTGCCACCGTCAGTACGGGGTTTGGGGTCGTCACATTTCCTCTCTGGTTAAAAGAATCCACCGCCATCCTCTTTTCATTTTATAGTAAAAAAGCATCTTCAAAAATCCAAACAAACCCAAAAGAAATCCTATAAATTATGAAATATATATACTTTGATTCCTCTGATGATTCTCTACAATATGGTGTCACTTAAGTTGGGTTTCGAGAGATTTATTTTTGCTATATTTTCGAATAGCGTATGCTATTCAATATAGGTTTGAGGAATTTGGAAATTTGAGGCATGATTGGTTGAATTCAGGTTGATATTTGGGTTTGTAGTAGCATCTAGTTGCGATTTTGAATTTTGGAGGAATTTCTACACAAAAAAATGTCGTGACTTTTCATGGGGGGAGGCTGCAGATTCCTGGAACCACGATAAGGAGGAAGAATGTGAGCTCCTAGTTTTTGGGTGGAAGATGTGAAGAATATGGAGGAGAGTGTGATGGCGGTTTCTATTTGTAAATCCATGGAGAGATGGGAGGATGGTTTGAGGTGGAAAGATCGGCAATGGAGGAGGATTACGACAGCAGCATTTTCATGTTTTGAAGAAGAAGGAATATAGGCCTATTTAGATATTTAACAATGGGTTGGGACTTATGAAAATGGTGAGCCCAATTGTAAATAAATAAATGGTTTATTTAAATTAAATAAGGTGATAACTTGTTAACTTAATAACATTGTCATACGATATCAAAATTTCGAATGGTTTGATCCGCTGGGATCATATGGATGTAGGCTACATAATGAAACTGGTTTAGAGTGATTTGGAGCTTGTCTCAATTTATGAAAAAATAAAATGCCTGAACCAGTCCGACGATTAAATATCGTTATTTAACGTTAATCGCCCAATGTGAGTAAAACTCACTAACTCTATTTAAATTATATTTTTATAAATATAATCTAGTGTTGATAAATAATGATTGATTTATGTGTAATGATTGTTTGGTTGAATTGTATATTCTTGGTTGAAATTACAGGAAACGATATATACACGTATCATAAATAAACTTTGATTCTATTTATCAGAATTGTACATTTCGAACTGAAATTATTGTGAATTATATTATGTTACATCTGTGGATGCAGGAAAACAGGTCGAAGGGATCCAATTGGATTCCTCAACATTTATTTTAATGTTTTTCATATATATGGTGATATATGATGTGATATACAAACTGTTGTTGATTGTGTATATTTGGATGATATAGAGCAGTAATATATGGTATGTTAAATACCATTAGGAATACTGGAATGTAAAAAGAGAATTTTTAAAGTGTATATTGAAAATAAAACATTCGTATAAAACAAGCAGCATTTATAAAAGGAAATATTTTGAAAATCAAATAGAATTATAAAAGGAACATTTATTTAGAAGATAAATAGAATTATAAAAGGAATATTTATTTAGAAAATAAATAGAATTATAAAAGAAATATTTATTTAGAAAATAAATAGAATTATAAAAGAAATATTTATTTGGGAAATAAATAGAATTATTTAAGAAATATTTATAAAATAGAATTTTTTAAAAGAAAATATATGGAAAATAATTATTAAATGGAAATCTGTTTTAACAGATAAAATGGAAAAGATTAATTTAAAACAGATTTTAAATAGAATCTGTTTTAACAGATAAATTGGGAAGATTAATTTATAAATAATATTTTATAAATGAAATAAAATATTTATCATTTGATAAATGGAATATATAAGTACGAACTTATATAGAGAAACAGAAATCAGTATTAACACTGATATTTTAAATGGAATATGAACTCAACAAATATAATGGGAATTATAAATGAGATCTGCATGTTAGAAATAATAAGAAGATTTCATATGAATAATTTGATAAATAGAGGTATAAATAGAAGTATGGAGATGGGATATTAGTTTAAATACGAAATCAAACTTAATAAATGATATAAAAGAAATATTATTCACATTTGATGTGAATAATAATTTTAAGTAAAGATTTTGCAAATAAAAACATTTGTAAAGGAAATTAGGTTTTTGAAACAGGAATTCAAACAGAAATGAAATTCCGAATGATTAGAAATAAATAACTTGTTTAATAATAAAAACAAGTAGCTAGATTTATAAACAATGTTTGTAAATGGATTAAATTATAATTATCAGTGGATAATTGAGATTGCAAATTCAACAGTGAATATAAAATGGGAAATTTGGAGTTGTTTTAAAAAGAAGATGATGAAATCCATTTCGATGTTCAAACTGTAAAAAGGATTTAAAATAAAATCTGTAAATGTGTGAAATTAGCATTCGACTAGAAACTTATGGTTATAATCGAATATAAGTTATTCGACGAGAGTTAATCGAATATAAGTTATTCAGCGAGAGTTAATCGAATATAAGTTATTGGACGAGAGTTAATCGAATATAATTTATTCAAAAGTGAATTAATCTAATATAATTTATTCGAAAGTGAATTAATCGAATATAAGTTATTCGAAGTAAATTTATCGAATATAAATTATTCGAAGTGAATCAATCGAATATAAGCTATTCGAAGTGAATTAATCGAATCTAAGTTATTCGAAGTGTGTAAATGGAATGTAAGTCATTCAAATGAGAATTTATCGAATATAGTTGTTCGAAAAATAGTTAATCGAATATAAGTTATTCGAAGAAGAGTTGATCAAATAGAGATTACTCGAAAGAGAGTTATACGTTGAATTCAATTATATCGAATTCGGGAAAGTACTATTTACTTTTTGGTTTTTAAATCAATATTTATTTACTAAATAAATAAAATATTTTTATTTTTTAAATTGAGAAATAAAATTTATAGCTTTAAAGTTAGATATTTCGGAAGTAAGGTTTATAACGTTATCGTTATAACCAATAATTTATCAAAGAAGGAAAGTCATAAATGAAATCCAAGAGTTCGCATAAGAAATGATTGTTATAACTAGAGTGTTGAGCTTTATCTGTTGCAAGGTTAAGAACGTTGTTCAGTTAAGGTCTGAGAGGTAATTATACCCCAACTTCATTGACTTCGTGATTAACTAAGGAATAGTTGAAGTTCGATGGTGAAGATTTGTTAGAGATACCGTAAGTAATGAGCGATAAATGGAATGAGCGGGTGTAACGATGTTTTAAACAACGTTCATTTGAAATACATATAATTGAGTTTTGGAAACGTTTTCCAAAAAAATCAGAAATGTTTTCTAAGCATAGAAAATGAAATGTTATGTTGATAAGGAATACTGGAATGACAGTGATACGTGAATAAGAAATGGAAACATTTTCCAATGATTAATAACGTATATTTTCTAGATTTAGAAAATAAGAAATTATGGATATATGGAAACAGGAAATGGAAAATGAATAAATTAATGATAAGTGAATTTAAGAGATTAATGAATGATGATTAATCGATAGAATTTCCATCTGGAAATAATATCGTAGTTTGCACACTGTTTTTCTTTGATAGTTAAATCACCGACTATCGAAGTTTTTTACCATTTTACGTCGTCAATACAGAGAGATCGGGATCCGATTCATTATCTGAAAACCACTCTGTATGGACGTTAGCGTTGTGATCAAATATGATGAAGATAATTGAAGATGGAGTTATGCAAGGGCTGTCCTGTTTACAAAATAGTGCCTGCGGTTTGTCCAGTCCCAGGACAAATTTATATGGAAGAATGTCTGAAAGAGTATATCTAAAGGATCGTGTAAGTTAATCTCTTCAAATATAGTTACGTTTGGTGGCGGAGGAATTCATTTCTCTTAGTTGTGTACCTGTAGTATGTATGGCGAAATCAATTTGTGATTTGGCGGATATGACAATGTGACATTCAAAATGAATGAAGACTAAAAGAAACGTTATAACCTCTAGCCTCACAACCGGGAAATAGTATAAAATCGGGTAGGTCGCATGGCTAGTTGGGTCTTACCCAAGCAGGGTTATTGTCACCTGATCTAGAGAAATTCCTTTTGCTTCTTAAATCTATCGATGTTGTCCCTTTCGGGAAACGGTTGCTAATCCCAACCTTTGGTGATAATACATTCGATACTCTCAAGTGAAGTGAGGGACCGGCCATGTTTGGCCTGGGTTGCAAGATGTTCTTGTTGAACCCAGTGTATTTCTCTCTAGAGGTACACTGTCGGAAGGTGGTCTCATACTTTGCCAGTAGGGCTATCAATGGGTCGTGTCGGGTCGTGTTCGGGTTGGGTCAAGTCGGGTTCGGGTTGATTTATAAATGGGTCGGGTCAACCCATTTATTAAACGAGTCATATTTTACCAACCCTAACCCGACCCGTTTATAAACGGGTTGACCCGACCCGACCCACGTAACCCGTTTAACTAAATGGGTCGTGTCGGGTCGTGTTGGACCGGGTTTATCCGTTTGACCCATTGATAGATATTGCCTACTGATATAAGCAACAAAAGAGCCAAATCACCAACATGCACACTGTTATATAATCACCAACATGCAACAAGTTGCAAAGTCACCAACAGACAACACATATATAAAACATGATATCATTATATCCAAAAATCATTTTTTATGCATAAGTATATATTTCCATACTATATAAATTAATGACTACCAATATGAAAGAGATACAATTGTTATAAGTAAAATATAACTAACAACATACAAGAATAAATTAGTAAAATATAACAGCTTACATATACGAGCATACTGATTACTGTATATATAAAAGATTAATATTAACAGTATACATAAAAGACTAATAGTACGGAAGAGATACAACATATAATCGGGTTTGGCGGGTCAAAATCGGGTTAGTGGGTCAACCCTAAACCCACCCGTTTATAAATGGGTCAAATTCGGGTTGATCCGAAAATGACCCGCTAACTAAACGGGTCGGGTTAACCTGCTAATTTTCGTGCAGGTTTCGGGTCGGGTCACGGGTCGTGTAGGAAATTGACAGCCCTACTTGCCAGTTGGAATCCATTATCCAATAAGAGACAACGGTTTTGATTGTATACTATGTATGTAGAGCGTAAGATGCAAGCGTTCTCCTAGATTGATATTCCTTGTATTTAGACACTATTATAATATCAGACGAATATTGATTTAAAAAATACTTTGGGTTATCATAAGATAAAAACCATCTGTTTTTATATATAGATCAGTTTTACGATTATCCTTTCTTTTAAAAGGATTTTTAAAAGTTAAACCAAGTGGTTGGAATTTACTCACACAAGTCTCATGACCGACCCAGAGTTTATTTTTGTTTTGTTTTTCCCTAAACTCTTAGGTGCGCAAATTTGTACGGGTAACCGAGTAGTTCAGGTATTTTCAGATATCATTGGAGGAGTTTGGAGCAGGAGGCTTCAGGGTTATCTAATTATCATTCTTTCTGCTGTGTTGTAAGTGTTGTACTCTTATAATGTTATTGTATACATATACTAGTTTTATTTCAAAATTTATATTATATTTTATTCGTTTCGCTGTGAGATTTTTGTTACTCTGATGTGTTGTATGTTCTTCTTCCTCTTTTATTCTAATTTTCTATCTTATCTATTCTCACCCTCTAACTTCTTTCTATTAACGTTCCGGTAATTGTGGTGCTTGGTTAGTCGACACCGTATTTAGTCGATAATCAGGATTGCGGTTTTCCTTGGGTCGTTACAGGTGGATCCTCCAACTAGGTTGTACGTGGATGAGTAAGGATTATTTTGAGTTATAGCATTAGCTTGGACTTAAGAGTAATAGTGAGGTAGCCCTTCTCCGACTTGAGGAGTTTAATTTTCTAAGGGAAGGTGACTTGGGTCCACGACATGCACTCTTCTAGTAGAAGTACGAATAGTAACACGAATTGATTCCCATTGCATGTCTTTTTCAGAATAATCTTCTAAGAATTTCCAAGCTTCATCTGTCGTCTTTGACATAAATTCTCATCCACACATTGATTCTAGTTGAGTTTTAGTCTAATAGTTTAGCCCTTCATATGCAATTTGACATAAGTGATCTTTGAGAATTGCATGATGAGGACAACTATATAATAATTGATTGAATCTCTCAAAGTATTTTGAAAAAGTTTCCCCCTGATTTTGAAAAAATTGATTTATCTCAATTCGGATTTTTAGAATTTAATGGAAAGGGAAAAAATTTCAAGAATACAGTGACAAATTCATCCCAACTTCTTATGGAATGTTTTGGAAGAGTATTTAGCCATCTTTTAGTGCTTTCAAGTAGTGCAAATGGAATTAGCCTTAGCTTGATTGATTCGTTAGACAATTGTTGCATTTTTTTTGTGGATGCATACAATTCAAATCATTTAGAAATTCATAAGCATTTTCAGAACCAGTAAATTTTGGTACCCCTTGAATAAAAGAATATTTAAGCTCAAAATTGTTTCCTTCAACTGGTGGGAACACGATGACAGAGGGTTGAACAGTCCTAGTTGGATAACATCGATCTCGAAGAGATAAGGGTCTATCCATTTCCAAATTTAGATTCTGCAAGTTTTGATTTAATTATTCGATTTTGATCCATCTCGTTTGGAAAGTTTTGGCTTATTCGAGAACCCCTAGGAGAATTTTGTTGGCTAACACTTTTTTCACTCATTGATGTTAAATGAAAACAAAGAAAATCCTAGATTTAAGGTTGACACAAGAAGCTCCTAATCAAAATAAATAATGAACTCAAGTATGTCTTATTAGTTGACAATCTCAATTTGAAGGGGGGAGAGGGTCTTATAGTCGTTCACGTATAGTATAAATACTATGGGATATGACTAATGTTTTACGGGTGTATGCAACCTTTTGCTAGAAGTTCAATAAATTGAACTAATATATATCCGCGATCAAACCCTTGAGAGAATCAATTTCACAAAATACACTCTTGTAGTTAAATATTTTGCAAATCAAATTAACTTAATAGATTAGAAAAGTTGCTAGATTGTCGAAAGATTCCTGATATAATATGTATCACCGTCCTTTACAAAAGGAAAAGAACGAATTCCACACAGCAAAATAAATTTCAAATCTAAGATATTTAACCCAATTTGTTTGTCCTGTTGAGCTTGAGTTTTACTCCTAAGGCCAACGTCTAATCAATTTTTATTTAAGTCCAAGGAGTATGCTAATGACAGAATTCGATTATTTTGGTGCTAAGGAAAGGTAATGTGACTTCGTCACCTTATGTTTGTTAGGGCCTTGCTCGTAACTAAATTTATTTCAGAATGCAGCCAAAGCAACAATCAAACACAAATAATTACAGAAATGAAAATTGTACAAGCAAGTAGCTACCCCTACAGAAATCTTTTACAAGCAATATCTATATATTTTTTCTTTGTAGCCGAGCACCTGTAGAGTTCAGAAAATATTACAGCGGGGTATGGCTGTCCTTCCAGAAAATTTTGAGTTGTGCTAGTGATTCAAATTCCGCTGTTTGCAAATTGGTTTGACTTCTGTATTCCCTGTTCAATTGCTTGAAATTCCTTTCTTCCCTTTGGCCTTTGATAAACTAAAGAACCAAACTCAACAAAACTAGAACTAATTAAAACTAATCTTCAAAAAAAAGCAAAACAAAGCAACTCAGCATAACAAAAAACAAGGTTTAAGCTCAACAAAAGAAGCACTTAAATAAGCAAGCTCGTGTGCTTAAATTAATGCACTGAACAGGTTAAACCACCATAAGAAATTACACTCAAATTTTTGTCAGTCCAAACCACGTCGATGTGGTTTCTCATGAAAAAAAGGAACAATAAATTCCCAAAAAACACGGTAAAAAAATCAATCTCTCTTCCTTACTTTCCGCAATCGAATCAGGCAATCAAACCGCAACAATTTATTCGGGTTTGATTAGACAAGATTGTGTCGGAGTTCGAATTGGTTTTGGGTTGTCCTTGGGATTTGGCTATAGTGAATTTCAATGCGAGTCGAGGAGGACAGCAGATGGATCCGAGATGTATTTCGGGTTTAGGAGTTGGGAACTTGGTGCGAACTGATGATGACAGGGTGTTATTGGTTGATCGGTGTAGGACTTGAAGTTGCAGGAGAGATTTTTGGCTTGGATGTTGACTTTAGGTATGGTGGTATGTTCGAACTTATGAGATGGTTACGGCGGATGAGGTTGGCAGGGCTTGTGATTTGGGGGACGATTTGGCTTGTAATATGAAGTAAGATAGGATGATGGTCAGCGTGACTTAGATAGTGGACTGTGGTGATGATATGGAGGCGTGATGGGAAGCAGAAGAGGTGTTATATGTATTGCGGCAGGGGTAGGGAAGGATCGGTGAGAGATGTGCCGTGTTTCTGGTGGAGAGGATGGAGTTCGAAGGGAGGGGTTTCAGATTATGTACCTGCGGTTCAGTTTGGGCTCGTAAAGGAACTTGGTGCGACTTGATTTTTTTGGGTCTGCGCGATTCTGGTGAGATGACGAGATGACATTGAGTTGTGGCTTGAGTTTTGACGATTAGATTAGTTTATGGGGGATGAATTGATGATTGGCTCTGGAGACGTGTTGCGTTGTGAAGGGTGGCAAGTGTAGATAGTGGTTGTGCATGATGTCAGATTGGACTTGAACGTGGATCCTACTTGTACAGAAGATGTAATGAAGAGAAATTTGTTTGTAGGGATGAGATGGTTGGCGACAGAAAAGTGGATGGGGTTGTTGTCGAAGTTTGTGGTTTGATTTCAGGTAGATATGATAGGGTGGTTTTAGTAGAAGAAGATGTTTTTGTAGTAGAGATTGTTGCAGAGGAGAAAATACATCAAAGAAATTTTTTTTTGGAAAATAAATTGTAAACAAATGGAAAGAGGGATTCTAGAAATTGGGAATGAAATTGAAAAAGGGGAAAGAAATTGAGGAAATAAATGACAAGTTTTTCTCTTTCTTCTTGTTTAGTTGTGATAGTGTCAATGTAATTGATATACCAATTCACTAATCAAGATTTCTTTTTTTGTATAAAGAAAATCAAGAAAAATAAAAAAAATAAAAAACTAACATGAATCGGAAATTAAATAAACAATAAAATTTAATTATTTCCTCCCCGTCAACGATGCCAAAAACTTGATCGACACTTTTCTATGGATTAGAAAAGCACAAATTTTGTAATAATAACTGCAAGCGCACAGATTGTGTAATATGCAGGTCGAATACAGGGTTGAATTTTAAATTTTATTATTTATATATTTCATGGGCGATTTAGACAAAGCTTGGAGATCGGTTGAAGTTGAAATCACAATTTAGTTCAGAACAAATCCAATCGAACCGATAACTAAATTTGTAATTATCAATAAAAACAAGAAAAATTGTAGTAACCCGTAACTTCCCCGGTAAGGAAATCCCGGATTGCTTTGAGGACAAGACGAATCAGAACCCAAACAGAAGAACATTTCATTGTTTATTACAACAATTCCATCAGAATACAAGAATACACAGAGTATGAATGAATATAATACATTCGATAAATATCAGAGATTACAATAAATTACATAGCAGCGGAAAAACAATATAAAACACAACTGAAAGTAATACACGGATACAGAGCTTTCCGATCATCGTTCCAGCTGTAAATCAGGATCCTGTGAATATAAATCTGCAAAACCGAAACTACTAGCTGCCCGTGTCGAAAATAAGGGCACCCAGAGTTTAGGTTAAAACAATAAACTCCAGGTTAGTCATGTGACTGGTGTGAGAACTAAAACAGTTATTTAAAACTTTACTTTAAAAGAGAGTAATTCAAGGGACCACACCGTATAACACGGAACGGGTTTCCTCCCTAGAACACCAGTGCATAGAATAAACAACGCAATGCTTTTTCAAAAAATGAAGCTATTATAAGACCCAGGTCCCATCACACAATGCAACGCAAGCCGGAGGATAGGGTTTTCCCTCATAATAGCCAAACATGATTGGTACGTTTAAAACAAATCATTTTGATACTATTATAGTATAAAGTGTCAAAACAACTTCAATCATAAATATCAATCATAGACGGCATAGTATCCCATGCTACTATGTCGCCATACTAGGCACTAAAAATAAAACCGAAATATATCGTATTGGAAATTGGATTTCCGTCATGAGTCGAGGCAAGGGGCAAGCTCCTCTCTGCTTCGAGACACTCTAGCAAATTCCTTAGGACTACACACTCTGGGTAGCCCTTGGAATCGGCTGGGCCGGTCCTCCCTTACGTTTGAGGATTAGTTATTCCTGAACACACGTTTCCCAGTCCTTACAGACCTATAATCGAGGTGCCTCGCAATCCAACAACCACAAAGATGAAAGTAATATAAATGTCATCCAGTTTAAGCACTAACATAATCATAACTAGAAAGAAACGTCGTGTTCTCCCAGCGGTCCTTATCCCGTTTTTGACTCATACCGAGGTGTGAGGCTCGCGAATCCACGCTATACACAAAACTATGACACGTGGGCCATGCTTTGATCATCAACCACAAAGCTTTGCTTTTCAACAGAAGCCTTGATCATCTGCCACTTAGGCGTGCCACACAGGCAATTCACTCCATGCGACTAATGTCCATCGATATACACCCTGTGAGCTCGTACGTCTCAGAGAAGGGCGTTAAGCAAGAGAATAAATTCTCCACCGCCAAACAGAGGTATATTTAATAGAGATCAATCAACACAGAATTAAATCCAATGTCAGACACACAGTCCATATACAAGTTCGTTCTGGGTCTGAACGAAACCGGAGGCACTTTCCTCGCATATCCATCGATCTCCAAGTACGTTTGGACGATCACCAACCGATTCCCTTATCTTGGGTGTACAGCCCAATCAAGATCATCAGTAATCACCCAAACGATGTGAAGGCTTCCGGTCTTCAACCACCATCTTCATCTTCGACATATCGTCGAATCGGTTATTCAGAATGTGTATAAACCTGGCCTTTCCGAACAACCCGCGTATTTAATAAACAAATGTTACACAAACACAACATACGCTTCATTCCAATTCAGCAGTCACTAACCGTAAATTAGCAAGAGAACAATTCCCCAAATATTAACCCCGTAGGCCGAAACCAACGTCAGATCAATACCCGGGAAACCATTCATCTTAGCTAACCTACAGTTAATTTCTAAATTTCACATTCTTAGGGAAAGGTTCCCATTAATTTTATCAAAGATAAATTCTTTTAAATTTACTCTTTAATCTTCCTTCGGATGTCATTTCGAACCATGTTAAGGTTTTCCAAACTAGTCGGGATTAGCGAACCACACCGAAGTAATTATTTATTTTATTTCCCAATCCCAACCTATTTATCCCATAGAGTGAAACAGGTAATACTCCATATCTAACACCACCGTGTTATCGGTAAAATTAATTACCATTTCACATTCAAATCTAATTAAAGATTTTACTATCTCTTTGGAGCAAACTGGTGATACTCCATTCTCGATCACTTTCCAAATTTTATAATTTAAATTATCAATTCACATTCCAATCTAATTATAGATTCATTAAAACTCCTTTTACTGGGTTAAAGAACTAATGTCATTTAAAACACAGTTCACGATAAACCCAAATCACATTCTAATTCAATTCCAATTAAATATATTAATTAATTGGTATACTTCATTAAATCTAAATAAAAACATTTAATCTTTTCTCAATGGGGTTTAAGAACAGTGTTGATGAAGGCACCATTCACGACAAACCCAAATCCCATTTGATAATAAATACAAGGCTCTGAATAGAAAATATATCGGCTTATATTCAATATCAAATTCTGAAACCAAAAATATCGTTTTGGAAATAACGATATAAAATATATCTTTCAAATTTCCCCAACCATATCTATATAATCATGAAATCTAATATCGAAATATTCCAAAGACAATTTCGATTCAAATCCATTCCAATTCATATATTGGAAATTCTGGTTATTTAAAACCCATTTCAAATCCAATTTATTTATTTAAAAATAATTGGATTTTAATTCTAGTTCAAAACTAGTTCATTTCGATAAAATCTATTTTTGTCCTTTCAAATGTGGAATTTTTCATCCCAGTTCTTTCCAATTCATATATTATGATTTTACACAAATTATTAATATTTTCAATAATTGTATTATGGCCCGTACAGTCGATTTCCATCAACGACCATCGAACTGCGCTTACAGCGACCTTTTTCAAATTTGATTTGGACATAATTCCAAATCCAACTATCAGATTTCAAATTTCAAATATTCATTGGAAAGCTCTTTTCGATACGAACCCAACGGTTTAGATTTTAGGAGAATCTGACGGCCGGATCTCCCGTAATGTCCATTCGAAGTCAATGGTCGAAATTCACGAACTGCCGCAGCGCGACGCGTTCTATTCAGGCCATTATATATATAATATATATATATATATATATTATATTTCGTCGATTTCCTTTTAAAACGAATTTTATAAATCATTTCAAATTTGTTTCAAAAACAATTTCAACCTTCATTTCAAATCCAAATCAAAATTGAATTTTCCATTATAAATTCTTTTTTTTTCCCAATATTCATTATAAAAACAAATATAATCGATATAAATATCGTTCGCGTCAAAATAGTGCATCTCTAATCAACACGGCTTTACATTTTTCAATAACTTCATTATTCTATTCAACACACAAATCTATATTTCTTTCAATACATGACTAATCTCAACAAATGAGTACTGTCAACACGTGAATCTATATTTGTTATTTAATATATTTTATAAAATTATGATTTCTACCGTTTAAATTTTAATCAAACTCCAACCGTAAATTAGTAAGAGAACGATCCCCTAAGTATTAACCCCGAAGTCCGAAACCAACATCAGATCAATACCTAGGAGACCACTCATCTTATCTATTTTCCAGTTAGTTTCTAATTTCATATTTGATAAAGATGTAAATTTTATTGTTAAAATATTTTACTCAACACATGAATATATATATTTCTTTCAACACATGACTAATCTCAACACATGAGTACTGTCAACACATGAATCTTTATTTTATAATATTCTTTATTTTCCCAATTGGAATGAGGCCCAATCAATTATCATATAATGTTAATTATATGGATTCCATACAACACATGTATTTAATAGCAACGATAAATAATCAACCATCATCCAAAGTGCACCACACAACTGCATAAGCATCAAATATAAATAATTAACGCTCACACAGTCTGTCGACCAATCGATCGACATACAACTAAATAATTGGGATTAGTGTACGCCAAATATCATCCCAACACCCGTGTGGGGTTTCGATCCACAAACACCAAATATTATTTGTGCAGTTGGGCGATGTGTAAAATTTATCGTCCCAATCAATGTCCTTCAAATAGGTGTACATAAACAAACCGTCTGGTTTGTAAAGAATATTTATTTATCCATATACACGTTAAAAATTATATTTTTAACGATAAAATATTTTATTTCAACACATGACTTTCTATTCAGCTCATTTATTAAATAAAATGATATCTTTATTTTTCTAACTTATTTTAGAAAATTTCGGCGGCTTAACGGCACGACGCTAGAAACGGGACAAGGCCTAGCCTTATCCCCGGTCTAATAATGGCCCATGCCATACACATACCAATTTAATCAATCCCAAACAAATTCAATCACCAAACAATCAACTAAACAAACAATCCGTCCATGGTCTGTGGACGACAGGTGTCGGGTGCTACTAAGCACCGTCTGCATCCTAGTATATATTTTTAACTATAAAATAAGAGTTAATGTGAGAAGTTCTCACCCATAAGCTAAACCAATTCGTCGTGATTCTTCTAATGTAGAAAATCTTTGTCGCCGCGCTCGCTTTTATCGTTCTCTACACTCGAATTCGCCTCTTTGGCTCTAGAACTTGCATACGGCCTCCAAACTTCACCAAACTTGGTCATTAGCCTAAACGCGCCATTCCGGACAACTTTGGTCTAGGGGACTTTCTTCGAAAACTGCATCAATTCGCCGGAAATCGCCAAAAACAGCAGCAAGTCTGTCAACTTCGGACGCGTTTTCCAGACAGCTCTGCAATCCAAAATGTGACTTCCATATAGCCAAATCGAAGAGGAGAGAGTGCTCTTCGACTTTGGTCCGAAGGAGTTTTGGCTAAAAATGCACGGTTTGGGAGTTGTTGGCGAAATAGTGACAGGGTGTTATTAGCAAAACGGGATTTTTGGTAAAAATGAGTTTTTGGGTGTAGCGGGGCCCACAGCCGGAATTGGGCTCGGGGGTGGGCGGCGCCGGACCTGATTGAAGGTGGGGAGATGGCTATGGGGCAGCGGAGGTGGTAGTGGGGCCCGTGGTGGTGGTGGTGGCTCCTAGGGTTTAGGTTTGTGAAGGGAGAGAGAGAAAGAGAAGAGGAGAGAGAAGAGGAGGAGGAGGAGGGTGACCGAAGGGGAGGAGGAGCGGTGGCGGTGGGCGGTGGCAGGGGGAGGAGGGGCGGCAGCGGCAAGGAGGAGGCGGTGGCCATTAAAGAGGAAAATAAAGAAAAGAGGAAGGATAAAATAATGAATTAGAAAAAGAGGAAAAGTGATTATATGCTAGTTTCTCCCATATCGTCTGAACGCTAATGATCTCCAATCGCCGCAGATTTCGGACACGAGATAGTAGACGTGAAGGCGAGTCCAACAAAACAAGTTTCGTTGAATTCCGAGTTCGTTAGACCGTCCATTAAAATTCTCAAAAACGCTCAGATAAGTTCTAAAAATGCGATTTTGGCGCACCATTTCTTCTTGCATGCTCACATGCTAACTCCTTAAATCATGCCCTTTTGGATTTAACCATTATTAGACGATACGAATCCAGAAAAAAATGGAATCGAATTCTGAGGTCATATCAGTAACGTTCCTTTGTAAAATGACTACCTGTTTTACCCTGAACTCTTTTAGCTCGCACGGCCACATACTAACTCCGTTCGACGCGCCCTTTGGAACACAACAATGCTTTGTCATTATGAATCCAAAAAAATTTATCTCGTCGAATTCTGAGCTCGTATGCAAAATTTCACTTTTTAAGGGCTATGTTTTGCTAACCGAAAAGCTTCAGCCAATTTTCACTATTCCGGATATCGGAATATATCGAAGCTTATACTTTTCGGAGTTCTAAATGGCATTTTGGACTCAATGGAAGTGATTTCGAGTCCAAATTCATCCGTATGCAAAATATGACTTTTTGGGCCATGTATAATTTCCATAGCGACTATTCTCAATTTTCAGCTGGGCATAACTTTTGATTCCCGCTATGAAATTTTGATTTTTCGGATTCGTTGGAAATATATTTTCAAATAGATCCTAATATTTTTGGTTTTGCTAAAATCCGATTTATTTTGAATCCTGTACAGTCATTTGAAATCGAAAATTCAAACTACCGCGCCATTTTCAATTCCTTTTATAATTTAAAATAAATATATATATTCCAACGACGATCTATATAAATATATACGTTCGAATTCTATTCAAAATAAATTTCTCGTCGTTATTATTTAAAATAATTCATTTTAAATAATCAAAATTCGCTAAAATTGCCAAAATAAAATTTTTAAATTGGCTCGCATTTCCGGGTTATTACAATCTCCCCTACTTAAAACTTTTCGTCCCCGAAAAGGAACGAAGCTGAAAGCTATTTTACAAACCAACTCAACTTCCATTATTTCCATTACGACTTAAGTTCTTCAACTTTTCAGTTTCTAAGAACTTTTCAAATTTCTCAAAAATTTGGCTAACACCCTAAATTTTCGGAAAATTTCGCCATAACCTCCCCTGCACCGGGGACTTCGGGATATTTCATATAGCCTCCCTTGACCTTCTTCAATCCAAAAGAAAAAGCCAAGCAGCTAGCCAATCGGCTCATAAAATCATCATCACCCAAACAAAATAGTAAATTATGGTAAACATGTACCTATTTGTCAGGCAAACAATTTTATTCTCTGCTCTAGCCTCCTTGCTATGACCTGTTCAATGTAAGTACATGTATATGCATGTAAATGCGATAAATTTTCAATACAATTTACTATTTGGTTCAAATTGGCTATATGGTTCAAATTTTAATTACTCAACCAATAATCAAACAACACAACCAGTAATCAATTAGTTGATTAGCATTTCAAATTCATAATTTTGATACATATACAGAAAATCATGTTTTTGATGCCAAATCACAACAAATAATCCTATCTAATTTTGGTTCTCACACCAATCTAATGGAAATATATAGATATCTCACTTTTGAAACACGAACATAAATTCTGATGATGATATATCAATCATCAGAATTACCTCCGGGTGTCTAGAATGTGATTCTATATCTATCCAGTATATTAAAACTTCGAATATACGTTCATGAAGCGTATACGCGAAACTTTATATATTCGACTATCCAAATTCAATACAAATAAAATATTCAAATACGTATACTTGATTTCAATTTTCAAAACAAAATTTGTTTTATTTAAAAACATACTCTTCACACTCGTTCTAGGATACTACTGATCCCATCTCTAACGAGTTATTCTTATTGGATATTACTAATCCAATTTCTGATGAATTCTTTCGTTCGGTTCTAATGTGTCTTGTTCTCGAGCTCTGTAAATCAAAGCTCTGATACCAAATGTAGTAACCCGTAACTTTCCCGGTAAGGAAAGCCCGGATTGCTTTGAGGACAAGACGAATCAGAACACAAACAGAAGAACATTTCATTATTTATTACAACAACTCCATCAGAATACAAGAATACACAGAGTATGAATGAATATAATACATTCGATAAATATCAGAGATTACAATAAATTACATAGCAGCGGAAAAACAATATAAAACAAAACTGAAAGTAATACACGGATACAGAGCTTTCCGAGCATTGTTCCAGCTGTAAATCAGGATCCTGTGAATATAAATATGCAAAACCGAAACTACTAGCTGCCCGTGTCGAAAATAAGGGCACCCAGAGTTTAGGTTAAAACAATAAACTCTAGGTCAGTCATGTGACTGGTGTGAGAACTAAAATAGTTATTTAAAACTTTACTTTAAAAGAGAGTAATTCAAGGGACCACGCCGTATAACACGGAACGGGTTTCCTCCCTAGAACACCAGTGCATAGAATAAACAACGCAATGCTTTTTCAAAAAATGAAGCTATTATAAGACCCAGGTCCCATCACACAATGCAAAGCAAGCCGGAGGATAGGGTTTTCCCTTATAATAGCCAAACATGCTTGGTACGTTTAAAACAAATCATTTTGATACTATTATAGTATAAAGTGTCAAAACTACTTCAATCATAAATATCAATCATAGACGGCATAGTATCCCATGCTACTATGTCGCCATACTAGTCTCTACAAATAAAACCGAAATATCTCGTATTGGAAATTGGATTTCCGTTATAAGTCAAGGCAAGGGGCAAGCTCCTCTCCGCTTCGAGACACTCTAGCAAATGCCTCAGGACTACGCACTCTGGGTAACCCTTGGAATCGGTTGGGCCAGTCCTCCCTTACGTTTGAGGATTAGTTATTCCTGAACACATGTTTTCCGGTCCTTATAGACCTATAATCGAGGCGCCTCGCAATCCAATAACCACAAAGATGAAAGTAATATAAATGTCAGCCAGTTTAAGCACTGACACCATCATAACTAGAAAGAAACGTCGTGTTCTCCCAGCGGTCCTTATCCCATTTTTGACTCATACGGAGGTGTGAGGCTCGCGAATCCACGCTATACACAAAGTTATGCCACGTGGGTCGTGCTTTGATCATCAACCACAAAGCTTTGCTTTTCAACAGAAGCCTTGATCATCTGCCACTTAGGCGTGCCAATAGGCAATTCACTCCATGCGACTGATGTCCATCGATATACAACCTCTGAGCTCGTACGTCTCAGAGAATGGCGTTAAGCAAGAGAATAAATTCTCCGCCGCCAAACAAAGGTATATTTAATAGAGATCAATCAACACAGAATAAAATCCAATGTCAGATACACAGTCCATTTACAAGTTCGTTCTGGGTCTGAATGAAACCGGAGGCATTTTCCTCGCATATCCATCGATCTCCAAGTACTTCTGGACGATCACCAACTGATTCCCTTATTTTGGGTGTACAGGCCAATCAAGATCATCAGTAATCACCCAAACGATGTGAAGACTTCCGGTCTTCAACCACCGTCTTCATCTCCGACATATCGTCGAATCGGTTATTCAGAATGGGTGTAAACCCGACCTTTCCGAATAACCCGCGTATATAATAAACAAATGTTACACAAACACAACATACGCCTCATTCCAATTCAGCATTCACTAACAGTAAATTAGCAAGAGAACAATTCCCCAAATATTAACCCCGAAGGCCGAAACCAACATCAGATCAATACCCAGGAAACCATTCATCTGAGCTAACCTACGGTTAATTTCTAAATTTCACATTCTTAGGGAAAGGTTCCCATTAATTTTATCAAAGATAATTTTTTTTAAATTTATTCTTTAATCTTCCTTTGGATGTCATTTCGAACCATGTTAAGGTTTTCCAAACTAGTCGGGATTAGCAAACCACACCAAAGTAATTATTTATTTTATTTCCCAATCCCAACCTATTTATCCCATGGAGCGAAACTGGTAATACTCCATATCTTACACCAATGTGTTATCGGCAAAATTAATTACCATTTCACGTTCAAATCTAATTAAAGATTTAACTATCGCTTTGGAGCAAACTGGTGATACTCCATTCTCGAGCACTTTCCAGACTTGATAATTTAAATTATCAATTCACATTTCAATCTAATTACAGATTCATTAAAACTCCTTTTACTGGGTTAAAGAACTAATGTCATTTAAAACACAGTTCACGATAAACCCAAATCACATTCTAATTCAATTCCAATTAAATATATTAATTAATTGGTATACTTCATTAAATCTAAATAAAAACATTTAATCTTTTCTCAATGGGGTTTAAGAATAGTGTTGATGAAGACACCATTCACGACAAACCCAAATCCCATTTGATATTAAATACAAGGTTCTGAATAGAAAATATATCGGCTTATATTCAATATCAAATTCTGAAACCAACAAATATCGTTTTGGAAATAATGATATAAAATATATCTTTCAAATTTCCCCAACCATATCTGTATAATCACGAAATCTAATATCGAAATATTCCAAAGACAATTTCGATTCAAATCCATTCCAATTCATATATTGGAAATTCTGGTTATTTAAAACCCATTTCAAATCCAATTTATTTATTTAAAAATAATTGGATTTTAATTCTAGTTCAAAACTAGTTCATTTCGATAAAATCTATTTTTGTCCTTTCGAATGTGGAATTTTTCATCCCAGTTCTTTCCAATTCATATATTATGATTTTACACAAATTATTAATATTTTCAATAATTTTATTAAGGCCCATACAGTCGATTTCCATCACCGGCCATCGAACTGCACTTACAACGATCTTTTCCAAATTTGATTTGGACATAATTCCAAATTCAACCGTTAGATTTCAAATTTCTAATATTCATTGGAAAGCTCTTTTCGATACGAACCCAACGGTTCAGGTTTTAGGAGAATCCGACGGTCGGATCTCCCGTAATGTCTATTCAAAGTCAATGGTCGAAATTCACGAACTGCCGCAGCGCGGCGCGTTCTATTCAGGCCATTATATATATAATATATATATATATTATATATTTCGTCAATTTCCTTTTAAAACGAATTTTATAAATCGTTTCAAATTTGTTTCAAAAACAATTTCAACCTTCATTTCAAATCCAAATCAAAATTGAATTTTCCATTATAAATTCTTTTTTTTCCAATATTCATTTTAAAAACGAATATAATCGATATAAATATCGTTCGTGTCAAAATAGTGCATCTCTAATCAACATGGCTTTATATTTTCCAATAACTTAGTTATTCTATTCAACACACAAATCTATATTTCTTTCAGCATATGACTAATCTCAACAAATGAGTATTGTCAACACGTGAATCTATATTTGTTATTTAATATATTTTATAAAATTATGATTTCTATCCTTTAAATTTTAATCAAACTCCAACCGTAAATTAATAAGAGAACGATCCCTAAGTATTAACCCCGAAGGCCGAAACCAACATCAGATCAATACCCAGGAGACCACTCATCTTATCTATTTTCCAGTTAGTTTCTAATTTCATATTTGATAAAGATGTAAATTTTATTGTTAAAATATTTTACTCAACACATGAATATATATTTCTTTCAACACATGAATATATATTTCTTTCAACACATGACTAATCTCAACACATGAGTATTGTCAACACATGAATCTTTATTTTACAATATTCTTTATTTTCCCAATTGGAATGAGGTCCAATCGATTATCATATAATGTTAATTATATGGATTCCATACAACACATGTTTCTAATAGCAACGATAAATAACCAACCATCATCCAAAGTACATCACACAACTGCATAAGCATCAAATATAAATAATTAACGCTCACACAGTATGTCGACCAATCGATCGACATACAACTAAATAATTGGGATTATTGTACGCCAAATATCATCCCAACACCCGTGTGGGGTTTCGATCCACAAACACCAAATATTATTTGTGCAGCTGGGCGATGTGTAAAATTTATCGTCCCAATCAATGTCCTTTAAATAGGTGTACATAAACAAACCATCCGGTTTGTAAATGAATATTTATTTATCCATATACACGTTAAAAATTATATTTTTAATGATAAAATATTTTATTTCAACACATGATTTTCTATTCAGCTCATTTATTAAATAAAATCATATCTTTATTTTTCTAACTTATTTTAGAAAATTTCGGCGGCATAACGGCACGATACTAGAAACGGGACAAGGCCTAGCCTTATCCCCGGTCTAATAATGGCCCACGCCATACACATACCAATTTAATCAATCCCAAACAAATTCAATCACCAAACAATAAACTAAACAAACAAGCTGTCCATGGTCTGTGGACGACGGGCGACGGGTGCTACTAAGCACCGTCTGCATCCTAGTATATATTTTTAACAAGAAAATAAGAGTTAAAGTGAGATGTTCTCACCCATAAGCTAAACCAATTCGTCGTGATTCTTCTAATGTATAAAAATCTTTATCGTCGCGCTCGCTTTTGTCGTTCTCCGTACTCGAATTCGCCTCTTTGGCTCTAGAACTTGTGTACGGCCTCCAAACTTCACCAAACTTGGTCACTAGCCTAAACGTGCCATTCCGGACAACTTTGGTTTAGGGGACTTTCTTCCAAAACTGCAACAATTCGTCGGAAATCGCCAAAAAACAGCAGCAGGTCCATCAACTTAGGACGCTTTTTCCGGATAGCTCCGCAATCCAAAATGTGATTTCCATATAGCCAAATTGAAGAGGAGAGAGTGATCTTCGACTTTGGTCTAGTTTTGGCTAAAAATGAACGGTTTGGGAGTTATTGACGAAATAGTGACAGGGTGTTATTTGCAAAACGGGATTTTTGGTGAAAATGAGTTTTTGGGTGTAGTGGGGCCCACGGACGGAATTGGGCTGGGGGGTGGGCGGCGCCGGACCTGATTGGAGGTGGGGAGGTTGCTAAGGGGCAGCGGCGGTGGTAGTGGGGCCCGTGGTGGTGGTCTCTCCTAGGGTTTAGGTTTGCGAAGGGAGAGAGAAAGAGAAGATGACAGAGAAGAGGAGGAGGTGGGTGGCCGGAGGGGAGGAGGAGCGGCGGTGGTGGGCGGTGGCAGCGGGAGAAGGGGCGGCAGTGGGAGAAGGGGCGGCAGCGGCAAGGAGGAGGCGGTGGTCATTAACGAGGAAAATGAAGAAAAGAGGAAGGAGGAAATAATGAATTAGAAAAAGAGGAAAAGTGATTATATGCTAGTTTTTCCCGTATCGCCTGAACGCTAATGATCTCCAATCGCCGCGGATTTCGGACACGAGATAGTAGAAATGAAGGCGAGTCCAACAAAACAAGTTTCGTCAAATTCCGAGTTCGTTTGACCATTCGTTAAAATTCTCAAAAACGCTCAGATAAGCTCTAAAAATGCGATTTTGGCGCACCATTTCTTCTTGCACGCTGACATGCTAACTCCTAAAATCATGCCCTTTTGGATTTAACCATTATTAGACGATACGAATCCATAAAAAAAAATGGAATCGAATTCTGAGGTCGTATCAATAACGTTCCTTTGTAAAATGACTGCCTGTTTTACCCTGAACTGTTTTAGCTCGCACGGCCACATACTAACTTCGTTCGACGTGCCCTTTGGAACACAACAATCATTTGTCATTATGAATCCAAAACAATTTATCTCGTCGAATTCTGAGCTCGTATGCAAAATTTCACTTTTTAAGGGCTATGTTTTGCTAACCGAAATGCTCCAGCCAATTGTCACTATTTCTGTAACAACCCGTATTTTTGAATAACATGTTATAACATAAATGGAGGCAGAATTAAACTGTATAATTTGAATCAAGGGAAACGGGCTATGCCATTGCGTTCGTCTCGGAAAAATACGCGAAATAGAGTCCGAGTTTTCGAAAATCGGAGTCCGTATGACCAAGATATGGCCTCGCGAAGTTTCACGAAAAATTCCCAAATTAAAGTATACTTAATTAAGTGAAATGGGTTGCGCAGAGAAATATATATATATTGATATATATATATATAATTGAAAATTAAATAAATAAATATGCAAAAATGTTCAAAACAGCGAATTGGGAGAGGGGAATAACCGAACCGGCCGATTTTTGAGGTCGACCCGAGCCCGCTAGGTCGACTAGGGATTAATCCAGGGTGTTTGGCTGTCAACCCGTGGGCCGATTCGCTCAAATGCAGATTTTGCATTTGAATGGTTCTCATGGTCCATCTTTAATCTAAAGGCCCTAGATGGTTCCTACACTTGACTTCTTCCCCAAGACATGCTTTGATGGCTTGGATTGAATCTAGGGTTAATCCTATGGCCTAAAACACTTGCCTAATCTATAAATAAGACCCTAACCTACCCTAAATCATCATTATTCATTCATACAACTAAACTATGGCAAAATCAATCCTCTCATGGCCTCCACTCTCTTCATAAAATTCCTAAATAAATTCCTAAGTGATTTTCCATGCATACAAGTGTTTTCAAACTTGTATGAGCATCATTAGCTTGCATTCAAGTCAAGTTTATATATTTGCATCATAAAGAAAGAGTCTTGATCATTTTGGCTCAAGGGTTTTGCTTGCATTTTGGGTTTAATTGATTTCATAAGGGCTTTGTCATATTTTTGTGACTTCTTAAGCATTGTAAGCCCTATTCTACTTTCATACTTAAACTCTAAAGTTAAATGTATGATATGCAAGTTTATATGCAAGTTTATCATGTTGTGATATGCAAGTTTATCATGTTGTGATATGCAAGTTTATATGCAAGTTTATCATGTTGTGATATGCAAGTTTATATGCAAGTTTATCATGTTGTGATATGCAAGTTTATATGCAAGTATGCCAAGTTATGTTATGCAAGTTTGGGTTGAACATTTTGTTCATGCTATCATGTTATGCAAGCTTATTTTGGGTTTATGAACATAAAGCTTTAAGCTTTATGACAAAGGTTGCATTTTAGCAACATGTAAGTTATCATATCTCTTATGATAACTTGCATGTGAGGCTAAATGCGAACTTATGGCCATCTCTACATTTCATTTAGCACCATGTATCACCAATATGCTAAGTTTGGTTTTATGCATGCTTTTGAGGCCTAAAAATGTAATATGCAAGTGTATGAACATATGAACATTTCATATGCCACCATGTTAAGCTTGTGGCTTCAATACCTTTATGTCATGATTATGCCAAGTTCCCTCTTTCTATCCTTTATGCGCTATTGCGATATGTAAGCGATGGGATTGCGTTTGGGGTTGGGTAAACTTAAAAGACATAAAACATAAGCTTGGGAATTTACCTATTAAGTTAGGTCTACCCAATTGCTTAAAAACTTGTAACATGTTTTGGAAACATGATGGACATGACACTTAGAAAAGATAAGTGTGGCCAACTCGAGGTTGGGTTGAGTTTGTAGCGTAAACCTACCCGGAACCGACCGGCTTAACTAGTTGCTACAAACAATAGGACCCAATGTGAGAAGTTGGTCATGTTGTACCTTGAACCCGAGGTTAGACCAAGTTGTGGTGTAAAGCTACCCGGACCCGCCCGGCTTAACTAGTAACCACAACAAGGTCTAATGTGAGAGGTTAAGGCGCATTAAATTAATTAATGCCTCGTGATTAGGGTTAAGTCATGGTCCACTTAATACTTAACCAATTTGGGCTTGGTAGATTAATCGGGGTTAAGTCGTGAACTCATCGTTACACTTAACCAAGTTAATCCAGGATTAGCAAGAGGGTTAAACCGTACTTAACCCACTAGAAAAATCCTAGCAATGGGGGCCCACTCCAGCAGTAATCCCAAGTTAGTATCATCATGACCCTAGGGACTAGGCTAGGGTGGAGGCACGATTACTGGACTGGAGGTAAGTGACCAAAAGCGATGGCAGAGGGTACGCCGGTGTAGTTCCGGGCGGACTCTGGTCGTGCACATAGTCCGTAGCCGGAGAAAACATGCACGGGTACCAGTAGATCGGGACTGTGCACTCATGTTCGTGGTGTCCAGGGGTTGACACCCTAGGGCTTGATACACCCGAAGGGTGGACCCGGCACAGTTCGACTACAATTTTGATTGGGCCGTATTGACACCAACACGTGACGAGTTAGGCTTAGGGAGCCGATCGACTAGACCGTTTGGTTGGACCTTGTATTAGGGTCATTTCATGTTATTGGGCCAAAGCTTGGGCCAAGGGAGCAATACTTGTTTATTCAAGTCATGTTAGTTTGCTAGTACACCTGTGGTGCAAAACCTTAATCCTGATTATGCGATGACACCTTTATCTACCTTGTTAGTTAATCATCATGCTAGTATATTGTTATCCTTATGTTCATCCCTGCTGCTCATGCCAGTTAACTTTATCAGTTTACATTGATTGTAATAGGGCTTACTCAGTCTTTTTGACTGACCTGTTTTCTTTCGCCTCTTTTCTTCCGTTCCCCCCCCCCCCCCAGGTTCTCAGGGAGGGAATACTGGAGCTTAGCTTGGATTTCGGATTGCTTGCTTGTGGGATTTCAGCTCATGTACGGTTTCGACATGAAGCTAGCTATGGTTACCACTTAATTGGGGATAACACTTATTTATTTCAGTTTTTCAGTTGATGTTGTTTTATCTAGACTTGTTTATTTGGAAAGCTATGTTGTACCAGACTTGTTTTGAAATGTTTTGAAATCTTCCGCTGTTTTATCTATGTTATTTACTCTGTTTACATATATACATATGTTCTTGTTCTACCTTGATATATCATTATGCATGTTTACCTGATTCAAACGCCCCTCCAAAGTCAGAGTGCTTGCAAGAGCCACCCTGGTGGAGGTGGGGTGTTACAATTTCGGATATCGGAATATATCGAAGCTTATACTTTTCGGAGTGTTAAACGGCATTTTGAACTCAATGGAAATGGTTTCGAGTCCAAATTCATCCGTATGCAAAATATGACTTTTTGGGCCATGTATAATTTCCATAACGACTATTATCAATTTTCAGCTGGGCATAACTTTTGATTCCCGCTATGAAATTTTGATTTTTCGGATTCGTTGGAAAGATATTTTCAAATAGATTCTAATATTTTTGGTTTTGCTAAAATCCGATTTATTTTGAATCCTGTACAGTCATTTGAAATTTGAAATTGAAATTTCAAACTACCGCGCCATTTTCAATTCCTTTTATAATTTAAAATAAATATATATATATTCCAACGATGATCTATATAAATATATACGCTCTAATTCTATTCAAAATAAATTTCTCGTCGTTATTATTTAAAATAATTCATTTTAAATAATCAAAATTCGCTAAAATTACCAAAATAAATTTTTTAAATTGCCTCGCATTTCCGGGTTATTACAAAAATTGTAATTGAATTAATTACAGTTTTGAATCTAATCGAATCTATAACCAATTCAAGGATTAAAAATGAAATAGAGTACTGAAGTAAAAATTGCAGAAAAGAAATAAACAAACTGAAATAAAAATTAGCATTACCATTGAATCTAATCAAACGGTCAATCACTAATGAGAAAAGTAGTTGCAATAGCAATTGCGTTCTAGCAAATCTAATAGACTTGACAACACAAATTGCCATGAAAATAAAAGAATGCAGAAAAATAAAAGAGACGTTATTAATGGAGAAAGAAGTACAGAATAATGGACTTTGTTTACAATGGATATGATGTGTATTTATAGAAGATGTAGGCTCCTCTCAATATGAATACTAGGCCTAGAAAATATCTCTTGAATATCTATTTTTACAAATAAATAAAAAATATGACATAATGGTTGAGATATTCCATGCAGATTTCCTCTCCTAATTAGTGACACATGGCAGATTGATTGGCTTTTCCTTGGCAATGATTCAATCAAATATTTTTCTAAATTGCAGTTGAAAAATGAATGATTTGAATTGATTTCCTTGAGAAGAATATTCCTATTCCTGAAATGTTTATCAATGTATATCATACATACATACATATGAATATACATATATATATATATATATATAATATAACATTAGTCCATATATTCTTCAGAACAAAGGAGGCAGTGTGAATGCTCATTTCTTCAGCAAAAAAGGGCTTTTAGGGGATCAAGTCTCTTTACAAAAATTTCTATGCCTTTACCAATGAGCTATAACTTCCTTTGGTATTGAGATAGTGTTGATATAAGGAAATAGCTTTTCTTTGCAATTGGCTTTTAATTGAAATGAAGGAGACATTAATTGACAATCTGTAAAACCCCAAAGTAATATTTATTTATTTACAAAATATAAGATATAAAAGCATAAAATAAACACATTTTTGTGTTAATCAATGATATTCAAATAATATATTTAAATATCTAATTATTAAGATATGGGTCATTACAATTATTTACCAATTCTCAACTCTAGATCCCACTAGAATATTTTTATTTCATCTACCCAACTAAATTTCTTGAGTATGTTAAACTAATAATTAAGGGTGTTACACCAACTATAAGCGAAAATTAATAATATATTGTACAAATCAAAATTAATTTATATAGCTCTTTTCTTTTCATCTCTTTCGTAAACCATTCAGCCAAATTAAATGTTAATTCCCTTCAATATTTATAGTAATCATTTCTCAATTTCAACACTCGGATACCTTAAACTGAGCCACTTATTATCAATAGAGGTATCCCAATAAAAACGACGAGAACATCATTATGATCAGATTTGTAAAAATACATATGATATTAAAATAAAAATACCAAAAAACACTAGCATGATAAATATTGGCCAAACTAATATTTTTCTAGGGAGGTTGTTTATAAATATGGAATTGGAAAAGAAACTTTTTTCCTATGGACTCACTATTCACTTGGTTTCTGGTCAATAATAGGATTATATAGGAAAAATGGCCGAGTGGTTGAAGGCGTAGCACTAGAAAATGTTTGTCATATAAATAATGGCCTGCATAACTTTGCTTACAATTCCTATCTTTCTATGTCATTCAATATTGACAGCATACTTAAACTACAAAAAAAAAACATAAGCAAGGTGATCAACTACAATGATAACAACTACAAACATGATCAATTCAACATAGATAAATGTATATCATACAATTAATGACCTACATAAAAATTCATTGGCACATTCTATTGTTTTGATGTCATACAATATCTACAACATTCTTCAAATACAAAATTTATAGCATAATTAATTACCAATTACAGCTAAAACAAAAAAACTAAATTTAATTCAATGCGATGCTATAATAAGTATTGAACAGACAAAGATAACAATGAGCTTAAAAGACTAATCACGGACTCATATTAACTACGCAAAATCGAAGAAGAGTATGTTTAAATTTAATGAAATTCTATCCTAAAACTTTTCTCAATCCGCACACAAGTCGAGATATGGATAAACTGAAGGTCCGAAAATAGAAGAAATATGTTAATGCAATAAGTGGAAGCATAAAGTTTAAATGATAACAAGCATATAAAATAGAATGAATAACGAAATAAATGTGGGAGGAAGATGTTGATTTTAAAAGAAATGGATAAAAATAGACAAGACCATAGTTGTAGAAATATGAAAAAGTATGGAATTAAAATATAACATGAGGTTGACATTGATATAATCTATAAAATAAATAAGAAGAAGATGTATTAAATATTTTTATCTCTTCAAAACCATAAAAACCAGTTCGAAATAATGATTCCAGACAATTACAAACATTTTCCACTGCATTTTTAACTATTTTATTTAATAGTGTATATCTATTTTGAAAACCCAATTGCATCCTACTATAGCAAACGTTGTTGGGACAAGCAAAGAGAGTCGACCCTGTTTGTATAATACATACATTCAAATCAACAAGCTTTGTCAAGCGATATGAGACCCTTGAAACTAAATAATAAATATCGCATTATGTAAGTTATAGACAACAAAGTTGTATGATACAAAATAACATAATTTCTTGAAAAAATTCGAGTTACTATTATAATATACGTAAATTTATAAGTGTGACTATGATAATGTTACAAAGGTATTACTGTAACTTTCATTTTCTATGGAATTCTTATGAATAAGGCTACATTGTAATACTTGTTTTAGATTTGTTATGAATAAAAAATCTCCTCTCTTTTATAACAGCTTCCTATTTCTTTATACTTTATAACATGTTATCAGCACAATGTCTAAATAAAAATTATATATAAATACATATTTTTTCCTTAATTAATTCCTCAAATTAAATTTATCTCTTCCTTTTATCTAATTAATGATTAATGAAATCAAGTTTGACATGGTCCCGATCTACTTTTTTTTTTTTTTACAATTAGTTTAGATTTAGATTTGAGTATTCTTTATTCATAATTCTAGATCTAATTCCTAACTTTCCAAATTTGGATTTAAATTTTGATAGATCAGTTTTTTAGATCTCATTGTATTTATTTAATTTTTCACATCTATACATGTTTTGTAAATATAGTTCTCATTTTGAAAACTTATGTTTTTTATTGTGAACAAATGAAGATTTTGGAAGTGATTTTGAGATATGATTTGGATTTCAAGATTTTTTTTTTTTTTTAGAAACAGGTACTTTATTAGAAAACAAAAAGGAATTACTGCATGTAGACGCAACCATAAAGTGCCCCAATCTATTAAATAATTATACAGCAGAAAATTTCTAACTCTCTTATTAATTGTTGGAGCTTCCTCTACTATTCATAATTCTCTTAAGTTATTTTTTTTTTAAAACTTATCACTTTATAGTTATTCTGCTAAGCTTCTCTTTTCCAATTCACATTTAAATGCATATTTTTTTCTATGATTATTCACACATGTATTTTTGATTCTCTCGTAATATTTTCAGTTCATATATTTAAATTAATTACATAATTCAAAATTTAAATCATTCAATAAACTTGGTTAACCAATACAAATATATCAAATGAATCCTAAAATATGGAAATTTCAGTTTTATATCATAGACACATCAACAAACTAATAAACTAATTTTTTTTGATATGAACACATATAAATCACATTAAATAAATTATATAAATTAACAATGACTACGAATTTATTTTATAACACATTTATCCTAATTAATTTATCATGCATCATAATGATTTTTTTTATAACTCATTTATCCCAAGAAATAATTATAGCATTCTAATTGTAATAAGCGAGAGAGAGCAGCTTTCTTCAATGGCGATTGGGTGTTAACCCTAACTTTCTTCATGCATTCCTCCTCTTGCATCCTTTTCTCCTCACTTCGACTTTACTCTACCTCTGCCTTCTCCTTCGTCCCTCCGCCTCTCTAATCCAGGTTTTTCCCTTGTTGTAAGTTTTGCTATCTCTACCCATTTCCAGATTTGTGCCCCATTGCTCTTCTTCTCGAGCATCCTATTCGATAGATTAACCTTTACTTACCCTAATGCTAAAATCCTATTGTGGTGTTCCTTTCACGTACCTATTTTCCTATCTATCGAATATCATTTGAGATTATTCGTGACTCCCATATCTGCTTCCCTATCTGTTGTTGGTCGCTTTACAACATTTGTGCTCTCACCGAAAGGCAGAACCCTTGTTGGTTATGGATCGAACTCTTGTTCGACGTGCTAGTGAGGAACTATTTTTTTTATGATCTTGTTTGTGGAGTCAACATGTTTTTGGTTTGGTTGGTTAGTGTTTCCGTGTGTTTGTAGTTGGGCTCTATGTAGAGTCGAAAGTGATTCAACTTGAGTAGTGTACTTCAACATTGTGGTTTGCTCTGTTAGCTCAATTTGAGTTTATGTGGTTTTGCTTGGTTGTTTTCATGCCTTTCCCAGGCTGCTGCTTGATCTGGTTGTTAGGATAGTCAGTCTTGACATCTTCTGGTCATTTGATGGTGGGTAGCTTGCTCTTTGGCTACAAGTTTATTGCTGCTTCTGTGTTAGGTTCCGACATCCTGAAGTGATACTTGGAGCTGCATAGCTGGTTGTTGCTGACCAGCTCGTGAAGTAGTTGTGACTTGTTATGCAAGCTATTTGCATTTGGGCTGCTTTGCAGCCGATGGTTATGTTAGTTTCATGTGTGAACGTGTTATAACTTACCATGGTGTAAGTGTGTAACTACTACTGCCTGTCTAGTTTACTTATACTTTTAATCATTAATCATCCTACGTGGTGATTTAAATCGGTGTGTATTAGTTAGTAGTTAGGGCCTGGCAAAATGTCTATAGCAGATAGGCAAGATATCCATCTCCTTTTATTTTTGTACTCATTATTTGTTATAATGAGAAAGTATTACAGATCACTTTAAAATCCGGTGGGCCTTTCCTTAAAATATGAAAAATTATACGTTCATCTTTAAATACTTATAATTTTTTGAATTTTTGCACTTACTTGCTAACTCATCTTAGTTATTCTAAATATATTTTTATTCATGACTATATATTTAGCTAATTATGTAATTTTTGGTTTATATTATTCAAATATAAATTTAGTAAATTAATATTCATTAATTCATCTAATAAATCCTAAATCAAGTTAATTTAAGTTATGTATGCAACATGTGAGCAAAGGTAATTAAGTTACTAATTTCAATCATACATAAAGATATATAAATTGCACGGTAATATGTATATTAATACTTTATAAATTTTTTTGTCTCAAAAAGTATATATCATATACTACATTACAAAATTTTAGTTTTTTACAACTTTATAAGATAAATTTATAGTTTATTATGATGTGAAAACATGGGTTGCACAAATAAAGATCGGGTTATGTGAACATTCTCATTTTCAACATGATATTAAAATATACTCATCCCATAACTCAACTAAGTGCTACAATTTTTTTCTCGTAATTACCAAAATTGGAAACATGATCTTTCTACATCTAGATCAAATTTATGGCTAACTGCAAAGTTAAAATGGTTAATAAATGAAATGAGATAAGGGAAAAAGTTCACGTGTAGATAAACTGAATATGAGATATTTTTCTCAACTACAATCTTAATTCACTTACAATGTTTTGATCTTTCCATGCTTCCTAACATCTAATTCCTTACATTTAATTAAGCTGATCATTATTTAAATATTAAAATATATTCAATTGCAATATTCGTTAATTCACTTATGAATCCTTAAAAATATATAAACCATAGTCATGTAATTTTCAGGCTATTGTTTTATTTGAATACATAGACTCCCTTAGCCATTATCTTTCAAAGATAAATGACAAATTTATTTTTTCACTCAACGTAGAAAATACATGTACATTACATACCTCCAACTACTTAACAAGATACAGCGATAACAAATTATATATATATATATATATATATATATATATATATATATATGCATACAACATTAATCCCAACAAAATAAGTGGTTAGTAAGAATTAAACAATATACTGGTTAAAATAAGGGAGCGTCTAATGGGACACAAATTAAAAACACGCTTGATGACACACACCAGCAGCCGTTAGATTCAATTAATCCATGTCATCAGTATAAAGGCCATGTCATCTTCTTCCCTTAATTTTCTCGCTATGCTATGCTCTTTTCCAACCTTTTGAGGAAAAAAATTATCTCCTCTTCGCCCATCGAAACGCACAACAAATCGCGCTGATCCAATCAACCGAATTGTTTTTGTCCTCGAAAAATTCACTTGCAAATCCTTTATATGCATATTTTGGAAAGTTCTGACGATGTTCCTTTGCTGCATAGGTTTCACATACAGTAAAACCCTTATTCGATCTACCGGCTATTTTGGTGCATGAATCACACAATCCCCAACTCGAAGTTGCGATTTGTTAATTTGGAACTAACATGGTGAAAGTTTTGTTTTTTATTGATAATGATGTATGTGTTGATGAGAAGAAGCGGCATAATTTGAGTGGTGTGGTGACAGGATGACAAATCAGTGTGGATGGAAATGGAATTAAAAAAGAAATGGTAGAAGTAGGAGTTAACCGAATGTATGAAGCAAAATGATTGTGCTTGGTGTAATATGATGAATATAAAAAAATGGTTCAGCTTACAACAAGAACATAATTTGTAAATTAAGGAAATTGTCCAGAATATGAGTGGAAGCATAGGAGAACAGATTATAATTAAGCTGCATTGTAATGTACAGCAAAGTAGAACCAAAAGCAATGCAAGAATAAATATACGTATGCAAGAAATCATATTGTAATAAAATGACGTGGTCATTTATTTTATACAAAGACAAAGTCATCTTCAATTCATTAAAATGCATTACTCAACAAACATTTTCCTCACTGCAGTGTTCCTTTTGCATGAATATGTCAGTCAGGACATGGTAGTCAGAAGATAGATACTCAATCTCAACACAACTTTCGGTAATTTTTGATTTCCACGTTTTATTTATTTACTCCACTGGTCCACAACTTGAATTCAAAGTACTCCTAACTAAGATAGTCGCTACGTAGTGTGCTAAATTTATAATCTAAGATACATGGTTTGTGGTCTACATCATTATTTCTACGAAATCAAAGCTATAGTCCCGATTTTTGCTATTTTTAAAATTTTCTTTCAACAGTATAATGAATTCATAATACAGCTGCAATGAAAATTTATTAACAAATTTTTCATCGTAGATATCAATGAATGTTGTTAAATGTAGCTTGTTAGAATTATCAATCCTTGCAGTAAAGGTTTATGACTCCTCATTTTCATAAGTTCTCAGTTTTCAATGTATAAAAATATTATTTGTTGGATTTTCAGTTCCTATCATGGATGATGTAATTATTCATGCTGCATCAAAGGAGTTAACCCATGATATCATTGGTTTATCTTCCTCTCCAAACAAAACTAGTGATATTTTAATTAAGTCATATGTTGGGATTAGTTTTGATACACTAGATGAGGCAAAAAACTATTATATTGATTATAGATGACAAAAAGGTTTTGCAATACGTGTTCGATCATCAAATAAGACTATTTACCACATTGATAAAATAACTTCAGTTTGTTTGGTTTGTTCACGTTCGGGGAAGCTTCAAAACAATGATAAAGTAATTGGAATAGATCATATATCTAGAAGCACCAACACAATTAAATGTGGATGTCAAGCAAAGATAAGAATTCTATATAGCAAGCTGACAAATAAATGGTCTGTAATGAAGTTTAATGACGATCATAACCATTCATTTGTATCTCCTATAAAAAGAGTCCAACTACGAAGTAACAGGAATATGTCAGCTGCTACAAAAGACTTTCCAACAACAAAATTTACCAATAGCTAAAGTTCCTGCTATTTTTGGTGGTGTGAATGCATGATTCAACTAAAAAGACTACTATAATCATTTAAGCACAACTAGACTTAAAGATTTGGAATCGGGTGACGCTCAACATGTATTGAGTTATTTTCAGATGCGAGAAAGAGAAAATTCTCAATTTTTTTATGAAATTCAATTTGACGAGGAAGATGTGCTACAAAATTTTTCTGGGTAGATGTATGACCACGTATGTCTTACCAATATTTTGGGGATATGGACATTTTTGATACTACATTTTGAACAAATAATCATTCAATCCCTTTTGCTCCGTTTACTGGTGTAAATCATCATTATCAAACAACCAGTTTGGTTGTGCACTTTTATAGCCTACATTGTATTTGTTATTTAGAACCTGGCTGGAAGATATGGGAGGTCGTCATCCAATATCAATAATTACCGATCAAAATCTTGCAATGGTATAACTATTCAGAAGGTATTTCCTAACACTCAACATCGTGCATATCTTTGGCACGTTAAATTTTTTTGGAGAGAACTTACCTCATGTATATCTTTAAAATTCTCCTTTCAAGAAAGATCTTAAATAGTTTTTGAATTTCAAGTACACGATATCGATTTTTGAAGATAAGAGGAAAGCATTAGTCGAGAAATGTGAGTTGCAAAATAATCACTGGTTGCAAAAAAAAATGAACAACGTGAGTCTTAGGTGCCTGTTTTTCATCGTTCGACCTTCATTTGACCTTTTATGCTGGAATGAACATTACAGGTCGTAGTGAAGGGATTAATAGTTTTCTCAATATGTATGTCTCTACCACAACAATTCTTAAGGACTTTATTTCTAGATGCGAATAAATATTGCAAAATATTATCCAAAGAGAAGCTGAAAAGGATTTTGTTTCCAAGCACAAAAAAAGAAGCATTGATGAAAACAATTTGATTTTGAAACATGCTGCAAGCATATACATAAGAAATATGTTTGATCATGCGAACAACTAAAAGATTCCATTCATTTAAAATCTATTGAAAATGATACTACTGAAGAAACGACATCATATACAATGTCTTCTAAAGATGGTAAGTACAAGAGTTTTATTGTGAGAATGAATGTGTTCACTTACAAAGGCTATTGTCAGTGTCAACTATTAGAGTTTATAGGAATACCATGTAAGCATATATTAAAAAAATTCACAAAATGGAAGTAGATGTGATATGTAACAAACCGAGTTCCGACAGACCGGGTTTTTTTTCAAAATTCTATCGAAACTCAAGTTAGTTTGTCTGGTATCCTGCAGAAAAGAGCGAGGTATAAAATATATCAAAGCTCAGAAAACATCTCACAGCAGGATAGATAAAATATAATATAATCAAAATATAGCCTTACCCAGGTAATAATACTGCCAAACCAGTATCCAAAGCTATCATATCTCTGCCACAAATCTAACCTGCGAATATATTATGAGGAGGGGGTCAGAACACAAGTTCTGGTGACTGGATTTAAACTACACATTTTGGATAACCCTACATATACCGTTCAGTTACATTTTCTTATTTATTAGGTTACTTGGGTTAACAACACTCAAGGATTACACATACGTCGTATCCATCTACTTCCCAGTAGATTAACCTAATATAGTATATATGTAGCTACCCCCAACATTAAGGTACACCCCATGGTACCCCACTTGCACGGTCTCCACCGTAACACCAATAGTAATATACGCAGACCCTCATCCTACGTCGGAACGATATACGGACTTCTGTATAACAACGCTACGTTCCGCATAGAACCGCCATTGTCATGCTACGTAAGCGTACAGACTGCCATCTTTGATCGAATCAGATTCCATCACAAAGTAATTCCCTAGAGTCTACGATACACCACCCAGAGCAGACATGCATGTATCTAGACTTTCTCACGTACGTATCGTTAATCGTACTCGATGCCTTAACTTTTACGATACACCATCCGAAAACGTTATGCATGTATCCATACGTATTATCTACTGTGCACCGAGATCCGCAACAGGGCTATACAAGAAACACGGAACCCGGTCGGGAGCTTTTCAGATATTTGTATACACAGATGATATGGTTTACATTTTCACGGTGGTTGTGGTCCCACCAGACCCCTCCCTCAACTAGTGAAATACAAACAGAATTGAGAGCTAGTGATGTGACCCAGAAAAACAATAAACAACATCTGAATTGACCTATCCCACAACCAAAGCCTTGATAGCGAAAGTTTGATGATCTATAGGCTTAGCTCTCCGTCTTTCTGCATCACACATCACGCCGACTGTTGATGGTTGGTACCCGACGATTGCTATCAAGCAGATGGTTAGAACTGCTAAAGGCAAACAGATAAAATGGTCGTAACCTGCCTAGTCACAAGGGAACTAGATCGTCGAATTACTTACGGCACCCTACAGCCTTCTGACTGCCCACTATCGTGGCAGTCAAGGTATACTCATCGGGTAGTAACACGCAGACCTACCCTCTACAAGCACAACCTAGTGCTGCCACCATACAAAGGACTACCAGGAGTACCCTCCGCGTCCTAGGAAGCCGCGTGCTTCCCTTTCCAGTCCTTCGGAGCTAGCCAAATATCAACAAAATAACAGGAAGAATAATCAAATGGACGTGCTCCCCTCGTGTCTCATGTCACCACGATGATCTACCTTGTTGGGTTATTCACCTTCAGACGTACGGACTAGTCCAAGCACCTCAGGTTGATGTGCTCTTAGACCATATGTCTAAACATTTAATTACGCGCTTGCTCTACCTCATTAGATTTCCAGTTAACTTGGTTATTTCAAATCATATTCACTTCTTATTCAAGTTACCAAGTTCCTCTTGCTTTTTAATTTTTGTTATATAACTTAATCCATTTAAGTTCATTAATTAGCCTTTAACATGTTATTCTTATCAGCATATTTCAGATTCTCAGGTTTACAGACAACATGTTCTTCTTTTATCTACTTAATACAAACAACAGGTTTCAGGTTTCCAGATTTTACAGATCACTTAATTTATAATTAAGTAAAACTTATCTCATTACATAAGTTATCTCATTTCCCTTATCATTTATTATAACCTAGGTTATAATTTCCACTTGTCCCTAGGACAAGCTTACCTATTATCTTTCCTTTTCCCCTTCAGGTTTATTCATAATAGGTTATTATCATTCCCCATTCATTCCAATTCTTTTACCGTTATATCTTTCATTCATTTCCATTAATTACAATCAATGCCATTTATTTCTATCCTATTATATACGTATATTCATATATATATATATATTTATTTATGCCCCAGACCTCACGCATTAAGCCGACCACTTGCGGATGCCGGATTTGTCGGGCGGTTCCGGGTAGACTTATACCACAAGTTGGACTGAACCTCGTGTCTTAGCACTGTAACAACCCGGAAAATTAGGGCCAATTTAAAATTTTTATTTTGAAGAATTTTGTTGGAAAATGTGCCAGAATTTAAAATTTTCAATTTTAAATAATATTAAAGCCGCTGAAAATAGTCAATTTTCAAACGACCTCTGTTTTCGACGAAACCACTTTTGTTGGAACCGGAATGTCAAGTTATTGCTAGATTTCAATTTTTAGAATTTTTCGAATTAATTTGTGAGCGTGGCAAAAGAAACTGTGTTTTGTCAATTTCGGTCAAATTTAATCAGCTTAAAAATAGCCATTTTTCAAACGGTCTCAGAATTCGACGAAATTAGTCTCATTAGAACCGTATCGTCAAAACAAAGCTAAAAATAATTTTTCTGGATTTTTCTGAGGTCATATGTGGCCCCGGTAAATTAAAATGTACAGTTAAATTTAATAAATAAATGATTTAAATATAAAATTAAATAAAACAGGTAGTAGACTTTGGAATTGGGCCTCGAGACATATTCCATTGGGTCCGGAACGTGGGTATTTGCCTAGGGACACTTTTTGTTGGACTGAAATATGATTAGTTTAAGAGTTTTAGATTTAATTGTAAAAACAACATTTAAATATTATAAAAATACATGGGAATTAAACCCAAACCCTAATACCCCAAATACACAGCCGCCTCTTTCATATTCAATGGCCAAAATTGTCCCCATTTCAATCCTCAATCTCATACAAAATACAATGAATTAAATCGCGAAATCTAAACTAAAATCGAAGAGCAAAGTAAGGCGCTCAAAATGATAAGGTGTGATCGGTTGTAAGGGGGGCGGAGACGCCGGAATTGGAGGCCAAAGTGGCCGACTTCGGACCCGTTCTGGGGCCCACAGGAGGCGGCGAGCTGGCCCCTATGGTCGGCGATGGTGGCGCATGGACGGGGCTTGGCGACGGCGGTGCTGGATCGGGGTGCGACGCCTTGGTGTGCGTGCGATGGGAGGAGGAAGGCCACGACGATGGGTTCGGTTTTGAAGCAGCTACCTGGAACGTGTTTGGCAAAGAAGAAGGGTTAAATACTAATCCTATTTTAATTAAATTAATTAATGTAATTAAATTTCAAACCATTGTAACTCGTTCAAATTTTGTCAGAATTGGACGATTTCAAATGCGTTAGGATCGTGAAGAAAAACTCTACGCAATGACACTAACTACAGCTGAAACCGAGTACTTTGAAATTTCAGCTATTTTAAACACGAACGACTTCTAAAAACCAACCAAGGTGAGAATCTCTGATTTCTACAATTTAAATAATTTATTAAATTATTCATTCAGTTAAACATCTGTCTGTATATTATTTAATCTATGCTGTGATGTGGAAAATTTTTGGTGTTTGATCTGTTTGTATTGTACTGTAATGTATGATTGATTGTGATTTGTAATACCTGCGATGCTATGATAAAACCATGTGCTTCTAGATCTGTAAATTCTGATGAATCTCTATAAATCCTCATCTTTATTTTCTTTATTATTATTATTATTTTTATTATATTTTTGTTTTCATTTTTATTTCTCTCTAAAAACCAAAAGAATGCTGAATCTTGTTTTTGTAAAACAAAACAAAAGAAAAGTTAAAATCTTTATTTGTTTCACAAGATCAAGGACAAAGTTTAACATATATTTTGTTTACAAAATAAAAGTGAAATTGTTAATATAAATTTTGCTTACAAAATAAATAACAAGTTTTAATATAAATTGTGTTAATAAAATAAAGGACAAGTTTTTAACATTACTTTTGTTTACAAATAAAAAGACAAATCTTTATGTAATTTTTGTTTACATAATAAGGAGACAAATTTTTGTTTACAAAATAAAAGAAAAGTCCACATCTTTGATTTACCAAATAAAAGTATAAAGGAAGAGAAGAACATTTTGACTCACAAATAAAAGAAAGTTAAATCTTTTGATTCACAAATAAAGGAAAGTTTGATTCTTATTTTGGTGGTCAAATTAAAAAGGATTATTTCTTGTGTATTTTGTAAGAATAATAAAAAGAATTATTTTATGTTATTTCGTTTACATGATAAAAAGGGCAAATTTTGTTTATAAGATAAAAAGACTATTTTAACATATGATTTTGTTTACAAAACAAAAGGACATTTTTTTTTTAATTTGTTAGGTAAACAAAAAGACATTTTTACTTAATTTGTTTATTAAGACAAAAAGGCATTTTTACTCAATTTTGTTGTTAAAACAAAAGACATAATTTTTAACACAATTTGTTAACAAGATAAAAGGACAAAGTTTTCATAAATTTTGGTTAATCAAATAAAAGACCATTTTAACATTAATTTTGATTAACAGTTAAAAGGACAATTTTCAACATTGTTTTGTTTACATAAAATAAAAGGACAATTTTTAATATTATTTTGTTAACATAGGTTTTAACATAGGTTTTGTTAGTAAAACAAAAAGACAAAGATTTGTTTACATAATGAGAAGACAAAGTTTTTATACAAATTTGTTTACAAAATAAATGACAAAATTTTTACCTTGATTTTTATTCTCATCGTATTTTCTTAAATAAAAATTAGAATATTTATTCTTGCTTTGTTTATCTTGTTTACAAGCAAAATAAAAGATAATTTTAACATGAAATTTGATTGTAAAATAAAAGGCAAGTTTTTGTTTACATAAAACAAAAGAGCAATATTTTGTCAAAATTTGTTAATAAAAAAAAAAGGGACAAAGTTAACATTGTTTTGTTAATATATAAAGGATAAACTTTTATGCCATTGTGTAAACATAGGAACAGGATAAATTTTCATGTTGATTTTGTTAACAAAGAAAAGAAACAATCTTTACGTTAATTTTGTTAACATAGTAAAAGAACAAATTTTGCGCTCATTTTATTTGCAAAGTAAAGGAACAAGTTTAGTGCTCATTTTGTTAACAGAAATATAAAAGAGGAAATTTTGGTGTTTATTCTGTTTACAAATTAAAGAACAAAGTGTTACATTTATTTTGTGAATATAATAAAAGGGCAAGTTTAATCTTTATTTTACTCATAAAATAAAATGCAAGTTTTTAAATCTTTATTTTCATTAACAAATAAAAATAAAGATGAGACCTTTATTGTGATTCATCAAAAGTACACCAAATCAGATATTATGTTGTTTATGTTAAATTAGTTGAAATGACACCAAACATTGTTGTGTTAAATTTTAGTTGTAATAACACCAATACATTGTTATGTTAAATTTTTGTTGTAATGACACAAAACCATCGTGTGTTAATTTATTTGTGATGACACAAAAACATCGTTGAGCTAATTTTAGTTGTAATGACATAAATTACACCGTCATGTTTGTATAGTAGGAATGAATCAAAGATTGACATATAAATATATTTAGAAATGCTGATACTATGAAGGATATTCACATAAGCTATAGGAAATATTTATTTCAATGTATAAGAAATAAAAGGACATTTATATTTATTTCAATGTATAGGAAATAAACTAAAAAGTTATATTTTCCTATTGTAAAGAATAGAATAAAAAGTTATTTTTTTTTTTGTAAAGTAAAATAAAGGAAAACATTTATTTACACTTAGGTAAATAAATAAGAAATATAATGCTTAAACACGAGGTTGGATTGAGTTGTGATGTAAACCTGCCCGGACCCGCCCGGCTGTCCAGTAGTCACAACAATACCTATCCAATGTGGGAGGTTTAAGCATATGTAAATTACTATAAATATTAAGTATAAATAAATAAAACATAGAAATAGGAAAACATATATATTTACATTAGGTAAATAAGAGATTAAATAAATTACATTTTTATATGTAATTAAAAGAATATATTTTACACTGTAAAGAAAATTACATTTTATGTAATTATGATTATAAGAAATAAAATTACATTTTATGTAATTAAGAATAAATAGAAATTATAGAACAAATATGTGAATTAAAATTTATTTACATTTTCCTATGTAAATAAAAAGATTAAAAATAATAATTATGTGAATAAGTATTTATTTACATGTTTCTTATGTAAACAAAAAGAATCAATTTGTAAATGGTAATTATTAACATTTTCTTATGAAAATAATAAAAAGAAAGGTTAGAAAAGAACTTACATAAAATATTCTTTTTATGTTAAAAGGGAATATCAGAAAAGAATTAAAGAAATACAATTATTTACATTTGCTATGTAAATAGGATTTGCAAAGGAAATTGAAACCATTTATTTACAAATTGTGTAAATAAATATGAATAAGAAATTAGATACATTTATTTACAATTAATGTAAGTAAATATAACAAAAGTATAAGTAAAACATTTATTTACATTTAGGTAAATAAATAAGCAAAAGAATAGAAAAACATTTATTTACATTTAGGTAAATAAATAGGAAATAAATTAAAAGGATATATAAAGCATAATTTATTTACAATTAGAATAAATAAAATAAGAAAGGTAGTAAAATAAAACAAGAAATATTTTATCGTCATTTTAGATGCGATAAAAAGAATATACTTTTATAATTGAAATAGTAAAACGATTTGTATGTATATATATATATATTAAATTTAAACGAAACACGCGCGGTAGTTCGCGTATCGACAATCGTAACTTTAAACGGTTATACCGAAAGATCCGACCGTCGGATTTTCCCAAAACAGGAACCGTTAGGACCGCTTTGGGAAAATCTTTTCAATGATATAAATTTCATCAAAATTCAACGGTTAGATATGCATAAGTAAAATTTGGTTGAAAACAGCGCCAGGGTCGCCCATTGACCCGAAGCATCGTTAAATTTATTCGAGCTAATTTTTATATAAATAAAAATAGCGATAGGTCGTTATCAAATATTAATAACGATAGGAAATGTTTTCAAATTATTATATATATATGCGAGAATCATTTGAGAAGACCGAGTTCAATCTCATTTCAAATGATTATACGACGTTTTAAATCTAAGAGTTGAAGACGGCGATTGAAGACCGACGATCTTCACATCGAATGGGTAACTAGTGTTGAGGTTCTTGATTGATTTGCTCCCAAGATGGGGCTAAGATGGTAGTTATCCGGACGTAGTGTTGATTTGTACGGATTTGACTTTCGTCCAGACCCAGGGCATAAGTTTATAAATGGAATGTAGGTCTGACGTTGTAGTCCCTTATACTACATTCGCTGATCTCTCTTAATATATATCTGTTTGGTGGTTAACACCCTTCTCTGAGACATACGAGCTTAGAGGTTATATATTGGTAGAAATCAATGGTATAGTATGGACTGACAATGTGGCATACTAAGATGCATTGATCAAGGCTTTTGTTGAAAAGCAGGCCTTGTGGTTGATGATCAAAGCATAGTCTATTTAGGCATAGCTTTGTGTATATCGTGACTTCGCGAGCCTCACACCCCGGTATGAGTCAAAAACGGGATATGGACCGTAGGGAGTGCACACGTTTCTTTCTAGCTAGAGTGGTGTCAGTGACCTACCAGCCCTGACATTTTACTTATGTGGATGATGGATTTTGAGGCGCCTCGTTATTTTTATAGGCCGTTGGTGGTCATACTATAGGTCCAAAGGGACCGGGAAACGTGTGTTCAGGCATAACTAATCCACTGCCCATTGGCGGGGACCGGCCCTACCGCTTCCAAGGGTTCACTGCGGGGAATCCTGAGGCATTTGCTAGAGTGTCTCGAATCAGAGAGGATCTTGCCCCTAGCCTCGACTCATGATGGAATCCAAATTTCCAATACGCCCTTGCGGTTTTGATTGTAGAACTAGTATTGGCGACATGCTATATGGTAACCATGCCGTCTAGGATTGATACTTATGATTCAAATCTTTTTATTAAAACATATATACACTAATAATAATATCAAATCCGTTTTATACGTATCAAGCATCTTTTGACCATTATAAGGTAAAACCCTATCCTCTGGTGTGCGTTGCATTGTGTGATGGGACTTGGGTCTTATAATGGTTTCATTTTTCCAAAAAGACATTGCGTTATTTCTCGATTTACTTTGGTTTATGCACTGGCAATCCATAGGAGTAAACCCGTTCCGCGAAAGTGGCGTGGTCCTTGGATTTGTCTTATTAGTTATATTAGTTTAGAATTCTCACACCAGTCCCACGACTGACCTGTAGTTTGTTCACTGGCAAACTCGGGTGCCCTCTTTTCCACACGGGCAGTCGAGTAGCTTTTTGCAGATATCTTTCTCTTTAGCAGGATCCTGGATTTAAAGCCTAAAGCTGTGTCCAGAGCTTTGTAGTCTTCCGCTGTTTAATGTATTAAAAGTATTGTAATTTTATCTTCCGCTGTAATTTTATTTCAATGTACTCTGATATATTCTGTACTCTGATGTAACATTATTATAATGTAATAAAAGTCTGCTGTTATTGTTCTGATGTATTGTATTCCCAAAGTTAAAGTATTCGAAGATTTCCAACCTTTGGGTCAGACCTGTGTGGTTTATGGTCGATTCAAAGAGCGGGAATTTCCGGGTCTTTACAGTTGGTATCAGAGCTCTGGTTAGCTCAAATCTTTGGGGTACAACTCGTTAGAACTGAACAAAAGACTCATCAGAGATTGGATTAGTAATGTCCAATAAGAATACTCATTAGAGATAGGATCAGCAGTATCCTAGAATGAGAAAACTCATTAGAGATGGGGTTAGTAATACCCTAGAATGAGTTCAGAGTGATAAGCTTATAATTAACGTATTTTGATTATATATATAATCCTATTTCAGAAAATATGTTTTAAATATATAAAAGTATGTATATTTGATAAGTTAGCCAACAAATGAAATTAATAATATTAAAATTAAAATTTAGTTAGTTAATTTAACTACTTTTAGTTAGTTCCTTTTCGAGGACGAAAAGATTTTAAGTGGGGGAGACTGTAACAACCCGGAAAATCAGGGCCAATTTAAAATTTTTATTTTGAAGAATTTTGTTGGAAAATGTGCCAGAATTTAAAATTTTCAATTTTAAATAATATTAAAGCCGCTGAAAATAGTCAAGTTTCAAACGACCTCTGTTTTCGACGAAACCACTTTTGTTGGAACCGGAATGTCAAGTTATTGCTAGATTTCAATTTTTAGAATTTTTCGAATTAATTTGTGAGCGTGGCAAAAGAAACTGTGTTTTGTCAATTTCGGTCAAATTTAATCAGCTTAAAAATAGCCATTTTTCAAACGGTCTCAGAATTCGACGAAATTAGTCTCATTAGAACCGTATCGTCAAAACAAAGCTAAAAATAATTTTTCTGGATTTTTCTGAGGTCATATGTGGCCCCGGTAAATTAAAATGTACAGTTAAATTTAATAAATAAATGATTTAAATATAAAATTAAATAAAACAGGTAGTAGACTTTGGAATTGGGCCTCGAGACATATTCCATTGGGTCCGGAACGTGGGTATTTGCCTAGGGACACTTTTTGTTGGACTGAAATATGATTAGTTTAAGAGTTTTAGATTTAATTGTAAAAACAACATTTAAATATTATAAAAATACATGGGAATTAAACCCAAACCCTAATACCCCAAATACACAGCCGCCTCTTTCATATTCAATGGCCAAAATTGTCCCCATTTCAATCCTCAATCTCATACAAAATACAATGAATTAAATCGCGAAATCTAAACTAAAATCGAAGAGCAAAGTAAGGCGCTCAAAATGATAAGGTGTGATCGGTTGTAAGGGGGGCGGAGACGCCGGAATTGGAGGCCAAAGTGGCCGACTTCGGACCCGTTCTGGGGCCCACAGGAGGCGGCGAGCTGGCCCCTATGGTCGGCGATGGTGGCGCATGGACGGGGCTTGGCGACGGCGGTGCTGGATCAGGGTGCGACGCCTTGGTGTGCGTGCGATGGGAGGAGGAAGGCCACGACGATGGGTTCGGTTTTGAAGCAGCTACCTGGAACGTGTTTGGCAAAGAAGAAGGGTTAAATACTAATCCTATTTTAATTAAATTAATTAATGTAATTAAATTTCAAACCATTGTAACTCGTTCAAATTTTGTCAGAATTGGACGATTTCAAATGCGTTAGGATCGTGAAGAAAAACTCTACGCAATGACACTAACTACAGCTGAAACCGAGTACTTTGAAATTTCAGCTATTTTAAACACGAACGACTTCTAAAAACCAACCAAGGTGAGAATCTCTGATTTCTACAATTTAAATAATTTATTAAATTATTCATTCAGTTAAACATCTGTCTGTATATTATTTAATCTATGCTGTGATGTGGAAAAATTTTGGTGTTTGATCTGTTTGTATTGTACTGTAATGTATGATTGATTGTGATTTGTAATACCTGCGATGCTATGATAAAACCATGTGCTTCTAGATCTGTAAATTCTGATGAATCTCTATAAATCCTCATCTTTATTTTCTTTATTATTATTATTTTTATTATATTTTTGTTTTCATTTTTATTTCTCTCTAAAAACCAAAAGAATGCTGAATCTTGTTTTTGTAAAACAAAACAAAAGAAAAGTTAAAATCTTTATTTGTTTCACAAGATCAAGGACAAAGTTTAACATATATTTTGTTTACAAAATAAAAGTGAAATTGTTAATATAAATTTTGCTTACAAAATAAATAACAAGTTTTAATATAAATTGTGTTAATAAAATAAAGGACAAGTTTTTAACATTACTTTTGTTTACAAATAAAAAGACAAATCTTTATGTAATTTTTGTTTACATAATAAGGAGACAAATTTTTGTTTACAAAATAAAAGAAAAGTCCACATCTTTGATTTACCAAATAAAAGTATAAAGGAAGAGAAGAACATTTTGACTCACAAATAAAAGAAAGTTAAATCTTTTGATTCACAAATAAAGGAAAGTTTGATTCTTATTTTGGTGGTCAAATTAAAAAGGATTATTTCTTGTGTATTTTGTAAGAATAATAAAAAGAATTATTTTATGTTATTTCGTTTACATGATAAAAAGGGCAAATTTTGTTTATAAGATAAAAAGACTATTTTAACATATGATTTTGTTTACAAAACAAAAGGACATTTTTTTTTTAATTTGTTAGGTAAACAAAAAGACATTTTTACTTAATTTTTTTATTAAGACAAAAAGGCATTTTTACTCAATTTTGTTGTTAAAACAAAAGACATAATTTTTAACACAATTTGTTAACAAGATAAAAGGACAAAGTTTTCATAAATTTTGGTTAATCAAATAAAAGACCATTTTAACATTAATTTTGATTAACAGTTAAAAGGACAATTTTCAACATTGTTTTGTTTACATAAAATAAAAGGACAATTTTTAATATTATTTTGTTAACATAGGTTTTAACATAGGTTTTGTTAGTAAAACAAAAAGACAAAGATTTGTTTACATAATGAGAAGACAAAGTTTTTATACAAATTTGTTTACAAAATAAATGACAAAATTTTTACCTTGATTTTTATTCTCATCGTATTTTCTTAAATAAAAATTAGAATATTTATTCTTGCTTTGTTTATCTTGTTTACAAGCAAAATAAAAGATAATTTTAACATGAAATTTGATTGTAAAATAAAAGGCAAGTTTTTGTTTACATAAAACAAAAGAGCAATATTTTGTCAAAATTTGTTAATAAAAAAAAAAAAAAGGGACAAAGTTAACATTGTTTTGTTAATATATAAAGGATAAACTTTTATGCCATTGTGTAAACATAGGAACAGGATAAATTTTCATGTTGATTTTGTTAACAAAGAAAAGAAACAATCTTTACGTTAATTTTGTTAACATAGTAAAAGAACAAATTTTGCGCTCATTTTATTTGCAAAGTAAAGGAACAAGTTTAGTGCTCATTTTGTTAACAGAAATATAAAAGAGGAAATTTTGGTGTTTATTCTGTTTACAAATTAAAGAACAAAGTGTTACATTTATTTTGTGAATATAATAAAAGGGCAAGTTTAATCTTTATTTTACTCATAAAATAAAATGCAAGTTTTTAAATCTTTATTTTCATTAACAAATAAAAATAAAGATGAGACCTTTATTGTGATTCATCAAAAGTACACCAAATCAGATATTATGTTGTTTATGTTAAATTAGTTGAAATGACACCAAACATTGTTGTGTTAAATTTTAGTTGTAATAACACCAATACATTGTTATGTTAAATTTTTGTTGTAATGACACAAAACCATCGTGTGTTAATTTATTTGTGATGACACAAAAACATCGTTGAGCTAATTTTAGTTGTAATGACATAAATTACACCGTCATGTTTGTATAGTAGGAATGAATCAAAGATTGACATATAAATATATTTAGAAATGCTGATACTATGAAGGATATTCACATAAGCTATAGGAAATATTTATTTCAATGTATAAGAAATAAAAGGACATTTATATTTATTTCAATGTATAGGAAATAAACTAAAAAGTTATATTTTCCTATTGTAAAGAATAGAATAAAAAGTTATTTTTTTTTTGTAAAGTAAAATAAAGGAAAACATTTATTTACACTTAGGTAAATAAATAAGAAATATAATGCTTAAACACGAGGTTGGATTGAGTTGTGATGTAAACCTGCCCGGACCCGCCCGGCTGTCCAGTAGTCACAACAATACCTATCCAATGTGGGAGGTTTAAGCATATGTAAATTACTATAAATATTAAGTATAAATAAATAAAACATAGAAATAGGAAAACATATATATTTACATTAGGTAAATAAGAGATTAAATAAATTACATTTTTATATGTAATTAAAAGAATATATTTTACACTGTAAAGAAAATTACATTTTATGTAATTATGATTATAAGAAATAAAATTACATTTTATGTAATTAAGAATAAATAGAAATTATAGAACAAATATGTGAATTAAAATTTATTTACATTTTCCTATGTAAATAAAAAGATTAAAAATAATAATTATGTGAATAAGTATTTATTTACATTTTTCTTATGTAAACAAAAAGAATCAATTTGTAAATGGTAATTATTAACATTTTCTTATGAAAATAATAAAAAGAAAGGTTAGAAAAGAACTTACATAAAATATTCTTTTTATGTTAAAAGGGAATATCAGAAAAGAATTAAAGAAATACAATTATTTACATTTGCTATGTAAATAGGATTTGCAAAGGAAATTGAAACCATTTATTTACAAATTGTGTAAATAAATATGAATAAGAAATTAGATACATTTATTTACAATTAATGTAAGTAAATATAACAAAAGTATAAGTAAAACATTTATTTACATTTAGGTAAATAAATAAGCAAAAGAATAGAAAAACATTTATTTACATTTAGGTAAATAAATAGGAAATAAATTAAAAGGATATATAAAGCATAATTTATTTACAATTAGAATAAATAAAATAAGAAAGGTAGTAAAATAAAACAAGAAATATTTTATCGTCATTTTAGATGCGATAAAAAGAATATACTTTTATAATTGAAATAGTAAAACGATTTGTATGTATATATATATATTAAATTTAAACGAAACACGCGCGGTAGTTCGCGTATCGACAATCGTAACTTTAAACGGTTATACCGAAAGATCCGACCGTCGGATTTTCCCAAAACAGGAACCGTTAGGACCGCTTTGGGAAAATCTTTTCAATGATATAAATTTCATCAAAATTCAACGGTTAGATATGCATAAGTAAAATTTGGTTGAAAACAGCGCCAGGGTCGCCCATTGACCCGAAGCATCGTTAAATTTATTCGAGCTAATTTTTATATAAATAAAAATAGCGATAGGTCGTTATCAAATATTAATAACGATAGGAAATGTTTTCAAATTATTATATATATATGCGAGAATCATTTGAGAAGACCGAGTTCAATCTCATTTCAAATGATTATACGACGTTTTAAATCTAAGAGTTGAAGACGGCGATTGAAGACCGACGATCTTCACATCGAATGGGTAACTAGTGTTGAGGTTCTTGATTGATTTGCTCCCAAGATGGGGCTAAGATGGTAGTTATCCGGACGTAGTGTTGATTTGTACGGATTTGACTTTCGTCCAGACCCAGGGCATAAGTTTATAAATGGAATGTAGGTCTGACGTTGTAGTCCCTTATACTACATTCGCTGATCTCTCTTAATATATATCTGTTTGGTGGTTAACACCCTTCTCTGAGACATACGAGCTTAGAGGTTATATATTGGTAGAAATCAATGGTATAGTATGGACTGACAATGTGGCATACTAAGATGCATTGATCAAGGCTTTTGTTGAAAAGCAGGCCTTGTGGTTGATGATCAAAGCATAGTCTATTTAGGCATAGCTTTGTGTATATCGTGACTTCGCGAGCCTCACACCCCGGTATGAGTCAAAAACGGGATATGGACCGTAGGGAGTGCACACGTTTCTTTCTAGCTAGAGTGGTGTCAGTGACCTACCAGCCCTGACATTTTACTTATGTGGATGATGGATTTTGAGGCGCCTCGTTATTTTTATAGGCCGTTGGTGGTCATACTATAGGTCCAAAGGGACCGGGAAACGTGTGTTCAGGCATAACTAATCCACTGCCCATTGGCGGGGACCGGCCCTACCGCTTCCAAGGGTTCACTGCGGGGAATCCTGAGGCATTTGCTAGAGTGTCTCGAATCGGAGAGGATCTTGCCCCTAGCCTCGACTCATGATGGAATCCAAATTTCCAATACGCCCTTGCGGTTTTGATTGTAGAACTAGTATTGGCGACATGCTATATGGTAACCATGCCGTCTAGGATTGATACTTATGATTCAAATCTTTTTATTAAAACATATATACACTAATAATAATATCAAATCCGTTTTATACGTATCAAGCATCTTTTGACCATTATAAGGTAAAACCCTATCCTCTGGTGTGCGTTGCATTGTGTGATGGGACTTGGGTCTTATAATGGTTTCATTTTTCCAAAAAGACATTGCGTTATTTCTCGATTTACTTTGGTTTATGCACTGGCAATCCATAGGAGTAAACCCGTTCCGCGAAAGTGGCGTGGTCCTTGGATTTGTCTTATTAGTTATATTAGTTTAGAATTCTCACACCAGTCCCACGACTGACCTGTAGTTTGTTCACTGGCAAACTCGGGTGCCCTCTTTTCCACACGGGCAGTCGAGTAGCTTTTTGCAGATATCTTTCTCTTTAGCAGGATCCTGGATTTAAAGCCTAAAGCTGTGTCCAGAGCTTTGTAGTCTTCCGCTGTTTAATGTATTAAAAGTATTGTAATTTTATCTTCCGCTGTAATTTTATTTCAATGTACTCTGATATATTCTGTACTCTGATGTAACATTATTATAATGTAATAAAAGTCTGCTGTTATTGTTCTGATGTATTGTATTCCCAAAGTTAAAGTATTCGAAGATTTCCAACCTTTGGGTCAGACCTGTGTGGTTTATGGTCGATTCAAAGAGCGGGAATTTCCGGGTCTTTACAAGCACCGTTATATGTATGTTCACACACCAGACCTCCCCATTAAATTTACCACTTGTGGATGCTGGATTTGCCAGACGGTTCCGAGCAGACTTCTACTAGAAGTTGAATTTATCCTCGTGTCTAAGTGCGGTTATAATATACTATTTACTGTAAATTTAGGCATATTCATTCTTCAAAATTTTATTGTAATTCTTATTTACAATCTTTTGGCATAATAATGTTCTTAACAAATGTTCATTGTAAATTTCATAATTACAATGTTTACAGAAATTCCCAATTCAGACAGGTGATAAATGGAAACATGCTTTTACATAATGCCAACAGATTAAACAAGTTAAGTATTACATGTTAAAAGGATCATATAACCCCAACAGATTAAACATATCTACTTAACCCCACAAACTCAACAGGTTTACTTACAATTTCATTAACATGTCCCATTTAATCTTGAATTATGCCCACAGATTTACATGTTCATACAACCCCAAATTTCTAGTCAAATTCCACAGTACTAACTTCAATAGATTTCAACAGGTTTACAGTTTAGCAGATTAATCATTTCAACATGTTACAGCAGGTTAAACATTTCAGCAGATTTATTATACATATTAACCGGCAATGCCAAATAATAAATATATCATTATCAACAAGGCATAACTTAAATCCACTCACCTAATAACTTTCCAATTCATGAATCTGGCCCAGACCTTACATTATATGGCTCCCCTATCTGAATCTAGAACCTAAATAACCATGGATTCACAATTCTCAACTAAAAGAAAAAGGGAAGAAATAAGAGAAATTTAAATTGACCAGATCTAATAATTTACCTTACTTCGAACAGAATTCTGAACATCCATTTGTAGATATACATTCTTTTCCTCCAAATCTTGAATCATAATTTCCTTAGACTAATTATTCTATTTTCTGAAGAGATTTGAGGAGTAAGAAGAATGACAGAGTCTAGACAATCTCTCAGAAAATATGAGATTTAGGCTAGGCTTTGCTTGCCTATTTATAGGTGTTTAAGATCTTATCGTGCACGCAACGCTGAGTTAGCAACGAGTGTGGTTAGAAAAACAGTATAGATTCATCAAATGAATATGCCCGGATCAGGGGTGGGTCGACCCAGCCCCCCTTAGGTCGACCCAGCCAAGTGTGGGCCGACCCATTTTGGGTCCAGCGAGCTGTTTTTTTATCGTTCTTAATTTTAAATGTTTGTCACTTTCTTGTTTTACTTTACTTGATTTATTTACATATAAAACTCCTTATATGTATACAAAACTTCAAATATCGATTTTACACCTATATATACACACACACAACTTTTATTTAATTTTCAAAATTCAAATGATGTTATGCCGTTATTTAATTCTTACCAGATTTCTTTGATTGCAGCCTTATTTTGAACTTTTCTGTTGTGTATATATGTGTGTGTGTGTATATATATATACGCACATATATGCATATACTTACATATCCATGTATACATATATTTTTGTTCTTCCTTATATGTATAATTTTCCTTATATGTGCATATATACATATTTTCTTCTTAGAACATGTATTATTTTAGTCGTTCCCCTAAAACAAAAATATGGCGCCAGCGGGAATCGAACTCGCCCCACTCTCTTGAAAGTCACATGCTTTTACCAACTGGACTACATAGGCTTTTGTTAATAAGACTAAAAACAATGGTGGTCATTGTTCTTTTACCTTCTTTTCATACTTGTTACAATATTTCATTTAAAGGTACCTCTTTCATCTTAAATTGGTTTTCTTCAATCCATAGGTCTAAATTGACCGGAAAATTGCCACGAACGCGCGGACGCAATGACGCTAATCCCGTGACCAAATTCTGAAAGCTCTTAAAATTTAATTTTAATTTAATTAATAAAAAAATGCGGGGTGTTACATTCTCCCACCCTTAGTAAATTTCATCCCCGAAATTTAGTAAAGGTAAAGTAAAGTAATTCCTCACATAAATCACAACCATCATGTGTGCATCCATTTTGCAGCCATTTGTGTAATAGTGCAAAGTGTAATTCAACATAATAATGCATGAATGAAATGAATGCCTAAGCGGTACCTCCTATATGAATGCAATTTTTTCTTGAAAATTTCATTGAAAACATGATGCACACATCCTAAATATATTGGCAATTTCTATGTGAATGCAATATCTGAAAACCAAAATACTTTTTCATCCAAATTTTGCCACACTCTTACTAAGCAAGAGCGTAGTTCATCCAATTTTTGCATCCAAAACCCTACCAGGAAACTTTATTTTTTGAATTTCAGAAAAATCTAATTTTCTAAATTCGATTTCTTATGTTACAAAAAGGTGGAAAACGGAAAGCTTCACATCCTCTGTTTTCCTTTTAGTCACATTATTCTATCCGTACTTGGATTTTATGTAACTATTATACAAAGATTCCCTATTTTCCTATCCAAACATGGCCCATATAAGAAAACTTTCTTTATTACATATTTTTTTTAACTATCATGTTTGTTGCTTTACTGAATTTGTTGTTTCCTTTTTAGTTGTATTATTACTCTTTTCTTAGCTTATTTAACTTAATCCTCTGATCTAAGTTTTGTTTACTTCTAGTCCTTCAACTAAATCAGGAAAACAAACAATCTACACAGCTACTACTAAGGGCTAAGATTCTTAGGACTATGTCCATTCAGATAGAAAAGTTCAAACTACGGGATCAACAACAGGTTTAGGTGTTACCCTTACTACCCAACAGGAGCAAAAATAACATAACTATCCCAACAGAAATGTAATAAAGGGTTTTACCCCTAACAGGAAAATTAGCAACAAGATATAAATACTTACTTGCCCTTTACTACCTAGTAGTCATCGTTAGTCCTAGTTGTGTACCAACAGTCATTTTCAAGCAACACCCTAGGCTTCTTAATGCTTACGCATTCTACGGGAACTTACCATTCTTCCAAGATAATTCTCACTATCCTACCTCACAGCCTCAAAACTTTTCCCGTCCTTCCTAGGCACTAATCCTTACCTACTCTATACTTTTTTTTAAACACGGTTTGGCCTTTTCATTTCACTTTTCTTCCAAAAGTTAAAAGTATCAAAACTTTATATTCCTCGCCAAAATTTACTTTTTTTCAAACCATAAAAACATGTTATCTCATAAAAATGTAAATCATCATTTTTTTTCAAATCACAAAAGCTGGAGTAGATAAGGACAATTATTTCTCAATCAGGTTTACAACTTGTTCTTGCCTATAAGGTTAGTTCAGTTACTTACTACAAGGTGCAAACATCTACTCTATTCTTAATTTCCACAACTTATTTTTCCTACCCAACAAAAGTTTATTGTTAAAACAATTATCAAAATGATTGTCAAAAGAATAGAGATTTCAAAACTTTCTTTACTAAAAATTCTAGATTTCAACAAAATGCAACATCAAAATGCAACCTTTTCCATGTTTTGCTTTTTAATCCTTTCATAACATATAACTTGAAAACTAGCAAGCCAAATATGCTCTATAATTTACACTTTTTTCTAAGAGAATTCTTTTTAAACAAAATTTTCACATGAAATCACTATTTTCAAAATATACCCCATTTTACTTCAAAACTTAGTATATACTTCTTTACATATTTTTAAAACTGTGACTTTTAAGATCAAAATTTGAATATACCATAAACCATCTTCCAAAAGCTTTTAAAATTTCAAGCTCGCAAAAGTTAAAAATGGGGTTAGACTCAATGTAGTTTCCAACTTACCTAGGCTTTCCTAGACACACCACAAAGTCAATTCTCTCAACTATATATATTCCTAATCCAATTTTCTCTTTTTAGCCTTTTACAGTTTATAAGGTTTTACTGCCAAACCCACTAACCTAAAATACGAACACATGGGATTCACCTTTCCTCTATACAAAGTATATTGTACACTTCCCACCCAAATTACCTAAGGGTCTCAGGTTTCCATATTCGTTCCTTTAGTATACAAAACAGATATCCCAATTCTCATCATATTATGCTCTTTCTATTTAGTAGGTTCCTCTATGGACCTAGGTGTATATATTATATATTATCTATACAAGAATCCTAAACCTAAGCTCTGATACCAGATGTAACAACCCGAATTCCGACATATCGAATTTTTTTCAAAATTTTAATCTATCGAAACTCGTGTTGGTTTGTCTGGTATCCTACAAAAAAGACAGAGATATAAAATATATCAGAGCTCAGAACACATCTCATAACGGAATGGGTAAAATATAATATAATCAAAATATAGCCTTACCCAGATAATAATACTGCCTAACCAGTATCCAAAGCTATCATATCTCTACCACAAATCTAACCTACGAGTATGTTATGAGGGGGGTCAGAATACAAGTTCTAGTGACTGGATTTAAACTACACATTTTGGATAACCCCACATATACCGTTCAGTTACATTTTCTTATTTATTATGTTACTTGGTTTAACAACACTCATGGCTTACACATACGTCATACCCATCTACTTCCCAGTGGATTAACCTAATACAGTATATATGAGCTATTGGTGAAGATGGATAAAGGAGACACTACAGCTGATACATGGAAGTGCCATCAAGAAAATCAAGTTAAACTGAAGGAGTTGTTGAAGTTAAAAGCAGTGGAACTAAAACAGAAGGCAAAAGAAAAATGGTTATCTGAAGGGGATGAATGTTCAAAATTCTTCTATACTAAAATGTCCTGTAGGAGAAATACGAACTTTAATCAAGAAATTTTTGACCAGGGTGGTAAGTTACTTATGGACTTTGAGAAATTTGAATTGGAAGCCATAAACTATTTCATTGAGCTATATAATGGTCATGAGAGTGTTGACTTACCCCAAATCCACTCCAGAAAAGTCATTAATGCCAGAGGGAAGCGCATGCTGTGCAGAAGGATCACTGAGTGTAAAGTCTATGAGGTTGTCATGTATATTCAAGTCGACTCCTCCCCCGGACCCGACGGAATGGGCTCGTATTTCTTTAAAAACCATTGGTGTGACCTAAAAAATAAGCTTCTGTTAGCTTTAAATGAATCTTTTAACTCTGGAAAAATCTTTGAAAGAAATTAATCACACTTTTCTATGTCTTATACCAAAAACCGATAAACCTGTTAATATTGCAGATTACAGACTGATTGCTTGTTGCAATGTCCTGTACAAAACTCTGAGCAAAGTCTTATGCAATAGAATGAAAAAAGTGTTACCAGATTTTGTAGCTGAATGTCAAAGCGCATACATAAAAGGGCAGAGCATTTTAGAGAATTCACTGCTAGCACATGAGTTGATAAGAAATTTTAGTAAGAAGGGGGCTAATAAATTTTGCTTAAAAGTTGACCTCTACAAAGCATATGATAAAATCAACTGAAGATTCATTATTCATATGCTTGTTGCAATGGGGTTCCCAACAAAATTCACGAGAGTTATTGAAGAATGCATTAACTCACCTACTTTTTCTATTCTAATCAATGGAATTCCGAAGGGATTCATAACTAGCAACAGAGGTATCAGGTAAGGTGATCCACTATCTCCATACTTGTTTGCAGTAGTGATGGACTATTTTACTCTACAGATGGAAATTGCACATTTCGAGAAAGCCATTCAGCCTATTCACAATTTTCAACTGTACATTAGTCATTTGATATATGCGGATGATTTGATAATATGTATCAAAGCTAGAGAAGAAGCTGCTCAAAGAATAATGGAAATTTTTCCAAAATTAGAGTATAATGTGTGTTTGAAAATGAATGAATTGAAGGCCAAATGTTATTTCAATAAACATTGTACAAATAAGAATGCCATTCTAAACATTTTGAAAGTGAGAGAAGGGAATTTGCCGGTCAAATATCTTGGAGTTCCTCTGTCATCTAATAGAATAACAGATAGTGAATGTGCTTCCCTAATTACTAGCATAAGAGATAGATTACAAGGCTGGAGTTCTAGACTTCTTTTTGTAGCAGGTAGAATTGAATTAGTTCATACTATAATTCAAGCTAAATCTAACTTCTGGCTTCAGACATTCCAACTTCCCGATGCTTCGATTGGGAAAATTGAGAGAGTCTGCGCTGATTTCAATTGGCGGGGTGGATTACATAAAATCAAATATAGTGATTTATGTAAACCAAAAGCTAAAGGTGGAGTTGGTTTGAGAAACTTAAGAGATATGAGAGAAGCATTTACTTTGAAGAATGCATGCAAAATATATCAGATAATGGGTTATGGCAAGATGGATGAGAAATAGATATATTAAAGATATTTTTTGGACAATGCCTATTGATTCTAATGCGTCGTCAACATGGAAAGCAATTCTGAAAATAAGGGATAAACTGGCAAAAAACATTGAACGCGAATTCGCGGACGGTTCAAACACAGATCTCTATAGAGACCCATGGATTGATCACAAATCTCTGATTGATCACCTTGCTTGGGACACGTATTCAACATATGGCTGTCCCACTACCTCAGTTAGTGACATTGTAGAGAATAAGCACTGGAATTGTGATAGGCTTCCTTGCTCTGTTAAACTGAAGCGGAAAATTGAATTTTTACCTCTTTATTTTGGTAGAGATCATGACATATGGAAATGGGACGGATCTAACGAATTCAACATCAAATCAGCATGGAATTTATCGCGTCAACACAATAATGTAGTGAACTGGAGTAAGTTTATTTGGGATAAACTTATCCCACCTAAAATGTTGTTCACTGCGTTCAAAGCAATAAAGAGAAGACTTCCGACAAAGGATAGGCTTAACAAATGGGGTATAGTCAACGAAACTGGGTGTAGCTTATGTGAAAAGGAAATGGAAACTCATGATCATATATTTTTTCAATGTGAATTTTCGAAGAAACTTCTAAATATCGTGTGCCCGTAGATGTTTACTCAAAACCCAAATAAAAACTGGAATATCCATGAAGTTATGGCGTACTTAAGCGACGGAGGGAGTAGAATAAACACGGTAAGTGAAGTAAGCAGCGTTCTCATCGTAGCTATGCTTAGGAGATTATGGAAAGAACAGAATTCCAGGCAATTTCAAAGCAAAAAAGAAGTTAGTAGAAGAGATAGCTAAACTTGTTGAAATCGACATTAACATAATTCACAAAACGCAAGGACAAAGGCTTACTGGACATGGGGGAGGACAATGACTTGATGCTTCTGCTCCAGTGGTGACGTGGGAAACGAGTAGCGATACTCGAACCCTAATTCCGCCATGATGGTTGTTGTCAACACTATTTATGGAAAGTTAGGGTAAATGGAGAGTTAATGTGACGAGTTGTTTATTATAACTTGTTTGTTATAACTAGCGGTTGTAATCATCTAGGCTATTGGGCTTCCTTTTGGGCTGAAACAGCCTTAATAAAAGCTATACCCAATTTCAAAAAAAAAAAATATATATTAAGGTACAGCCTATGGTACCGCACTTGCACGGTCTCCTCCGTAATGCCAACAGTAATATATGCAGTCCCTCATCATACGCCGGAATGACGTACAAACCTTTGTATAACAAACGCTACATTCCGCATAGAACCGCCATCGCTATGCTACGTAAGCGTACGGACTGCCACCTTCGATCAAATCAGATTCCATCATAGAGTAACTCCCTAGAGTCTACGATACACCACCTAGAGAAAACATGCATGTATCTAGACTTTCTCACGTACGTATCATTAATCGTACTCGATGCCTTAACTTTTACGATATACCATCCGGAAACGGTATGCATGTATCTGCACGTATTATCTACTGTGCACCGAGTTCCGTAACAGGGCTACACAAGAAACAAGGAACTCGGTTGGGAGCTTTTCAGATATCTGTATACACAGATGTTATGGTCTGCATTTTCATGGTGGATATGGTCCCACCAGATCCCTTCCTCAACTAGTGAAAGACAAACAGAATTGAGGGCTAGTGACATGACCTAGAAAAACAACAAACAATATCCTAATTGGTCTGTCCCACAACCAAAGCCTTGATAGTGAAAGGTCGATGATCTGTAGGTTTAGCTCTCCGTCTTTCCGCATCACGCATCACGCCGACTGTCGATGGTTGGTACCCGACGACTGCTATCAAACAGATGTTTAGAACCTTCAAAGGCAAACAGATAAAATAGTCGTAACCCGCCAAGTCACAAGGGAGCCAGATCGTCGAATCAGCTACGCTACCTTACAGCCTTCTGACTGCCCACTATCGTAACAGTCAAGGTATACTCACCGAGTAGTACCGTGCAGACCTACCGTCTATAAGCATAGCCTAGTGCTTCCACCGTGCAGAGGACTACCAGGAGTATCCTCCACGTCCCAAGAAGCCGCGTGCTTCCCCTTCCAGTCATTTAAAGCCAGCAGAATATCAGTAGAGCAACAGCCAGAACAGACAGAATAATCAGATTGACTTATTCTCCCCTCGTGTCTCATGACACCACGATGATCTACCCCATTGGGTTATTCACCTTCAAACGTACGGACAGGTCCAAGCGCCTCAGGTTGATGTGTTATTTGTCTAAACATTTAATTACGCGTTTACTCTTCCTCATCGGTTGATTTCCAATTAACTTGGTTATTTCAAATCATATTAACTTCTTATTCAAGTTACCAAGTTCCTCTTGCTTATTAATTTCAGTTATATAACTTAACCCATTTAAGTTCATTAATAAGCCTTTAACATGTTATTCTAATCCGCAGATTTCAGATTTTTCAGGTTTACAAACATGTTCTTCTTTTCTCTACTTATTACAAACAACAGGTTTCCAGATTTTACAGATTACTTAATTTATAATTAAGTACAACTTATCTCGTTACATAAGTTATCTCATTCCCCTTATCGTTTATTATAATCTAAGTTAAAATTTTCACTTATCTCTAGGACAAGCCTACCTATTATCTTTCTTTTTCCCCTTCAGGTTGATTCATAATAGGTTATTATCATTCCCCTTTCATTCGAATTCTTTTACTGTTGTAACTTTCATTCATTTCCATTAATTACATTCAATGTCATTTATTTCTATCCTATTATATACATATATTCATATATATGTTTATGCACCAGACCTCTCACATTAAACCGAGCACTTGTGGATGCGGGATTTGTCGGGCGATTCCGGGCAGATTTCTACCACAAATTGGACTTAAAAAATGTTCTTAACAAATAATCTACAAATGTTCTTACAATAATGTTCTCCGTCTTTTGGCACACTAATGTTCTTAACAAATGTTCATTGTAAATTTCATAATTACAGTTTTCACAGAAATTCCCAATTCAGACAGGCGATTAATGGAAACAGACTTTTACATAACGCCAACAGATTAAACAGGTTAAGTATTACAGGTTAACGGGTTCATATAACCCCAATGGATTAAACATATCTACTTAACCCCATAAACTCAACAGGTTTACTTATAGTTTCATTAACATGTTCCACTTAATCTTGAATTAAGCCAACATATTTACATGTTCATACAACCCTAAATTTCCAGTCATATTCGACACTACTAATTTCAACTAATTTCAACCGGTGTACAATTTAGCAGATAATCATTTCAACAGGTTACAGCAGGTTAAACATTTCAGCAGATTTATAATACATATTAACGGGAAATGCCAAACGATAAATATACCATTATCAAAAAGGCATAACTTAAATCCACTCACCTAATAGCTTTCCAATTCATGAATCTGGTCTAGACTTAGCATTCCATGGGTCCCCTAACTGAATCTAGAACCTAAATGAGTAGATCCACAATTTTGAACTAAAATAAAAGGGAAGAAAGAGGATTAATTTAAATTAACCAGATCCAAGAATTTACCTTACTTCGAACAGAATTCTGAACACCCATTTGCAGATATACGTTCTTTTCCTCCAGATTTGAATCAAAATTTCCTTAGGCTAATTATTCTATTTTTTGAAGATATTTGAGGAGGAAGAAGAATGACAGAGTCTAGACATTCTCTAAAAAAAAGAGCTTTAGGCTAGGCACTGCTAGCCTATTTATAAGTGTTCAAGATCTTATCGTACACGCAGCGCTGAGTCAGCAATGAATATGGTTAGAAAAACAGTACAGATTCATCAAATGAATCTGGCTGGATATAGGGTGGGTCGACCCACTTGCCCCTTGGGTCGACCCGACCCCCCTTGGGTTGACCCATTGGTCAACCCAACCAGGTGTGGGTCGACCCATTTTTGTCCAACGAGCTGTTTTGTTATCGTTCTTTATTTTAAATGTTTGGCACTTTCTTGTTTTACTTTGCTTGATTTATTTACATATAAAACTCCTTATATGTATAAAAAACTTCTAATATCTGTTTTACACGTATATATATAAATATAGACACGACTTTTATTTCATTTTCAAAATATAAATGGCGTTATGCCGTTATTCAATTCTTACCAGATTTTTTTGATTGCAGCCTTATTTTGAACTTCTCTTATATATATATATATATATATATGTGTGTGTGTGTGTGTGTGTGTGTGTGTGTGTGTGTGTATATATATATTTGCATATATATGCATATACTTACATATCCATGTATGCATATATTTTTGTTCTTCCTTATGTGTGCATATATACCTATTTTCTTCTTAGAACATGTATTATTTTAGTCGTTCCCCTAAAACAAAAATATGGCGTCGACGGGAATCAAACCCGCGCCACTCTCTTGAGAGTCACATGCTCTTACCAAATGGACTATATAGGCTTTTGTTAATAAGACTAAAAACAATGGTGGTCATTGTTCTTTTTCTTTTACCTTCTTTTCATGTTTGTTACAATATTTCATTTAAAGAGATCTCTTTCATCTTAAATCAGTTTTCTGCAATTCATATGTCTAAATTGATCAGAAAATCGCCATGGACGCAATGACGCTAATCCCGTGACCAAATTCTGGAAGCTCTTCAAATTTTATTTTATTTTACTTAATAAAAAATGCGGGGTGTTACTATATACCTCCTCATTTCATTTTAAAAAGAGAGACAAAATGAGCTAACTCTATTAGGGTTATGGGTGATATTATGTGTGAAGGTAAATCTATTTCAAGTGAAGCATTTCGACTTAGTCATATCTGCCGATGTGCAACACAACTTGCATGCATTGCATTAAAATCCGAAATATTGTACAAACTACTGGTACATGGAATTGAACAACTATTCACGAGACTATATGATGAAAAAAATAAGCTTGATGAATAGGAGCCAGAGATGATGATCCAAAATATAATTCACACAATGATCAACTACCTTTGCTAATCCAAGTCACAAGCATATGGGCAATCAAAGAGTGACAAAGGGTATGTTAAAATTGGTGGTAAAAATAGAATTAAAAACTCCATTGAGATGTCCACTGCAAAGTAAAAGAGAAGAGTCCGCCTGCTTGATAAACGTATTTGTTCAATCAGGAACTTCCATCCCACCTGAACCACTATTTCCTTCAGGGCTGAACGAAATTTCCCTTGGAAGTTCGAGCGACATAAAGATTAGGAGTTTCCATGTTTTTAGAAATTTACACACCTGCCATACCAATTGATTTTTTTGCTTGAATCCGCAATCATTAATCTGTCTTCCTTTTTACACCTGACTAAGCAAGAGAAAGTTGTGCGACAACTTTTATTAGATTGAATCGGCATGTATGAGTCTAGGAAATTGATTGAGAAGATGAATTTCGATGTCTGTGTTGGGAAATCTGAGTTAAGCGACCACGAAATTAAGGAGAGAAAATAACGTGTGGAACATGGGTTTATACCGATGACATGGATCAATTGAATCTGACGGCTGTTGGTGTGTGTGTCATCAAACGTGTTTTTAATTTGCGTCCCATTAGACACTCCCTTTATATAAATTTATTCATTTTGATAATTTACCATATATTGCTCTTTTTTTTTTGCAATAGGTGAATTTTAATTACTATACTTTAGGAATGTTAATGTGTGGGACTCACGGATTACGCATTAGTTACAAGCTAATAAGTAATATAAACTTAAATCACTAGCAAAAAATGGGAAATCCCCATTTTTAGTTAGTAGCCCCCTCTAATTATGTAGTGGCCCCCTCTAATTTAAAAAAACTGACAAATCCTTATTTTTAGTTAGTAGCCCCCGTCGAATTAAAAAAATATCCAAAAATACCCTCACACATCGGGTTTCTATGTGGTTTTCCAAGATACTTTGTAGATGCTCTACGTGGTTCCTCAGCGTACCACGTAATAGCCGTATGTGGTTCTTTGAGAAATCACATAGGCCTACTGCTTAGGGTACTTTGTAGATGCTCTACGTGGTTCCTCAGCGTACCACGCAATAGCCGTAGGAACCACGTAGGGCATCTGCGAACTACCCTGAAAACTGGAAAATAAATATAATACAAGAAAGACATTTTCATTTTTATATTTTTTATGAGGACGGGGCTAGCTAATTTGGTGGGTTGGAATATAATTTGGCACTAAAGATTGATGGCTCTAAGCTAATCAAACCGACCGTAGGCGCTTTGCTTAGTGCCACTGCCCAAAACAGAATTCTTTGAGGCCAACAAATAATGCGGCTTCTTTGGTTCTCTCTTCCCGCGTAACTTACTTCTTCCTGTATCTCTATTTCTTCTCCATGTCCCTTCTTCTCGTATTTCTGCTTCTCCTGATTCTTTCTGTATTTCTTCTCAAATCCAATACCCTTCAATCCAGGTATCAACCGATTTCTCAGATCTAACCTGTGCTGCATCCATTTTTTTCATAGCTTTATTTGCGTTGTTACAGGGTTGATGAGGTCTAATAGCAGGTTTGATTTGTAATTGGCGGTGACCTGGCGTGAATTAATTAGTTTTAGGGTTCAAGTAGCTCATTTGATTTGAGGTTTGAGAAATTATCACCAGCTCTAAAAAGTTTCAATTTTTTTTTTTCCTATATCAGATCTGAAGTACAGAATACTATTTGTCACCATCACTTATGCCGATGCTTCATATGCCCATTTTCTCAATGCCTGCATTTTAGGTGATCCCTTTCTCCCTCAGCCTGCGTTTGTTTGTTTGCATTCCAAGTATAGTTCTCATCCTATTATATTATTCTTATTCAGTAATCCATACTTTAGGGCAATGGTGATAGCAATTCCGTTATTACCCAGGGTAGAATTGATGATGATTTAAGGAGGTTAGAGCTTTCTGGTGCTTGATATCTCTGTTGGCACATGAAATTTATATGATATTTTTATGTGTCTAAATGATAAATTGCCATTTCTGCGAGTTAGTTGCAAAATCAGCATTCAGTAATATTTGATCCATTACTTCTTCGTCTTCAACTACTTTTTTTTTTTTTTTTTTTTTTAAATTTTGGGTTAAAGAATAAAATGTCATGTTGCTTCTCATTATGAATAGATTAGTTGTTTCAGTTGAGCAAATTTGTTTTCAGATGAATTTGCTTAGAATAAAATTTCATTTTGTTGTAGTCATGAAAATATATTTTCGTACTCTCTTTGACTTAGTTTGAGATCAACCGTTTTGATGCGACAAAATAAAGAACATGAAAATTTATAGAACTTAAAATGAAACATAGATATACACAATTAATTGTGAAAAACACAAACTTGGTGTGGAAAGTGTTATTTTTCCTGAAAGCGTATCAGTTGTCTTGTGACTATAGAAAATGCTGCATTTATTTGTTTCTTACAGTAATATACTTGCTGTCCACTTGCAAGATACAGTTATGTTGATTACAATTAACATCGAATCTGAAATTGTATCAAGCAAGCTGCGGTTATCTTGACTTATATGTGTAATTATGCTATGCAAAGTTTATAGCAAAATATTATCCACTCATATGCGCATTTTTGAATATGAAAGTGATTACATACAAAAAAGAACCTTCAAAATATTCAATACTAGCCTGGCCAATAGTACTAAATATGTTGCTATTCTGTATTTAACGTTAACAGTTTCTAAATGTAGGAGCTTAGGTTTTCCATAAAGTAGTTTGCTAAAAATTTGTGCTACATAGATAAAATCTTATTAGATGTTTTTGATACTTTGTGAAATTTGTTGAGGAAGTTTGCTGGCGTATTGTAGGCAAATCAATCTTCCTCGAGTAGAAGCTGTGGGTTCAATTGAAATCCAGGAAATCATTTCGCCTGCCAAAACAGTGAAGGAGCGTTCGATCTTCCTCCTACTGTCTATCCAAAATAGAAGTCGTCTTCCGATTTGGTTCAAGTAATAAATTGTATGTCAGAGTTTATTTCCAACTGTTGATTAGATTCGTATGCAATTTACTTTACTGTTGTTGGTTAGCATGTACCGACTACGACCGTTTATGGCTCCTGATACCAATTATTGGCTTTGTTAAACCTGCATCTCAAAAGTGCATGCGTAGTCATCCATTTTGTTCCTCATCAGTGAATTCTAAACATCCGTTTCTGAACAAAACAAGAAAAGACATTCTACATAAAACAAAGTAACTTATAAGTAAGTTTCAAGTGGTTTTCGATATCTGAGTAATAGTATTTTGTATTCTAAATGCAATATAATTTGTATTCATAATACGAACATGTCTTTTCAAAACTTGAATCATATTGTACAATCCACTTTGAACATGCCTAAAACATCTATTTTGTTTTAGGTTAACCCTGTATGATATATTTTTTGATATTTGCGTATTTTGTATTCTAAATACAATAAAATTCGTTATCTAAATTTTTACTGCAATTAAGTTCAGATGATGGTATAATCTTATCCAACATACATGTTTTATAGCACTTCAAATGTATTAATAGGAAATGATGGATGATGTAGATTTTTACCTTAGGCTTAAATACTCTCAAGAAACAACCCTTACAGTCAGATGAGTGATATGAGTGTTTCCTTGAGAACATACTTAATGATATGAGTGTTATCGAGACATTTTTGGATATATGAGTGTAATACGAGTGCATCGTCTGAAAAAATTGCTTAAGAGAATTTTAAAAAAGTGATAAATCTTGAATAGATTGAAACTTTACAGTTAAACTCAAATTATTGAGAAGTTTAACAATGCGAAGTTTTTTTTCTATATGGTTCATTTTATAGGATGTATGATTGTTCATTTTAATGGTTGATTTTATTTGGTAATCAATTTAACAGTGCAAAGTTTCATGTCAAACTCATAATAGTCTCACAGTAGACAGACTGTGATACAATAAACCAGTATACGAGTTGTATTGTAAATTGTGGTTCACACAAATTCTCTAATGAAAAAGGAAGCGGAAAGAAAGGTGATCAACTATGTGATATATTCTGTGCTAAACGTCCACTATAAAGAACTAGAGAGGTTATCTGATTTAAAAAGATGGCTGATAAACCTATAGTATTTGAGTCCTTCAGTTTAGTTCAAGCAATATACTATTCTTTATATGTCAATTGTTTCTCAATTATAGTGTGAATGCATTGAACTACGATCAGTTTCGGAGAACAACCAAAACCACTTTAACAATGCTAAGTTCTTCAATTTCTATATGATCATGATATTCACAGTACATAATTTAATGATTGAAATATACAAAGAATGTTATTCGTATGTATCATTTATGTAACATAAAGTGATAAAGACAATGAAATTATCATGTAACGTTGATTGATATGTGCATTTTCTGGTCTTATATGTACATTTTATTTACAGGCTTAGGGTATATCAATCTTTATGAGATTCCACATACACAGGTGAGGTTGGATTATATGAAAGAAGTCTACATGAAAGAAGTTTAGGAAATGAAAACTTCTACTGTTTGTACTAACCTAAATTTTAATGTTTATTTATTATATAATAAATTTCTCATTATATGGTCTCCAGGATTTTGCTTCCTATCTGAAACTGCATATCACTGAATGATATACTAAATTATTTATCGTGGAACGGTTTAGATTAGTTATTTGTTCCCTACCAATTGTTATAAATTGGTAATCACGGCATTAGGTGCCATGCTTTGGTATAATGAACCGGTTAACACTTGGTATTTTATGTTATTTTGCTCTCTTTTTTGTAAACTGTAACAGTGAGCAGTGAGCAATTATTGCATACCCATACATAAATTCTCTTGGTTATACTTAAACACAACCAGAGGATAATTTGGGTCGCAGTATGGTTAACGTCATTGGCACTAGCAACTAAGATGGCTAATGACGTATGAAACTGGATATCATACGGATAAACGTTACTCATTTTTATTTGTTTTGCTCTGACTAAAATTTAATGTGCCATGTATTTGTAAAATATATGTTTATAAGTAGTGCTTATCAACTAATTATTTGAAAATAATGCTTTGCATTGATAAAGATGGTTAGGTGAGTTTGTATTCAATAGCTTATTAATAGGATAATTAAAAAAATTATAACTAAAATTAAATGATGTTATCATGATAGCTCTCATGCGAATATCAAACAATCAATCAAAAAAGATAATCAAAACAACCGTTTGAGAGATTTTTAAACCGACCGTTAGGAAGGTTTGCTTACTGTCATTTGGCTAAAATAAACTTTTGTAAAGCCAAAAAAATGCTTCTTTTTTCTCGGAATTGTTTTCTCCAATGTCTTTAACAATTCTTAAAATTTCTCTAAAATATCCATTACATTTGAAATGTACTTCAGATCCACTGTTAATATCATATTTCTACTACAATATTCATTGCATTTGAAATGTACTTCAGATCCACCGTTGATATCATATTTCTACTGCAATATCTTTTGATATATCTAAATATAATCAAAATTTAAAATTACAATTTTTTAAAATCAATCATGTTTTTTGTAGATCAATCTTGATTGTGCGGTTATGCCGGTAAAAATTAGAAAATCACAAACGAAATTCAGATTTCGTCGGTACAGACGAAAGGATATCCAAACAGCTGAAAGAAATTAGGCGCATGTCAGCACTTCAGCCAAAATGGGATCTTATCTGGGCGGCGCCGTTGCCCAGTTCACTCTCAAACGCATCAAGTATCGTCGTCTTCAAGGAGCAGCTGTCCTTTCCGAACTTCGATTTCCTTAGTAGAGTAAAGGCGTCCACTAAGATAAGCTTAATTCCTGCTGATTCTGGTAAAAACTTCATTGAAAAACTTTTACATTACGTTCTTGCGACAGATTCCAAACAGCAGTAGTCATAAGGATCTCAGACAGATCAGCGGTGAGACTATTTTGAGGAAAATTGACTGATTCAATTACTAGGAAATCGTAAAAGTGGAGTATATTACCATTAATTGACTGCAATTTTAATTTAGTAGAAATTTCACTCCATATGTTTTTGGAATAATTGCAATGAAAAATTAGATGATTGTTTCGGCTTCCAAGCTGCAGAGAATACAGGAAAGATGACTAACGTCGGTCCATTGACTGACTCTGTCTTTAGTGGGTAGTCTATTGATCATTGCGAAGTAAGTTGTAGGTGACATTTTAGGTGCACAACACTTATTCCATACTTTACTACTACAAGGTGGTGATACGGGAATGCACCTGCATGGATAGAGCAAGTAATGGCAATGACCCAAGGCCCAAAAGGATCATTAACAAACCAAAAAGATTTCAGTAGTAAGAAGACTCTAGAAATAATTAGAAGGAGCAATTAGTTAAGTAAGAAGCTAATTAATTACGAATATTTGTATTACACGAGTGGAGTGTGAGTGTCAAATAGTGGGCGGGTTAGTTACACAATTTGTCCTATGTAGAAGGGCCATGGAAGATTATATATTGAGTTGTTGTGAATGTAAATAGCATGATGAAAAATGAAATGTCTCCTTCCTTACCTTTCTCTTCTTCTTTATTTATGGGATTCTGAGTTATTTTCCTCCTGTTGCGTGCTGCACTGTTACATTGGTCCTTTCATTTTGGCCTCACCTCCATCTTCATTTCCAGCATGATCCGACAAATTGATGATGACATTCACCTACTCCGAGAAACCTCCACCAAACACTCTTCCACCATAGAAACCACCCAAAAAACATCCATCATTGACCTACAAACTTCCATGAACAACTTAATACAAATGATTCACGGCATCACCGTCAAAATCACCACCCTACTTCCTCAGTCGCAAATTTCTGCTGAAACTTCTGCTATATTCTTTCAAAAAATTGAAACTCCGCTTTATGCACTCCTCCCTCCGCTCCGCTGGATCACACGCGTCTCTCTTTTGCTTTGCAGCAGCTGCTCCACCCCTCCTTTCTTCATCCCTATGCACTCCTTTACAAAATATTATCTCCTTCACAACTTTATCACCCAACTCTTTTCACAAAAACTCTAATATTGATTCGTTCACCACTGCCGACCAGTGTTCCCATTAATACTTCAGCTGTACCGACAACTTCCATGCCGTTAAGCAACACTATAGTTGCTTCATCTCCCAACATTAAACTCCTCAACGACCACCTCATCTGAACTCAGTCTTCTGCAGAGATCAGCTTCAGCTCCACCATCACCATCTCTTCCCGTACCCTTGACCACGCTCGAAGTAGCACTCTCGCCACCCTGCACCAGACAATCAGCAAACTCTCTTTCTACCGACCATCACCTCCGTAATCCGGAGTTGTTGCACCACTACAAACACAACCTCATTCACTCATTCAACCACCACCTCCTACTCGATTTGCTTCTCCACTCTCGGAAATCAACCACGCGATGGATCTTGACTACGACATCTCCGACACCTTTGCTGAGACTCTCAACTCCATCATCATGGTCGTCAACAGTGTCCTCTCCGACAACAACTCCCTCCCCTATCAGGCCAGTTATCCCTACCCGTTCTTCCCTAATACCTAATGGCAACTTAAGCTGGAAGCTGTAGAACTTACGTTGTCTGGGATTTGGGCTGCTATGCTCTTTGGTGGAATTTGTCACTCAAGTGTGAAGAATGATAATGTTTTAACTCAGGTTAGTTCGTTTTTGGGCTTGCACTCCCCTTTCAAACAAATAGAGACTTCATTCAGCATAAAAGCGAGACCAAAATTTTCATCTATGATCCCGGTGGTATCTTAAACCTAGAGCGCATCTTCGACCTTGAGGACAAGGTCATTTTCAAGGGATCGGTAATGATACAGTGATTTCATTGTTAGGTATCCATTTTTCAAAGTCCTCTCTGTTAGTTTGAAATTTAACTTGCTCGATAGAACTGCAAATGTTCCTTGGCAGTTCAACAGCGCTAAAGTCCCAATTATTATTGCTTATTATGGAATCTACTGTCTGATGGTGTGTGTAATGCGAGGACAAATAAGACCATCCCAAAGTATTTACGAGGGATTGGCCATCCATGGGTCCAACCACAGACTAGTATTTCGTCCATTCACAATTTTTCTATGTATCAATTGTTTACTATCTTACATTTTGAGCTGTAGTTTCCATGTGAATGATGCATTATTGTTGTAACTAACTGTCCAATTTTTTTTATTCTGACGGTATTTGCTCTGCATACATTTAGATCAAAGAGAGGCATGTTGCAAATAAGTTCAGCTAAGTTTGATCGCGTAAGCCTTAAACAGCTCTTCAAGCTTCCTCAGCCCACAGCCGCCTTCATCTTTGGGCTTGCATACAGTTTGCTAACTGATTTTGTGATTTCTCGCCTTACCACAGAAAACTAGCGCACATTTGCTCTACTTTTGGCATGATTGCGGTAGGTAATTGATAAACTTGCATCTAGAATTGAAGTATAGGATAACTGTCTTTGTAAGTTCCAGTCTCCCATAGTGTTCAGGAACCTGCTGCTCCATGTGAGTCGAGTCTGCTGTACATTCTGTCAATTAAATCACCAAAATCATTAATTTTAAGTTTGGTAGCTGATAACGAAACCCCCTAAATATTTTATGGGCAGACTTGCATATCGTATAATAAATTGCTGAACAATGAGGTCTTGGTTAGCGTTGCCTGTACCAAAAAATATTAGATTTAAAATTATTAATTATAAGTCCATCAAGCCTGTTTAATTGATAAAGTACAGATTTAATAAAATTAGTACTAGCCAAGCTGTTTTTAGAGAATATCAGCAAATCATCAGCATATTAAGTGGTTTGTCACTGGACCTTTGTTGTAGATTGGGCTGATATTGCCAAGAAGGTGTTCACTATCCATTTTAATAGACAAGAATTCTATTGCAATAGCGAACAAGGGGCCATTGACGATGATTGAAAATATGCAGCACTGCAATAGAGAGGCAAATCTAGGAGGGAAGCCCATCTTGATCGTAGTTTGTATTATAAATTCCCTATTGATTTTATCGTATGCTTTTTTGGAGGTCCACTTTAATGCACACATTCTTGTTTGTTTTTTTGTTTACATTTCAAAGGCTAGGAGGGAGATTTTCAATATGTTCCTACCTGGAATAAAAGCATTTTGATTGTAAGAAATCAAATCATTCATAAGGCGTTTCATCATTTTGCAAATAATATTTGATAGAATTTTATATAAAACATTGCAATATGAAATTGACCGAAACTCTTCTATTCTAGATGTATTTTGAGTTTTTGGAATTAATGTAATGAAACTATGATTTATTTCTTGTAGAAACCCCCCTTTATAAAATATATAGTGCATCACCTCCAATAAGCCCTCGTTAATTTGGTCTCATTGATTTTATAGAATTTTGCATTGAAACCATCAGGGTCTGGACTTGCTATTATTACTAATCTGAAGCGTAGCATTCCTCAATTCTTTCACATAAATAGGTTTAATAAGTTTTGTTCTAGCATTATCAGTTAACACAGTTCTACATAGCAAATTACATACTCCAGAAGAATGACAATCGCCGTTATGATTTTAATGTCCTATGTTATTATATGTAATATGATTTTTTGATTCTTAAGCTTTTATTAATAACATTATGTTTAGGTTAGCAACGTCATTAAATCAACAACATGACTTGGATGAATAGGATGAATAGTAACACCAAATATAATTCATATTTATAAATAAAGATTTGATTAGTGCATTTAGTTTCTTCATTTAAAAGTTGAATGGCTTTACACCTTACGTATATGCAGACAATAATGAATGCACATTGTTTGATTGGAGTACTCCTGTTTGAGTATGTGTAGAGTTGACATGGTTTTTTATTTTTATTTTTTTATTCACATTTTATTTATTTATTTTTATTTTTATTAGGATTTCTTAGTTTGCTAAATGTGTGATTCCTACAAAAACATTTGATTGACTTTCCCAGCAAAAAGTATAATCATATTGTATGTTTGTAATAACTTTGATATCCATTCATAATATTTACATAATTTAATCTTAATTTTTCCCTTTTGATAAAATATTTTATATTTTGTTTTATTTATTAGCACTTTCGTATAATCCAATCACGAAGAGTTAGATCCTTTTTCCATCATGCGTGACGGTAAAATCGTTTGCTGCATTTGTACTTCTTAAAATGAATGACATTTTGAATTATCACTCAATTTCAGCAACAAAAATGCTTTCATTTTGGATGTTACCGCATTACGAATGTTTCCGTTCTTAATGTTTTCCTTATATGCTATTTTTAACGTATTTGTAGTATATTATAATTGTCAACAAGCTCATCCTTTGTAGCTAAGGAAATTCAACCATTCTAGGTAAAACTGTGGGCAATGGGTTTTCAAGTGCTCAGCTCTTAAATAATCATGAATGTGAACCTGAAATAATAGATGAACAGCTTGTTGATTTTAAACTTTGTTTAATGTCTTAAAAAAACATTGATAAAAAACTCTTAGAATTTGTTTCTTTAAATTATTTTCTCAGCTGAAGTTGCTGATGCTGGAAAGTGAGTGATGCTAACAACTTTGTTATGAAGCTGTGTTGGTATTCTTAATAAACAGTTTAGTGAACTTGTTTTAGTTTAGTTTTAAAAGCATTCAGTTCGAGCTTTTTTTTAGTTTCTTTTATCTATCGTTAAGCAGGACTTATCTTATTTTCCTTTGTTAAATAATAAACAACGAGAGTAGGCCTTGAATTATTTTTTGATTTAAAGAGTAGGCTTCTGTTTTATTATTTTACAAAGGAAAATTAGATGATTTCTGGTTAATGATAGATAATGAAAACTAAAAAAAATCTTGGACTTAATATTTTTAGAAATAAACTAAAATAAATTTACTAAATGATTTATAAAGAAAACCAAAGAAGTTTCATAACAAAGTTGTCAACATCACTCACTTCTCAGCATTTGCATCTTCAACTGGATAAATAAATAAAAGAAACAAATTAGAGTTTTTTATTGCTGTTTTTACATTAAACAAAATTTAAAAGAACAAACTGTTCACCTATAATTCCAGATCCACATCCGTGATGATTTAAGAGCTGATTGCTTGAAAATCGTTGTCATAGTTTTATCATGCATGATTAAATTTTCTTAACTGCGATGGATGAGCCTGTTGACAATTATGATATATTACAAATATGTTAAAAATAGCATATAAGAAAAATATCAAGAACGGAACATGTGTACTGTATTAACATGTGAAAGAAGAGTTTTGTTGTTGAAATTGAATGGAAATTCAAAACGTCATTCATCTTCAGAAGCATAAATGTTGCAAACGGTTATACTGTTATGCATGATGGAAAAAGGATCTCATTGTTCGTGGTTAGATTATGCGAAGCTGCTAATAAATGGAGCACATATAAAATATTTACCACATGGTAAAGAAAATTGGAATAAAACTATGTAAATAACTAAATATCATGAGTGAATATCAAAGTTATTATAAACATACAACATGATTGCACATTTTGTTGTGAAGGCGAATGTAATGTTTGTGTGGGAATCACACATTCCGCAAACCAAGAAATCATAATCGAAATAAAATTAAATAAAAAAAGTGTGAATAGAAAAACAAAAATAAATCCATGTCATCCTTGCACATACACAAACATGAGTATTCAATTCAGGCAATGTGCATTCATCATTATTTGCATATACACAAGCCATGAATTCGTTTTTCAACTTTTAGATTAAAATAAATAAATCTACTAGTCAAATCTTTGTTTATAAATATGAATTATAGTTGATATTTCTATTCATTTAAGTCATGTTGCCGATTTCATGACATTGCTTAAACTAAGCATAATGTCATTAATAAATGTTTAAGAAGTATTACATGTATTAGCATAAAAAGACATTAAAATCATAACAGTGATTGTCAATCCTCAGGATTAAGTAATATGATATGTAAAGCTATGTTAATTGATAATGATAGAACAAAACTAGTCAAACCTATTGGTACTGAAGAATTAAGAAATGCTACGCTTCAAAATAATGTTAATAGCAGTCAAGGCCCTAATAGTTGCAATGCAAAATTCTGTAAACATCATTGAGACCAAATTAATGAGGACTTATTAGAGGTGACGAACTGCATATTTTATAAAATAAATAATACTTTCATTACTTAAATTCGAAAAACTTAAAATGCATCTAGAATAGAATAGTTTCGGTCAATATCATATTGCAATGTTTTATATAAAATTCTATCAAATATTATTTGCAAAACGATGATCACTGTTACTAAAGCGTCATTTTCATCTATTACCTTATGAGTGTGTAGCCAATTCTTGTCAGCAATCATCATGGCATGAAAGGATTTAGTTGGTCGATCACCTTGAGTAAGCCAACTAGCCTTTGATTGTTGAAATTCTCCTCAGCTTCAGCTTCTAATAGGTTACGTAATTGATGAATGACATTCCTAAATTCTTGAATGATGTACATCAAAAGCCTATGCTGGTACAGACTACTTTTTTGGTGAGCTCTAATTCTTCTGTTGTTGTTTGTGTTAGACATAATACTTGATTTGACACTTGAAACAGAATTTTTCTGTTGTTGTCGCTGATTAAACTCATTTTCTTCCTTAACACCTCCTTAACGAAACCAACCACGACCATCACCAGTCTAAATGGATCAATGGTTCTGACAACAACAGTCGCTTTATCGCATGGTGAAAGGTCAGAAAAGTTCACTGGAGTGGATTTCAATTGTTGACAATATAAAATTTTGGTCTTCTTGACAATGCAGAATTTTGCAAGTTTTTTATGTTGATGATCCTTCGGCGATAGATGAATTGGAACTTGATAAGTTGAAGTATTCGATATATGGACAAATTCAGACTTCATCTGCAAAAATTACATATTGGATGGACTAGATAACAATTTATTCAAGATGTATTGCACAATGAAATTTTCAAAGGAATTATGGGCGTCGCTGGATAAAAAATTCAAAACTAAGAATATTGGAATGAAGAAATTCCTTCTTGGAAAGTTCCTCGATTTCAAATTGATAGATGTCAAGACCATGGTCAGTCAAGTCCAAGTGTTGTAGGTAATAATACATGAAATACATAATGATGGAATATTATCGAGTGAATCGTCTCAAGTGGTTGTCGCTATTGAACATCTGCTTCCGTCATTAAAAGATTTCAAAAACTATCTGAAGCGCAAGCACAAGAAAGTGAATATGGAGAATCTTGCTAATCGACTAAAAACTGAAAAAAGCAGCAAAAAATCAGGAAAAAAATGGCTAATGCTATGGTGGTAAAAACAAATATAGTTAAGGTAGACAAAAACAACAAACAAAAATGAGAATATAATCCAAATACCAAGAATAAGGAGAAATTCAAAGGAAACTGTTGTAAGAAAGGACACAAGGAAAGTGAATGTAGATGTTCAAAGAAAAAGAAAAAGAAAGAACAAGCAAATGTCATAGAGTTTGACAAACTCTTTGATGACGTTTCTTAAATGAATACGTCTGTGTTTATTTCTGGATGCAACAGTGCAAGGGAATGGTTTGTAGATATTGGTGCCAGAAGACATATCTACGCAAACAAGTGGATGTTCTTTAATTACAAACCCGTGGCACAATAAAAGCAAATATTTATGGGCAACTCCTCGGGATCGAAGGTTAAAGGAAAATGAAAAGTTGTTCTAAAGTGGACATCCGAAAAAGAATTAACGTTGAGCGATGTCTTGTACGTCCCAAACATTTGTAAGAATTTAATTCAAGATCATTACTTAGTAAGAATGGCTCCAAAACGGTCTTTGTCTCTGATAATTTTGTTTTGTCAAAGAATGTAGTATATGTTGGAAAATGGTATGTGAGTGATGGTTTATTCAAAATGAATGTAATTTTTTTGTACCAAATGATTGTGACAATGAAATTAAATCTTCTGTTATATCGATGAATCCTCTAATATATGACATGCTACATTAGGGCATGTTAACTTTGATACGTTGCGTAGAATGATTAACTTAGATTGTGAGTTTTCAATAGATTCTGTAACACCCCACCTCCGCTAGGGTCACTCACAAAGGGAATGCACTAGGTTTGGTGAAGCATTATCGAGGTAAACATGCACAGAAATATTACAAGACAGAACATATGTAAAACAGCGGAAGTAAAACAAATTTCATTACCTTATAAAATAAGGTCCAAAGCCTTTTACATCAGAATACATCAAAACCTGTCTTGCAATAGTAAAGAAGCATAAAACCATTTCATAAATTATTCCCCAAGTAAAACAGTAAAGTAGCCATAGCCAAGAAAAGTCCAAGCCATGCGTGATGATCTTCAGGCAGAAGAAGTCCGAACTAGATAACAGTGTTTCCTCCCTGAAACCTGGGGGGGGGGGGAACGGAAGACAAAGAGGCGAAACAAAACGGTGTCAGTCATAAAGACTGGTAAGTCCTATCCACTTCCAGTATAAAAACAGGTAAAGGTAACATGATATTCATAAACTGAAAGTAAACATAAGGATGACGACAAGATAGATAAACTAAACCAGGGTAACAGGCTGAACTACTGCAGCATGGTAAACTAAGATATCATGATAAACTACGGTGTCATGATAAATCAAGGTATCACATCGTCAGGTTTCTATCAAGTATACTATCCCAAGGTATCTATCCTGTATAACATCCCACGGTATCTATCATGTATATTTGCTCTGCACCTCTCGTACTAGTATCCCAACCCGCGTCATGTGTCAACTATGAATGTCCCTTGCCCAAGGTCCATGTCAACCTAATATATAACATATGTAGGTTTTCCCAACTTGTGTGTTTCTTTCCATGTATAAGTTCAGTCCTTTGCCGTAGGCCGTACGGGCTTTCCCATGTGAATCTATACCACCTCAACGTAGTACCATTTTATCCTTGAAGTTGTTTTGGACTGCCACCCTTGATCTGGTTATGTTTTCTTACCATGAACTATCGCGTGTTCACTTAGGATTTAAGCCACCTAGGACCGCTAGGGATTATGCTACCTAATGAACGTTTCCGTGTCTCGGTTTGGGTTCAAGCCACCTAGGACCACTAGGGATTATGTCACCCGTCAACCGCGCCTTTTATCCCGCGTATGTATCGTGAATCGTTTTCCATGTCTAGACGCATATGTTCCTCAATGTGTCATCCGAGTTCCGTGCTAGGGCAAATCAAGAAATACGGAACTCGGTCGGGAGCTTTAAGTCGTCTGCTGATGCAGATATCAAGGTCTGTTTTTGTACCCGTGGCTATGGTCCCACGTGACCCCTCCCTCAACTACTGAAAGGCAACCCAAGAAAAATCATGTATGAGAACCACATCCCGGCCCGACTATAGCCCCACTTTCCTATGGGCCAACCTCACCCATGACTTGATAGCAAGAACATGGTCTGTTGGGGGTTCTCTGCCTTTCCGTTCGTACACGATTGACTAAAGATGGTAGGTAGTCGGCGACGTGCTATCCAGGGCAAAATCAAGTATCGTCGACTCCACGCTAATCCATCCGTCTTTAGGTCGCTCGCATAGCAACCAAGGCATACTCTTGGCTCTTCTATCGCAGACCTTAACCCCTGTGAGGCCGGGTTTCATGGACCATCTGCCACCTCACAGAGGGATAACAAGAGTATCCTCACGTCCCCCGAAGCTACCGCTTCGTCACCCAGTTCGTTGGAGCCTTTATCTAAGTCAGATAATTTGCTCCCCCTCGTGTTTTAAGCGATGACCTACCATACCGGGTTACTCATCTATTCATGAATTAGTCCCATGTCCTTGGCTAAGAATTATTACTTAGTTATACTTAACTAAGGTTTACCACTTAGCTTCATTTCCCCGTTACCCTTGATTAACTACGATTTTCTACCTAGTTCCTCTACTAGGGTTTTGCCTATTGGGTTAAGTGTTGTTATTCAAGTAATGGCTTAGCCCGCCTATGAATCATGTCAAGATTGACTAAGTATTCAAGTCCAAGACCTAGCCCTACAAGTTGGTTAAGTATACCAAGAAGCTCATGACTTAACCCTATTCAATCATCAGGTCAATTTGGTTAAGTATTTGTTTATCTTAACCCTATCAGGTTATCGTGTTAGATTGTCTTAACCTCATCGGATTATCGGGTCGGATTGGTTAAGTATATGTTAACTTAACCCCATCCACTAATCGTATTATCATGGTTAAGTATATTTAAAAGGTCTTATGACTTAACCCTATCAAGTCCGCCTATTAGATTGGTTAAGTTTAGGTTACTTAACCTCATCAAATCATCATGTATAATTGGTTAAGTATAAGTTACTTAACCCCATTAAATTATCTTGTTAAGTTGGTTAAGTATTGGCTACTTAACCTCATTGAATTACCAAGTTTAGATTGGTTAAGTGTTTAACTTAACCCCACCGAATTACCGTGTTTAGATTAGTTAAGTATAGGTTACTTAACCCCATCTAATTACCGTGTTTAGATTAGTTAAGTCTAAATTACTTGACCCCATCTAATTACCGTGTTTAGATTAGTTAAGTCTAAATTACTTAACCCCATCTAATTACCAAGTCGGATTAGTTAAGCGTAAATTACTTAACCCCATCCCCTAATTGTCTTGTATGGTTAAGTGTCATTAAGAAATCAAGCCCGGTCCCACTTAACCTACCCATTCGTGTCATATCGGTTAAGTGTCATTAGTCAAATTTACTTAACCTTATCATGTGACATTAATTTAATTAATGCACTCTCAACCTCTCACATTAGACCTTGTTGTGGTTACTAGTTAAGCCGGACGGGTCCGGGTAGTTTTACACCACAACCTAGTCTAACCTCAGGTCTTAAGCGCGACATGACCAACTTCTCACATTGGATCCTATTGTTTGTAGCCACTAGTTAAACCGGGCAGGTCCGGGTAGATTTATGCTACAAACTCAACCCAGCCTCGAGTTGGCCACCTTCGTGTTTGGTCTAGTGTCTTATTACACTTACAACCCACACGGGTCTAGTTTCAAGTCCCATGTTTACCCCACATGTCATGTCCCCATTTTGGTTCAACTTACATGTCGTGTTCACATGTAACCTCAAGTCAAGTTTTTCGCGTCATTCTCATGTTTGTCTATCCTACCTCAAATCGTGTTTTCACTTGAGTAAAAGCGAGTCAACATAGAAGGTATACTATGACTACATGTAGACCCCAAAACATGCACGATGCCACATAAGGGATTGGCTCCAAACATGCATGGTATCATAAGGGGGTTTGGCCTTAAAACATGGACGATAGTGTCATATAGGGATTGGCCATAAGCATGCATAACATAAAAGGGGATTGGCCACAAGCATGCATAATGTCATAAAGGATTTGGCCACAAACTTGCATATTATCATAGGAAATTTGGCTACAAACTTGCATGTTGTCATAACGGGATTTGACCTTACATAAACATGATATCATAAGGGGGGTTGGTTTCATTTACATGCATAAGCCCCAAAGTCCAATTCATGCAACTATTTCACAAGTCAAAGTGGCTCTAAGTGTTCTTCATGCTATCATACTACAAGTAAAGGTCCAATCTTGCATGGCAAACTAAGTCCAATGCAACATGAATAGCATGGTTTAGTCGCTAAAACATAACCCAAAGTCATATGTTCATGATAAAGGGGCAAACTAGGTTTACATAGGTTAACATACTCATGTTACATCGCATTTTATTCCATGTCATCATTAAACTACCGTTAACATCTCGAAGTAGCTAGAACTTACATAGCGAGGCTTAGGGAAGGATTATGCATCGTCGTGACGAAGAAAGGTGGCTCCTTTGATGAAGAACCGTCATGAAATCGTCGTAGCAACGTTGATTGAGCCTCGATTTGGTGTAGCAAGCTTGCATCTTTCGATTCGGATCCGATTTGCATGCATAGTCTCTTGGAGTTGGAGATGGAGGTCATGATCACTTGGCATTTGGGCAACACTTCGTGGCATGAGTGAATTATGAGGGGTTAGGCTAGGTCTAGGGGTCTTTTTATAGATGCTAGGGTAGTTTTAGGTCGTAGGATAAACCCTAGGATAGATCTGAACCCTCAAAAATCGTCACAAGCCTCCAGAACCGAGCCAACATGACAAGCAGGTGCACCAGGTCGGAGTTCTACAGGGGGGGTCGACCCAGGGGTCGACACCCATGTCGACCCACTGGAGGGGGGTCGACCCCAGGGTCGACACCCATGTCGACCCCCTGGAGGGGGGGTCGACCCAGGGGTCGACACCCTGTGTGCCTGGCGGGAATTTTCCCGCCTTCTCTTTCTGGACTGAATTTCAAATCTGTTTTCGGATTTGAATTTTTGTGAAACTTCGTTGGGCCTTAACTGGGTCATACGGACTCCGATTTACGAAATTTCGGACTCTATTTCGCGTATTTTTCCGAGACGAACGCAATGGCGTAACCCGTTTATCCTGATTCAGATTTTATAATTTAATTCTGCCTTGATTCTTGTCTTAACACGTTTGTTAAAATTCGGGTTGTTACATTCTCCCCACCTTTAAGGATTTCGTCCCCGAAATCTCCAAGTTAGGAAGAACGTATCCTACCATCCATCATCCATCTACTCAAAACATCATCCACAGGCAACCATGGTCCTTAGATGATTTCTAATGCTGTATGAACATATGCAAGAAAGTGTGTGTATGTGCTCCTTAGCTAATGCTAATGATCAGGCCTGAATGATCTTTCTAATGCAAAATATGTTTAGTGCCATGAGTCCAACATGTATGCAAATAGTCCTAGTCATATAAGTACTATATGCGTGCACAAACATCCATCCACATGCAACATTCACATGATAACATATTCAATTTCATCCATAAACAAGTATAAATACTCGTGCATATGCAACATGAAATGTGCCTGAGTCGATCTAGTATCAAGTGTGTATTCACGCATCCACGAGCAACCACTTGCAACCATATCAAACATAACATGTTTCAAATACATGTTTACATCCATAGGGTTCTACCTAAGGTTCTCTAGACAGGATCGAGAAGATAAACAAGACAAACTCCTTACGGGGTTTGCAACAGAAACATGACCGAGAGGATATGCACCAAAAGATAACATGCGAGCAAGCTCTACAGGAAAAACCAGGGATCAAGGATACACTCTTTAAAAAGAGGTACGATGCACGTGTCTAGCCTTACGTCTTCTTAGCCGCGTTTCCTTGAGCTTAATTCCTCGGTGCCTTGACCATCTTTTTAACTCCATGATTTCGTAGCTCCTTGATTCCTATTTCCAAGATATGAGTTAGAACTCATTTCGTTGTCGCCTCTTATTCCACTTTCACTTATCCTTTCCCTAGTATACTTGGCTCAAACGTATCCACTTACTCATGCAAGCTCTCCAAAATTCACTAGAGAATTCTGGATCTCGTTTGCCGATGCCAATCCATGTTGCCAAGAGTACTTACTAGGGTGATTCCCATAACTCATGCATAAGCGAAACGAACCATCCGCCTTAGCGACGAATTCTATTCGAACGGATTACCAACAACTGCATCCCGAGATTCTAGGTAACTAACCATGACAGAACCCAAAAGGTTATACGAAACTTCGAGGGTATCACCAAGGTGAGTCGAGAATCTAACTACCCTCTTTCCAAAACCGAGAATGACACCCCTTATTGGATGACCACTTTATCCCTAGAATCCATCCGTAGCTGAGACATGTCATTCTCAAATCCAAACAAGTCATAAAGAAATGGACCAACTCTCCAACCAGATTTTTGGGACAAAAACTGGGATCCTCTACCATGCTAGTACTAAGGTGCAGATACTCAACTAGCCAAGCAGACTTAAATGATACGATGATCAAGACAAAGTCTGGACGAGATGATAGAAAAGAACGACTAAACCTTTACCAGAAACGGTACCATCTCTTTTAGGTACCCTAGAAATGGGAGCGTACAATTGCCCTCTCCGATGATCTTGTCCTTGTCCTCCTTGATGGACTAAGCCATACCAACAAGTTGCTTATCCTTAAGCTCGCGTTCTTTATCCTTACTCTTATTATCCTTCCTTGTACCACGACAACAGGTCTCTCGAGAACCACCTCCATCGTACGGAAAACACCTACGTGGCTAGACAAAGATTAGTCACAGTTAGAACTACTGTGACTACAGATGGAGGAAAGAAAGGAAAAGAGATTCGATCAAGGAAACAAAGGACAGTGCTAATGGCTTTTGGGGAATAGCCTTTAAAAACTTTTCTTGAAAAATGCTTCTTTGTAAACGGTTTTTCAAATAGTTTTCAGAAGGTTTTAAAAACTTTTGCCCAGTCTGGTAACCTTCTGCTCTGATACCAAATGTAACACCCCACCTCCGATAGGGTCACTCACAAAGGGAATGCACTAGGTTTGGTGAAGCATTATCGAGGTAAACATGCACAAAAATATTACAAGACAGAACATATGTAAAACAGCGGTAGTAAAACAAATTTCATTACCTTATAAAATAAGGTCCAAAGCCTTTTACATCAGAATACATCAAAACCTGTCTTGCAATAGTAAAGAAGCATAAAACCATTTCATAAATTATTCCCCAAGTAAAACAGTAAAGTAGCCATAGCCAAGAAAAGTCCAAGCCATGCGTGATGATCTTCAGGCAGAAGAAGTCCGAACTAGATAACAGTGTTTCCTCCCTGAAACCTGGGGGGGGGGGGGGGGAACGGAAGACAAAGAGGCGAAACAAAACGGGGTCAGTCATAAAGACTGGTAAGTCCTATCTACTTCCAGTATAAAAACAGGTAAAGGTAACATGACATGCATAAACTGAAAGTAAACATAAAGATGACGACAAGATAGATAAACTAAACCAGGGTAACAGGCTGAACTACTGTAGCAAGGTAAACTAAGATATCATGATAAACTACGGTGTCATGATAAATCAAGGTATCACATCGTCGGGTTTCTATCAAGTATACTATCCCAAGGTATCTATCATGTATAACATCCCACGGTATCTATCATGTATATTTGCTCTGCACCTCTCGTACTAGTATCCCAACCCGCGTCATGTGTCCACTATGAATGTCCCTTGCCCAAGGTCCATGTCAACCTAATATATAACATATGTAGGTTTTCCCAACTTGTGTGTTTCTTTCCATGTATAAGTTAAGTCCTTTACCGTAGGCCGTACGGGCTTTCCCATGTGAATCTATACCACCTCAACGTAGTACCATTTTATCCTTGAAGTTGATTTGGACTGCCACCCTTGATCTGGTTATGTTTTCTTACCATGAACTATCGCGTGTTCACTTAGGATTTACGCCACCTAGGACCACTAGGGATTATGCTATCTAATGAACGTTTCCGTGTCTCGGTTTGGGTTCAAGCCACCTAGGACCATTAGGGATTATGCCACCCGTCAACCGCGCCCTTTATCCCGCGTATGTATCGTGAATCGTTTTCCATGTCTAGACGCACATGTTCCTCAATGTGCCATCCGAGTTCCGTGCCAGGGCAAATCAAGAAATACGGAACTCGGTCGGGAGCTTTAAGTCGTCTGCTGATGCAGATATCAAGGTCTGTTTTTGTACCCGTGGCTATGGTCCCACGTGACCCCTCCCTCAACTACTGAAAGACAACCCAAGAAAAATCATGTATGAGAACCACATCCCGGCCCCACTATAGCCCCACTTTCCTATGGGCCAACCTCACCCATGACTTGATAGCAAGAACATGGTCTGTTGGGGGTTCTCTGCCTTTCCGTTCGTACACGATTGACTAAAGATGGTAGGTAGTCGGCGACGTGCTATTCAGGGCAAAATCAAGTATCGTCGACTCCACGCTAATCCATCCCAGTCTTTAGGTCGCTCGCATAGCAACCAAGGCATACTCTTGGCTCTTCTATCGCAGACCTTAACCCCTGTGAGGCCGGGTTTCATGGACCATCTGCCACCTCACAGAGGGATACCAAGAGTACCCTCACGTCCCCCGAAGCTACCGCTTCGTCACCCAGTTCGTTGGAGCCTTTATCTAAGTCAGATAATTTGCTCCCCCTCGTGTTTTAAGCGATGACCTACCGTACCGGGTTACTCATCTATTCATGAACTAGTCCCATGTCCTTGGCTAAGAATTATTACTTAGTTATACTTAACTAAGGTTTACCACTTAGCTACATTTCCTCGTTACCCTTGATTAACTACGATTTTCTACCTAGTTCCTCTACTAGGGTTTTGCCTATTGGGTTAAGTGTTGTTATTCAAGTTCATGGCTTAGCCCGCCTATGAATCATGTCAAGATTGGCTAAGTATTCAAGTCCAAGACCTAGCCCTACAAGTTGGTTAAGTATACCAAGAAGCTCATGACTTAACCCTATTCAATCATCAGGTCAATTTGATTAAGTATTTGTTTATCTTAACCCTATCAGGTTATCGTGTTAGATTGTCTTAACCTCATCGGATTATCGGGTCGGATTGGTTAAGTATAGGTTAACTTAACCCCATCCACTAATCGTATTATCATGGTTAAGTATATTTAAAAGGTCTTATGACTTAACCCTATCAAGTCCGCCTATTAGATTGGTTAAGTTTAGGTTACTTAACCTCATCAAATCATCATGTATAATTGGTTAAGTATAAGTTACTTAACCCCATTAAATTATCTTGTTAAGTTGGTTAAGTATTGGCTACTTAACCTCATTGAATTACCAAGTTTAGATTGGTTAAGTGTTTAACTTAACCCCACCGAATTACCGTGTTTAGATTAGTTAAGTATAGGTTACTTAACCCCATCTAATTACCGTGTTTAGATTAGTTAAGTCTAAATTACTTGACCCCATCTAATTACCGTGTTTAGATTAGTTAAGTCTAAATTACTTAACCCCATCTAATTACCAAGTTGGATTAGTTAAGCGTAAATTACTTAACCCCATCCCCTAATTGTCTTGTATGGTTAAGTGTCATTAAGAAATCAAGCCCGGTCCCACTTAACCTACCCATTCGTGTCATATCGGTTAAGTGTCATTAGTCAAATTTACTTAACCTTATCATGTGGCATTAATTTAATTAATGCACTCTCAACCTCTCACATTAGACCTTGTTGTGGTTACTAGTTAAGCCGGACGGGTCCGGGTAGTTTTACACCACAACCTAGTCTAACCTCGGGTCTTAAGCGCGACATGACCAACTTCTCACATTGGATCCTATTGTTTGTAGCCACTAGTTAAGCCGGGCGGGTCCGGGTAGATTTATGCTACAAACTCAACCCAACCTCGAGTTGGCCACCTTCGTGTTTGGTCTAGTGTCTTATTACACTTACAACCCACACGGGTCTAGTTTCAAGTCTCATGTTTACTCCACATGTCATGTCCCCATTTTGGTTCAACTTACATGTCGTGTTCACATGTAACCTCAAGTCAAGTTTTTCGTGTCATTCTCATGTTTGTCTATCCTACCCCAAATCGTGTTTTCACTTGAGTAAAAGCGAGTCAACATAGAAGGTATACTATGACTACATGTAGACCCCAAAACATGCATGATGCCACATAAGGGATTGGCTCCAAACATGCATGGTATCATAAGGGGGTTTGGCCTTAAAACATGGACGATAGTGTCATATAGGGATTGGCCATAAGCATGCATAACATAAAAGGGGATTGGCCACAAGCATGCATAATGTCATAAAGGATTTGGCCACAAACTTGCATATTATCATAGGAAATTTGGCTACAAACTTGCATGTTGTCATAACGGGATTTGACCTTACATAAACATGATATCATAAGGGGGGTTGGTTTCATTTACATGCATAAGCCCCAAAGTCCAATTTATGCAACTATTTCACAAGTCAAAGTGGCTCTAAGTGTTCATGCTATCATACTACAAGTAAAGGTCCAATCTTGCATGGCAAACTAAGTCCAATGCAACATGAATAGCATGGTTTAGTCGCTAAAACATAACCCAAAGTCATATGTTCATGATAAAGGGGCAAACTAGGTTTACATAGGTTAACATACTCATGTTACATCGCATTTTATTCCATGTCATCATTAAACTACCGTTAACATCTCGAAGTAGCTAGAACTTACATAGCGAGGCTTATGGAAGGATTATGCATCGTCGTGACGAAGAAAGGTGGCTACTTTGATGAAGAACCGTCATGAAATCGTCGTAGCAATGTTGATTGAGCCTCGATTTGGTGTAGCAAGCTTGCACCTTTCGATTCGGATCCGATTTGCATGTATAGTCTCTTGGAGTTGGAGATGGAGGCCATGATCACTTGGCATTTGGGCAGCACTTCGTGGCATGAGTGAATTATGAGGGATTAGGCTAGGTCTAGGGGTCTTTTTATAGATGCTAGGGTAGTTTTAGGCCGTAGGATAAACCCTAGGATAGATCTGAACCCTCAAAAATCGTCACAAGCCTCCAGAACCGAGCCAACATGACAAGCAGGTGCACCAGGTCGGAGTTCTACAGGGGGGGTCGACCCAGGGGTCGACACCCATGTCGACCCACTGGAGGGGGGTCGACCCCAGGGTCGACACCCATGTCGACCCCCTGGAGGCGGGGTCGACCCAGGGGTCGACACCCTGTGTGCCTGGCGGGAATTTTCCCGCCTTCTCTTTCTGGACTGAATTTCAAATCTGTTTTCGGATTTGAATTTTTGTGAAACTTCGTTGGGCCTTAACTGGGTCATACGGACTCCGATTTACGAAATTTCGGACTCTATTTCGCGTATTTTTCCGAGACGAACGCAATGGCGTAACCCGTTTATCCTGATTCAGATTTTATAATTTAATTCTGCCTTGATTCTTGTCTTAACACGTTTGTTAAAATTCGGGTTGTTACAGATTCGATCTAAAGTGTCAAACATGCGTCGAAGCAAAATTGAGTAGAACGTCCTTTTATCGTGTTGAAAGGTATACAAAACCATCCGATTTTGAACATGTAGATGTATGTGATTTGAAAATGATTCAAACTCGACGAGGAAAATGTTACTTTATTATCTTTATCGATGACTGTTCTAAGTAATGCTATGTATATCTAGCGAGAAGTAAAGACAGAGGCATTTATGATATTTAAACAATACAAGACTGTTATTTGATCTTTTGGCCCGATTATTAAAAGCAATTCGGGTTAACATGACTCGATCGGCGCGTGGCTAAACGATTTAAAAGTATCACTCAAAACCTAGAGAGCAAGTCCAAATGGAGTCGTGTAAGTATGATCATTCCAGCTAGTCAAAACAACTCCCAGATGCTCAAGTGTTTGAGGATCAATATGACCCCCCACACTCCAAACGGCTCAACATACAAGGCTAAGGCATTGGGGATTGGTACAACTCCCCAACATCTCAAAATCCATCATAACTCGTTAGGGATCGATATAACTCGTCAACTCAACAACTTCCAACTTCAAGATCTCGTACTTTCCGACTCTTCCATCAGATTGCAACCAAACTTCATTAGAAGACGATGCAAAACAAGGGAAACAACTTCATAAAGTCAAGAACCTCAAAATCCAACAGTCTTTGGGGATTGGTACCGATCCTATACATATTATTTTAGGCCTTGGGCCCACATGGGTTCACTCTCCCGCGCACTCACGAGTTTCCCTTTGAATCTGCAATTATAAATAATCGTATTCTGGGTGAGAAAGAGACTTTTTGGCATTTTGTATACTCTTAGCTTTTGTAATGCTGTGAGTAATACCGATCCAGGTTATAATTCTTGAGTTTGATCTATAAAGTGACAAAATACTCAAAGTGGACAGGCTAAAATTGGTCGATCCACTATAAACCGTTGTATAATTGTTTCTCTTGTTTTTTTCCTCATTTTCATTTAAGTTTAACTGTTGTTAAACTCTTTGGATGTTGTACCCACATTTGGATGATAACAAAGACGGAAGCTAAAAATCTAATGAATAATAAAAAAAAGTAAATAAAAAGTGATAGAGAAGGTGAATATGAATTTTCATTTGAGGAATCATATGCACAAAATGTTATAATCCATTAAATAACAACAACATATTCTCCTAAATCAAATGACATAGCTGAACGAAAAAATCATACCTTTAACATATGATGAATGTTTTGCTTATTAGTTTTGGTCTATCAGATAATTTCTAAGACGAAGTAATACTTTCGGCTAATCACATTTTAAATAAAGTGTCTTGCAATAAAACCTTATAAACACCACATGAATTGTGAAAAATAGACCGTCGTTTTATGAATGCTTAAGAGTGTAGGGGTGTTTGACAAAAAATAGAAGTACCGAAGCCTAAAAGGTAAAAGTTGAACCAAAGATTATAAATCACATATTCATTGGTTATGCTCATAATAGCAATGCATATTAATTTTTATTTATGATTTGAAATTGATGATAACCATGAAAATACCATAATCGAACCTTGAAGTGTGAAATTCTTTGAACATATAGGTTCGTTGAAAGCATCTGTTGAAATAACTGCTCAAACGAGATCAAGGTATGATGAAAGACTCGATACTTTAAAAGATAATGCTGATCAAAGTACCAATAAAACTATAAAAGAAAACAATACTGAATCAGAGTTGGAGGAACCAAAAAGGAGCAAACAACAAACAATCGCTAAAATCTTTGGATCTGAATTCTACACATATATTGTAGAAAATGAACCTCTAATATACAAACAAGCAATGTCATCCCATGATGCTGCTTATTGGAAGGAGGGCCTTGATAGTGAAATCGGATACATTTTACAAACCAGTGGATCTTCCTGAAGGATCAAAAACTCTGTGGTACAAATGATTTTTTTTTTTAAAAAAAAAAAAATCTGATGGGAGATGCTTATTGTGATCGCATTCAGACTAAATTTTAAAGTATATCGAATGAATGTAAAATTTGCATTTTTGAATGGTGAACTAGAAAAAGATGCAACGATCTGAATGGTTTCCTAGCTTAGGAAATGAAAATAAGGTATTCAAGCCAAGGTTTGACATTCTGGTCGGAACTGCAGCATTTCGTCCATCTCGTTCCGGTTTTGGCCAGAACCGGAACATAATTCGAACGAGATACCGGTTTCGGACATGATCAACGAAAAATACAAAATGAACGAAAATAAAGAAACAAAATAATCTGAGAAGTAAGAAGAGGAGTGTTAGATTGGACATCTAGGGAGTGCGAATAGTTTGAGAAGAAGAGATATTTTACTGAGCTCGTTTTTTGGTCTTGAGAGCAGCGAAAGCTTATTTTGTCTTAGCATAGATGAAGACTGTTGTATTGTAATATATATTTTGTGTCAAGATGTGTTTGGATCTATGTTTGAGCATCTTCATTGTACAAGACAGTATGAGTTATAAATAAAATAATCATTTTCAAAGTAAAAGGTGAGTGGGCATTTAAATGCTGGATATGTTATATGGTTGCTCTTCAATGGTAATAATGTACTTATGTATTCTATGCACAATATAATATCGCATGTGTGAAACAATATCAATGTATTATTATTATTATTTACAATTTGATGGAAAATGTTAATTTTCAATTATAATTTACTGCGATCGAAATTATTATTTTAATATGAAAACTTTAACGATGTTTTTTATTATGTTATTTCTGTAGTTAAACTAGTAGAGCTGGGTATTTGTGTTCGTATTGGACAATCATTGTATTTGCAAAGGAAAAAAACCAAAATAAGTAAACCTGAGTTTAAACAGAATTTTTGGAATTTTCCGAAACGGAATCGAAATTCCAAAAATCATTAACGAACGGAACAAAAAAGGGTAATTTAAACCTTGATTCAAGCTAGTAAAATTGCTTTGTAGCCATAATCAATCGCCAAAACTAAGGCATGAAATATTGATGAAATTAAGTTATCAAATGGATTCAAAATAAATAAATCAGCTAAATGTGTCTATGTGAAGTACATAGATATAAGATGTTTCATTGTTTGCCTCTATGTTGATGATATATTGATTTCAGGTACTAATAAGACTATATTGAAATCAATAAAGAATATGCTATCCCTGTAATTCGACATGAAAGTCAAGAGTGGTTGATGTAATTTGGTGTTAAAATTCTAAAGACATCACAGAGATATGTATTATCTCAATCACGTTACATTGCCAAAGTATTTGATCGGTTCAACCAACATGATATAACTATTGTGAAATCATCAGTAGATAATGAACCAAAATGGGTAAAAACACCAATGATGGTATATACTAGCTTGAATATTATTGTATATTGGGAAGTATTAGTATGTCATGAAGTGCACAAGGTCAGATATTGCATATGATGTAAACAAACCGAGTAAATATACCAATTATCTTGATAAAAAACATTGGAAAACAATAATTAGAGTTCTAGGGTATCTAAATACGCACAAAACTATTTTTGCATTATATAAGTTATCCTTCTGTGGTGGAAGGATACAGTGATGTAAAATGGATAACTGGATCAGATGAAACTAAATCTACGATTGGATACATGTTTACATTAGGAAGTGGAGCAGTTTCGTGGAAATCATCCAAACATACTTGTATAGCATGATCAACAATAAAATCAGAGTTTATTGCTCTAGCTAAAACTGCAAGAGAGGCAGGCTGGCTTCGAAGGTTTTTGGAAGATATTCCAAATTGTGATGAATCTATGCCTCCAATACGTACACATTGTGATAGTCAATCAACTATTGGAAGATCTAATAGCAGGTCGTACAACTGTAAATCGAGGCATATACGTCGTAGGCATAAAACCGTGAGATAACTTCTCTACTGGAGTTATCACTAAAAACTATACAAGATCAAAAGATAACATTGTGAATTCACTAACAAAAAACTTGCTTGGTGAGAAAATTCAAATCTTATCAATGGAAATGGGCTTAAGGCCTAAGATTAAAAATATTTCCTTAATAGAAAACCCACCTAGTTGAGTGGAGATTCAAAGGTCTAGGTTTAAAGGGACACCAAAGTTAAGGTTAAAACTTAGCAGCACCGAAGGATCAACTTTCTTAAATTATTCCTAAGATAAGTCAGTGTAAAACTATTGGAGAATAAGATAAACCCAGTGCTTAATGGTGTATGTACTATAGTACTATAACGAACCAAGTGGAATATTGCGGATTACTCTTTATAGAATCAATAAGGTGGTGCTTGGCGCAACGGTAAGGTTACCCGGCTAGTAATCTGGAGCGCGCAGGTTCGAATCCTGGTCCCTTCACATGTGTGAGGGAAAGGCTGTGCGCACTAATCAACCACCCCCAAAGCCCGAAAAGCCATGAGAATAGTACCGGGACGGGAGACTAACCTGAGAAATCCTCTCGCGCTTGAGAGCCTTTGGCACTGTGTATCCACCTTTTACTCTTTATAGAATCGCCTACGTGAGTGCGAATGCACCGCTTCATAGAGAATTACAAGATCTAATTCTCTTAAGCACCGATGAAATCAAACATGTGTTCGTGACAAAAAAAAAAGAAAAAAGATAACCAAGGAAGATAAGAAACCCTTATTATGTGTTATTCATTTGAGATTTACAACAAAAGGCTTACAATTCAAGGCATACTAAGATCACTGATTTGCCAGTAAGTCGATAGGATAAACACTAGAAAAGTTCAAGATAAGTAAAGTGTGTTATTCGTTTACTTAACACACGCCAACACCCAATGTGAATGCGGTGTAAACACAGTAAATTCAAGATAAGAGTAAATGATGTAGACGGCTTTTATAGTGGTTCGACACTAACGCCTATGTTCATTTTATAATGATCATTCATCATATAATATCATGTTACAATGTTGTACAAGTTCGGACAATAGTCGAGTACAAAGCGTTACAATAAAATAACAATATCCTTGTCAATTCTAAACTTTGACTAAAACGTTCTTCTTCGTTGAGATGAGTTGACTTGGTCAATTATGTCCAATTTGAGCTTCAATGTCCAAGACTTGTCCAAAATGTCCGAAACAGTCCAAAAACAGTGTATTTCTCCTTGTCGATGTCTAAAGTATGATGGAGACCGTTTGTACAATGTTTTAATGGTCCATGCCATGTCCAATGGCCATGGAGGAGACAGTGACTGTCGTTAATGATGCTCTTGGAGCTCTAAAAGGCCAAAAATTCCAAGGAAAAAGATCCAAATGAAGGCCAAGGCTTGGGGTATTTATAGGTGAGAGGTTAGGTGGGAGTAGGTGAGAAACGAGACCCACACACTGAATTTCGGATCCCATGGAAGTAGCACCTCCTAATTTTGGATCCATATGTGAAGTGCACGAATTTTCGCATCCTCAATGCTATAATTCGTACCCCTTTGGAAAGCCGTTTCCAGAATTTCAGACCCCTTTCTAGTTTCTTTAATGTGAGAAACTTCGTATCCCCCAGGGGAATACGAATTTCGTATCCGTGGGGGGATACGAATTCGTATCCCTTAAGGGATACGAAAATTCGTATCCCTGGGGGGGATACGTTAGAGGAGTTCGTTGCAGGGGGATCCGAGATTCACCGAAACTGTAGGGTTCAAAGCCGTGTTTTGAGGGGTACGAAGCAGAGGGACTCGATCCTTCGGGAAGTGACGGACTCGAATTTTGGTGGGTTCGAACTGGAGGGATCCGAGCTTCTGGCTTAGAGGAAAACAAATGAATCGGGCGCTGCCCACTTGTAAGTCGATCGCCACGGGGACTGTGGGCCCCTGGACCCTCATTGCGGCCGCGGCCGGACCCGCTGATGGCTCGCCTTCGGCTTGGTGCTCCACTCGCCTTCTACAAGAGGTACAGTGCAAAGCATCGTAACAGATGTATTCGGGCCCGAAAGAAGTCATCTAAAGGGTCTTTGGCCACTTTTATGTTTGCGACGCAACTTCGATCCAATCACTTTGTATTTTCTGACGATGTTCTTGACGTCTAAGCGCGTTGCTAATCAAATACTTAATGTGTGATAACTTTGACTAAAAAGCGTGTCAACAACATGTACTACTTTAACTGATGCAATAAATGTTTCGCTAAACGTTAAGAACAAAATGAACAATTACTCATTCAAGTGAAGATTGTTGGAAATGAGTGAGCATTTCATTGAGAAATGTGTGACATTAAATTCTTTAGAATATGAATAGTTACACATAGTAGAATAAAATAACCATTACTTATTTATATTCTAAGGTGGGGACATCATTATAGTTACTAGGAGATAAAGAAGAGAAACTAAAGCATTGCTTTCTTAGTGGGTAGTGTGTACCACCTTGCGCATGTCCGCACTTTGCTTTTAGCAGTTTGCTCTGCGGTTCGGGCCAGACCGTTTCTCCTTTATCCATTGAAATTCATTCCTGCAATAGCAATAAAACAGCCGTGCCTTTTGGTAACCTTTCCATCTCCTAAGCGCCACACCATCTTATTAAACAAGCAAATAAGCACCTCCTTGTGGTTATATATAGGCCGAAGAACATGAAAATTAATTTAATTTTTTTCCTGCATTTCCTCCTCTTCCCGTGACTCTGTTCTTAATATATATTTCTCGAGTTCGTCGTTGCTCTATGATTGTTGCACGACATCGTATAAATAAGTCCGTTTCATCTTGGGAAACAGTTCCTCATCCAACCTTCAGCGTCATAGAGGGAGCAAATCTGTTTCAAGGAAACAATGATCTCATCCGACTCAAACAATTCCTACACTAGTACGGACTACCTCTGCTGTAAGTTCTAATTCTTCTGTTGTTGTTCTGTGTTGACGGAATACTTAATTTAACGGTGTTTGGGTCAGAAATCAAAAGATGTGCAAAGAATTGGAATACTCTCTAAGTTTGTCTCATTTTTGTTTACCGCTGGCTTTATTTTTGTTCCATGGCTTGAGTTAGCACTTAAAATGTTTGAGCTTTACTTAGGAAGCCTTAGATGGGGTCGCCATTGAACTTATGAAGTAAGCTACTCTGAATAATATTTTCGTAATCGGGTTGCATAATCCAAGAGTTATCGTATCTAAATGGTTTATTAAGAACACTGACCTGTTGGCTAAAAAGTTTGCAGGGAATGAGGGAGTGATCACTTGTTGAATAATTAAGCAGCTGGACAGAGCCTAAAGGAAATGATCAAAGCAAATCAAAGTTACCGAACATTCGGTCCAATTTGCTATGCAACGAGAAATTGGGACCACCCCGCCATGTAAAATGGTTTGCACTCACGTTTGTTTGTTTGAGTCCAGTGAGATTGATAAAAGCTTGAAAGTCTAAGGCGGCACTCAGCTTGTTATCAGCTGAAACACGGTAATGACTGCATAAAGTACAGCTAGTCTCCTGCGACAGCCCAGGGTAGTGAATTATTAACAGCATCCAAAGCTAACTGGTTTCTCACACGAGCTTTCTCATGATTTGGATGTTTAACATAGACGGTAGTGAAGAACATTCTCAAGCCACTTCTGGTGATTAATTTTACACTTATATGTTCGTCAGAGATAGAGAATAAATGACATAAATGATCAGTGGTTCCCCTAGCACTGGAGCTGCTTGAGCGATTTTGACTTCTTGAGCTTCTTAGCCTTTGCTTTTAAGTGCATTGCATATCGTTCCCTCACTGTGGTTTTATTCTTAATATTATTACTGTTCATTCTTAATTTCCATGCATATTTAGTTCTGATACTACTAGCTTCACCATGAGTTTCATGTTTGTCACCAGGCGCAGCTTTTAGGCCCAACCATATCTAAACATGAACTGCAGAACTGGTCACCTGAGAGACATGAGGTTTTAATGGCACATTGATGCTAAGCACAACTTCCTGGGTTTCGGTATCTCGTGGGTTCAACTTTGACGTGTGCTCTTCTAAAGCAATGAGAGTTTTGATTATTATCTTGTATTTGCACTTCGGCAGGGTCTGAACTTGATTGAACTTGCACACTGTTTGGACTGTTTTGTACATGCGGAGGTATCTGCAACTTAGGACTGTTAATTTGGCCACTCTTAATATTATACTTAGGAATCCATTTCCGTTTGGCTATTTTCAGATAAGCTATCTGTATGAAACTGGATTATTGCAATGGTCTCCCTTGATTAAACTCTTAGCAGAGTAAACTGTAGTTGAGGATGAGTTAATTGTTGAGTTCACAGTGAGTATCTGGATTATTTGTAATGTTCTTAATGCTGTCTAAATACGTGTTTTCACCATGTAATAGTTTATGTCAGTCACTATCTCTATTTAAAATATTCAAAGTGCAATTGTCAGGAGTTTGCAGAGATTTTTGTAGGAGTGGACAGACCATACCGCAATACAAAAACCTTTCAAATTGGTCGCACAAACGGTATGGAAAACCAGATGTTCAAATCCTCTTTTTAGAATAAATACTTCAAACCGAACCGACCTGCAACGATATGATTCGGTTGCGGTTTGAACTGTTGATCCAACCATATTAAATCAAACTAAACCGAATGTCTACCATAGTAATCTTATGATACAAATATAATTAATTTTTATCTAATTTTTAATTTTAACAATATTTATTCAATTTTCATCTTATACTGTTGTCATATTAATAATAACCGTTATCATAAAGGAAAATTTTATGGTTTCAGTATAATATTTTCCATATCAATTTTTTTTGGATAATGCTATTGAGTTATCTTAGTTAATGTTTATGCGATAATTAACGTTGATGTCTAGTTAATATATTAAAATAATTTCACTTTTCATCAAACGTAAAATTAAAGTATTCATATAGTTAAAAGCTAATCTTTCAGTTCAAGACAACACTGTGTTTTTAACCTTTAAGTGATGCGATGTCATACAATTGTAAATTGATTATTGATGGAAGTAATTCTCTTATTTTATATTTAATACGGACTTAGATCAGACCGAACTAGAACCAGACCGTATTACAACAAAATAGGATTGAAACCGAACAGTTCGAGCGGTTAATATAATAGTTTGTACTTTTTATCAATCGTTTGATGTGGTGCGGAAGCGGTTTAGACTCTAAACCACACCAGACCGAAACGCATCCACATCTAGATTTTTGCACCCAAACCTTTTTAGCATTACAAAATATTGGAAATTTCCCATAGAAATCACATTTTTGATACATTGCTGGTTTTCATTCATACTACATTGTAGGGGTGGCAATTAGACCCGTCCCGATGGACCCGGACTCGACCAAGCAGGTCTCGGTTCTAGACGGGTCGGGTATTGTCTTGTTTAAACTATACATTTCAAAAATCTGGACCCGACCCGAATCGGGTCGGTTCGGATCCAGTTGAATAATAACACTAAAAATACATATATTTTAATGTTTTTTGGTCGGGTCTTTCGGGTCGGGTTTGATCGGGTCTTGATGGTATTTTTCATCATCTAGACCTGACCCGAGATCCATTGGGTTCAGTTCTGGTTCGGGTTTTTTCGAGTCGGTTCGGTTTTTCGGTTCTTAGTTCTAATTGTCATCCCTACTCCATTGGTTGTAAATGCACACCATCATTGTAATCCAAAATGACTAACTTATCAAAAATTGAACGAATCATTAATCTCTATGAGAACTCTAGCGTAAGCTATTCGAATAATTACCTTGAGTGAGTTTATCCATTTTAATATGGGTTTCAAGGGCCAAAGCTATTTGACTAATTCTCTCTTTGGACAAAACTCCATCTGAAGCCCAAGAAATTTTACCCATATTGGAATGGTTTTAAGAATATCTTTATTCAAACCAAGATCATAAACTCATCTCTTCATCATCGTTAATCCACAATTACAAAAAAAGGGTCCATCTTCTAATATCATAGTCGGATTTAGATTCAGACTTGATAGCTTAAAATTCGTTTTCTTTAGAATAAATTTGAAATGCACCATCTGGTTTTTAGAGTCTTTCCATGATAAAATATTGGTAACATGGTTTAGATCCTACAACATAAATAAATATAAAGTTATCCCATTATTTTATCGCTTCATTTTTTTGCCGTTGGGTCTGAAGGTGGGTAAAATTGCAATGGAATCAAAATAGAAATTTGCTCACCAAGAATAGATTGTTTCCATGATTTGACTAAAGGAGGTTTAATAATCGAGTCACTAGTTATATTCTGACTTCCAAGAGTAGGTGGATACTGACCATTATTAGAAGCGTTGATTTTTCTTCTTCTAAAACTAGAGTAATTTCGTTGAAATTGAGAAAATTTTGAAATGCTTGAAAAATCTGTATATTAGTGCAAGAACCAAAGTTCATTTTGTTAAATTTTACTCAATTTAATGCAAGAAATTTCTAACTTTTGATATATATGTTTTAAGTTTGAAGGAGAAAAGACAAAGAAGATGAAAATATGAGTAATTTAGTACAAGACACGGTGTATGTAAAATAATATATAGTGTTAAATAGTTTATTACTACTTTTGTAGTATGTTTAGCAATTTTTGGTACAAATAGAATCAACCTATCAAATTGTGAATATGAAGGCGAGATCCTATGATGAGGACCTATTACAAGAACTTTGCCTAGTGTACAGAGTTGGCCAAATCATTTTTGTTGACTTAACCCATTCACATTTAGGGTAAAATTATAAAGCACGAAAAACCCAACAATGGTATTATTATTAGGCATGTGTGATAAAAATTAAAGTACTATAGTGCTGGTAGAAACAAGTCATAAATGGGTCATAGAGGGGTCAAATTCAGGTTCAAGGGTCAAATGGGTTATAAGCAGGTCGGGTCAACCTAAGTATAAACAGGTTATAAACAGATAAAATTCAGGTTAGCGGGTCAACCCGAAACCCGCCCATTTATAAACGGGTCAAATTCGGGTTGACTCGAAATTGACCCACTAACTTAAATGGTCGGGTTAACCTGCTAATTTCCGTGTGGGTTTCGGATTGTGTTTCAGATCATGTAGGAAATTGGCAACCTTAATTGTGCTTGTTCGCAAAAAGAAGACTAAGAGTAAAGTGGAATCAACCAAATTTGCACCTTGAAGATTACATCTTTTGTTTCACATGTCTCATTAGATTAATATGGAAAGATCCTTTTCTTCTCTAGTATTAATTGGTAAGGAAAAATATATGTAGATTTAATATAATTAGTACTGTTGTTATATTCAATACTTGAAGTTTAAGAGATACCAATGCTCTTTCTTTTTTCAATCATTTTGTTTTTGATAAATGAAATGGAGCATAATGCTTAAATTTTTTTGGGTACGAACATAAATTAGTTTTTATTTATTATATGATAGACAATAAACTAAATTTTTTATAGAATTTAATTCTTCTTAGAGAAACATTTGTATGAAAATTACATATTTAGAAGATCGCATTAAGTTTAGATCCAATATTGATTTTGACTTAGCGTACGTGAAGTGCATGGAAAAATTAACAAAAGCTTACATGGTAGGCTTAATATCTAGCATTTAACAAAATGAAAAAGGGATGAATAACATACAATTTCTGTGATTCTAAACAGTAATTTTGACATGAAAATAAAGACCTAAATGATATGGATTACAATTTCTGTGATTCTTAAATGTTTTTATTTTTGGAAAATAATCTAAATCCCTAGAGTTTTTGAAATAACTTGTGTTGATTTGAAGATTTACATGTTTGTTTTTATATATTTGGTAAGAATTATGGAGTTAATTCTTTCATGAGCAAAGTAATTTGGATTCAAGATATATAGTTAATTTTTTTAATTGTATACTAATGATATGGACAGATTTTGATTTAGAACCATTTGTTAGTTCAAGGATGTTTTGGTGATAAAAACAAAAGGTATGACAGGTATCAGGCCCGACCCTAGCCATTTTGATGCCCTAGCTAGGTTTTGTAAAAGGCAACAGATCGTAGGGGAAAAATGGTTAAAGTTGATGCTTCCCAGCATCGAACCCGCGTCATAATGTACGTCTCCACTAGAGCTTACCAACTTGCCATAATATTCATTCGAAAAATTTCATTCTGGAAATATTCATATACAACTTGTTTCAACCTGTTACCCCCAAAACACCGCCTGTTGCCCCTCCGGCGTCGGCTGCCCTAGTCGGCGGGCCCTCCCGACCCCCTAGGCCGGGCCTGATAGGTATTGGTATAAAATATATTTACGATTGTATTTACAGTTATTACTAATTAATATATATATATATACACACACACACACACGAACAGGTGTTGATAATCAAGACCGTACAGTAACAAGATTATCCGTGATGCTGATCAAGACTGGTGATGCAAATCAAGACTCATGAGTTCAAGAATAATGAAAACATATATTAGAGTCTTAGTTATATATGCTAAAATTAGATTGCACCCATCTGATCTCTGTTTAAATGGTTTTCAAATAAGTTTTCAGATAAATTTCAATTTAATTTTCAAATGTTTTCCAAAATAATGTTTTCAAAGTATATATATTTTTAAGTGGATTTAAGATTTATGTTTAATATTTTTAAGTTTCAATATTCAATTCTGATTATATTTATATCTATTTTAATATTTGATATTATATCTATTTTTAGTTTTGATTATGCTTAATATTATATTTTTAGTCTTGTATTAATCTATGTTTGACACATTTTAGAGTTATATTTCTATTTTAATCTTTATTGTTTTAAATATCTATTTTGAATTTAAATTTACTTATATATATATTGGTTTTGATATTTATGTTTAAATTGTTTAAAAATTAAAAATTTCTTCACTAAATTTCTTTTGTATTTTTATGCTTAAAAACTCTCTTACTATGTATAATTGTTTCTAAAAATTTCAGGTACAATTATAGAGTTTTAGATTTTCCAAACAATCTATTTTTTATTTTTTTTTACACTATAGCATGTTGACATGCCAATAATGGGGTTGTTGACATTGAGCCCATTATTTTCAAATTTCAATTTTCAAAATTCAATTTTCAAAATAAAGTGTCTATTTGTCATATTCTTTCGCGAATGGACATGAACTTTATTTCTTTATAAATAGCAGTAGTTTCCAAACGAATTTTAATTTAATTTTTCTTCTTCTTCCCCCTCTTCTCTTCTCTTCTTCATTAATTCTCAACCAAATTCTACTCATACTCTACCAAATTCTCAAGTAAATCAAACCATTTCTACTTAGTTTTTGATTCTCTATCATCCCCTCCACACTCTCTCAAAACCAGAGTTATAGGGGTGTCGTAATCAAGATCAAGTTTGCAATCCATTGTAAAATCCTCTCAGATATACTTTAAATGGTGTGACTTGTTAGACCATAAATCAAGTTGGGTCTGATTGTACCCGGAAAGTATTGGGTGTGTCTTTGTTAGCCCAGAAATACAGGACTGATGCACCTAGAGGTAGAAATTCTGGAGGGTGTCTCCTTGTAGCCTTGAAATCAACGAGTGTAAAAGATTTCGAAGGTAGTAAAAATCCACGCAGACTTTGGAGCGGGACTGGATGTAGGGTAACTCTGAACTAGTATAAAATCCATCGTGCTCTTTCGTTTACTTTACTGTTTTTTATTGCTTTTGTTTTTATTCTATTTTCTGTGATCAATTTGCGATAGTTTGGATTCATACAAGTATAATTAAAGTAAAATAAAAAAGACACTTTTAAATTTCGCAAACACTATTCATCCCCCTCTTTATTGTTAGGTTTGTCCCAAGATCCACTTCCGTTGCACCCACAATTGATATCAGATCCTAGGTTTACAAAATTTTCATTATCTGATTTTTGAAAATACTAGTAGTGGCCACCAACACTGGTAATGGCAATACAATCACTAGTTAACTTGTAGAGGGGTCAATCCACTGTCAGACCACCACTTTTAAATGATAGTATTTACACTTATTGGGAGTGTAGCATGAAAATTTATTTACAATCTATAGGATTAGATATTTGGAATGTTACATAAACTGAGTACAATGAAACCCGGACTAATTAGTCAGAGTGAACCACTGATCAAAAGGCAGTTGCCAAAGTAACTCTAAATCCATGAATATATTGTTCTGTTCATTATATAATAATGAATTAAATAGGGTATTTGTCTGTAAGTCTACATATGATATTTGAAGAACATTGCAAGTTACACATGAAGGAACTAGTAAAGTTAAACAAACCAAGGTATACATGTTTAACAAATCAGTTTCAATTATTTAAGATGAATCCGAATGAGTCAGTATCTGATATGTATAGTAGATTTCAAGATATAGTTTATTCACTAATTGCTCTTGGAAAAAACTTTTCCGAGAAAGATCAAGTTAGAAAAATATAAAATTCACTTACACTGGTCGGGATGAAAAACACTTGCTATTGAAGATGCTAATGATATCAGTACTCTGAAAATAGAAGAACTAATTGGCAACTTATTGTCGTTTGAAGCTCAAATGTAGGGTAAAAGAGAAAGCAAGGTGGTTGAAAAGCGATCAATCACTTTTAATGCCATGATGGAAATATCAGACTCAGAAAACGATGATGAAGAGATTGCACTGATGACTAGAAACTTTCGGAAGTTCCTGAAATATAAAAAGATGAATAATTCAATTAGGAATGATAATAACTATCAAGAAAGCAGAAACGATTGTCAAACGAATGTTAGGTGCTATAACTGCAACAAACCAGGGCCTATGAAACGATTCTGTCTATATCCAGATAAATAAAAGGTCTCTTCTAATAACGATGTATCTAGAAAAAGAAAGAGAGAATATACAACACCATTGGATGATTCACATTCAGAAACATCATCAAGTGAAAATGATTCAAATACTAAAACAACAAATATGTGTTTCACGGTAATTATCAGTCAGACAAGAATAAAAAATGATCTAAAAAAGGTATGTGTTTATATTAATTTTTTGATTTCATATGGTTTCTTTAGTTGCTTTGATTGGTTGCTTGATTTGGATGCTTTTTAAGGTAAATAAATTTTTGAATTTTAAATTTCAAAAATTATAATATAATATTATTTTAAACTGTAAAATTTCAATTATATATGTATATATATATATATATTTCTATAGAATCTAGGAATAATCAAATAAACATGTGTGTAATCAATTAGGTAGACAAATAGACAAAAGTTAAAAAGTAGTGTTCCCTAGTTTCAGTAGGTATGTCAACATACCTACTCTCACCATGTCGACATACTAATAGAAATAAGTGAATTAAATTTCAAACTTTTCCACCATCTTTTCAAAAACTTCTATGTCATTACTAAACACTTTTTGACCAGAAGAATCCATCTATTCAATCTCTATATATTTATTTCATATCTATTCATCCAAGTCACTTCATTTTAAATTTCAGAACTTTCTTTATACACTTTTGTCTCTTTAAAACTATCATCGATGGCTTCATCATCCTTAACACCAAAACTATGAGGCTGTCCAGGGAAACTAAGGCCTTCTTATTTCATGATCAAAAAGTTATTCAAATTTATATCTCCTATTTGAATTTTGGCAAAATTCAACTTGAAAGATTTGTGGTTTACTCTGATTTTTGTTCTTATGAAATCGATTCTCTTTTCGAAAATTGTGGTGCTCTTAACTTAGTTTATTCTCTTCAAAATAATTTTGTTTGTTTTCCAATTCTTAGTAAACTATTTTATCCAAATTTAAAATGGAATGAAGATGAAATTTGGAGTAGTGTCAAAGGAACACAAATCATTTTGAATTGTGAGATTTTGGGTGATATTCTTAATTGTAGATTTACTAGCTTGGATCTGTCTACATTTCAAATCGATGAACATGATAGAGAAACCTTCATTATCTTTTTGAAAACAATGAATACTAAGATTTTATCAATCGCTATTTCCGTCCAATAGCAAGAATAGTAAATCTTATTTCACAACAAACCATCACACCAAGATCAGGAAGTTACAACAATCCAACTTCTAATTTGTGTAAAGCTCCTTGTGCTATTTTTGGCCACTATAACATTAACTGAGCATATGTTATTTTGGGTGAATTTCATCCCAGTCATCTTTCAAATCGTGAAAACTCTCCTTTTCATTATGTTTATCTTACACAAATCTTTGCTTATATTGGCGTTGATTTCAAAGGAGAAGGATACGTTTAAATAAAACATTTCATTCAAGCCAATACTGCTCTTATGCAAATTCCTTTAATCTTCGGATCTTATGAAACTCTTACCGAAAAGGAAGCAAGATTAGCTTTTGAGGAAGAGGTAGAAATGGAAGAAGGAAAAGGAGAAGGAATGGAAATAAAAGAGCAGGAGGAAGAAAAGGAGGATACTTCTTTGGAGAATATTGAGTTTCCACCATATCCAAACAACAAAACTCTCCTTAGAAACCAAAAGAAAGCCATCTTAGAAACCAAAAGAAAGTCGTTGAGAATCAAAAGAAGTTTAAGAGGTTCATAAGTAAGAAATTTGAAATTTTTTCAAGCAGAATGGATAAATTATTTAGGTAGATTAGTCGTAAACTTGGTCTGTCATCATCATCCTCAACTGAATCCTTTTAGAGTATCTAGTAGTAGTTTCTAAGTTGTTTCTAGTTTTCAGGCATTGTATCTTTAATTTTCTATGTCTATTGTAATCTTTATCGAGTATTGAGGGAATTTCCAGTGTGTTATGTCTTTTGATATCAACATAGTCCCTGGAAATTGACAAAACTATTCATAGTATCTCAAAATTTCAAAATAAATCAAAACCAAAAAATTTATATTATATATATTGGCATATCCAAAATCACCAGGTTGACATAAACTTATATATTTTGAAATTTCAACAACTAACTCATGTCCTCCTAATTTAAATTATTTTAAACTCCTATAAATACCCATTTCAACCAGAATATCAAATCAAAACTTCATTATCTTCTTCCTTATTCATCTCTTATCCAAAAAAAATTATTTACATCCCAATTCGTAGTCTACCCGAAATCGTATAGCAAACTCTCGAATCTTTCAAAAATATTCTCTCATTCATCCTCCGAAATCAAAGGCATTTAGAATTAAGGCAAATGCAAATGATGAAGGAGAAGAAAAAGCATTTTGATGCTCTTCGATGGATTATATCCTCCTTAACCAAAGATGAACCAAGTCAAAGCCCAAAATGTTGTAGCGACCCAACAAAAATTCGTTACTCGAATTTCGACAATAATACATTATCCCGTATTACTTGCCAAAATCCAAGTTTCGAAAACACTAGATAATTAATAGAAAGAAATTAGATGGTGAGAAAATAAAGGAAGAAATATTATAATATAAGAAGAAGAAGAAGATCAACAACACAGAGTCTCACATTGTAGCGGAATAAATATATTAAGAAGTAAATCTTTATAAAGAACTTTGTATAAATACTTACATTCAGCAGAGTACAACAGTCAACCAGTATATATGGACGGTTATAACAACATGTCCTCATATACAACATACAGCGGAATAAATACTATACGTCCAGGCTTCTCCAACATGTCTTCTAAAGTTCATTGCATCTTAACCTGATCATGTAAAAACTCGGTCTGACCCGAGCATTGCAAACACCATAGATCAATCTGGTGAACCAACATGAGAAAACTCATTAAGTTTAAGTAACATCCAACTTGCTTAACTTTAGAAAATCCCTTGAAAGAGAAGGATAATTGTAAGACCAGTCCACACATAAACACGGACGGTTTTTACCTTACGATAACCCAAAATATTTTTGATATATAAAACCAGGTGATATTGTAATAATGTCTATCAAACCACAAATAATTAACCATTTAGCAGAATGCTTGCATCTCATGCCCTACGTACATAGTATATAACCAGAAACCGCAGGGCGCTAGATTTCCAACTATGACAAGGTATGGGACGACCTTTCTAAAGTGTACCTCTAGAGAGCAATATACTAGGGTTCAACAAGAACATTTTGCAACCCGGCCGCATATGACCGACCACTCATTCCGCTTAAGTGTATCAAATATATTGTCACCCACGGTTAGATCCAACATAACCGTTTCCCAAGAGATACAGAAGTGATAAAAGAACAAAAAAATTCTCTAGATGGTGACAATATACCCTAATGGTAATGACCCACATAGCCACGCTGTAACAACCCTGGTTTTCAAAACCAGTTTAAAATTTATTTTTAATTGATTTGAATGGAAATTAAATATTTTAAATGATTTATTTTGAGCTTAAACGACTTAGAATTTATTTAAAATGAAGTTAGAATGTATAAATTTAAAATTTAATTAAAACGAGCTCGTATTATCGCGGTAGTTTGAAAATTTAGTTTTAAATTTCAATTGAATGTACATAATTCAATATAAGTCAGATTTCATTAAAATAAGAAACATTAGGATCTAATTAATATTATCTTTTTAACGAATATGAAAATTGAGATTTCATTTTATACATTTGTAAGTTATGTGCAAATTAAAATTTCAAATAGTCGCTACAGAATTTAATAATATTTTAATATTATATAAGCCCTTAAAAATAGCCATTTTGCATACAACCTCCGTTTTCGATGAAACCAATTTGTTGGAACCGGAATATTAAATTGTTGCAAGATTCCAAATTTCGTAATTTTTGGAGTTAGTATGTGGTCATAGCAAATTAAAACATATGTTGAAAATTAATTTTCAATGTTATATTGATTTATATTTTAATTTTGATGAAAACTGATCAAGACAATCGAATTAGCTTACAAACCCTATTCCATTTAGTCCAAAATGGGGGTATTTGGGTAAGGGCAATGTTCGTTGGGATTCATTTGGAGTTCGGACGTGAAAATTCCAACGTTAAACTAATTAGGGAATAAAATAATAATATTACATATAAATATATATATATAACCCCCCTAAAAATCGAAACCTTATTTCCCATTTGAGGATTCTGCGCCGCCACTCTCCCTTATTTAGTGGTTGGGTGCTTAAAGACAAATCGGTTAATCACGTTCAAATTAACATGAATTAATTTATGATTTCTACATGAAAGTTAAAGAGATTTGTGTGATCTTTAATTTCATACAGGCAAGATCATTTTTCATGGACTATTTTGTGAGTATTCGTGGCTTGAAGGTGGCGCGTTTAAGAGGGAATTGCGAGCAGATGGAGGCATCGAGCGCGGCGGTGCTCCTAGCGTTAGCGGACATGGTGAATGGCTACACAGTGATGGGGTTTGGTCGTTGTATGATCATCTCGATCGACGTGCGTGGGTGATTGTTTGAGGACGACAAGGGTTGAGTGGGTTACATGAAAGAACGAAGGGTAAAGATGAAGTATTAGAGATAATATTAGGTTAGTTATATTCATTAATTACCTTAATTAATTAATTAATGTAGTTAAAGTTTAAAGGGCCATAACTTTGGTAAATGATGTCGGAATTTGGTAAATTCATATGGTTGCAATCGTCCTAGCTAGAATTACGCGATGGATCAAACTTGGACAGAAATGGAAGCTATTGGAATTTTTGATAAAAATAAATGCCTGTTTAATTTTGTTAAAAAAATCGTTTTAATAACGATTTAACCGATCGATGTGAGAGCCCTCTCACTCAACTAATTTGAACAGTTATTTATTTTTATAACTGAATATATATTGACTGCCTGTACTTATTTGATATTTGATTTAATTATCACAAATTATTATACGATATACGGTAGCTCACATCACAGTTGTTTGCAAACAGATGGATGAATATATGATTATTTGTTAATGATTTGAATGAGATTTTGAAATAATTAACATGTTAAAACGATGTAAGATTAACTGTGGTAGTTGAAATTGGATTAAATATCCATTTACATGTAAACCGACTTGTTTATGTTCACCCATTTTAAGTTATATCGATTGGAATGAATAAATAATTTATAAACTAATTATTTATTCGTTGAAAACCCCACAGGGGTATAAGGATAATATTTGATTCACACTAATCCCAAGTGTTTAGATTGGATGTAAATCGGTTGATTGACATACCGTTATAAGCATTATTTAATTATTTAATGCTAATACAGTTGTAGATGCACTCTGGATGTGAATTGGATGTTTAATAATTGTTTATAGTTATTGTAGAATATATGTGATATATGAAATCCATATAAATAAAATTATATGGTAATGGTTGAATCTCAATTCAATCCAAAATAAAAAAAAAATTTAATATAATATTCAATGAAGAATTGAAGTTTGATTTTGATGTCCGATTTTGGATGGACACGAAGATTATAAAATTATATGGATATCGAGAAGATTTGATTTCAAAATCTGATATTTTGAAAATTTTATTATTTTAATATTATAATAATATGGGATGTTCAATTTTGATTTAATATTGAAGTGGAAGTTAAAATCGTTTTTAAACGAATTTATAAACGTTTATATAATACATTTTGAATAGAAACCGAATTTATCTATTATATAATATAATGACCTAATACGAAGATATTTGATTTTAAAAGAAAAAGGTTGAAATACGATTTCAAATGGTAGTTGAGAATAATTTATAATATTTATAAATTATTTTGGAGATGTTTTCGATTTTAATTTAATTATAAATCGAATTCGGGATTGAATAGAATGCGTCGCGCAGCGATAGTTCGCGAACGTCAACACGTAACATCGAATTGACGTAAAGGGATATTTGATCGTCGGATTTTCCCAAACCGGAACCGTTGGGTTTGTATCGAAAAGATATTTCAAATGAATATAAGGGATTTAATGTAACGAACTGGGATTTTCGACTCCGAAAATCAACACAAACTACCATGTTGACTATTCAGACATCGGAAATACCTGATCATTAACAGAAAGAAGTTAGAGGGTGAGAATAGATAAGATAGAAAATTAGAATAGGAGAAGAAGAAGATCACTACAGAACAGAATCAGAGTAATACGAATCTCACAGCGGAACGAATAAAATATAATACATAACATAACTTTACAATAAAACAGTATAATAACATTATCAGAGTACAACACTTATACACAGCGGAAATAACAATAGCTATAAAATCCTGAAGCCTCCTGCTTCAAGCTCCTCCAAGCATATCTGTAAAGACCTGAACTACTTGACTGCCCGTACAAATTTGGGCACCCAAGAGTTTAGGGGGAAAACAAAACAAAATAAACTCTGGGTCAGTCATGGGACTGGTGTGAGTAAACTCAAATTATTTGGTTTAACTTTTCAAAACCCTTTTCAAAAGAAAAGATAATCGTAAGACCAATCCACACATAAACACGGACGGTTTTTACCTTACGATAACCAAAAACACCTTCGAAATCAATACTTCTCTTGATATTATAATAATGCCTAATCACAAGTAATTAGAATCTAGCAGAATGCTTGCATCTCACGTTCCACATATATAGTATACAAATAAAACCGCGGGCGCTTATTGGAGATTGGATTCCGACTATGACAAGGTATGGGACCACCTGCCGATAGTGTATCTCTAGAGGCAAATACACTGGGTTCAACGAGAACGTCTTGCAACCCGGCCCTCACATGACCGACCACTCATTTTGCTTGAGTGTATCGAATGTATATCACCAACGGTTGGGAGCTACCCACCGTTTCCCGAAAAGGGACAGCATCGATAATAGATAAATAATGAATTAGATTTTCTCTAGATAGGCGATATACACCGTAATGGGAGCGACCCACTTAGCCATGCTGGCTGCCCGATTTCTGTCATTTCCCGGTTGATAAGGCTTGAGGTCAAAACGTATCCTTTGTATACCTGACCACCATTCTCTTTGAATGCCACATCGTCATACCCGCCAAATCACAAATTGATTTCCTCAAAAAAATACCACGGGCATAAAGCTAAGAGAAACGAATTCCTTCGCCACCAAACGTAAGTACGTTTGCAGAGATCAACTTACGCGATCCGTTAGATATACTATGTCAGACATTCGTCCATTCACGTTTGTCCTGGGACTGGACAAGCCGAAGGCACTATTCTGTAAACAGGATAGCCCTTGTTTAACTCCGTCTTCAAATATTTTCATCATAATTGATCGCACGCCAACGTCCATACAGAGTGGTTTTCAGATGATGAATCTGATCCCGGTCTCTCTGTATTGACGACGGAAAAATGGTCAAAAACTTCGATAGTCGGTGATTTAACTATCAAAGAAAAACAGGGGTGCAAAAAACGATATTATTTCCAAATGGAAATTCTATCGATCAATCATCATTCAAAGGTTTATTTCTTTTAATTAAATTATCATTAATTTATCCATTTTCCCTTTCTATCGTAAATTCTTAATTTCTAAATTCGGAAAAAACATACTTTATAAATCACTTGGACCACGTCACCATACTTATATTTCTTATTTCCTATATTGGAAAACATTTCTGGTCCTTATTTGGAAAACTTTTCCAAACTCCTTCATTTGATTTAAACCGATGTTTAAATAAAACATCATTAAGCCAATTCAAACAATTTCACTCATTAACTAAATTCACTTAATCAACCTTCACTATCTAACTTTAACCATTTCTTAGTTAAAAACGAAGTCAATCAAGTTGGGGTATAACAACCTCTCAGACCTTAACTGAACAACATTTCTAACTTCGAAATAGACAAAGTTCACCTTTCAAATCTTTAACAAACTTCCTTACGTAACTCTCGGATTCTATTTACAAACCCACTTCTTTATTTTAAAACCTTGATTATAACTATAGCATTATAATCCCTTCTTCCTAAATATCTACTTTCAAAATATAACTTTTATTCCTTAATTTAACTAAATAACTAAACCACTAATTTATTAATAAATAAGTAAACCTTGATTAACCGGAAGGTTAATATTACTTTCTTGAATTCGATATAATCGAATTCAATGTACAATTCTCTTTTTCGAACAATCTCTATTCGATAGCTCTTTTTCGAATAAACTATATTCGATAACTCCTTCTTCGAATGATTTACATTCGATCAACTTTCTACGAATGATTTACATTCAATTAATCTCCTTTCGAATAAACTATATTCGATTAACTTCTTTAATTTTATTTGAATAAACTATTTCGAATAACTCCATTGGATTAACTCGGTTTGATTAACTCATTTTGACTAACTCAACTTGATTAACTTACTGGATTAACTTACCTGATTAACTCAACTTGACTAACTTAACATATTTAACTCCTATTGAATAACTAATATTCGAATAACTATGTCTGTTTAACTTTATTTCGAATGGCTAATATTCGATTTAACTCCATTCGCTTGACTATAGATCGCAACGATCACAATGGTTACGCCTGATTCCCTCAGGAAACACCCGACCGTCGTAGGCTATCTGCAGCCCTACGAATTACGCTAGCAGTCGTACAAAATGGCAACACATCCTAAATAACTATGTTTGACTAACTCTATCTCAAATAACTATATTCGATCAATTCTAATTGAATAACTAATATTCAATAAATCCTAATTCGATTAACTATGTTCAGTTTACTCTAATTCGATTAATTCTAACTCTAATCGATTTACTCTAGCTGGTTAACTCTAACTGATTAACTCTAATTGATTAACTCCTTTGATTAACTCTATGTTTATTTAGTTTCAAATATCGATGTTGAAATCGATTCTTATTTCTCTATATAAGTTCTGACTTATATATTCTATTTATCCAATGATAAACATCTTATTTAATTTATAAAATATTATTTATAAATTTATCTTCTCAATCTATCTGTTAGAATAGATTCTATTTAAAATCTTTGCTTTAAATCCATATCATGTTGTATCCATATGCGAAGCACGGGTCTAAACATTTCAAATGTAAAATGCTCCTTTTATACAATTCTAGTCACTTTTCAAGTATTTCCTTTTGTAATCTATTTATTTACAAAATAAATCCGCTTTTGATAATTCTATTTATTTTATAAAATATTTTCTATTTATAAAATCTATTGATTTTATAAGTAATTCCTTTTATAATCTAACTATTCCCTTTAAACATACTTCCCCTTTCTATTCTATTTATTTTTCAAATAAATATTCCTTTTCAATTAAATTTGTAAATAGTTTACAAATATTTCTTTTCAATTCTATCTATTTGATTAACAAAAAATTATTCCTTTTTAATCTATTTTTTTTCTAAATAAAGGGTTTTCTTTTTATAAAATCTTTGATTTTATAAATATTTCTTTTTCAATATAACATTGAAAATTTCCTTTTAAACATTCCAGTATTCCCTATGGTATTTAACGTACCATATAACAATGATTGGTATCATTCCAACATATAAAATCAACAATAGAGTTCATATCACATCATATAACACAACATATGAAAAACAGTAAAATAAATGTTGAGGAACCCAGTTGGGTCCCTCCGACCTGTTTCCCTGCATCCACAGATGTTAAACAATAAAATTAACATCAATATCATCCTACTATGAAATATTCTGCTAAACAGAATCAATATTTTGATTAACGATTTATATCTATATCGTTATCTATATTTTCAATCAACTGACTAGCAGTTCAACCAAACAGCCAACATACAGCAAACACCCATCATTTATAAATTCTAAAAATATTTTATAAAAATATAAACTGAGCAGAGTTAGTGAGATTACTCACCTTTCGCGTTAACCGTTAAATAACTATTTGCGTTAGTTGACTCTGATCAGACAATTTATTTTGCCATAAATTGTAACAAGCTCGAATCCACTCCCAGTCAGTTCCATGTTGTAGTCGCTGTCCATACGATCCCAGCGGATCTTGTTTCGTGAAATTCTGATCATGTATGAATAAGATATGACTTATACAAGTTTATACATTATTTCGATTAAATAAAACTTAAAACCTAAATATTTAATTTGGGCCTTAGCTTTTTATTCCGACCCATCACCCTTAACAGACCTGCTCCGCTACAATCCATCTTCCTCCACGAATTAGAACCCGAACTCTAGCTCCAGTATCATAACGCAAGAAACATGGGTATTTCTTCCACCTTTACTCCATTCGTTCTTCCCTAAAAACCCAAACTAAACATACCATTAACTTCCTCTTCGACTCCTCTACACACCCGTACCCATTTTGTCTCACTCGCACCTCACAACCCCATCCCGTCGACATCCCTTCTCTACGATATTGAGGATCGAACTCCTCCTCTGTGGCGCCAGCAGGTGCGCCACGCTCCGACGAGCTCGATCCCAGCCTCCTATCCATCTCCGATCCCTCTTATCTCCAGAAAACCTCTATAAATTCGAACCCTAACCCAACGCTGTACAACATTCAGCGTCCCCAAGAAAGTTCGAACCACCCATTGTATATATCCAGTCGAAGAGGATGCTTCCAGGATTCCTAATGTACACTCTTTTGATTTTAGAAATTTACTTTGATTTTCTATATTTTCTTTGAAGTTGTTTTTCTTCACGTTTGAAGAGAGTTTGAGGCGGCCTATATTTTGTTGATCGTAGAGAGAAAAGACTTAGGGTTAGAGAGAAAGTGAGGGTATTTATAGAATTTTTTATAATATTTTTATATTAATTTCTAAGCAACCGTTAACTGTATTTGTCCTCTAAAATTTCTGTGATCACATACGGTACCCAAAAATCACCAAACTGGACATACTACTAGAGTTTGTCATCACGGACCCAACGAAACTGGTTTCATCGAATTCCGACTCCGTTTGCTCACATAGAATATTTTTAACTGTCAAAATACTGTCTGTTTTTCACTCTAAAAATCCGTACGGCCACACGGTGACTCTAAAAATCACCAAACTTGGAATCTAACAATAATTTGATGTTGCGGATCCAACAAAATTAGCTTCGTCGGATTCCGAGGTCGTTTTCAAAAGTGGCTATTTTTAAAGCTCTAAATAACCCATTTAAATATATAAATATAATTAAATTAAATATTAATAAATTAATATTATCGTATATATTCACAATAGAATACCATACAGCTCCACTGGATTTTACAACTCGATATTCAAATCCCGGTTGAATCGATATTCAATTTATATTAAAAAAAAATCCTTTTATAATATAAATATATATTTATAAATTTCAAAGGAATTCCATAGCGACTTTTCTAAAATTTGATTTGGACATAAATAAAAATCTACGCAATGAAATCTCGATTTTTCTCTTCCATTAGAAAAATATACTTCACCAGCTCCTAACGTTTCTTGTTTCACAGAAATCTGATTTAAAACGAATCTTGTACATTCAGTTGAAGTTCAAATCGCCAAATAGCGAACTGTCGTGCCGTTTCACGCACGATTATAATTATATTATAATTATACGTTCAAAATGCCGTTCAAATAATATATTCGTTATTCTAATACAATTCTAAACTGAATTAAATATCACCGATGATCCAATTCACACCATCTTGTGAATTCCACTATTTCTTACTATTTCAGAAATTAAATACATTATTATATTATTTATTTTAATTAAATATTCAAAAATATTTAATTTACGACCTTTTAACATTCTAATTCATATTTTAAATAATTAAATAAATAAATTATTATACTGTAGAAATGTGGGTCGTTACATTTAAAGAGTTAGATTTTAAAATATGACCAAATCAATTTTGGAAAAGGTCGCTATGGATGTAGTTCACTGGCCGATTTTGAAAACCAACTGTAAGGGCCTTAATAAAATAAATAACAATATGAATAAATTATGTAAAATCATAATAAATGATTTGGAAAGATTTTGTATGAAATACTCCAAGTTTGAGAAGATATTTTTATCTGAATGAACCAGTTAACAACTAGAGTAAATAACTGAAAGGGACTGAAATGGTTTTAATATAACCAGAGTTTATCAATATATAAATTGGATGAGAATCGAATGGAAATTATCTTCGGATATTTCGATATTGGATTCCGTGATTACACATATATCATTAAGGAATTCGGAAGATATAGATATCGTTATTCCCAATACGATATCTATTGATTTCAGAACTTGATGTTGAATATAAGTCTAGATGATTTCTATTCAGAGCCTTATATTTAATATCAAATTGGATTTTGGGTTTTTCCTGAATGATGTCTTCAATAACACTGTTCTTAAACCCAGTTTAGAATAAAATAAATCCTTTAACTAAGATTAAAGAAGTTCTCCAAATAATTTAATTGGAATAGAATTAAAGGTGATTTTGGGTTCATTATGAACGATGTTTTAAATAACATTAGTTTTTAAACTCGGTTAATAGTAAAATTATGGTTTGGAATTTATAAGTCTTTTAGTTAAGATTTAACGAAATTAATCCAACGAGAAGTTTTCCAATTTAATACATTAAATTGGAATTGAATAGAAGTCGATTTAATGATAATCGAGATGAGCTTCTATGAAGGAAGACCATTACTATTTATGGAATTTAAAAGACTTTTCTGTTATCCCATTTATCGTATTAGTCTGATATGGAAATTGATATTGATTGCAGTTAATCTGATTTCCGTGGAGGTTCCATTTTAATGGAAGATGATTTTGGGTTTATCGTGAGCGATGTTTTTAAATGACATTCATTCTTTAACCCAGTTAAAGATAGGATTAATTTTCCTAAAAATTGAATAATCATTAAATGATGATTTTTGAAAATTAAAACTAAGATGGGGTTTTTATGAATTTTTAATTAGATTGAAACGTGAATGAGGTAATTAAATTTACCAAATTCAAGAAATATTCGAGATGGAGTACCACCAGTTTTACTCCATGCGATAGTTAAATCTTTAATATGACTTAAAACGGTAAATGGTAATTAAATTTACCGATAACAGTTGGTTTTAGGTATGGAGTACTACTAGTTCTGCTCCATGATATGAATAGTTGTGTAACGACCCAGAAAATCTGAACCAATTTAAATTTTTTTTATTGGCTAAAATAATGGATTTTAAATATTTAAAATAAATATTTTAAATAATAGAGATGAAAAATGAGTTTTAATCGACAATTGAAAACGAATATAATTAATTCTATTTATAAACAAGGCCTGAAATGGCGCTGTAGTTTCAAAAATTGAATTCAAACTTTGTCGGACTGTACCGGGTGCAAAACAAAGCAGATTTGAGCGAAACCAAAAATATTTAAATCTGTTAGTGAATACCTTTCTAACGAATCTGAAAAATCGAATTTTCATAGCGGAAAGTAAAAGTTATGGCCAAATGAATTTTCAGAAAGGTCGCTATGGAATTTATATAGCCCGTGAAATCGGCCATTTTGCAAACGACCTCGGAATTTGACGAAACCACTTTTGTTGGATCCGGGATGTGAAGTTATTGCTAGGTTTCAAATTTCATAATTTTTGAAGCTAGTATGTGAGCGTGGCAAAGGAAAACGTGTTTTGGTCAATTATAGTTAAATTGGATCGACCAAAAATGGGCCTTTTTGCAAACGGTCTCAGAATTCAACGAAACTAGTTTTGTTGGGACCGTATCGTCAAAACATAGCCAGATTTATTTTTCTGGAATTTTTCGAATCAGTTTGTGGCCCTGGCAAATTGAAATGTACGTTCAAATCGAATATTGAATGTTATATATTTTAAATTGAATGGAAACTGACTGAAACAGTCGAATGGGCCTACGAAACATATCCCATTGTGTTTGGAATGGGGGTAAAACGCTAAGGGCGACAGTCGTTGGGTTTCGATTGGTGGTCGTGTCAGAAAACCCCTTTAAAACCCACCGACCAATCAGATTTTTTTTTTTATATAAAAAAAGGATAAAATACTTTTCTCTCTCCCCGATTATACGGCGGCAGCAGCTCGAATCTTCTCTCCTCTTTTCTGGCTAATCCACGCAACGAAACACCTCCACCCAGTTAAGGTTTTTGTAGATCTCCCCGAGAGCTTCACATCCATAGCTGGTACGCCACCCCTCGTCGCGCCATCAGCGAGATCTCCTCCTCCAAAGTCGCTCCGTTCGCGGCCGATTTTCTCTTCCTCGCCGCCGCCGAGTTCGCCGCCGTCAGGGGTGCAGGCACGCCTCTCCAAGCTCGTCGACGTGGTTTAGGCTGATCGGCATATCGTGCTTCGGATTGTGAGAAAAGATCAAACCTAGTTTTGAACCATATTGAAAGGTATACGGCCAAATTTATTTTCAACAGTTTTAACACCTTTAAACCTTTGCAAACTTTGAAATATCATATCTTTTTGCTGTGTTATCGAAATTCAGTGAAACAAGAGACAGTGGACTCGTGTGGACGTCTTCTACATTTTAGAAGAGACCGCATATTTTTCTGAGCCTTCTGCTAATTTTGGTGGAGTGGAACCCAAGGTGAGATTTCTAATTTATAAACGATATGGAAAACGACGATGTATAAATTTCATAGTCGATGTATGAGTTATATAAGCGTTGTACACCTCATGTATAAGCGTTGTATAAGTTGTACGTTTGATGTATAAGTTGTATATGCATTGTAAAAATTATATATGTGTTGAAATAGAAGTGAAATGCTATATATATATAAATATATAAATATATATATATATATATATATACGCCCCTCGTCCACAAACCATGGACGATATTTATTGGTTGTGATTGGTGTGAAAATTGATTGATAGCGAATGGTTGATTGGAATTGTTTGTGGTTGATATTGATATTGATTGATTGTGGTTGAAAAATACCCGTTTGTGGTTGAGAAATATTTGGTTGAAACCACATAGGATTAGTTTGTGGAAACGAAATAAATATACATGCCGCCTGCGTGCGAACTAGATGCATGATTCCCCATTGTCAAAAACCGCGAGGTTTTAAGGTAGAGCGAGGAGCCGTACTAGGGACGGTCCTGGTTTTTAACTACCCTGCCGTTGTGCTGCCGAAATTTTGAATAATATTCATGTGTTTGAATTATTTTCATTTGTTGAAACTATATTTATTCGTTGAATAGAAAGCTTTCATGTGTTGAATCGATATTCATTCGTTGGATAGAAATTCATGTGTTGAATGGTATTCGTGTTTTAAATATAAAAATCACATTTTTAATGATATATATAAACTATAGAAAACCTTCATGTGTTGAATCGATATTCATTCGTTGGATAGAAATTCATGTATTGAATGGTATTCGTGTTTTAAATATAAAAATCACATTTTTGTCGATATATAGAAACTATAGAAAACCTTCATGTGTTGAATCGATATTCATTCGTTGGATAGAAATTCATGTGTTGAATGGTATTCGTGTTTTAAATATAAAAATCACATTTTTATCGATATATAGAAACTATAGAAAACCTTCATGTGTTGAATCGAAATTCATTCGTTGAATTGAAATTCATGTGTTGAGTGGTATTCATATTTTGAAATAAATTGTTTTATAATAAAAATCATATTTTTATCATCTATATGAACTATATAAAATAGTCGTGTTTTGAAATAAATTGTTTTATAATAAAAATCATATTTTTATCATCTATATGAACTATATAAAATAGTCGTGTTTTGAAATAAATCATTTTGTAATAAAAATCATATTTTTATCATCTATATGAACTATATAAAATAGTCGTGTTTTGAAATAAATTGTTTTATAATAAAAATCCTATTTTTATCACCTATATGAAATATATAAAATAACCGTGTTTTGAAATAAATTGTTTTACATTAAAAATCACATTTTTATTATATACATGAATTGGTAAAAATAGTGAAGTGTTGAAATAGAAGCCAGTTAGATAAAAATATCATTTTTATCAAATGTATGAAAAGAATATAGCTTTGAAATCGAAGAATCGATATACATATATAAATGGAATTAAAATATATCGAATAACGGTGCTGCAGTTCGTATTTTGAAACCGTGATTTCAAACGATTATACCGGGAGATCCGACCATCGGATTTTCCTGAAATCGCAACCGTTGGGTTCACTTTGGAAATATCTTTCCAATGGCACCAACTTTGTAAAAATCCAACGGTTGGATTGTCTGGAATGTTTAATTCAAATTTGAAGAAAAACAGCGCCAGAATCGATTATATATATATAATTATATTTAATCGAATAACGACGCTGTAGTTCGTATTTTGAAATCGAAACTTCAAACGATAATACCGGGAGATCCGACCGTCGGAATTTCCCGAAACTGGAACCGTTGGATTCGTTTTGAAAAGATCTTTCTAATGATGTAAATTTTGTGAAGATCCAATGGTTAGAATTCAGAGATGTATAAATCAAATCTGAAGAAAAACAGCGCCACGGCCGCGTTATGGCCCGAAGCGTCGTTTTGAATAAATTGGCTATTTTAAAATAAATAAAAATAACGATAATTCATTATAAAATATTATAAACGATATGGATGTGAAATTTAGAAATTAACTGAAGGTTGGCTAAGTCAAATGGTTTCTTGGGTATTGATCTGATGTTGGTTTCGGCCTTTGGGGTTAATATTTGGGAAATCGCTCTCTTACTGGTTGACGGTTAGTGACTAATGAATTGAAATGATGCGTGTGTATGTTAGTATTGCACTTGTTTATTATATACGTGAGTTGCTCAGAAAGACCGGGTTTATCCCATTCTGAGTAACTGAATCGACGATAAGAAATCGAAGATGAAGACGGTGGTCGAAGACCGGAGATCTTCACCTCGTTTGGATGGTAACCGAGGTCCTGATTGGGAGGCATCCCGAAATATGGATAATGAGTGGTGATCGTCCAGACGTACGTGGTGGTCGATGAGTTTGCGAGGTATATAGTGCCTCCGGTTTCGTTCAGACCCAGAACGGACTTGCAAATGGACAGTGTGTCTGACATTGGAATTTATTCTGTGTGATTGGTAGCCATCAGTTGCATGGTGTGAATTGCCTGTGTGGCGTGCTAAGATGCATTGATCAGGGCTTCTGTTGAAAAGAAAAGTCTTGTGGAGATGATCAAAGCACCGCCTGTGAGGCATAGCTTTGTGTATAACGTGAAATCGCGAGCCTCACACCCCGGTATGAACTAGAAACGGGAGAAAGGACCTCAGGGAGGGCCTGCGTTTCCTCCTAGCTAGAAGTGGCGTCAGTGGTTTTACACGCCCTGATGAGTTTGACTTATGTGGTTGTTGCTGTTGCGAGGCGCCTCGGTTAGATCGGACGATCCGGGTCCGATGGAGTCATTTGTTGGCTCGCTTACGCCCCAAAGGGCGGCGAAACGTAGTGCTCAGGCATTTTAATCCACTCCGTGTGGACCGGCCCTGTCGCTCCAAGGGTCGATGCGTTCTGATCCTGAGGCTCGGGCTAGGCAGCCTCGAATTCGGTAAGGACTATCTTTTGCCTTGGTTCATGACGGAAATCCAATTTCCAAATACGTGACTGTGCGGTTTCGATTGTATACCTATATATGGCGACATAGTGGTATGGGGCATTAATGCCGTCTATGATTGATAGTTATGATTTGAAATTGTTTTCAAAACATATAAACACTAGCAATAATATCAAATGCCTTTGTTTTATTCGTCAAGCATATTTTGGCCGTTATAAGGTAAAAACTCTATCCTCCGGTTTGCGTTGCATTGTGTGATGGGAACTGATTCTTATAATGGCTTCATTTTTATAAAAAGCATAGCATTGGTTAAATGAATGATTTGTTTTAAAGCACTGGCAATCCAATGGAGTAAACCCATTCCACGAAAGTGGCGTGGTCCTGTGATTAGCCATATTATAAATGTGTTGAGTAGATTTCTCATACCAGTCCCATGACTGACTCGTAGTTTGTTTCACTTTCAAACTCGGGTGCTCCTTTTTCTACACGGGCAGCCTTGTATTCAGGTTTAGCTGGCTGTTTCTGGATAGCTGGAGCTGAAGATGGATTCTATCACTTATCTATTTTATGCTGTTCAGCTCCTATTGTACATATTTTGTTTGTTTTCCGCTGTAGACATTTATGTATAGCTGAACTATATTTGTTCTAAGTATGATCCTGTATACTGTGTAACTCTGATGATTATTTTTATCCAGTATATTCTTTTGTGCATTATCTGGCGTATTTATTTATTTCTATTATGCTATTATCTGTTTTATGTGTTATATTCCAAGGATTACCCTTGCCACCGACAGTACGGGGTTTGGGGATGTCTCATTTGGTATCAGAGCTTTGGTTAAGCTTAGTTCTGGAATATAACCTGTGAACGAACTCGTCAGAAATAGAACCAGTAGTGTTCTAGGACAGGTAACCCTATACAAATATGATCAGTAATATCCTAGTATAAGTAAAGCAGATTGAAATACACCCCAGTAGACACATTTACATTTGAAGTATTTGTTTCTATGTTTTAAAATATCTTTTCTGTGACCTGACACTTGATCTGCTATTTGCAGAAGTACTAGAAAATGAGTGTCAGAAACAGAAGGAATGCAGAACCGGATATTGAGGCCCTATTAATCAAATATCGAAATATGGGTGGAATACCGTTCTCTGGTGAAGAATCTATTATGAAGACATAGGCTTGGATTCGTTCTGCTGAAAAGATCTTTGAGGGTTTAAAGCTGAGGGATGACCAGAAAAGATTACTAGCATCCTGGGCACTCAAAGATGAAGCTTTGTTCTGGTGGGATTCAGTTATTGAGAATAATCCAGAAGGTGATATCATCTGGGACAGATTCAAAGTGATTTTCCTAGAAAGATTTACTCCTCCAGAAGCGACTGAGCGATTATGCGATGAATTTTCTTATCTGATACAAGGGGATATGACCATCCCGGAATATCATAAGAAATTCAACGAACTTTCTCACTTTGCTCCTCATTTAATTAAAGACCCAAAGAGGAAGAATCTGAGATTTATTCATGGCCTGCAAAGAAAATATCAGAATAGTGTGATGAGGAATGTGAAGCTTCCTTTTTCAGAAATGATATACATGGCTTACCTGTACGAAGATCTAGACAAGAAAGGTATGTTACAGTACGAAGAGGAAGTCAGCTCTAGCGATAAAATTGAGTTCGAAACTGATCGTCCCGAGGCCAGTACGATGTCTGAGGTCAGTAATAAGCCCGGTGCCAAGAGGAAAAGGGCTAAATCTAAGAGGGAACTAGTAACAACTGCCACATGCTCTAACTGCAATAAACATGGGCATCTGACCAGGAAGTGTAAAACCTCGAAGAAAGGAAAGAAGGGGTTTAAACCCGATAACCAGTTTCGAGAGAATAGAAAGTGCGTTCAATGCCGTCGGACTGGCCATCTTGAAAAGGACTGCAGGCAATTTAAGAAATCCAAAGCAGCGCATGTAAATGAAGTGGTAGAAGTACTTGCATCTTCGTTTGCTCAGGAAAGGGCTGATGTTTTAGAAGGCACGCTCAATGTCAAGAACATTCCAGTTAAAGTATTGTTTGATACTGGCGCGTCACGAAGCTTTATTGCAAAGAGTGCAGTCAAGAAGTTGGATTTGAAATTAAAGAAGCTCAAAGAACCAATGACTGTCCGAAATCCAGTTGGGGGTTCCATCGATCTCAGTTGGATTTGTGTAGTACCTATCTCTTTTTCCTTCTATAAATTCCCTACTATCTCTATCATCATGAATTTTAATGAATTCGATCTTATTTTGGGATTGGATTGGTTAACCAAATATGAGGCAGAGGTTAGATGCGCCGAGAGAGTTGTTAAGGCGAAGGCCCAATCAGGGAATTATATAACCATACCATGTGAAGGCCCGACTTCAAATAGAAAGGACTTCTGGGTAGCTTTGGATGTTTCTCCAGCCCAAATAGAAAATATCCCTGAAGTCGCAGAGAATATTCCTGACCTCATCAAAGACATTCCTGTCGTCAATAACTATGCGGATGTGTTCGAAGAAGTTGTTCGCTTGCCTCCACAGAGAGAAATAGATTTCAAGATCGCTTTGATTCCGAATGCAAGGTCGGTAGTTCACGCTATTCGAAGAATGTCCTTGAAAGAGAAAGAAGAACTTGACAATCAAACACGACAGCTAGTATGGAAGGGTCTGATCAGGCCTAGTTTATCTGATTGGGGAGCAGTAGTGGTGTTTGTCCCAAAATCTGACGGTACTCTACGGCTATGTGTGGATTATCGTGATTTGAACAAGCAGACCATAAAGAACAAATATCCATTGCCGCGGATTGATGATTTGTTGGATCGATTAAATGGCGCACAAGTATTTTCACGAATGGACCTAGCTACAGGCTTCCATCAACTTTGAATTGCCGAAGAGTGTGTTCCAATGACAGCATTCAGAGGTCCCGACTTATTCTACGAGTGGTTAGTAATGCCATTCGGCTTATGTAACGCTCCAGCATACTTCGTCGATCTGATGAATAGAGTGTTCAGAGGAGTTTTGAATAAATTTATTCTGGTTTTCATTGACGATATTCTAATCTTCTCTAAATCAAAGGCCGAACATGAAAAACATTTGGAACAGGTTCTGGAAATCCTCAGAAGGAATGTATTAAAAGCCAAACTATCCAAATGTATATTCTGGCAAGATGAAGTGAAATTTCTGGGCCATGTCGTATCGAAAGAAGGAATTGTCGTGGATCCAAGTAAAATCATAGCTATTCAAAACTGGAAACAGCCCAGTACCCCTACAGAAGTCCGCAGTTTTCTCGGATTGGCTAGTTATTACCGGAAGTTCGTTAAAAACTTTTCTAAGATATCCGGTCACTTAACGAAGCTCACAAAGAAGCACTCTAAATTCAAATGGACTCCAGAAAGTGAGGAGGCTTTTGAAGAGCTAAAGTTAAGATTAACGACAGCTCCAGTGTTAACCATCATCGATGGCAATCAGGATTTAAAAGTCTGGACTGACGCTTCTAGAGAAGGCCTTGGCGCAGTGTTAATGCAAAAAGGTCAAGTGATTGCTTATGCTAGCCATCAGCTGAAGCCGCACGAGAAAAACTACGTCACTCATGATCTTGAGTTATTGGCGATAGTATTCGCTTTGAAAATCTGGAGACACTATCTTCTGGGTGAGAGATTTGAACTGTTTACAGATCACCAGTCGTTAAAGTATCTGTTCACCCAGAAGGACTTGAATCTGAGGCAGCAACGTTGGCTAGAGTTCCTTGCAGCATACGATTTTGAGATTATATACACTCCAGGGAAAGCCAATGTCGTGGCTGATGCGCTGAGTCGAAAGAATGTAATGATCGCCAGCTTTATTATTACGACTTCCTTGATTGACAAAATATCTATTCTTCAGAAGGAGGATAACTTTATTAAGGATATGATCAAAAGGATTCAGAAAGGCGAACCCTCGTGTTTTCAAATAGATAACGACGGAATCCTGAGATTAAAAGGAAGGATTTGTGTTCCTGGCATCCCCGAGCTCAAAAGGGAAGTGTTAGACGAGTGTCACAAGTCCAAGCTGAGTATCCATCCTGGTGTGGCCAAAATGTATAATGACCTCAAGCGAACATTCTGGTGGAAGGTTATGAAAAGAGACGTTTCAATATATGTTAGCCAATGCCCTACTTGCCAGCTAGTCAAGAGCGACCAACAGAAACTGGCTGGGTTGTTACAACCGCTAGACGTTCCTGGTTGGAAGTGGGAACATATTTCCATGGACTTCATTGATGGTTTGCCCAAAACTAGAAAAGGAAATGACAGTATTTGGGTGATCGTAGATCGCTTCACGAAGACCGCCCATTTCATACCTGTCAGATCAAACAGAACTGCTCAAAATCTGGCGCAGATATATTTCAAGGAAATCGTTAGACTACATGGAGTGCCGCTCAGTATAGTCAGTGATAGAGATATAATATTTACTAGTAAATTCTGGGAGGCATTTCAAGTAGAGTTGGGAACGAAGCTGAATCTAAGCACCGCTTATCATCCTCAGACAGACGGTCAAACTGAGAGGGTGAATCGAATTTTAGAAGATCTATTGCGGGCTTGTGTTCTAGATTTTGGCGGATCATAGGAAGACCATCTGCATTTGGCTGAATTCTCATATAACAACAGCTACCAGGCGAGCCTGACAATGTCACCATTCGAAGCATTATATGGTAGACCGTGCCAATCTCTTGCGTGTTGGGTCGAACCCGGTAGTAGACTTGTGTTGGGGCCAGATATGATCTGAGAAGCTGCCGACAAAGTCGACTTTATTAAGAAACGATTACTGGCCGCTCAAAGCTGACAAAAGAGCTATGCCGATAGAAGAAGAAGAGATATATCATTTGCTGTGGGCGACTATGTATATTTGAAAGTATCGCCGATGAGAGGAGTTATCCGGTTCGGTAAAACTGGAAAGTTGGCGCCCAAATTCATTGGTCCGTTTCCTATTCTGGAACGGATCGGAACTCTCGCTTATAGGGTTAAACTGCCAGATTGGTTGCGTGGAGTTCATGATGTATTTCACATATCTCAACTTCGAAAGCACGTTCATGATCCAGACTTGATCGTGGAAGAAGCAGCTCAACAGGATATTGAAATTACTCCCGAATTAGCAGTGAGAAGAGAGCCGCTCAAGATTATCGGCAAAGAAACCAAAGAGCCGAGGAACAAGAAAGTTCACTTAGTCAAAGTGCAATGGAGTGGAGATCCGCGAGATTGTACTTGGGAAACTGAGGAGAGCATTCAGAAAGCCTATCCTAGATGCTGAGTGGATATCTCTGATTGACTCTGGTGCAAGGTACCTTTACCATACTTTGCATTACCAATTAGTTCTCTACTCTGTTGTTATTTTCTTTCCATGGATGTGCACCTTTAATTCTATTGTCTGAATGATTATAAAAGAATATAGAAATTGATAGTATATTTTTGTAAAGTTAAAAACAAATTGATTGCTGTTTGTGTTGTGTGATTGTAGATTTGATTAATTAAAATTATTAAAACGATAGTTAATTTAATCAATAATAGGATGAATGGTAGAATTTATTCGATTATATCACACATTGAACTGATTAGAAAATAGATAGAAATATATACATGTGCATTATATATGTTTGAACAGGTAAATGGATAGCTGTTGAGTAAAGATTTTATTTGCGTGCCCGACAAATAGGTAAACCTTAATGAGTTGGATGCGAAATATTATTATATCAACTCCTGTGAATGCCATTGGATGTGGAGTGCTGGTTATTCTGTGTGTAATAATAAACGTCGCGATATGATAGTAACAATTAATTTTGAACTACATTGCATGGCATACTTCTGAAGATAGACATACTTCATCATATACCACATAAGCATTTGGGGCTTGTGTGACGAGGTGAAAGATTTACCATATGAGCGAGAGGCTTGTATGGCGATGACTATATTTTACAGGTTGAACTGATGACTGATATGGACTATTTAAATTGTAACGATAAAATTGCCAGATTAATAAAACCCCACACGGGTCTGGAGTTGACAATAATCATGTCTCTCTAGTTATTAGATACGGCACATGGACTATTTATTTCCCACACGGGATGAGGTGACGAGGATTTATCCTCTGGAGCATTTAAAATACACACTCCCTCAAGCTTTGACAGGGTGATGAGAATTTATTCTCTGGAGTTATTATCAACACACGCTCCCCTGTAAACACCAGAATATATCACTATAAATATGTGAATGCTTATTAGGATTTATTGGGTACCTAATACGGCCCAATAAATTTCCAAACCTCTCTCCGTACAAAGGAGGTTATGGCGAAATTTTTCGAAAATTCCGGGTGTTAGCCAAATTTTTGAAGAATTTGAAAATTCTCAGAAACTGAAAAGTTGGAGAATGGAAGCCAGATTGAACGTAGAGTTGATTAATCAAACCACTTTCGACTTTGTTCCTTTTCGGGGATGAAAAGTTTAAAGTGGGGGAGATTGTAACGACCCGGAAAATCTGAACCATTTTAATTTTTTTTTATTGGCTAAAATAATGGATTTTAAATATTTAAAATAAATATTTTAAATAATAGAGATGAAAACTGAGTTTGAATCGACAATTGAAAACGAATATAATTAATTCTATTTATAAATAAGGCCTGAAATGGCGCTGCAGTTTCAAAAATTGAATTCAAACTTTGTCGGACTGTACCGGGTGCAAAACAAAGCGGATTTGAGCGAAACCAAAAATATTTAAATCAGTTAGTGAATAACTTTCTAACGAATCTGAAAAATTGAATTTTCATAGTGGAAAGCAAAAGTTATGGCCAAATGAATTTTCAGAAAGGTCGCTATGGAATTTATATAGCCCGTGAAATCGACCATTTTGCAAACGACCTCGGAATTCGATGAAACCACTTTTGTTGGATCCGAGATGTGAAGTTATTGCTAGGTTTCAAATTTCATAATTTTTGAAGCAAGTATGTGAGCGTGGCAAAGGAAAATGTGTTTTGGTCAATTATAGTTAAATTGGATCGACCAGAAATGGGCCTTTTTGCAAACGGTCTCAGAATTCGACGAAACTAGTTTTGTTGGGATCGTATCGTCAAAACATAGCCAGATTTATTTTTCTGGAATTTTTCGAATTAGTTTGTGGCCCTGGCAAATTGAAATGTACGTTCAAATCGAATATTGAATGTTATATATTTTAAATTGAATGGAAACTGACTGAAACAGTCGAAAGGGCCTACGAAACATATCCCATTGTGTTCGGAATGGGGGTAAAACGCTAGAGGCGACAGTCGTTGGGTTTCGATTGGTGGTCGTGTCAGAAAACCCCTTTAAAACCCACCGACCAATCAGATTTTTTTGTTTTTTAGAAAAAAGGAGAAAATACTTTTCTCTCTCCCCGATTATATGGCGGCAGCAGCACGAATCTTCTCTCCTCTTTTCTGGCTAATACACGCAATGAATAACCTCCACCCAGTTAAGGTTTTTGTAGATCTCTCCGAGAGCTTCACATCCATAGCTGGTACGCCACCCCTCGTCGCCCCATCAGCGAGATCTCCTCCAAAGTCGCTCTGTTCGCGGCCGATTTTCTCTTCCTCGCCGCCGCCGAGTTCGCCGCCGTCAAGGGTGCAGGCACGCCTCTCCAAGCTCGTCGACGTGGTTTAGGCTGATCGGCATATCGTGCTTCGGATTGTGAGAAAAGATCAAACCTAGTTTTGAACCATATTGAAAGGTATACAGCCAGATTTATTTTCAACAGTTTTAACACCTTTAAACCATTACAAACTTTGAAAAATCACATCTTTTTGCTGTGTTATCGAAATTCAGTGAAACAAGAGACAGTGGACTCGTGTGGACGTCTTCTACATTTTAGAAGAGACCGCATATTTTTCTGAGCCTTCTGCTATTTTTGGTGGAGTGGAACCCAAGGTTAGATTTCTAATTTATAAACGATATGGAAAACGACGATGTATAAATTATATAGTCGATGTATGAGTTATATAAGCGTTGTACACCTCATGTATAAGCGTTGTATAAGTTGTGCGTTCGTTGTATAAGTTGTATATGCGTTGTAAAAATTATATATGTGTTGAAATAGAAGTGAAATGCTATATATATATATATATACACGCCCCTCGTCCACAAACCATGGACGATATTTATTGGTTGTGATTGGTGTGAAAATTGATTGATAGCGAATGGTTGATTGGAATTGTTTGTGGTTGATATTGATATTGATTGATTGTGGTTGAAAAATACCCGTTTGTGGTTGAGAAATATTTGGTTGAAACCACATAGGATTAGTTTGTGGAAATGAAATAAATATACATGCCGCCTACGTGCGAACTAGATGCATGATTCCTCATTGTCAAAAACCGCGAGGTTTTAAGGTAGAGCGAGGAGTCGTACTAGGGACGGTCCCGGTTTTTAACTACCCTGCCGTTATGCTGCCGAAATTTTGAATAATATTCATGTGTTTGAATTATTTTCATTTGTTGAAACTATATTTATTCGTTGAATAGAAAGCTTTCATGTGTTGAATCGATATTCATTCGTTGGATAGAAATTCATGTGATGAATGGTATTCGTGTTTTAAATATAAAAATCACATTTTTATCGACATATATAAACTATAGAAAACCTTCATTTGTTGAATCGATATTCATTCGTTGGATAGAAATTCATGTGTTGAATGGTATTCGTGTTTTAAATATAAAAATCACATTTTTATCGATATATAGAAACTATAGAAAACCTTCATGTGTTGAATCGATATTCATTCGTTGGATAGAAATTCATGTGTTGAATGGTATTCGTGTTTTAAATATAAAAATCACATTTTTATCGATATATAGAAACTATAGAAAATCTTCATGTGTTGAATCGAAATTCATTCGTTGAATTGAAATTCATGTGTTGAGTGGTATTCATATTTTGAAATAAATTGTTTTATAATAAAAATCATATTTTTATCATCTATATGAACTATATAAAATAGTCCTGTTTTGAAATAAATTGTTTTATAATAAAAATCATATTTTTATCATCTATATAAACTATATAAAATAGTCGTGTTTTGAAATAAATTGTTTTATAATAAAAATCATATTTTTATCATTTATATGAACTATATAAAATAGTCGTGTTTTGAAATAAATTGTTTTATAATAAAAATCCTATTTTTATCACCTATATGAAATATATAAAATAATCGTGTTTTGAAATAAATTGTTTTACATTAAAAATCACATTTTTATTATATACATGAATTGGTAAAAATAGTGAAGTGTTGAAATAGAAGCCAGTTAGATAAAAATATCATTTTTATCAAATGTATGAAAAGAATATAGCTTTGAAATTGAAGAATCGATATACATTTATAAATGGAAATAAAATATATCGAATAACGACGCTGTAGTTCGTATTTTGAAACCGTGATTTCAAACGATTATACCGGGAGATCCGACCATCGGATTTTCCTGAAATCGCAACCGTTGGGTTCGCTTTGGAAATATCTTTCCAATGGCACCAACTTTGTAAAAATCCAACGGTTGGATTGTCTGGAATGTTTAATTCAAATCTGAAGAAAAACAGCGCTAGAATCGATTATATTTATATATATATATAATTATATTTAATCGAATAACGACGCTGCAGTTCGTATTTTGAAATCGAAACTTCAAACGATTATACCGGGAGATCCAACCGTCGGAATTTCCCGAAACTGGAACCGTTGGATTCATTTTGAAAAGATCTTTCTAATGATGTAAATTTTGTGAAGATCCAACGGTTAGACTTTCAGAGATGTGTAAATCAAATCTGAAGAAAAACAGCGCCACGGCCGCGTTATGGCCCGAAGCGTCGTTTTGAATAAATTGGCTATTTTAAAATAAATAAAAATAGCGATAAATTGTTATAAAATATTATAAATGATATGGATGTGAAATTTAGAAATTAACTGAAGGTTGGCTAAGTCGAATGGTTTCTTGGGTATTGATCTGATGTTGGTTTCGGCCTTCGGGGTTAATATTTGGGAAATCGCTCTCTTACTGATTGACGGTTAGTGACTAATGAATTGAAATGATGCGTGTGTATGTTAATATTGCACTTGTTTATTATATACGTGAGTTTCTCAGAAAGACCGGGTTTATCCCATTCTGAGTAACTGAATCGACGATAAGAAATCGAAGATGAAGACGGTGGTCGAAGACCGGAGATCTTCACCTCGTTTGGATGGTAACCGAGGTCCTGATTGGGAGGCATCCCGAAATATGGATAATGAGTGGTGATCGTCCAGACGTACGTGGTGGTCAACGGGTTTGCGAGGTATATAGTGCCTCCGGTTTCGTTCAGACCCAGAACGGACTTGCAAATGGACAGTGTGTCTGACATTGGAATTTATTCTGTGTGATTGATAGCCATCAGTTGCATGGTGTGAACTGCCTGTGTGGCGTGCTAAGATGCAGTGATCAGGGCTTCTGTTGAAAAGCAAAGTCTTGTGGAGATGATCAAAGCACCGCCTGTGAGGCATAGTTTTGTGTATAACGTGAAATCGCGAGCCTCACACCCCGGTATGAACTAGAAACGGGAGAAAGGACCTCAGGGAGGGCCTGCGTTTCCTCCTAGCTAGAAGTGGCGTCAGTGGTTTTACATGCCCTGACGAGTTTGACTTATGTGGTTGTTGCTGTTGCGAGGCGCCTCGGTTAGATCGGATGATCCGGGTCCGATGGAGTCATTTGTTGGCTCGCTTACGCCCCAAAGGGCGGCGAAACGTAGTGCTCAGGCATTTTAATCCACTCCATGTGGATCGGCCCTGTCGCTCCAAGGGTCGATGCGTTCTGATCCTGAGGCTCGGGCTAGGCAGCCTCGAATTCGGTAAGGACTATCTTTTGCCTTGGTTCATGACGGAAATCCAATTTCCAAATACGTGACTGTGCGGTTTCGATTGTATACCTATATATGGCGACATAGTGGTATGGGGGCATTAATGCCGTCTATGATTGATAGTTATGATTTGAAATTGTTTTCAAAACATATAAACACTAGCAATAATATCAAATGCCTTTGTTTTATTCGTATCAAGCATATTTTGGCCGTTATAAGGTAAAAACTCTATCCTCCGGTTTGCGTTGCATTGTGTGATGGGAACTGAGTCTTATAATGGCTTCATTTTTATAAAAAGCAACGCGTTGTTTAAATGAATGATTTGTTTTAAAGCACTGGCAATCCAATGGAGTAAACCCGTTCCACGAAAGTGGCGTGGTCCTGTGATTAACCATATTATAAATGTGTTGAGTAGATTTCTCATACCAGTCCCATGACTGACTCGTAGTTTGTTTCACTTTCAAACTCGGGTGCCCCTTTTTCTACACGGACAGCCTTGTATTCAGGTTTAGCTGGCTCTTTCTAGATAGCTGGAGCTGAAGATGGATTCTATCATTTATCTATTTTATGCTGTTCAGCTCCTATTGTACATATTTTGTTTGTTTTCCGCTGTAGACATTTATGTATAGCTGAACTGTATTTGTTCTAAGTATGATCCTGTATACTTTGTAACTCTGATGATTATTTTTGTCCAGTATATTCTTTTGTGCATTATCTGGCGTATTTATTTATTTCTATTCTGCTATTATCTGTTTTATGTGTTATATTCCAAGGATTACCCTTGCCACCGACAGTACTGGGTTTGGGGACGTCTCAAGTTGGGATTAGGATAATAAAATGAATGATTACTTCGGTAAGGCTCGATAATCCTAACTAGTTTTATAAACCTTAATCTGGTTTATATTATGGAAAGATATTACAAAATCTTTTGAAATGATTTCCAAGGAATGGTTAAACAATACGTTTAAAAGATGTAATCTTTGACAAAATTAATGGGAACATTTTCTAAAGATGAGAATGTTTGAATAAAAGAATATTTGTATGATGTGTTTTTATATCACTTGATTATAAGATACGTGGGTTATTCAGAAACAACGGGTTTAACCCATTCTGAATAACTGATACGACGATTAAAAATCGAAGATTTGAAGATGGTGGTTGAAGACCGGTGATCCTCATATTGTTTGGATTATTACTGATGTCCCGATTGGTAAGTACACCCAAGACGTGGTAATAAGTGGTGATCGTCCAGGCATACTTGGAGATCAACCGGATAGGCAATGGCCTCTCTCTTGTATTGGACATATGGGAAGAGGAATAAGGTTCCTTCAGTTTCGTTCAGATCTAGAACGGTCTTGCAAATGGATTGTATGTCTTACATTGTACTTTGTGCTATACTTGTTGATCTCTGCTAAATAGATATATGTTTGGTTATGGAGAATTTATTCTCTTGCTTAACACCCTTCTCTGAGACGTACGAGCTCAGATGTTATATATTGGTGGAAATCAATGGTATGGATTGACAATGTGGCATGCTAAGATGCATGGATCAAAACTTTTGTTGAAAAGCAGAGCTTTGTGGATGATGATCAGAGCACAACATTGACATAGTGCCGCTTTGTCTATATCGTTAATTCGCGAGCTTCACACCTCGGTATGAACCAAAAGGAGGATGAAGGACCGCAGGGAAATATAGGACATGTGTTTCTTTCTAGTTATGAGTGATGTCATGGTACGGAGCCTTGACATTTTATTTATGTGGATGTTGGATGATTAATAGCGATGTATCTCGGATTTTACCGCACAAGGCCCTTAATGGTCGATATACTGATCGATATGGTCGACATATTGACTAGGATTTTAGGTCCCAAAGGAATGGGAAATATATTGTTTAGGAACTACCAATCAGCGACGGTTGACCGGCTCTGCTGCTCCAGATGCACTTGTGGGTGAGTCCTGAGGCATGGGCTAGAATGTCTCGAATCAGATAAGGAAGATCTCATGCCTTGGTTCATAGATGAAAACCCAATTTTCGATATGCAGGTTTTCGGTTTTAGTTGTAAACCTATATTGCGAAATAAATTATGGTACCTATGTCGTCTAGGGTTGATACATTTATATTCGAAATTGATTTCTGCACTATGCACTAATAATAATAAAAGATAAATTTCGCGTATCAAGCATATTTGGCTATTATAGGTAAAACTCTATCCTCTGGTTTGTGTTGTATTGTGTGATGGGACCTGAGTCTTATAATAACTTCATTTTTCTTTTTTTAACATTACGTTGTATGTTTTATGGTATTCTTGGGAGAAAACCAATTCCGTGTCATACGACTTGGTCCCTAGATTTACCTAACATTATAATAAATTTAATAATCGTTTTAGTTCTCATCCCATGATTGACTCATAGTTTATTGTTTTCCACCTAAACTTTGGGTGGCCATATTTTCCACACGGGTAGTCGGTAGTTTCGGTTTCGTAGATATTTCTTTTTATAGGATCCCGGATTACGGCTGGAGCTATACTCTGGAATGCTTTGTATCCATGTATTTCTTTCAGCTGTGGCAGTTGATGTTTTCCATTGCATATTTTATTTGTGTATTATATTTCCACTGTGTTGTAATTTATTAATTTCTGATATTATTTTCCCGCTATATATTATTTATTTATGCTCTAATATCCTGTACTCTGATGTAAATTGTTGTAATAGCAACGAAATGTTTTCTTGTTTGTGTTCTAATGCATTGTTTCTCAAAGCAATCCGTCATCTTGTTCGATTTAGGCTGCCCGGAAGATCGGGTCGTTTCATTTGGTATCAGAGCTTTGGTTTACAAAGCTCGAAAACAAGACACATTAGAACTAGATGAGGGAATTCATCAGAGATAGGATTAGTAATATCCTATAAGAATGACTTGCTAGAAATATGGTTAGTAATACCCTAGAATGAGTTTGAAGAGTGTTATTTATAAAACGAATTTAGTTTTGAAAATTATATATTATTATAAGAATTTTTGTATTTTAGTTGATTTCGAATTTGGACTATCAAGTATAAGAAGATACTGCATACATGCGTCATGAACATATAATCGAAGTCCCAAGTATACTAGGTAGATATAGAATCACACTCTAGTCGTCTGGCGATGATCCAAATGATAGCGGCCGCATCATTAGTATGTATTTTCGAGTTTCGAAAGTGGGATATCTATTTAATTCCAATTAACTGGTGTGAGAACCAAAAACTTAGTTAAATTTTATTCTTTGTGATTTGGCATTGAAAATATGATTTTTGAGTATATAAAAGTTATATATTTGGAAAATTAATCAACTAATTAATTGCTGATTGTGATGTGTGATAATTAGTTAAACTAATAAAATATTGGAATTATAAAAACAATAAGAAAATTAAAGGTGAATTAAGCCAAATTAAATATGAAGTAAAACTGAATTGAAAATTTGTTTGAATTGGATATGTATATATATGTTTCGCAGGTTGTGTGAGCTAAGAAGAGGAATAAAATTGTATGCCCGATAAAAAGTTACATATTTATTATATTGATTGGGTTTGATGATTTTATGAGCAGATTGGCCAGCCGCTTGGCTTTTGGTTTTTCTTTTTTGATGATGAGGGCCTAGAGAGCAAAGCTGTAGTTGTACCGATCAACCCGTACAAAGGAGGTATGGCGAATTTTTTTGAAAATTTAAGGCACTAGCCAAATTTCGAGAAATTGGAAAGTTCTTAAAAACTGAAAAGTTGAAGAACTTGAGTCAAGCGAAGGTTGAGTTGGTTAAATAAATGACCTTCAGTTCCTTCTTCCTTTTCGGGGATGAAAAGTTTTAAGTGTGGGAGATTGTAACAACCGTGATTTTTGAAACCAATTTAAAATTTATTTTTAAATGATTTAAAATAGAAATTAAATATTTTAAATGATTTTTTTTTGATAATAAATGACTTAGAATTTAGAATTTATTTAGAATGAAGTAAGAACGTATAAATTCAAATTTAATTAAAACGAACTCATAATGTCGCGGTAGTTTGAAAATTTAGTTTTAAATTTCAATTGAATGTACATAATTCAATATAAGTCGGATTTCAGTAAAAAAAGAAACGTTAGGATCTAATTAATAATATCTTTCTAATAAATGTGAAATTTTGAGATTTCATTTTATAAATTGCAAGTTATGTCCAAATTAAAATTTCAAATAGTCGTTATGGAATTTAATAATATTTTAATATTATATAAGCCCTTAAAATAGCCATTTTGCAAACGACCTCCATTTTCGACGAAACCAAATTTTTTGGATCCGGAATATTAAATTATTGCTAGATTCCAAATTTCGTAATTTTTGGAATCGGTATGTGGTCGTGGAAAATTAAAACGTATGTTGAAAACCAATTTTGAACGTTATATTGATTTATATTCTAATATTGATAAAAATTGATCAAAACAATCAAATTAGCTTCTGAAACCTATTCCATTGAGTTTGAAATGGGGGTATTTAGCTAGGAGCAATGTTCGTTGGGATCCATATGGAGTTCGGACGTGAAGATTCCAACGTTAGGCTAATTAGAGAATAAAATAATAATATTATATATACATATATATATATACCCCCTAAAAATTGAAACCCTATTTCCTCTTTGAGGATTCTACGTCGCCACTCTCCCTTATTCAATGGTCATGGTGTTTCAAAACAAATCGGTTAATCACGTTCAAGTTAACTCGAATTAATTTATGATTTCCACATGAAAGTAAAAGAAATTTGTGTGGTCATTCATTTCATACAGGCAAGATCATTTTTCGTGGACTATTTTATGAGGATTCATGGCTTGAAGGTGGCGTGTTTGAGAGGAAATCGCGAGTAGATGGGAGCGTCGAGCGCGACGATGCTCCTGGCATTGGTGGAGTTGGTGAACTGCTACGCGTTGATCGGGTTTGATAGTTGTCCGGTCATCTCGATCGACGTGCTTGGGTAATTTTTTGAGGGCGACGAAGGTTGAGCAGGTTACAAGAAAGAACAAAGGGTAGGGATGAAGTATTAGATATAATATTAGATTAATTATATTCATTAATTGTCTTAATTAATTAATGTTTAAAAGGCCATAACTTTGGCAAACGATGTCGGAATTCAGCAAATTCAAATGCGTTGGAATCTTCTCAGCTAGAACTACGCGATGGAACAGACTTGGATAGAAATGGAAGCTACTGAAATTTTTGATAAAAATAAATGCTTGTTTAATTTTATAAAAACAATCATTTTAATAATGATTTTGAAACCGATCGATGTGAGAGCTCACTCACTTGACTAATTTGTACAATTATTTATTTTTATAACTGAATATATATTGACTTCCTGTAATGATTTTATATTTGATTTAATTATCACAAATTGTTATACGGTATATGGTGGCTTACATCACAATTGTTTGCAAACCAGATGGATGAATAGATGATTATTTGTGTTATGATTTGAATGTTATTTTGAAATTATTAACATGTTAAAATGATGTAAGATTAATTGTGGTAGTTTAAATTGGATTAAATATCCATTTACAAGTCAACTGACTTGTTTATGTTCACCCATTTTAAGTGATACCGATTGGAATGAATAAATAATTTATAAATTAATTACTTATTGGTTGAAAACCCCACACGGGTATTGGGATAATATTTGATTTACATTAATCCCAAGTGTTTAGATTGGATGTTAATCGATTGATTGACAGACTATTATAAGCGTTATTTAATTATTTAATGATTATACAGTTGTAGATGCACTCTGGATGTGAATTGGATGTTTAATAATTGTTTATAATTATTGTTGAATACATGTGATGTATGAAATCCATATAAATAAAATTTTATGGTAATTAGTTGAATCTCATTTCAATCCAGAATAAAAACGAGTATTTTAATATAATATTCGCTGAAGAATTGAAGTTTAGTTTTGATGTCTGATTTTAAATGGACACAAAGATTATAAAATTATAATGGATATCGAGAAGGTTTGATTTCAAAATTTGATATTTTGTAAATATTTTTTTAATATTATAATAATATGTGACGTTCAATTTTGATTTAAAATTGAAGTGGAAGTTAAAATCATTTTTAAACCAATTTATAAACGTTTATATAAACGTTTTGAATAGAAACCGAATTAATCTATTATATATAATATAATGCCTTAATATGAAGATATTTGATTTTGAAAGAAAACGATTGAAATAAGATTTCAAACGGTAGTTGAAAATAATTTATAATATTTATAAATTATTTTGGAAATGTTTTCGATTTTAATTTAACTATAAATCGAATTCGGGCTTGAATAGAACGCGTCGCGCAACGACAGTTCGCGAACGTCAACCTGTAACATTGAATTGACGTAACGAGAGATCCAATCACCAAATTCTCCTAAAACCGGAACCGTTGGGTTCATATTGAAAAGATCTTTCAAACGAATTTTAGAGATTCAAAATCCAACAATTAGATTTTAATATATGTCCAGATTAGTTTTGGAAAAGGTCGCTATGGATGGAGTTAATTAGCCGATATTGGAAACCGACTGTAAAGGCCTTAATAAAATTATTAAAAATATGAATAAATTAGGTAAAATCATAATAAATTATTTGGAAAGATTTTGGATGAAATAATCCAAGTTTGAAAAGATATTTTTATCTAAATGAACTAGTTAACAACTAGAGTAAAGAACTGAAGGGAATTGAAATGGTTTTAATATAACTAGAGTTTACCAATATATAAATTGGATGGGAATTGAATGGAAATTATCTTCGAATATTTAGATATTGGATCCCGTGATTATACAGATATCATTGAGGAATTTGGAAGATATAGATATCATTATTCCCAATACAATATCTATTGGTTTCAGAATTTGATGTTGAGTATAAGTCGATATGATTTCTATTTAGAGCTTTGTGTTTAATATCAAATTGGATTTTAGGTTTGTCGTGAATGGTGTCTTCAATAACGTTGTTCTTAAACCTAGTTGAGAGTAGAATAAGTATTTTAGCTAACATTAAAGAAGTTCTCCAATTAATTTAATTGGAATTGAAGTTGATTTTGGGTTCATTATGAACGATGTTTTAAATAACATTAGTTCTTAAACCCAATTAACATTAAAATTTGGAATTTATAAATCTTTTAATTAAGATTTAACGAAATTATTCCAATGAGAAGTTTTCCAATTAAATATATTAAATTGGAATTGAATATAAATCGATATAATGAGAATCGAGATAAGCTTCTATGAAGGAAGACCGTTACTATTTATGGAATTTAAAAGGCTTTGTCGTTATCCAATGTATAGTATTAGTCTGATATGGAAATTCATATTAATTACGATTGATCTGATTTCCGTGGAGGTTCCACTTTAATCGAGGATGATTTTGGGTTTATCGTAAGCGATGTTTTTAAATGACATTCATTCGTTAACCCAGTTAAAGATAGGATTAATTTTCCAAAAAGTTGAATAATCATTAAATGATGATTTTTAAAGATTAAATCTAAGATGGGGTTTTAATGAATCTTTAATTAGATTGAAATGTGAACGAGGTAATTAAATTTACTGAATTCAAGAAATGTTCGAGATGGAGTACCACTAGTTGTACTCCATGCGATAGTTAATTCTTTAATCAGATTTGAAACAGTCAATGGTAATTAAATTTACCGTTAACATTGGGTTTTAGATATGGATTACTACCAGTTCTGCTCCATGAGATGAATAGGCTGGGATTGGGATAATAAAATGAATAATTACTTCGGTAAGGCTCAATTGGGAGGTACACCCAAGACGAGGTAATAAGTGGTGATCGTCCAGACGTACTTTGGATTATTACTGATGTCTCAATTGGGAGGTACACCCAAGACGAGGTAATAAGTGGTGATCGTCCAGACGTACTTTGGAGATCGACCGGATATGCGAGGGTTTCTCTCCTGTATTGGGCATATCGGACGAGGAATAAGGTGCCTCTTGTTTCGTTCAAATCCAGAAATGGACTTGCAAATTGATTGTATGTATGACATTGTACTTCACGCTGTACTTTTTGATCTTTGCTAAATATATATCTGTTTGGTGACGGAGAATTTATTCTCTTGCTTAACACCCTTCTCTAAGACGTACGAGCTCAGAGGTTATATATTGGTGGAAATCAATGGTATGGTATGGATTGACAACGTGACATGCTGAGATGTATGGATTAAAGCTTTTGTTGAAAAACAGAGCTTTGTAGGTGATGATCAAAGCACAATTGATATAGCACCACTTTGTGTATAGCGTTAATTCACAAGCTTCACACCTCGGTATGAACCAAAAAGTGGATGAAGGACCGTAGAGAAATACAGGACATGCGTTTCTTTCTAGCTATGAGTGATGTCATGGTATGGAGGCCAGACATTTTACTTATGTGGATGTTGAATGAAACAACCCGAACTCGCCCTTAGGGGAAAGCCAAAATTGAGTTGAGTACGAGATAAATTAGAAAGCAAACAGAAGAACGTTTCATTGCTATTACAACAATTACATCAGAGTATAAGAATACGACAGAGTATGAATAAATATTATACATTGAAAAATATCAGAGATTAAAATTCATTACATAGCAACGAAAAAATAATACATAACACAACTGAAAGAACTACACGGATACAGAGCTTTCTGAATATAGCTCCAGTTGTAAATCCAGGATCCTGTAAAATAGGAATCTGCAAAACCAAAACTACTAGTTGCCCGTGTGGAAAATAGGGGAACCCAGAGTTTAGGTTAAAACAATAAACTCCAGTCAGTCATGTGACTGGTGTGAGGACTAAAACATTTATAAACTTGACTTTAAAATCAGATATATCAAGGGACCATGCCGTATAACACGGAACGGGTTTACCCCCAAGAATACCAGTGCATAAACAGTTTGTAAACAACACAATGCTTTTAAAAAAATGAAGCTATTATAAGGCTCCGGTCCCATCACACAATGCAACGCAAGCCGGAGAATAGAGTTTTCCCTTATAATAGCCAAACATGCTTGGTATGTTTAAAACAAAAATCATTTGATACTATTATAAGTGCATAGTGTATAAAACAACTTCAAATATAAATGTATCAACCATAGACGGCACAAGTACCATATATCCTGTCGCCATACTAGGCTCTACAATCAAAACCGAAATCGCGTATTGGAAATTGGATTTCCGTCTGTGAAACAAGGCAAGGGATCGCCCTTCCGATTCGAGATGCTCTAGCCAGTGTCTCAGTATTCTGCCGCAACTACACCTGGAGCGTCAAGGCCGGTCCACACTTACGTTAGTGGATTATAATTCCTGAACAGTGCATTTCCCCGCTCTATGGGGTTAAGTCTGGTCAATATGTCGACCATGTCATCCATCGACCCCGTATTGACCAATATATCTGAGGCGCCTTGCTATCCATCAAATAATATGCAACATCCACATGAGTAAAATGTCTGGGCTCCATACCATGACACCACTCCTAGCTAGAAGGAAACGCATGTCCTCCTTGAGGTCCTCTCCCATTTCTGGTTCACACTGGCGTGTGAGGCTAGCAAATTGACGCTATATACAAAGTTGTGCTATTTAAAGGCGTGCTTTGATCATCAACCACAAGACTCTGCTTTTCAACAGAAGCCTTGATCATTTGCATCTCAGCATGCCACACTGATAATTCACGCCATGCGACTGATGTCTATCGATATATAACCTCTAAGCTTGTACGTCTCAGAGAAGGGTGTTAAGCAAGAGAAAAAATTCTCCGCCACCAAACAAATATATATTTAATAAAAATCAATCTACACAGAATAAAATCCAATGTCAGACACACATTCATTTACTAGTTCGTTCTGGATCTGAACGAAACCGGAAGCAGCTTATTCCTCGTCCCATATGTCCAATATAGGAGAGAGGTCCTCGCATATCCGGTCGATCTCCAAGTACGTCTGGACGATCACCACTTATTACCTTGTCTTGGGTGTACAGCCCAATCAAGACATCAGTAATCATCCAAACAATGTGAAGACCTCTGGTCGTCAATCACCATCTTCATCGTCGACTTATCATCATATCAATTATTCAGAATGGGATAAACCTGGTCTTTCTGAATAACTTGCATATCTTATAAATAAGTGCTATAAAAACACAACATATGCATCATTCCAATCCAGTATATTCTTTTATTCAAATATTCTTTTCACAATTTAAACCAAATTAAGTTTTTCCAAAGTAGTGGGGTGTAGCGAACTTTACCGAAGTAATCATTTATTATATTTCCCAATCCCAACCTATTCATCCCATGGAGCAAAACTGGTAATACTCCATATCTTACACCACTGTGTTATCGGTAACATTAATTACCATTTCACATTTAAATCTAATTAAAGATTTAACTATCGCTTGGAGAAAAACTGATGATACTCCATTCTCGATCATTTCCAATATTTGATAATTTAAAATTATCACATTCACATTTCAATCTAATTAAAGATTCATTAAAACTCCACTTAGTTTTGATCGCCAAAAATCATTATATAATGATTCTTCAAATTTAGGAAATAAATCCTGCCTTTAACTGGGTTAAAGAACCAATGTCATTTAAAACACAGTTCTCGATAAACCTAAAATCACATTCCATTAATTATGGAATCTTCATGGAAAACAGATCAAGATATATAATCGATATAAAGTTCCATATCCAACCAATAATATAAATGGAATAACGGTAAAGCCTTTAAAATTCCATACATAGTAACAGTCTTTGTAACACCCCACCTCTGTTAGGGTCACTCACAAAGGGAATGCCCTAGTTTTGGAGGGGTATTATCTAGTAAACAGGCACAGAGATAACACAAGACAGAACATAGATAAAATAGAGTATATAAAGCAGCGGATATAAACTTTAAAACCAAATCTCATTACTGAAAAATAGAGTCAAAACCTCTTACATCAAAATGCCAAGTCATTATTTCATTACATCAAGTTCTAAAGAAGCAAAGTACTTAAAACAACATAATTAAAATATTATTCCCCAAAAAGTGCATGAGTGCAGCCATAGCATAGCTCAAGACCAAACCGTACATGAGCTGTCAGAAAGCAAGCAAAGTCCAAGCTAAGAGCTAGAGTTTCCTCCCTGAGAACCTGGGGGGGGGGGAACGAAAGACAAAGAGGCGAAAGAAAACGGATCAGTCAAAAAGACTGGTAAGCCCTAGTGACTATCAGCATAGAAACTAGTAAAGTTAACAAGACATGAATAAACTGGAATTAAACATAGGAATGATGATAAGTCTGACATGATAACTAAGCTAACAAGATAACTCAAGTCTAACATTGCGTATTCAAGGTTCGCCATACCAACTATACTGGTATACTAATCCCGTGTCAACTATAAATCAAGAAATAATCCCTTGGCCCAATATCGTGAAGTGACCCAATTCGGGGTCCAACGGTATGATCTAATCGATCGGCTCCCTACAAGTCTAGCTCGTCGTGTGTCTGTGTCATACGGCCCTATCACGAATGTAGTCACCCATGCTAGGTCCACCATAGGGTGTATCAAGCCCTAGGGTGCCAACCACAGACACGAATCAAGAATGCACAGATAATCCTACTGATGCCCAATGCCTGCTTTTTCAACTCCGGACTAAGTGCACGACCCTAGTCCGCCTGAACCTACAATGGCGCACCAACTCAGCCGTTGTTCTGGTCGCTTACAATCAGCCCAACAATCGTGCCCCACCCTGCCTAGTCCCAGGGTACCGTGATACATCTAGTGGGTTACTGCTGAAAAGGACCGCGTAACTAGGGTTTCGTTCAGCAGGTTAAGTTGTCATTTAAAATCGAGACTTAACCCCATCTACGTGTCATGTCAAATTGACTAAGTGTGCGTTCTCGTTCAAGACTTAGTCCTACGAATCATGTGTCAGGTTGGTTAAGTGTGTTTCAAGCGGTTCATGACTTAACCCTATCTAGTGGCATTAATTTACTTAATGCACCCCTAACCTCTCACATTAGACTTGGTTATGGTTACTGGATGTGCCGGGCGGGTCCGGGCAGTTTTACACCATAACCTAGTCTAACCTCGGGTTTCGAGTGCGATATGACCAACTACTCACATTGGGTCCTATTGTTTGCAGTTACTGGATTCACCGGGCGGTTCCGGGCAAATTTATACTGCAAACTCAACCTAACCTCGAGTTGGCCACGTTCAAGTTATCTAAGTGTCATGTCCCAAATTCATATTTTCAAGTATAATTTTATGTCAAGTTCATGTTCCTATCCAAGCTCAAGTTATAACGATATTCATGTTTTCAAGTTCATACTAAATTCAGGTTTTCCTAAACTATCCAAATCGCATCCCCAACGCTCGTGAATTCGAATCAAGGCAATAGATGTAACTAGGGAATAACATAACAAGGATGGGTATAAAGTGGCAAAGGTGATTTCAAGGCAAGTATGGTGTAACTTGAGATATGATCATAACATCACTGGCATATGAAATAGGGTGATAAACATAGCAATAAGTGACATAAGATGATAATCCTAAACTTGTGACTAGCAAAAGTTTCAACATCACAACATCGCAGGCATGTTAAAATAATGATAGGGTTTAGGTTATGACATGAACAGGCCCCTAAATCAAGTTCTTATCAGTATTCCACAAATCAAGGTTCAATATGAACAATAATAGGTTCAAGGTGAATAGATCTAGGGTGAACAAGAGTAGATCTAAAATAATAGATCAAAAAGGAATAGTCATAGATCAAAGATATACAAGAGTAGGTCTCAAGTAGTTATCATGTTTATGTTCAACTTCAATTTACACATGTCCATATTAAGTTTAGAGTTTAGATCTAAGAGTAACTGGGGCTTACAGATCGTGGTTTTTGAGAACTAAGAACAGAAATTGTCGTAGGATCGTTGTTGAGATGTTGATCTATTCCCTTGAATTGTTGTAGAAACGTTGGCCTTCGATTTGGATCTAGTTTGAATGTTTAAGCTTCAAGTTGGAGGCGACGGCCATGGTTCAAGAGGAGACTTAGCAGCATAATGGTGTTAGAAAGATTTGTTGCGGATTAGCCTAGGTCTTAGGGCGTTTTTATATTTGCAACAACTAGTTTAGGCCATAGGATAAACCCTAGAATCAATCCGGACCATCAAAACTCATCCCGGGCCTCAAAAATGGGTTCTGGGCCACACCAGGCCGACCAGGTCGACCTGTACAGGGGGAGGTCGACACTATAGTCGACCTAGGGGGGTAGGTCGACTATGCAGTCGACACTACAGTCGACCTGGGGTCAGTCTGCCTGAAAGCCTGTTGAATCTTGTTTAGGCCATATCTTGGTCATACGGACTCCGATTTTCGAAAACTTAGACTCTATTTCATGTAGAATTCCGAGACGAACGCAATGGTGCAACCCGTTTTCCCTGATTCTTATTTAAAATTTAATTCTGCCTAGATTTATGGTTATAACACGTTATCAAAATACGGGTTGTTACATTCTCTCCTCCTTAAAGGATTTCATCCCCGAAATCTCTAAGTTAGGAAGAACGTATCCTACCATCCATCATCCATCTACTCAAAACATCATCCACAGGCAAATATTATCCTTAAGAGATTTCTAATGCTGTATGAACATATGCAGAAAGTGTGTGTATATGTTCCTTATCTAATGCAAATGATCAGGCCTGATTGATCTTTCTAATGCAAAATATGTTTAGTGTCATGAATCCAACATGTATGCAAATAATCCTAGTCACGCAAGCACTATATGTGTGCATAAACATTCATCCATATGCAACATTCATATGATAACACATTCAATTTCATCCATAAATAAGTATAAACACTCATGCATATGCAATATGAAAATGTGTCTGAGCCGATCTAGTGCCTAATGTGTGTTATGCAACCACGTGCAATCACTTGCAACCACTTGCAACCATTCGCAAACATCAACCATAACATGTTTCAAATACATGTTTACATTCATAGGGTTCTACCTAAGGTTCTCAAGACAGGATCGAGAAGATAACAAGACAAACATGGACAGCAAAAGAAAGGTATGTAAACTTATAGAAAAATTGATCGAGAATGTACCCTCAAAAAGAAATAGGTATAGCGCGCGTATCTTTTCTTCGATTTCCCAAGTTGCGTCTTCTTGGGCTTCACTCCACTGTACTTTAACTAGCTTGACTTCTCGATACCTTAGCTCCTAGATCTCCGTTCCTAAGACACGAATCGGAACTCGCCTCAATGTTTCCACTTTTACGCCTTCAAGGATGCTTGGCTCAACCACTTCGGCATACTCATCCGCCTTATCTTCATTCTTATCACTCATACCTTTCCAATATAACATGTTAACAAGCCTCACGAAATCTATCTCCATCGTACGGAAAACCCTCTACGAAGCTAGAAAGAAGATTAGCCGTAGGTAAAGCTACTGTGACTACAGATAGAGAAATGAAAGGGAAAGAGATTCAAACAAGGAAACAAAGGATAGTGCTAATGGCTTTTGGGGAATAGCCTTTTCAAAATAAACTTTTCTTGAAAAATGCTTCTTTACAAACGGTTTTGAAAATAGTTTCAGAAGGTTTTTAAAACTTTTGCCCAGTCTGGTAACCTTCTGCTCTGATACCAAATGTAACACCCCACCTCCCTTAGGGTCACTCACAAAGGGAATGCCCTAGTTTTGGAGGGGTATTATCTAGTAAACAGGCACAGAGATAACACAAGACAGAACATAGATAAAACAGAGTATATAAAGCAGCGGATATAAACTTTAAAACCAAATCTCATTACTGAAAAATAGAGTCAAAACCTCTTACATCAAAATGCCAAGTCATTATTTCATTACATCAAGTTCTAAAGAAGCAAAGTACTTAAAACAACATAATTAAAATATTATTCCCCAAAAAGTGCATGAGTGCAGCCATAGCATAGCTCAAGACCAAACCGTACATGAGCTGTCGGAAAGCAAGCAAAGTCCAAGCTAAAAGCTAGAGTTTCCTCCCTGAGAACCTGGGGGGGGGGGGGAACGAAAGACAAAGAGGCGAAAGAAAACGGGTCAGTCAAAAAGACTGGTAAGCCCGAGTGACTATCAGTATAAAAACTAGTAAAGTTAACAAGACATGAATAAACTGGAATTAAACATAGGAATGATGATAAGTCTGACATGATAACTAAGCTAACAAGATAACTCAAGTCTAACATTGCGTATTCAAGGTTCGCCATACCAACTATACTGGTATACTAATCCCGTGTCAACTATAAATCAAGAAATAATCCCTTGGCCCAATATCGTGAAGTGACCCAATTCGGGGTCCAACGGTATGATCTAATCGATCGGCTCCCTACAAGTCTAGCTCGCCATGTGTCTGTGTCACACGGTCCTATCACGAATGTAGTCACCTGTGCTAGGTCCACCATAGGGTGTATCAAGCCCTAGGGTGCCAACCACCGACACGAATCAAGAATGCACAGATAATCCTACTGATGCCCAATGCCTGCTTTTTCAACTCGGGACTAAGTGCACGACCCTAGTCCGCCTGAACCTACAATGGCGCACCAACTCAGCCGTCGTTCTGGTCGCTTACAATCAGCCCAACAATCGTGCCCCACCCTGCCTAGTCCCAGGGTACCGTGATACATCTAGCGGGTTACTACTGAAAAGGACCGCGTAACTAGGGTTTCGTTCAGCAGGTTAAGTTGTCATTTAAAATTGAGACTTAACCCCATCTACGTGTCATGTCAAATTGACTAAGTGTGTCGTTCTAGTTCAAGACTTAGTCCTACGAATCATGTGTCAGGTTGGTTAAGTGTGTTTCAAGCGGTTCATGACTTAACCCTATCCAGTGGCATTAATTTACTTAATGCACCCCTAACCTCTCACATTAGACTTGGTTATTGTTACTGGATGTGCCGGGCGGGTCCGGGCAGTTTTACACCATAACCTAGTCTAACCTCAGGTTTCGAGTGCGATATGACCAACTACTCACATTGGGTCCTATTGTTTGCTGTTACTGGATTCGCCGGGCGGTTCCGGGCAGATTTGTACTGCAAACTCAACCCAACCTCGAGTTGGCCACGTTCAAGTTATCTAAGTGTCATGTCCCAAATTCATATTTTCAAGTATAATTTTATGTCAAGTTTATGTTCCTATCCAAGCTCAAGTTATAACGATATTCATGTTTTCAAGTTCATACTAAATTCAGGTTTTCCTAAACTACCCAAATCGCATCCCCAACGCTCGTGAATTCGAATCAAGGCAATAGATGTAACTAGGGAATAACATAACAAGGATGGGTATAAAGTGGCAAAGGTGATTTCAAGGCAAGCATGGTTTAACTTGAGATATGATCATAACATCACTGGCATATGAAATAGGGTGATAAACATAGCAATAAGTGACATAAGATGATAATCCTAAACTTGTGACTAGCAAAAGTTTCAACATCACAACATCACAGGCATGTTAAAATAATGATAGTGTTTAGGTTATGACATGAACAGGCCCCTAAATCAAGTTCTTATCAGTATTCCACAAATCAAGGTTCAATATGAACGGTACTAGGTTCAAGGTGAATAGATCTAGGGTGAACAAGAGTAGATCTAAAATAATAGATCAAAAAGGAATAGTCATAGATCAAAGATATACAAGAGTAGGTCTCAAGTAGTTATCATGTTTATGTTCAACTTCAATTTACACATGTCCATATTAAGTTTAGAGTTTAGATCTAAGAGTAACTGGGGCTTACAGATCGTGGTTTTTGAGAACTAAGAACAGAAATTGTCGTAGGATCGTTGTTGAGATGTTGATCTATTCCCTTGAATTGTTGTAGAAACGTTGGCCTTCGATTTGGATCTAGTTTGAATGTTTAAGCTTCAAGTTGGAGGCGGAGGCCATGGTTCAAGAGGTGACTTAGCAGCATAATGGTGTTAGAAAGATTTTTCGTGGATTAGCCTAGGTCTTAGGGTGTTTTTATAGTTGCAACAACTAGTTTAGGCCATAGGATAAACCCTAGAATCAATCCGGACCATCAAAACTCATCTCGAGCCTCAAAAATGGGTTCTGGGCCACACCAGGCCGACCAGGTCGACCTGTACAGAGGGGAGGTCGACACTACAGTCGACCTGGGGGGGGGGAGGGGCAGGTCGACTATGCAGTCGACACTACAGTTGACTTGGGGTCAGTCTGCCTGAAAGCCTGTTGAATCTTGTTTAGGCCATATCTTGGTCATACGGACTCCGATTTTCGAAAACTTGGACTCTATTTCATGTAGAATTCCGAGGCGAACACAATGGCGCAACCCATTTACCCTTATTCTTATTTTAAAATTTAATTCTGCCTAGATTTATGGTTATAACACGTTATCAAAATACGGGTTGTTACAGTCTTCCTCCATAGAAGTTCACTTCGATTATTACCAAATCGAATTCCATTCCATTCCAATTTATTTTATTAAATTGGAAAACTTTACTTTGGAAATTTTCCATTACATCTTAATAAGAAGATTTATAAATTCTGAATCACATTTCACTGTTAATTGGGTTAAAGAACGAATGTCGTTAAAAACACAGTTTACGATAAACCCAATTCACATTCCATTTTATTCCAATTACTAAATATAACTGGAAACTCAAATAATCTTACTTAAAAGATTTATTCTTTTCACATGGGGTTTAAGAACAGTGTTATTGAAGACACCATTCACGACAAACCCAAAATCCAATTCCAATTAAATATTAATTAATTGGAAAACTTCACTAAATCTTAATTAAAAGATTTATTCTTTTCCCAACTGGGTTTAAGAATAGTGTTATTTAAGACACCGTTCACGACAAATCCAAAATCCAATTCAATATTAAGTACAAGGCTCTGAATAGAAATTATATCGGCTTATATTCAATATCAAATTCTGAAACAAACGGATATCGTATTGGGAATAACAATATTTTTATCTTCCAAATTCCCATAACAATATCCGTATAACCAGGGAATCCAATATCGAAATATTCTGAAGATTATTTCCATTCCAATTTATTCATTGGAAAATTTTAGTTATTTTTAAAACCATTTCAAATCCAATTTATTTCTTTAAAAATATTGGATTATTATTCTAGTTAATAACAAGTTCATTTTGATAAAAATATATTTTTATCTTTTCAAATGTTGAATTTTTCATCCCAACTCCTTCCAAATCATTTATTATGATTTTACATAAATTATTAATATTTTTAATAATTTTATCAAGGCCCATACAGTCGGTCTCCAATAACGGCCACCGAACTGCACTTACAGCGACCTTTTCCAAATTTGATTTGGACATAATTCCAAATCCAACCGTTAGATTTCAAATATTTATATTCGTTGGGAAGCTCTTTTCGATACAAACCCAACGGTTCCGGTTTTAGGAGAATCCGACGGTCGGATCTTCCATAATGTCAATTCGAAGTCAATGGTCAAAATTCGCGAACAGTCACGGCGCGGCACGTTCCATTCAGGCCATTAAATATATATAATATATATATTATATATATCGTCCATTTCCATTTAAAACGTATTTTATAAATCGTTTATAAATTCATTCTAAAACGATTCCCACTTTCATTTCAATTTTAAATCAAAATTGAATACTCCTTATCATTATAATATTTAAATGATAATATTTTCAGAATATCAGATTTTGAAATAATTTCCTTTTTGATATTCATTATAAAAATGAATAAAATCGATATAAATATCATTCGAATTGAAATGGCGCAAATCTAATCAACATGGCTTCATATATTTCAACATTTTCGTGTCCATCCCAAATCGGACATTAAAATCATATTTTAATCCTTTACATAATATTATTTTAAAATATTCCTTATTTAAAAATATTTCCTTATATTAAAATATTCGTTCTTTTCGAATTGGAATCATACCCAATCAGTTATCATATAATTTTATTTATATGGATTTCATACACACATGTACGCAACAATAATTATACACAGTCAACCATTATCCAGAGTGCATTACACAACTGCATAAGCATTAAATATAAATAATTAACGCTTACAACTATCTGTCAACCAATCGATTGACATACAATTAAACAATTGGGATTAGTCTACGCAAATATCATCCCAATACCCATATGGGGTTTCAACCATCAAATAATAATTATTATTTGTACACTTGGGTGATGTGTAAAAATTATCGTCTTAATCGATATCACAAAAATAGGCGAGCATAAACCAGTCGTCCTACTTGTATATCGATGTGTAAACTTATTTTTAACTATCCAATAAATATATAGAATTTTATAACTATGCTTATAAAATACTATAAAATGCCTAAATAATTTTATTGATCGCCATTATAAACCAAAAATAATATTTTTAGCGAACTATTATTTATTCCGTAACATAGCCATTTTATATATATCACATATATGTTAATAATAATGTTTTTAACTAGCTATTAATTTTTCTAACACATTTTACAAAATTTCGGCAGCATAACAGCGGGATATTAAAACCGAAATAAGGTCTAGCCTTATCCCTCACCTAATACTGGCTCGCGCCATACACAAACCAATTCCTATCAATTCACAATCAAACCACAGCCAATTTTACAATCAACATCCAAATTTCCACAATGCTATCCAAATCAAACAACATGGTATGTACAATAAATAGAGTTGAGGCTTCTAATCCCATCTACAACCTAAAATATTTTCAACCGTAAAAGTAAATTAAGTGAGAAGGAGTTCTCACATTTGGTTTCCATCTGTCATTCTTTATTGGACGGTTTGGATTCTGTTTGCTTCCGGTGGGTTCCATCACAATCTGTTTCACGCAATTTATATTAAAAACCATATTTTTAACAATGCTATATATATATTTAAAAATCACATTTTTATAACGCTACTACATATATAAAAATCACATTTTTATAGCGCTATCATATATATAAAAATCAATTTTTTATAGCGCTATGATATATATAAAAATCAATTTTTTATAGCACTATCATATATATAAAAATCAAATTTTTATGGTGCTATCATATATATAAAAATCACATTTTTATTTCAAAGTTGTGTATATAAAAACCCTATTTTTATTACAATGCTAGTTATATAAAAATCCTATTTTTATTTTTAAAACAATGCCATATTTATTTGTAAAAATCTGAAATTTTAACACAATGTTACTCTTATAAAAACTGATTTAAAAATCAATGCTTTTTAATTAAATTAAACAAATTATTTGAAATGAATTAAAATAAAAAACTTACAGGCGGAATTGGGGGAGGCTCGACGTCGAGGTGGCGGTGGAACTACTGGTGTTCGGCGGCGGGGCTAGGGGGTGCTGGAGGCGCGTATTTGGGCGGGGTTTGGGGGCCACGACGTTCAGAAGGGGAGAGAGAGAGAAGGGGGAGCGACGGTGGTGCAAGGGGGAAGGGCGGCGTAGGCTGACGCGGTGCTGCGGTGGTGGAAGCAGCGGCGACGAGATCAAAGGGGGGTTGCGCTGTGCGATGAGGGTTTTCTTCTTCTTTTTTTGTTATTTGTTCGATCTGAAATGAAGGGGGGGGGGGAGGGGAGAGAAAGTACGAGGGTTGACTTGTTTAATTATATTTTTAATTTAATGTAATTTTAAAATGTTACATTTTCATTTGAAATCCAAATCGAACCCAATGACAGTCGCCCTGAGCTAATTACCCCCATTTCGGACACAATGGGATATGTCCCTTAAGCCAATTCGACCGTTTCGATCAGTTTTCATCAAAATTAAAATATAAATTAATTTAATGTTCACAATTGATTTCAACGTACATTTTAATTTACCGAGGCCATATAATGACTCCAAAAATTCCAGAAAAATAAATCTGGCTATGTTTTGATGGGTCCTAACAAAACTAATTTCGTCGAATTTGGAGACCATTTGAAAAACGGTCATTTTGCAGTCGATAAAATTCAAACTAAAATTACCAAACACATTTAAATCCACCACGCTCACATATTAATTCCAAAAATTATGAAATTTGAAATCTTGCAATAATTTGACATTCCGGATCCAACAAAAGTGGTTTCGTCAAAAATGGAGGTCGTTTGCTAAACGGCTATTTTTAAGGACTATATATTATATTAAAATATATATAAATTCCATAGTGACTATTCTGAATTTTAAACTGGACATAACTTTCAATTCTCATTATGAAATCTGGATTTTTCTCATTCGTTAGAAAGATATAATTAAAAAGATTCAAATATTTCTGGTTTTACTGAAATTCGATTTATTTTGAATCCTGTACATTCAATTGAAATTTAAAAATCGAAATTTCAAACTACCGCGCCATTTCAGGCTTGCTATATAATTAAAATAAATTTATATGTTCTAACTTTGATTAAAATAAATTTTTAGTCATTATTATTTAAAATAAATCATTTTAAATATTCAAAATCCATTATAATTGCTAAAATAAATATTTTAAATTGGTTCTGAAATCCCGGGTTGTTACAGTGGATAGCAAGGTACCTCGGATTTGGCTGCACAAGGCCCTTAACGGTTGACATACTGACCAAGATGGTCAACATACTGACTAGGATTTTAGGTCCTAGAGGATTGGGAAACATATTATTTAGGAATTATCAATCAAAGACGGCTGACCGACTCTGCTGCTCCAGGTGCACTTGCGGGTTAGTCCTGAGGCGTGGGCTAGAATACCTCAAACTAGATAAGGAAGATCACTTGCCATGGTTCACAGATGGAAACCCAATTTACAATACACAATTTTACAATTTTTGTTGTCATCCTATATGGCGACATAATATATGGTACCTATGTCATCTGGGATCAATACATTTATATTCAAAATTGATTTATGCAATATGCACTAATAATATTAAAAGATAAATTTCGCGTGTCAAGCATATTTGGCTATTATAAGGTAAAACTCTATCCTCAGGTTTGTGTTGCATTGTGTGATGGGACCTGAGCCTTATAATAGCTTCAGTTTTCTTTTTCTAGCATTGTGTTGTTTGTTTTATGGTATGCTTAGGAGAAAACCCGTACTGTGTCATACGGCGTGGTTCCTTGATTTTCCCAACTTTAAAATGAATTTAACAACGGTTTTAGTTCTCACACCAATCCCATGACTGACTCAGAGTTTATTGTTTCCCACCTAAACTCTAGGAGCCCATATTTTCCACATGGGCAGTCGGTAGTTTCGGTTTCACAGATATTTCTTTTTCACGGGATCTTGGATTACGACTGGAGTTATACTCTGGAATGCTTTATATCCATGTATTTCTTTCAGCTTTGGTAGTTGATGTTTTCTATTGCACATTTTATTTATGTATTATATTTCCACTGTTTTGTAATTTATTAATCTCTGATATTATTTTTCCACTATATATTATTTATTTGTACTCTGATATCTTGTACTCTGATGTAAATTATTGTAATAGCAATGAAATGTTCTCCTGATTATGTTCAGATGCGTTGTATTCTCAAAGTAGTCCGTCTACTTGTTCGGTTTAGGCCAGCCGGGAAGTTTGGATTGTTTCATTGCTACCTGCCCAATTTATGTCATTTTCCTGATTGATGAGGTTTGAGGTCACGATTACCTTTTTAGGGAACATCTCAGTAACTTTGAATGTCACATCGTCAGATATGTCAAATCACTGATTGACATTCACACATACACTCATACGTGATTACATCTTAGAACTTTGGCTAATATCGATAACCAGAGCTTTGATACCAAATGTGATGACCGTCCATAACCCCTGCACTAAACAAAAGGAATAATGCACTGAAAGGAATGCCAGGCAGCTATGGACGATCATCATAGTAGGTAAATAACATCAGAACTTGTCATAGAACTCACAGCGCAAGGATAAAATATAATAGAACATATACAACAGGTAATAGTAGTAAAGCATCATACAAAAAACTTTTCAAACTTTCACAACATCCTGAAAGATTATCCCAACATCATAGGAAATATCAAGTATGTACATAAGGCCTCACCACAACACTCATAGAGCAACTCAAACAGCGGAAACAAAAATACTAGATAGTAGTAAAATTGGTACGTGAGCCTTCTGCTCGCCATCGATCAGCATCATCATCCTCACTAATCACCCGTCACCTGCTACTTAGACTGCCCATCCACAAGTAGATGAACAGCCCAAGGTAATAAGAGGAAACTTAAAACCTTGAGTTAGACAACAGTCTTAGTGAGCGATAAAACAGCTAACAAACTTCAACAATAAAGTATATGGGGATGGATAGATAAACGTACTAATCTACCCACAACACCATAGAAGAACTCAACCCGATCTTCCCCACATCAGACAGTGACAGCCTTTACCATAAACGATTCAACCATTCATCCATGGAAACCAGAACACCCATTCAATCATGGTATAGTACTCATAACATCTAGATTATATGCATCTTATGCAAACCATCCTAATCGAATTCAACATCCCTCAAGCACAAGACCAGAGGCCTAAACCAATATCAGAAAACCATCCAAAGAACATCTCCTTCGACGTTGGACAATCTACATGAGACGATTCAAATAAGACAACTAATCAACCATGACAGACTCTGGCTATCACCGCCAATCCTGCTTCGAAACCATCATTAATCATATGACGGCCAACCTTGCCATATGTCAAGGGCTAATGGTAATCCCAGTTCTAGCATAAACTCCATACGCCTTTCAACGATACGTGTGTATGTCCAACCTTGACAACTAGGCCATTCAACAATACCCAGGGTACTCGACCTGCAACCGGTCTTTTAGGTGCCCCTATCGTACCCCTGCTTTGAGCCTGCTAGAACTTATGACAACGATAATCTTTCGGCCTTCTCATCTTTAGTCATTCAACTCGACAACTTTTCATAGCTCAAGCAACCATTATTCACCAACTTAAGACCTTTGAGTTATCACCTCATTCGCTGTTCTACACCGATCAACGAACACATTTCAACACTTCGAACCTTCCTCCTTGAATTCACTTCGAAGTCACACCATCACCGAGCAAAATTACACCACTGCACTGCGGCTAGGATTTGGGGGGTTGCCCCCGAAAAATATTTTTTTCAAGCTCTTTTCTCCAAATCCGGGTTGTACCCGAAAATATAAATTTTCAGAAAATGACCCTATTGGGACTCACCCATCTCCATCACCCAGGCCGATCGATCGATCAGAGCGACCGACCTGTCCAAAGAGACCGACCCAACCGGTCTGCTTCAAGACCGACCCAGTGGAAAAATTCACGACCAACCCGACACCAGCTCCCTTCTTAAACATGACCAACCTGCCTTTCTTCATTTAGGACCGACCCAGTCACGACCGATCCAAGCTGAAATCTATGACCGACTCGGCGTGGTCCGACCCGACAAGATCGAATCCCTCTACTCGAGCCCATGCTCGACCGACCCAAAAGAAGACCGACCCAACCCATTTCTTCTCCTCAAAGAAATCTTTCCATGGTTCGACCGTCCCACCATGTTCGACCCAAACCTGCATCCTCCAATGCAACTCCGATTTCGACCAAAACTTCGTCAAAACGATTCGTTCGACGAAACCGACTTATCCAATCATCCAATATGACCACAATAGTGATATGAAGTCAACAATAACACCAATATGGCAATTCCATCAATAATCATGTAAAATTCACCAAAATCACCATAAATGTACATATGAACAAAAATCATGGGTTTAACTTGCACGTTCACATGAAATATCATAGAAATTACTTATATAAACTTGCTAAATCAGATCATAAGATGATTTATATGAAATGGACTTACAAATGCATAGATCTATGGAAAAACTCTTGAATTTGAGGAAAAACACGCACAAACACTCATATACTTTATTGAATCCATGTAAGAGATGCATATCACCCACCGATTCTCCCAAACAAGCAAAAATCAATGGAAAATGAATCCGGACAGCAAGCACTTCGCACCAAACTCCTTGATCCGATGAATCCTTACCTAAATTGATGTAGATCTAGCCTCCAATGTATAGATCTATGATTTCCCTCCTTGGATTTGGATTTTTGGAGGAAGGAGGAGCTTAAGGCACCAAATGAGAGAATGGAAAACTAAAACCATTTCCCATATCTCTTACCCCCAATTTATAGTTTCCACCAGCCCACTAATGGACCTCCGCCAAATCAACTCATTAGGCTCCCGAAACCTGAATAGCCAACTGAAAAACCTTAAAACATTGATTTCTCCCAAACCACTGAGCCAAATCCTTAATGTAACCACTCTACGGAAAGGCAAACATCAATTCCTTTCCAATGGGACAGGTCCCACCCTCTAATTCGACCCGAGTCAAAAGTTTATCCCTATGCAAGACTGATAAGGGAAAAATGGTCACAAACAAAATCGGTAAAAATTATGGACATGTCTCACATCCCCATAAGCAACATATCAAAAGATGAGAATGATCCAACCCTCAGGGACTAAAATAAAAATGTTTTACGATCCTCCGATACGTAAAATACGGGTTGTTACATTCTCCTCCTTAAGAATTTCGCCCTCGAAATTCCAAGTAAACATAGACAACCACAACAATTCCGCATGTCTATCATCCATGAGAAGCCAATTCTATCATCCAAACTAGCAACAATCAAGCCATGCATCCATAGCCTTATCCTAGCACGTGGAATTCTTTCAAACAACAACAAGATACAACGATATAACAATGATACGATCAAAGGGTCCTACTGATTAAGAGTTCTAGATGAGTCGCTTTTATGCTCTCTTCCGTCTCCCATGTACAATCGTCACTATCTTCACTCCATTGTAACTTGACTAGCTTAACTGTTTTCCTCCTAAGCTGTTTCGTGTCATCCCCCACAATATGAAATGGCTTACGAGGTCTCGTAACTGCAGTCTCCACTTCAAGGTCTTTGTACTTCTCTGGAGGTACCACCACATTCGAATCATGCACAAACTTCTGTAGAAACGACACATGGAACACATTATGCACACTCGACATCTTCTCGGGTAACTCCAATCTGTATGCGAGATTTCCAATTCGCTCGACTATCGGAAATGGTCCAACGAACCTTGGAGCTAACTTTCCTTTGTCTCCGAGTCGAACCACATGCTTCAATGGCTAAATCTTCACAAAAACCATATCGCCAACGTGGAATTCCAAATCTTTTCGACGCTTATCAGCATAACTCTTTTGATGATCTTGGCCTGCCTTTATTCGTTGCCGAACGATCTCGATACAATCCGAGGTTTCCCTAGTCATCTCTGGCCCAAGTACCAACTTATCTCCAGTTTCTAACCAACATGCCGGAGAATTACAAGGTCTCCCATACAACGCCTCGTATGGTGCCATCCCAATGCTAGACTGATAGCTATTATTATATGCAAACTCAACTAGATGCAGATGGTCCTCTCATGATCCCCCAAAATCCAACACACAAGCTCTTAGGAGATCTTCCAAAACTCGATTGACCCTCTTAGTTTGACCATCAGTTTGGGGATGGTAAGCCGTACTTAAACACAATTTGATTCCCATAGCTTCTTGCAAACTTGTCCAAAATCCACTCGTAAATAATGGATCTCGGTCACTTAATATACTCTTTGGGACACCATGGAATCGAACCATCCATTTCACATAAAGTTCAGCCAATTTCGATGCTGTCCTAGTCGACTTGACAAGAATGAACCTTGCACTTTTGGTCAAACGATCCACAACGACCCAAATTCCTTCATTTCCTGCCCTGGTTCTAGGTAGTCCATTGATAAAATCCATCGATACTTGCTCCCACTTCCACGTAGGAACTTCGAAACTACCCACTCAGCTTCTTCTGTTCAGCTTTCACCAACTGACAGTTCATGCACTTGGAAATGAACTTTCCAATATCTTGCTTCATTCCGTCCCAGTAGTAGACTTGCTTCATGTCTTGATGCATCTTATTACAACCGGGATGAATCGTCAATTTCGAGTGATGATATTCTCTTAGAATCTCATCTCTCAATCCATCAATATCAGGAACAACTAATCATCCTTGCTTTCGAAGCCATCCTCCTCGATCAACCTCGAACTCTTTATCTTATGGTTCTAGCTTCTGGATAAACTCGACAAGCTTTGCATCTCGCTTTTGACTTTCGCCAATCCTTTCGATAATAGTAGGTCTTATCGATAATCTTGCCAACATTTCAGGTTCCAATTCACACCTTGGCCTGAAATCGAATCTTGCCAAATACTCGAGGCTCTTTCATTCTGAAAACATAGCTCCCAAACTTGCGTGTCTTCTACTCAACGCATCTGCAACCGCGTTACCCTTGCCAAGAGTATAGGCTATACCAAAATTATGTGACGTCAGAAACTCTAACCATCGTTGCTACCGAAGATTCAAATCCTTTTGGGATAAAAGATACATCAATGAATTGTGATCGTAAACAACTCAAATCGAACTCCCAATAGGTAATGTCTCCACATCTTCAGAGCAAAGACAATTGCCGCCAACTCCAAATCATGGGTTGGGTAATTCTTCTCATGCGGCTTTAGCTATCGACTCGCGTAAGCCACAACCTTATCCTTTGTATCTGTACCAATCCAATCCAGTACCACATGCATCGGTGTACACCACCATCTCTTCATTCCTACTTGTAATGGTCAACACAGGTGCACTCGTCAATCTCTCATCCAGGATCCCGAACGCTTGTTCACACTTTGTATCCCATGTGAACACTTGATTATTTTTCGTCAATCCTGTCAACGATGCAGCTACCTTGGAGAAATCATTGATAAACCGTTGGTAATATCTTGTTAAACCAAGGAAAATCCAAATGTATGTTGCATTCTTAGGCCTATCTTAGTCTTGAATTGCTGCTACTTTAGCGGGGTCAACTGCTATCCCATTTCCGTAAACAAAATGGCCTAAGAACCTCACTTCACTCTTCCAGAAGTGACGCTTTGAAAACTTAGCTATCAGCCGATGCTTTCACAAGATTTCCAACACAACTCTCAAGTGCATCTTGTGCTCTTCCTCATTCTGAGAGTAAACCAGAATATCATCCACGAACACAAGCAAGAACTTGTTCAACTGATCTCTGGAAACCTTATTCATAAGATCCACAAAATATGTTGGCGCGTTAGTCAACCCAAATGACATCACCAACCATTCGAAGAAACCGAATGGTGTCTTAAAAGAAGTCTTTGGCACACTATCCTTTGCCACCCTCAACTGGTGAAATCCCGTTACCAAATCCATCTGAGAAAACAATTTGGCTTCGTGAAGCTGATCGAACAAGTCATCTATCCTTGGCAACAGATACTTGTTCTTCTTTGTCACCTTGTTCAGCTCACTATAGTCCACACACAGTCTTAACGAGCCATCCTCCTTGGTTGCAAATACGACCGGTGAACCCCATTCAGATACGCTCCTCCGGATGAATCCTTTTCCTAAAAGGTCACTAACTTGCACCTCCAACTCTCGTTGTTCCTTCGGCGCCATCCGCCTAAGGGGAATAATGATTGGTCTAGCACCCTCGACCAAATCGATCCTAAACTCGATCTCACGATGTGGCGGCAACCCTTTAACCTCATCAAAGACATCCTCATACTCATTAGCGATCAGCACAGATGACAAGTTTTCCTATGGAATCCCAAGTGAATATAGATAGCTCACGAAGACACCCTCTTCGCGCTTACATCTAATCAACACCTTTAGTCCTTCCACATCCCTGAACCTCACCTCTAGCTTCTCGCAATTCACCCTTGTCGCATACATCTTGAGCAAATCCATGCCCAAGATGATCCCAAATCCAGCGAAGTTAAGAACAAAGCAATCACACATAAAAGAGAAATCATGACTCGACAACACTAGACCACGGCAAATCATGCAAAGACTGGAAAAAACCCCAACTGGATTAGTCATGATCAATGGTCTATCACAAATCTCGGGTTCCAAACCCAAGAGACACACAAGCTTATTGCAAATGAATGAATGCGATGCTCCAGTATCAAAAAGCACATGTACTGAAACACCATTAATAGAAAGAGTACCTTGCACCACGACACCCTTTCCCTTCTCCTCTACAGCAGGAGCTCTTGAAGAAGTTGACACGGCTTCCAAAGCATATGTCTTCACAACCTGCTTGCCCTTAGCTGATTCTGGACAATCATTCTTCTCATGCCCAGGCTTCCCACACTTGAAGCACTTCTTCTCAGCATTGGGATTCTTGCACTCATTAGCAAAATGGCCTTTTTGTTGACAATTAAAGCAAACTACCTCACTCTTGGGCTTCTTTTGACCATCCTTTCATTTCTACTGCTTCTACTTTCTCTTCTTATTATTACTATCTTGTTGTGGCTTCTGTTCTTCCTTAGGTGCAACAACAGACATCTTCTTAGAAAACAGACTTAGTTGCCTTATAGCCTTCTCAACGATCTTCTCAAAACTATCATCGAGGTGATCCACAAGCTGATTCCCAAGATATTCATCCAATCCTAGGACAAACTTCTCGTTCTTTTGACAAGGAGTATCCACATATGAACGAGCATAGTTCGACAAAGCCTCAAAGTCAGAAATATGTCAAGAATTGGTCGACCATGCTGCTTAAGCTCCACGAATCTCTTGAATAGAATTGACTTTTGCACGGTGGAGATAAACTTTGCTTGAAACTGCTCCCATGAAATGTTCTCTTCGGGGGTCTCAAGTGTGACAGAGTTCCACCAGTTCATTGCTCTGCCATCTAACTACCTTGATACAAGCTTCCTCTGTGTTGCATCATCAATGCCCAAGTCCTTGAAAATCCGAACACAAGTAGCCAACCACCTTTGAACCTCTTTAACTGGTTCGGTGCCCTTGAACTGTTTCTCTCCCAATGATGTAAAGTCTTTGCATAGCTTTGCAAATTCTACAGCTCTAGGCACTTGGACTCCAACATCAACCGCAGCTGCCACTGGAGCGGGGGCCCGTCGTAGGCATGCATCTATCATAGCTTCAAACATGGCCAGGTAATCAGGTGCCCCGCCATTTCCGCCTCCAAGCACAGCTTTTTCCCTAGCAGAATGTCTCGTATAACGTCGACTCATTCTAAGTCTACAAATTAGAATGATTAGCCATCTACAAGATATATTGCTAAAGAAGTACAAACGTTGCTATACTATATAGTATCATATAATATACATCCAACTAAAATCTACAAGTACGTCTCTCATACGTGATTACGTCTTAGAACTTTGGCTAAAATCGATAACCAGAGCTCTGATACCAAATGCGACAACCGCCCATAACCCCTGCACTAAACAAAAGGAATAATGCACTAAAAGGTGTGTCAGGCAGCTATAGACGATCATCAGAGTAGGTAAATAACATCGGAACCTGTCATAGAACTCACAGCGCAAGGATAAAATATAATAGAACATATACAATAGGTAATAGTAGTGAAGCATCATATAGCAAACTTTTCAAACTTTCACAACATCCTGAAAGATTATCCCAACATCATAGGAAATATCAAGTATGTACATAAGGCCTCACTACAGCACTCATAGAGAAACTCAAACAACGGAAACAAAAATACTAGATAGTTGTAAAACTGGTACTTGAGCCTCCTGCTCACCATTGATCAGCATCATCGTTCTAACTAATCACCTATCACCTACTACTTAGTCTTCCCATCCACAACCAGATGAACAACCCAAGGTAATAAGAGGAAACATAAAACCTTGAGTCAGAAAACAGTCTTAGTGAGCAATAAAACAGCTAACAAACTTCAACAATAAAGTATACGGGGATGGATAGATAAACATACTAATCTATCCACAACACCAAAGAAGAACTCAACTCCATCTTCTCCACATCGGACAGTGATAGCCTTTCCATAAACGATTCAACCATTCATCCATGGAAACCAGAACACCCATTCAATCATGGTATAACACTCATAACATCTAGATTATACGTATCTCATGCAAACCATCCTAATTAAATTCAACATCCCTCAAGCAAAAGCCCTAGAGGCCTAAACCAATATCAGACAAGCACCCGAGGAACATCTCCTTCGATGTTGGACAATCTACATGAGAGGGTTTGGACAAAACAACTAATCAACCATGACAGACTCTGGCTATCACCGCCAATCCTGCTTCGAAACCATCGTTAATTGTATGACGGCCAACCTTGCCATATGTCAAGGGATAATGGTAACCCCGGTTCTAGCATAAACTCCATATGCCTTTCAATGATACTTATGTATGTCTAACCTTAACAACTAGGCATTTCAACGATACCCAGGGTACTCGACCTACAACCGGTCTTTTAGGTGTCCCTATCGTACTCCTGCTTTGAGCCTGCTAGAACTTACGACAACGATAATCTCGCGGCCTTCTCATATCTAGTCATCCAACTCGACGACTTTTCATAGCTCAAGCAACCTTCTCAAGCAACCATTATTCACCAATTCACGGCCTTTGGGTTGTCACCTTATTCGTCGTTCTACACCGATCAACGAACACATTTCAACACTTCGAACCTTCCTCCTTGATTTCACTTCGAAGTCACATCATCACCGAGCCAAATTACACCACTGCACTGCGGCTGGGGTTCGGGGGGTTTCCCCCAAAAAAATTTCTTTCAAGCTCTTTTTTCAAATCCGGGTCGTACCCAAAAATATAAATTTTCAAAAATGACCCTATTGGGACCGTCGCATCTTCATCATAGGACTGACCTATCTCCATCACCCAGGCCGACCGACCGACCGGAGTGACTGACCCAACCTGTCTGCTTCAAGACCGACCCGGTGGAAAAAATCACGACTGACCCGACACCAACTCCCTTTTTGAACATGACCAAGCTGCCTTTCTTCATTTAGGACCGACCCAGTCACGACCGATCCAAACTGAAACCTATGACCGACCCAATGTGGAACGACCAGATCGAATCCCTCTAATCGAGCCCATGCTCGATCGACCCATAAGAAGACCGAACCAACCCGTTTCTTCTCCTCCAAGAAATCTTTCCATGATTCGACCGACCCACCATGTTCGACCCAAAACTTGCATCATCCAATGCAACTCCGATTTCGACCAAAACTTCATCAAAATGATTCATTCGACGAAACCGACTTATCCAATCGTCCATTATGACCACAAAAGTGATATGAAGTCAACAATAACACCAATCTGGCAATTCCATCAACAATCGTGTAAAATTCACCAAATTCACCATAAGTGTACATATAAACAAAAATCATGGGTTTAACTTGCACATTCACATGAAACATCATAGAAATTACTTATCTAAACTTGCTAAATCAGATCATAAGGTGATTTATATGAAAATGGACTTACCAATGCATAAATATATGGAAAAATCTTGAATTTGAGGAAAAACATGCACAAACAATCATATACTTTATTGAATCCATGTGAGAGATGCATATCACTCACCGATTCTCCCAAACAACCAAAAATCAAAGGAAAGTGAATCCGGACAGCAAGCACTTTGCACCAAACACCTTGATCCGATGAATCCTTGCCTCAATTGACGTTGATCTAGCCTCCAATGGTATAGATCTGTGATTTTCCTCCTTGGATTTGGATTTTTGATGGTGGAAAGGTGTTAGAGGAAGGAGGAGCTCAAGGCACCAAATGAGAGAATGGAAAACTAAAACCATTTCCCGTATCCCTTTCCCCCTATTTATAGTTTCCACCTGCCCAATAATGGGTCTTCCCCAAATCAACCCATTAAGCTAACAAAACCTGAACTGCCAATTGAAAAACCTTAAAACAACGATTTCTCCCAAACCGCTGAGCCAAATCCTTAATGTAACCACTCTACGGAAAGGCAAACATCAATTCCTTTCCAATGGCATAGGTCTCACCCTCTGATTCGACCTGAGTCAAAAGTTATTCCCTGTGCAAGACTGATAGGGAAAAATGGTCACAAATAAAATAGGTAAAAATTATGGACATGTTTCACATCCCCATAAGCAATATTTTAAAAGACGAGAATGATCCAACCCTCAGAGAATAAAATAAAAATGTTTTACGATCCTCCGATACGTAAAATACGGGTTGTTACACTTCTTCTACACCAAACTTGGTATATTTGTAAAAATCCACATATGTGACCCTTAGGAAATACTCTGTCAGACATTCGTCCATACAAGTAATCTAGGAACAGGATGAAGCGAGGGCACCCTCCGACCGCATCCTATATAGGAATCATGCCAAGGATCAGTAGCGAGTAGTCCTTGCAATCCAAAGATTTCAATCAGGACATAATAACTATTGAAATAACTCTGGTTGCAAATCAGAGAAATTCAACGAGTAGTTCTTCTCTCGTAAAGATCCACGGTCTTTAATGCTCCATCTTTTTAGGCATCTCTGCAGATTAGTTTCGAAAGCACAATTGGTTCGAAGTGGTTTTGGGTCTAGTTCCCATCCCGGTCTCTTCGAACTCACTCAACAAAAGGTCCAACAATATTCATTGCTAATTGGGTTTTTATCTACCAATTGAACGGTATAGATTAGTACTTTGGAAGCTCTTACCCCTTTCATTTTAAACCATTTACTTAAACCTTTTTATCGATTTAAGATCGATTGTATTACTTATCTCAACAAATCTCTTTTTGTTTCCTTTGCTTGAAAACATTAGTCAACATTTTCTTACCAAACTCATCCTTTTATCTCGATTCTTTTTACTCAATTTGAATGTTAAGTAAATCGCTATTTTCAGACTACGGCATTGATTTGAAATCTCCTTTATAAATTTCATTTATAAAAACTTGGATTTTATTATAAGAGTCCGTTCATAACTTCCTTTCAAAATTAACTAAATCTCATGACATCCTTGATTTCTTCTTAAATAAATTTCGTTTAAGAAGTAATCATTTACTGAAGTAAAAGTAGTTTACTTCATCGTTAACTAAAATAGGTTAATTAATCACTTTGTAAATGTTTAATTCTTGAAATAATAAACTTTTATAATAAACAAGTTCGATAATTATCTTAATACAATTAATTAGGAAATTAATTAACTTTTTAACAAATGTTATTAAGTCAAACAATTATTTGTTAAAACTTATCTCTACTAAGTTAAGGGAAAATAAATTAAATGGGATAACATAATTAAATTGAAATAGTTGTCTTGGTCAACTTAAAAACACTAGTTAACTCGTTAACAGATTCTCCTTAATCCCTCTTTTTAAATTAATTAATAATATAATAAATATAATAACATTGCCCAATTGTTTTCCCAAAATAATTGTCCCAACTCATTAACCCTTAGGTTCATTTCTGACTCCATTGCTTATAAACTTATTAAATTGTTAAAACAAACTATTCATTTACTAAAAAACTTCTATTTTTGTATAAAATATAATTTAAAACTTCATTTCAGTTATAAAATAAATTTTATAACTTTAATTGCATTAATATGCATGATGACAATCAAGTCTAAAAAATAACGTTTTTTAGGCCATTCACTGCCAACCACTTAATCAATACTGTTTATTGATCAAAATACAACGACCGTTGAATTTTCTATTCAACGATCAACATCTATTCAACTATCAACATCCAAATAGGATATAACGATACTTGGAATAAACAATTCATACATGAATAAGATGAAAAAAAATTAACATACAATTTATGTGAGGAATCCAGTTGGATCCCTCTAACCTTTATTCCCTACATCCAAATAAGTTACCTCAAAATAATCATTCTAATCCAATATACTAATATAATTTCAACAACCAACCATAACAACAATCCTAGCATCCATCTTTATTTTAGTACGTTTACCTACTATAAACGTGACCAACAAAGTAAGTTACAACGATTAGTTATAATTGTTAAAAATAACGATTGATTTCAATTAAATTAAACGAATGTTTAATTTAATTAGTACAGTGAATATAAATAAAAATATTCAGTAATCTTCCAACAATATACATCCATAGCACACAAATATTAAACCCGACTTGTATAAAATATAAGTAGGACAAACTGAGTTAGTAAACTCACCTTGATTCCTTTTGTTGCTAAAGCGATTTGGATTTCTAGTTAAATTAGACATGCTTTTAATTTAACTGAAATTTCCAGTCGGTACCAGCTTTGTCCAGAATAGTTCCAAAATGTAGTATTCATCGCTATGGTTCCATAGCAACTTATTTGGTTAAATTCTGCTAACGTAGGCAAAAGTTATACAATATTATAGGTATAAGTCTTAATTAATCAATTAACCCCTAATTAAAAATTTAATTTGTTAACTAATTACTTTGAAATAAAAAGAGACGGCAAGATTTCCTTCAGTTATTTTCTTCTTTGTTCCTTCTGCATATCGACCACGCACCAAGATAATATCAGAGCCGCGCCGCTGATCACCAGAATTCCATCGAGGACCACCGATACGAGCGCCCTAGCTACCTTGATCATCGCCAGAATCTAGCCCAAGCTGGTGCAGTCGTTCGCCTCTAGTTGTTCAGTAACAGCGCAGCCTTCCCGGTGAGATTCCAATCAGCAAGACCTCAAGATCAGATCATAACCGTTGATAAGGTCGATGTCACTGAGGTGAACAATTTTCTAGTTGGATATTCTCGATTTGATGAACAAATTTCACGAATTTGACGAAGGAAGATCGTTACTCTACAGTCGTTCACTACATTTAGATGGACGCGTTGATGTTGAAAAAACGAGGAAAGGGCTGGTGTACTCATAATGGATTTATATTAATATTTTAATATTTATGAAACTTACGCCCTAAGTTTCGCGCAAAAACTACCTCATAAGATCTTTGATTGAAATGAAAATTGAAATCCTAGCATATTTAAATGTTTCGAACATGATGGAACTGGTTTTATCAAATTCCGAGATTGTTTGTAAAAATTTCTTTATAATGTCACAATGTGAATCGATACGCATTTTAAATTGCGCACGATCACTTATTAACCCAGATTGACTTGAAACTTGAAATCCTACAATAATTAATTATTACAGATTCAATTAAATTAGTTTCATTGCAATCCGATGTTGTTTAAACCAAAAATGGCTAAAACACCAAAGGTACGCAAATCGTACTTCACCAAATGGTTAGGAATAAGAAAATGGAGCCATGAAAAAAGTAAGTAAAAACACAAGAATTTTTAGAGTGGTTCGATCTAAAATAGATCTACGTCTACTTTGGAGGCGATTTCATTATCATGGAGAGATTTACAAATTTCATCATCTCATACATCTCACTTATATCACTTGTTTTCTCTCTCTTTACAATGCTTTTCCACTTTTTACTCTCTTTCCGCTTTAGATCTCACTTGAATTCGGGAAGGAATGGATTAGACCCCATGATTAGATAATCTTCCTTGATTTCGTTATGAAATTAGTGTTAGACCTGAGCCTTAAAGAGGAGTAATGGCGGTTGTAGATAATTTGGATTGAACTTGAGTGAGAATTAATGGTGTTTGGAGAAGATGAGATCCACTTGATATTGGAGGAAGATGGAGTGAGCTTAGGAAGCCATTAATGGATCTTGGAGAGCTTGAGAATGGTGGAAAACCGAAATGACAGACCTTTGGGGTGGCTTAGATCGGTCCCTTGAATGGTGGTGAAATGGGGTATTTATAGACGACGTTGGTACCAAATGGAAATTCTATAATTATGTGTACATGGTACGGGTCGCTTGCTCATGTATTTACGAGATTGCCACTGGACAGTTGGAGCCAGCAAAACATAGCTGTCATATTTTGCACGACTGGTCACTAAAATGTGACTTGAACGACCGACCCTTCCAAGAAAGGTGCGAGCGACCTCAAAACATTCGGCATGAGCGAGCCTTGAACAATTCTTGTGACCGAGCATGCTTTAACATGACATGAAAATTAACGCACAAAATCATATCTTGCCACGTGCATTTGGAAATTGTCCATGCAAACTCACTTTTGGGAACAATAATTACATGCTTGCCATTGTATTATTCCTTTCAGCAAATTGTTACAATTCAATGAACAAGCAACATGGAGCTGCTCGACCCGTAGTGACTGCTTGATCAGGATGGAATGCACGACCGAGCTGACGTGCTCGACCCTTACTTTCAGTTCCTACTCGGCCCCATTAACGCGGTGCGCAACCTCGTGATGACATGGCCTTCTGGCATGTTCCTGCTCGACCTCTGATGAGCGAGCGAGCCATGCATTTCAGTTGTAAATGAGAAAGTTGTGTCTTCTGAAGGTGAACGAGCGAGCCACGACTTATGAAGGTGAGCGACTAGCTGAGATGAACGACCGTATTAATCACATTTCTGCCATTACTCTGTACATACGAACTCATGTTGTTTGACGCAATGCCTAAATAACCTTTTAGCTTGTTAACATTTTCCCCTCGAAGCTTGTATTTTTTTGCTTGCGAGAAATGCGGGCTTCGAACTGAACATTGTTAATGCAATTTGCATTGAGATCTAGTCGTAGCTTTTTGTTTGCTATGGCGAATCATGCTTTCACCCTTTGACTCGTTGATTCCAAATGATCCAAGCGTAGAATTTATTGGTTGAACTTATATGCTTTATGCCACATGTTCTGTAAATAAAATAAGCACTTGCACGATTTTAGACTTATACTTTGTCATTGATTGTCCACATCAATAACAGATTAGTTAATCGTTTAAAAATGAATTATAGCGAGTTTTGTGACTGGAATAGGATATCGTACCTATACATAACTATTTGGTTTAACTGTTTATAATTCGTTTTGCATAAATACGATAAACCAATCCGAATTCACAACGACACTTGAGTTCTGCTAATCGATATATATAGAATGCAGATTCCACGCCTCGCTCTTCTAATGAATTGTGATCTTTGTATGACGGTTTAAATTTTATGAAATGCGCACTTGTTCAAATTGGAGCTCCGATTTGAGTTCCTGAGGCTAGATCGACTTCAAATTTTGGGTTGTAAGCGGATCAGTCTTTCGTTGTTCCCTACCTCTTTGATAAATTGTCGGGAAGATGCCATTTTGTACATAACTTAATATGTTTTCTAGTTAAGCATGCACTTATTTTGGCATTCCTTGGATCATTCTGGGATTCAGTGCCTCCGCTCGGGGAGGACTTGGGATTTAGTGTCCCCGCTTGGGGTGGTCTTGGATTTAGTGCCCCCGTTCGAGGAGGTCTTTGGATTTAGTGCCCACCTTGGGGAGGTCTTTGGATTTAGTGCCCCAGCTCAGGGAGGTCTTTGGATTTGGTGCACCCACTCAGGGAGGTCTTTGGATTTAGTGCCCCCGCTTCGGGAGGTCTTTGGATTTAGTGCCCCCGCTTGGGGAGTTCTTTTGATTTAGTGCCCCTGCTCGGGGAGGTCTTTGGATTTAGAACTCTTGGGTTTGGAAAGCAATCTTAGTTAAAGGTGTAAGGCCTTGGTCCTCTTATTCAGGGAGATGTCCCTCTAACGAAACTTAGAACTCTTGGGTTTATTTGCCGCGAAGCTTGTTCATTGTTTGACTCTTCGTGACTCCCTTCATTCACTTTTCAAGGCGGTGCTCTTTATTTTTGCAATTGTGCATACTGATGTTTAAGGCACTTAGTGCTTGGATCAATGTTGTTGGGGTCATGAAGTAGTGTCAAACTTCAATGAAACGAGCGCTCGGCGGATGACCTGCAATATGAAATAACTCTTAAGCACATTTAATTTGACAAATTATTTGCAAGTAGGAGATTTATTCAAGCAGGTGTGCTTTAAAGCTACTGTTCAAAATAATGTTTGTAAGATATTACAGACTTATTTACAAGAATACTGAATATAGCAAGTGAGTAAAGCATGAAGTAAAACGATGGCGATGATGATCGCTTATTCTGGGCCGTTGGAATTGGAGCACCACTGGTTATCAGTTGATGATTAGCCTCAATTTAGCTTGAGTGGTAGTTCCTTTGCTTGGACCATACTGACCATTTGATGCCTCTTGCCCCTGAGGAGTCGGAGTAGTGCTTGAGGGTTATGGATTCTTCACATACTATTGTAGTCTGTTCTTTTGAATCAACTCCTCAATCTGGATTTGGAGATGCCTACATTCATTTGTATCATGACCCGGTTGATTGTGGAATCGATAGAACTTTCCAGAGTTCACGACCTTCTTTGAGACTTTCAACATTGGTGGTTCTGGATAGGATTTCGTGTCCTTCATGGCAGAGAAAATGTTCTCCGGGGTGTCATTCAGAGGAGTGAGCCCTGATGGGTTGTGAAAGCGAAACCTCTGGTTAGCCTTGTTGTCTCTCCCGTCATTGGCTCGTTTCTGCCCCTGATTATTCTTTTGATTATACTGGGTAGCAGCATTTTTGGGAGCGGGTTAGCTTCAATAATCTGAAGAGGTACAGGATTATTTTCCACTCTCATATACTCCTCATCTTATTCATAGAATTTCTCAAGCATGTTTGGTTCTTTCATTTTAATCCATTTACCAAATTCGCTCTTCTCATCTATAACGCCGATTAGTGACAATAAGATCATGCAGGGTTCGGGATTCCCTACTTCGGATGCAGCAGCATTGAATCTTTTGAGGAAAGCTTTGACAGATTCTCTTGGATTCTACTTCATTGATGTAAGAGAAATAATGTCCTTAGCCTTCGTAGCTTGCATCCTAAACTGCTCTTTGAATTTCAAAGTCAAATCATCGAATCGGTCAATGGATTTAGGTGGTGATCTCATGAGCCATAATGATGTGATGCCTTCAAGATAGAGAGGTAAGCATAAGCATTTTATCTCGTATGTCTCCTTCGCTGCATTCATATGCCATTCGTATTTGTATAGGAAGTGATTCGAATCAGAAGTTCCGTCGTATGCAGGCAGAGTAGGATGAGTGAACTTTTTGGGGGAATTCTGCTTTGCGGATCCTCTTCGTGAATGGATTTTTGCTGAGAGAGAAGTCCCATTCCCTTTCACTATCCTTGCAAGCCATGTTATCTTCCATGATTTGCTTTACCATATCCGCGATATATTACTTCGAGTTGTGTCACTCCGGAAAGCGGACTTCGATCTCTTTTCCGGATGCTCATCGTGGCGAGCGATCGTGATTAGAGGATCTAGGTCTTTTACTTCCACTATGGGAAGATGCTCCCGTAACGAGACTTGCAACTCATCCGTTATTTCGATCGGAATGGTTTTTAGCTTTCAAATTTGAGTCTTCGATATTAGCATTGCTTTTATCAACAAGTCCTTCTAGGTTTTCATTATGATGATGATCGAAGGATGATGAATTTGCATTCTCTTCAAGGTTGACAAGGATCTTCGGAGGAGGAGCGGGATTCGCTTGAGCGTTTAGGAAAGCACTCATTTTATCCATTAAAGATTGATTAGAATCCATTAATGTTTTATTAGTATTCATTAAAGCTTTGTTGGAGGCTTCCGTTCATTGACTCAAGTTAGCGATGACGGCATCTAATTCAGCTTTGGTTACCATGACTCCACTTATTGAGTTTTCGCCAACTTCGAAACAGTTAGTTAGTGGCGTAGCTTCGTCAACGTTATCATTTTCTTCAATGGCTTTACTTGTGGTTTTCTTAGATTTTGCCATTATCTCGAATAAGGACTTGAATTTGGAAGAGAATTCGTCGATTGGCCTAGATCTTAGACTTGTAGAATCTATGGTAGAACTAGGCTTAGAATTTCAATGCAAGGCTCTAAACCTTGAGATAAGTGTGAGAGAAGGAAGTGTGAACATGGCCCTACGGTGGGGGCCAAATGTTAAAACCAAAAATGGCTCAAACACTGGAGGTACGCAAATCATACTTCACCAAATGGTTAGGAATTAGAAAATAGAGCCATGAAAAATAAAATGTAAGTAAAAACACAAGAATTTTTACAGTGGTTCGATCTAAAATAGATCTACGTCCACTTTGGAGGTGATTTCATTATCATGGAGAGATTTACAAAATTCATCATCTCATAGATCTCACTTATATCAATTGTTCTCTCTCTTTATAATGATTTTCCACTTTTTACTCTCTTTCCACTTTAGATCTCAATTGAATTCGGGAAGGAATGGATTAGATCTCATGATTAGATGATCTTCCTTGATTTCATCATGAAATTAGTGTTAGACCCGAGCTTTAAAGAGGAGTAATGGCGGTTGGAGATCACTTGGGTTGAACTTGAGTGAGAATCAAAGGTGTTTGGAGAAGATGAGATCCACTTGATGTTGGAGGAAGATGGAGTGAGCTTATGAAGCCGTTAATGGAGCTTGGAGATCTTGAGAATGGTGGAAAACCAAAATGACAGCCCTTCGGGGTGGCTTAGATCGGTCACTTGAATGGTGGTGAATTGGGGTATTTATAGGCGAAGTTGGTACCAAGTGGCAATTCTATAATTATGTGTACATGGTACGGGTCGCTCGTTCATGTATTTATGATACTGCCACTGGACAGCTGGAGCCAACTGTACACAGTTGTCATATTTTGCACTTCCGGTCACTACAATGTGATTTGAACGACCGACCCTTCCAAGCAAGGTGCGAGCGACCTCAAAACATTCTGCACGAGCAAGCCTTGAACAATTCTTATGATTGACCACGCTTTAACGTGAGATGAAAACTAACGCACGAAATCATGTCTTGCTAGGTGCATTTGGAAATTGTCCATGCAAACTCACTTTTGGGAACAATAATTACATGCTTGCCATTGTATTATTCCTTTCAGCAAATTGTTTCAATTTAATGAGCGAGCAACATGGAATTGCTCGACCCGTAGTGACTGCTTGACCGGGACGGAACGCACGACCGAGCTGTTGTGCTTGACCCTTACTTTCAGTTCCTACTCGGCCCCATTAACGCGGTGCACAACCTCGTGATGACATGGCCTTCTGGCATGTTCATGCTCGACCTCTGATGAGAGAGCGAGCCATGCATTTCAGTTGTAAATGAGCATGTCGTGTCTTCTGAAGATGAACGAGCGAGCCACGCCTTGTGAAGGTGAGCGACTAGCTGAGATGAGCGACCCTTGTAATCACATTTCTTCTATTACTCTGTACATACGCACTCATGTTGTTTGACGCAATGCCTAAATGATGTTTTAGCTAGTTAACAGATGTCATTTGAAAATCGGTTATTCTTAAGTTTTGTTTTAAATCAATAAAACGATTAAATACAAATCCAAACGTTTGTTATTCGTACGATCAAATGGTAAGTCCGATCAATATGAAAATCGAAATCCTAAAGTAACTTACTAATACGGATCCAATGACACAAGTTTCATCAGTTCTGAGACTATTCCTTCGGAATGATTTTTTACAAGTAAAACGACGCTAATTTGGACAACAAATGGCCTGGTCTCCGAAAATAACGAACCATACATATCTTGACTCTAACGCAAATATGAAGTCAATGGAACATGTCTCATGTTTTAATTTGATCGTTAACTCAAGTTTTGCACAAATTCCTTCTAATTTAATTAAATTTGTTTAATTAAATGCTACACATACTGGTTACATGTTTACGGCTACCGAAGTCACATACAATATCGAACCACCACGAAATTTAATTTCGTACAATAATTTAATTTACGGATCCAATGAAACTGATTTCATTGAAATCCGTGACTATTTTAGAAATGACTATTTTTAACTAGATTAAAACAATATAAAATTCTCATTTCTGCCAAATCAATATTAAACTAATTATTTTAAAATTCTATTAACCTCCATTATATTCCAATCGCACAAACAACTATCAGAAACCTTTTTTATTAGATTCTTTGTTAAAACGATATTCAATTTATTAAAAACCCTATTTATTTTATTAAATAAATCGTTATGGTTTATAAATGATTTCAGATCAACCATCTGAAAAATTGATTTTGACATAACTCAAAATCTATAACATGAAATCTTGATTTTTCACTTTCATTAGAAAATTATAATCAAATAGATTTAGACGATTCTTGTGCCAATTTAAATTGGATTATGTATATTCAACTGAAGTTCGAAACGTAATATTACTAACTACCGCGACATTACGAGCTCATTTTAATTAAATATAAATTATACGTTCAAACTCTACTTAATAAATAAACAAAAATCCTTTAATATTTTTAAACCAACATTTAAAACCAATTTTAAATATTGAAAATTAAAGGTTAAAAATTTGGGTCGTTACATTCTTCCCCCTTAAAAGAATTTCATCCCCAAAATTACTGAGGTAAGAAAAATTATTCTAACCCCTTAACTTCTCAAAAATTCATTTAGTTAAAATCTTCTACAACATTTTATAAACTCCTAGTTTATAACAAACCCAATTAGTTTTAATTGAAAACCAATTCATTAATGTTAACAAAATTTTCAAAAAAATTCTAACACTTTAAATTTTGGAAATTTTTTGTTAGAGTCTCCCCTGTACCCAGGGACTTCTGCAATATTGCAGGAATAACAAATATATATCCATCGACCCACATGGTTAGAAAAAGGAAAACCCAAATCAATAACCAAAATTTATATTTTCGCGTAGGTGTACCTTATATAGGCGCTATTGAGCATACCAGCTCAATTATAAGCAATCCACGCAACCAAAATCAATCCTCAAAGCCTTCTGGTACCTATACTTAACTTAGTTTACCATATAAGTAAAAATTACATGAAATTTTAAATAACCATTCATTGATCAACACGTGTAACTACATAAATTTCATTTTATTCAACTTTTTATTAAATCATTGATGAATTTTATTCAGCCTATCTATCACACAATTAACAAACAATGCACTAATCATTTAATTTAATATTCAAGATTAATACTTACCTGATTTCTTTTACTTTGGTTTAATGTGCTTTAACATCTATTGGTTTGTATCAGATTGATTTCCATTCACTTTTATTTCCAAGTCCCAAATCAATTTTCTTTAGTTCCATCTCTATATCCATTCTTGAATTAACCAAGTTAAGCCTAATTTCCATATTTAATTAAATAATTGATTACTATTTAGTTCACTTCCCCTTTAGAATCCAAATTTTATGTTTATTTCAAAAATCATTTATTCTAATCCATTTTGTTTTCATTTAACTAAGTTCTGAGTTAAATTATGATTCATACATTGCTATTTAACTTTTCTTAGTTAAATCTTTAATCCAGACAATTCTCTTTACTAACTTGGCTGTTATCCCACTTTGTGAACTGGGCAACACAAAGTCAAGATGTAAAATGTTGAAGAACTTGAAAAACTTGGGAAGTACTGAAACAGGTCGGATCGGAGCAGCGCATCGGTTCGGATCGGTAAAGTTTTCTGTTCGGATCGGTGAACTATTGCTGTGGAAATCAGAAAGGCACAGTCGTTCGGATCGGAGGGCAATATACTCCCAATTGGATCGGAAAGCCACATGATTGCTACGGAGATAGATCGGAGCGGAGCGGAGCAGAATAAAGAGGAGAGAGAATTGGTTCCAAGTCAATCCGGGTCGGATCGGGTACCCCGATCCGAACCCCTTATACATACCCCTCCGACCCGAGCTTGTCTTCTACGTCACTCTCCTGCATGAGCGCCTGGTAATCCGGATCGGCAGTGACCAGTTCCTACCCTCAACGTCCACTACTCTGATGCGTTGTCAACATAGTAATTCATCCGAACCCGAAGCTGATGGGATGGATGACGCGTGGCTCCGATCCGGATCGGATTCTGAGCAAATTCTCACCTATAAATACCCCGTCGGGAGACAAAGAAAAGGATCTGTTTTCTGACACTTGGAGAGTTCAACCACCTTCATAACCCGAATTCCAGCACTCCCGGAAAATCCAAATCTTCTTTCATTATTTGTTTTTAGACAATTGAGTGGTTGTAAGTGAGTTGTGAGAGAAATCAAGTGAATATTTTATTGTACTTGCAACTAAATCAGTGAAGATAGTGAAAGACAAGTGGACGTAGGCATTTCTTCGCCGAACCACTATAAATCCTGTGTGTTCATTTTTATTTTTGATCTTATTTCATTCTGCTTTTAATCAATTTGGGTGTTAGAACCACTTTTTGGTCTAACATTTTGGTGCTTTCACTGAGAATTCATTTGAATTCTTTGTTTTTCCGGATTATCGTTCTACTTTTTGGACCGTTGAGTTCAAAGAAGTTAATCCTCAAGTTTCAACGCCCTTGGATATTTGTTGAAGTGATTGTCGAAGAATCATGGCCAAAGGAAAAGGCAAAGAAGTTCAATCTGGTCGAGGAATCGGAGCTGGCGAAGATCAGCAAAATGCTGTTGTAACAAGGTCTCGTGGGCAGAGTTCAGCAGCAGGACGAACCAATGCAGGAAATCCGAACCGTCTTCAGGGGGAGAGCTCCGATCCGATCCGGGTAGGAGATTCTGAAGCAGTGCATTCCCCCAATCTGAACCGACCCGAGCAGCTTGCCATGTACCGACCCGACCAGACTCCCCAGCTCCGAACCGACCCGACCTCCCATCTCCGATCCGATCCGAATCTTGGTGATGTTGGAACCTCTACTCGAGTCCCTAAAAATGCTCCGATTCCAGCCGCCAGGGTCAGTGATCAGGTCAATCCATCTGCGCCCATTACTCAAGGAGATTTCTCGCGCCTACTTGATATGCTTGAAATTACTAGGGAGGCTATGAAAGTCCACGAGCGCACCAACCTCATGATGCAGGAAAATATGAGGCTCATGAGTAGGGAGATCAACGAGCTCCGTCGACAGAGAACCCCATCACCGGTTCGTCACACACCAGTGGATCAGTCTTCATCTTCCGAGGAAGAGCGGCCCCGTGAACGAAGGCCGCTCGAACGACCTCAGAATGTGGAGCAGCTGACATTTGGATCTTTGGGGTCTCGCGAGGATATTGCACGAGCACTAGGAAACAATGATCCCACTCGGGGGCAAAGGCTCCAGTCCCCTCCTCCCGAGACCGACCGGGAGCGTAGGGAACGAAATAGAGCAGAAGCAGCTCGAAGAAGAAGGGCATCTCCTGAACAAGAGCCCAGAAGGAACCCGGATACTAGGGCCAGGGAACCTGAGCGGCCCCTAACTAATGCTGATGTACAGGCGATGGTGCGCCAGATCATGTCCGAGAGCCGGAACTATACAAATGAAGATTATGGCATTGAGCGAAGCCATACTCCTTTCACCGATGATATCCTCGACTTCCAGTTTCCCCGGCGTTTTAACCTGCCACAGATGGACAAGTACAACGGGAGAACTGATCCGGGACAGCATTTGATGCGATACTCGTGGCTCATGAATGCTGCTGCTGCCCCTGATGAAGTGAAGTGTAAAGCATTCCCAATCTATTTAGAAGATGTGGCGCTGTTCTGGTTTACCCGACTTCCCCCTTGTTCGATTTCGAATTACAGGGAACTGAGCGAACGTTTTATGAATCAATTCCGACTCCATGCCCGAAAGTCCAAAAGTGTAATTGAATTGTCAAGAATTAAGCAGGCACCAGGAGAGTCTTTGAGGTCATATCTTGACCGTTTTAACTTAGCTGTGACTGAAGTTAGTGACCTGCATGAGCCTACCATTCTGATGGCATTAAAGGAAGGAGTCGATCCTGAATCTGAGTTCGAGGATTACCTTTCTGGGAAGACACCCTCCACAAGAGAGATATTCTATGAAAAAGCCGATGTTTATTTAAGGCGAGAGGAGGCCAGGGCAAACCGAAAGAGAAAGTCTGAAGCGGCTTCAAAAGAAAATGTGCTGAGTAACGTCGCCGTGAAGCAGTCTAGGGAAAGTTCCGGCAAGGTTGAAGTAAATGTGGGGTGGAAACAACAATGCTGGAAACGGGGGCAACAACAATAACCGTAATACGAACGGTAACAGAAGAAATAGAAATAGGGGAAGTGATCCTAACAAAAGACCCCGATTCCAGACCTACGAGAATTATACACCATTGAACGACACCCTGGAGAATATTTACCTAGATACGTACAACATTTTGCAGTATAAAAGACCACCACCTCGTGATTCGACCGAGAAAGAAATGGCAACTAGGAAGTTTTGTTTGTTCCATGGAACTCATGGACATTCAACCAATGAATGTCGGCATTTAAGAGATGTGATTGAGAAGCTGCTGCGCGAAGGGAAACTGGATGAATACAAGGTTGCCCCGAGGGACAGGGGGCAAGGAGAGCAAGCTCCAAAACAGATTCTACCTGCTCCTAAGCCTACAGCGCAGCAGAAAGGCAAGGGAATTGTTATCAACTCCATAGTGGGCGGACCTCACCCAGCAATCCGTAGCTTTAGAGCAATGGATCAATATGTAAATGCTGCCAAGCATATAGATGTGAATGAAGGTGATGATCTGGAAGATATCACCCCCATAAAACAACAGAAGACCATGTTTGACGACGTGGTGTTCCGCAGCAGAGATAATACTGGGATCCAATCACCCACTGATGATCCGTTGGTTATTACTACCACCATTGGGCCGGCCTTGGTTCATAAGGTATTAGTGGACAACGGAAGTTCCGTCAATATTTTGTTTAAAAAGTCATTTGATCAGATGAAGCTGGAATCTGAAGATTTGAAGCCATGTGAAGGATGGATCAGAGGCTTCAACGGGGCGTCAACAGCTCCCATGGGATACATAGAATTGCCCGTGACCTTGGGGCAAGGAGAACGCAGAAGAGTGCGGATGCTTCAGTTCGTAGTATTGGACGTAGATTCGCCTTATAATGCATTTTTGGGGAGGCTTGCCCTTGCTGAATTCAGAGCTTGTATCGCCCCTTGGTGTTTATTGCTTAAGTTCCCAACCGAAGCCGGAACTGGAGTAATGAGAGGGGATCAAGTTTCCAGACGGGCCTGCTATGTTGCCGAACTAAAGATGTTGATGAAAGGACTTAACATCGAGAGTAAAGATGCCTCGCCTCCCCCAAAGGGGGGCTCGGCGTAGCAATTAGAGAAATCGGCCCCGAAGGAGTTGCTTAAAGGAACGCCTGAAGACCTGGATCCCAGAAAAGACGAGGAACCAGAGACTAAAAATGCAACTCCTAATGAAGCGACAGTGGAAATTTCCATTGATGAAGTTGATCCGACAAAAGTTTTGAAGATTGGTTCTCAATTGGATCCACGTCGAGCCAAAGAACTAATGGACTTCTTGAAGGCAAACTTGGACATGTTTGCCTGGACCCACGCTGACATGTATGGGATATCGCCATCCATTATAAGTCACAAGTTAAATGTAAACCCGAAGCATCCGCCTGTGAAGCAAAAGAGACGTATACTGGGCCCAGAGAGGTCGGCTGCTCTCAAAGAGGAAGTTGAGAAGCTGAAGCAGAACGGATTCATTCTAGATTCGACATATCCCGACTGGATATCGAATCCCGTCTTGGTAAAGAAGCCGAATGGAAAGTGGCGGACTTGCATTGATTTTTTAGATTTGAACAAAGCCTGCCCAAAAGATAGTTTCCCACTTCCCAGAATTGACCAGCTTGTAGATTCGACAGCAGGTCATGAACTTCTCTCTTTCATGGATGCATATTCTGGGTACAACCAAATTCCTATGCATGTGCCAGACCAAGAACATACGAGCTTCATTACAAATTTGGGATTGTATTGTTATGTTGTAATGCCATTCGGATTGAAAAACGCTGGAGCCACTTATCAGCGCTTGGTGAACAGAATGTTTTATAATCAAATAGGGAAGACTATGGAAGTTTACGTGGATGATATGCTTGTCAAATCGAAACAGTCCTCCAGCCACACACAAGACTTGGCGGAAATGTTTGGTATCCTGCTAAAGTATCGGATGAAGTTGAATCCTCTGAAATGCTCATTTGGAGTGGCGCCGGGAAAATTCCTAGGCTTCATTGTGAGCTCCCGAGGAATTGAAATCAATCTTAGCCAAATAGCAGCGATTAGAAACATTGAAGAACCAAGAAGAATTAAAGATGTCCAAAGTCTTGCAGGGAAAGTAGCCGCGTTGAGTAGATTCATCTCCAAAGCTACAGACAAGTGCGTTCCATTTTTTGATTTAATTAAAAGGGGAAAGAAAAACTTTGAGTGGACTCCGGACTGTGTTGAGGCCTTTCGAAATTTATTGGAACTGCTAGAGAAACCGCCGATTTTGTCAAAGCCAGTGGATCACGAAGAATTGTTTGTTTACTTGGCAGTCTCGGCTCACGCCGTTAGCACAGCCCTGGTTCGAGAAGAAGACAAAGTACAAAGGCCAGTATATTATGTAAGCAAGAAATTAGCAGCGGCAGAGCGCAACTACCCAAAGATTGAGAAGCTCGCTTACAGCCTCCTAATCGCATCCCGAAAGCTTCGTCACTATTTCCAAGCTCATCCAATAACCATATACACCGACTAGCCCCTGAGGCAGGTGTTACAGAGGCCCGAAGCATCGGGGAGGTTGATCAAATGGAATATAGAATTAAGCCAATTTGATTTAAATTTTCAACCACGAAAGTCGATCAGGGGGCAAGCTCTGGCAGACTTTATTGCGGAGTTCACCATCCCATAGGAGGAAATAATCGATGATAGAGTGGTCAAGTCCGAGAATGAGTTGAAGATAGATCCATGGAAGCTATACACCGACGGAGCTAAGAACGACCGAAGGTCCGGAGCTGGAATCGTCTTAGTCACTCCCGAAGGACGGTCGTTATATTACGCTCTATGATTAGAGTTCTCGGCGACTAACAACGATTCTGAATACGAAGCCCTGATTGCCGGGCTAAAGCTTGCTAAAGACCTCGGAATAAAAATGTTGGACATATTCTATGACTCTAAAATCGTTGTTTGCCAAGTGCAAGAGGAATTTGTGGCTCGGGGACCTCGACTTATCGCCTACCTCAGGAAAGTGAGAGAGTTATTGAGTAGCTTGGAGCGGTACGATATAACACACATCCCAAGAGCCGAAAACCAGAAGGCGGATAGGCTGGCAAAGCTGGCTAGTTCCGACACTCCAGAAGAGACTGAAATAATTCCAATTGAAACGTTGGAATCGCCAAGATTTGAGTCGATGGAAGTTGAGTTCGCTTTCGAAGCGGAACCGGAGAAGGAGTCATGGATGACCCCAATTAAGAACTTCCTTAAGAATGGGACACTCCCATCAAAGAAGAGTGAGAAAAGGGCTGTAGTTCGCAAGGCTACCAGATATGTCATGCAAGATGATACTCTTTATAGGCAAGGATTTTCTATGCCCCTGTTACGATGTATAGCACACGACGACATCAAGCGTGTACTAAGAGAAGTACACGAAGGTGAGTGTGGAGATCATACAGGAGGTCAGACTTTAGCAAAAAAGATATTGCGATACGGATACTTCTGGCCTACAATTAATAAAGATGCAGCTGATTATTCACGACGCTGCGATAAGTGCCAGAGATTCGCCAAAATCCCCAGAGCACCGTCGACCCAACTTAAATCAATGGTGAGTCCTTGGCCATTTGCCACATGGGGAATTGATATCATCGGAGTTCTACCGATTGCTAAAGGAGGAGCGAAATATGCAATAGTGGCCGTGGACTATTTTACGAAGTGGGTGGAAGCTGAGCCCTTGACCAAGATCACGGCAAGAAAGGTGATAAGTTTCGTGGTCAGAAATATTATATGCCGATTCGGGATCCCAAGGACGATTATAACTGACAACGGAACCCAGTTTGATAGTACTGAATTCAGAAATTTCTGCCAGAAGTATAAGATTGACAAGCGATATACTGCATTTGCCTATCCGCAGTCGAACGGGCAAGTAGAGGCAATAAACAAAGTAATAAAATCCATCCTCAAGAAACGGTTAGAGCGTGCAAAGGAAAAATGGGTTGACGAATTGCCCCTAGCTTTGTGGGCATATCGAACAACATTTAAGACGGCCACCGGTCACACCCCTTTCTCTCTCTCCTTTGGCTCAGAAGCAGTAATTCCAGTTGAACTGGAAGTTCCTTCCCACAGGGTGACATATTATGACCCGATGACGAATCGGGCGCTCTTACTTGAGTCTCTTGATGAAGTCGAAGAAAAAAGGGACGAAGCAGATTTGCGTGCGGCAAGACATCGACGTCAGATGGCACGCTATTACAACAAAAAAGTTCGCCTCAGGACTTTTGAACCAGGAGATTTAGTGCTAAAGAGAGTCTTTCCATCCCTTCCTCACCTCGGTCCAAAGTGGGAAGGACCCTTTGTCATCCAACGGAAACTTGAAAAAGGAACCTTCAAGTTAACGACCGTAGATGGCGAAGAAGTCCCTAGAGCATGGAATGCCCAACACATAATGCGATATTTGGATTAGAAATGTTGTACTCTTTGTTATTTTTCTTATGAACTCTGTAATAAGGCACGACTTGCCTTGGGAAAATCTGACGATATGAATAAAGGACTATAAAGTGGATGTAGGCTACGACTTAGCCGAACCACTATAAAAATATTGTGTGTTATTTACTTTTATGCATTACATATATACATTCATCAATTATTCTGTTGTGATTATAGAATATAGGATGATTCAAAACCTGAAAAGGTTGAAGACAGTTTAAACATAAGAAAAAGCACAACGACTATTTGTGCGACAAGACATAAAAGAATGAGAAAACGACATTCTTAACTCTAACTCTCCAGAGAGAGAGAGAGAGTATAAAAGCGTCTCCGACTGAGCGCTGAAAAAGAAATCCTGAAACCTAACTCTAACTCTCCAGAGAGAGAGAGAGAGAGTATAAAAGCGTCTCCGACTGAGCGCTGAGAAAGAGATCTTTCCCCGCCGAAAGACCGAGGAATGAATAGATTGCTGAGATCGGTCTCTAACTCTTCAGAGAGAGAGGGAGTATAAAAGGGCGGGAAACTGACTTCCTCTGAGGCATGAAGGTGCAGCCAGACAAGGGACCGCCTCAGTAAGAACTCTAACCTGGGAATGAGACAGGAGAGTATAAAAGAAATGCCAAAAAAAAAAAACGACAGGCACTGACGACACAGGAAATGCTATCCCATCAGAAAATCGGGAGCGTTCAGATTGCTTGATTAAGCATTAAATAATTTGTGAAGATTGACTGGAGGCATATATGTTTACGCATATATCCTCCCTCCGTAACTTCATTTCATAACTATAGTAAGACATGCATTTTTACATAAATGCAGAACTATTGACAAACAGACATTACAGAAAATAAATTATTCTTTATTAACGAATGAATGAATTTGAACAGGAAAGTAGCTAAAAAAGATGGTGCAAGAGCCGCTCTTGTAGCAGCAATTGTTGGTTCACTAAATGCTAAAACAACACAAGGCAATCCACTATTTAGATTTCGAGTGAGCCTTGGACTTCTTGGCGGCTTTCTCCGCATCCTTTGCTTCTTTCTCAGCCTCTGTCAAGATTCGTTTTGATTTCTTCTTTCCTGAAGATGCGGTGCTGGAGCCGGTAGACTTCTTCCCGGAGGGCGGAGCGCTGGAATCAAGAGAAGATTTTTTAGCGAGTTCCTCTGTAATAGATCTAGTTGAGAGCTTAACAACTAACCTTGATCCCGCATCCACAACTGCGAGGGGCTTGAGGGCTTCAGGGTCTAGTTCTTCGGCTTTTAATTGCAAGCGTTTGTCTTGATCAGCTTTCATTGCAGCCAAGGTAACATCATCAGCATTTTTTGACTCCCCGACTATTGCAACTTCTGGTTCCTCTTCATGATCTCCGTCACCGCCATCATCCTTTAAAGCTGCTATCATTTCTTCATCATGGGGAGTGGCGACCTTAGTCGGCCCACTTCCTTCTCCCAAGTCTATAGGAGCAGCCTTGTCCTCCCCTCTTTTGGCCTTTTCTGTAGGCTCTGCCCCGGCGGTGGCTCCCTGAGTCACATCTGTCTTTTCGGATGGCTCAACACCTACAGAATGAGAAGCAACAGTTATCAACTCAGGCGAAAACAATGGGTTTTTCATCGATTGCTCAATCATGTGGCGAAAGATAGAAATAGCCTTGACGAATTGAGGAGAAAAGGTAGGGATACCTTCCGAAGACTTCTCAGCGGGGGTAACCACTGTCTCTGATGCCATCTCAGGGATTGGAGATAGCAGAGTTGTTCGGGGGATTCCCGGATTTTCAGGGTCATACCCCTCTACTTCCGAAGTCGCGGGGGCAGCAGAAGAGGAACCAGTCTCGGGAATGTTTTTCTGTTTAATCCTCCTCCTCTCTTCTTCCATAGCCTCAGCAATGAGGCGGCGCCCTTCAGCTAGGCGCTCCGGCTCATTATCCCTCAAGTATTTCTCCATTAGCTTATCTTCATCGATGGAATCAACCTTAAGTTCCTCTTTTTCCCACTCGACGATCTGATTCCATACTTGAACTAGAGTGGATGGATAATCCTCGATCCAAGAAATGTTTTGGCGACGGATAATATGTGCGAAGAATTCAATCATTAATTCGCCGAAACCCTGAATATCAGCCTCCGCCTCTGACAGTTGTTTGCGGGCTTCCTCCGCAGATTTGATAGCACACTCAACATTGCCCTCTGCCAAGGCAGCTCTATTCTCTGCCTCCAATAGCTTTGAAGCCAAGCCAGCATTCTTCTTTTCTAGCTCAGCGTTCCTCTTTGCTAACTCGACATTTTTTCGTTCGAGGTCAGTATAAGCGAGGCGCGTCTTAGAAGCTTCTGACTTAGCATCATCGGCTTGCTTTTTAAGCTCAGAACGCTCCTGAGTGTGAGATTCAAGCAAGTCACGAGAGCACTTTTGCATATCCTCAAATTGTTGTTTGAAGTTAGAAGCGTCCCTTTGAGCGACAGCTAGCTGAGCTTGAGTGTCTTCCAAATCTTTCCCTAGAGCCTTTAAAGCCTTGGCATCCTCCTCCGCGGTCTTTTGCATTGAATCGGTATTCGTGATTAGAGTACGGATGATTCTGGAAAGGTTGCGTGAATATTTAAACATCTCAGAATACTGTTTTTCCACCGCATCTATCTTTGCTTTGGCCTCATCTGCCCACTTAGAAGAAATAGGTTCAAGGGCAGGTAAAAAAGTCAAAGTCTCGAAGTAATGTTCGGGAAATTGCTCCTCCAAATATGCCCGCTTTATTGCAGTTTCCGCATCTAGTGGGGGAGGAGCGGGGATCGTCAATTCAGTGTCCCTGTGTGAGGAGGATTCGGTAGTTTCTTTGTCTGTCCTAGGTCGTTTAGTAGCAGGAACCTTGTGCTTACTTCGAGACCCAGTTTCTTTTGGAGGACTTCTCTCTCTACTGCGCTTTTCATGGGAAGAAGTGGAGTCTTTAGATTGTGGCTTGTCCTCTTCCCTACGGCTTTGATAACCTTTGTACTTCTCTTGATCCGACCGAACGGGAGAGTGAGAACGTGAGGGTCGAGAACGATAGGGATCATAAGGCCTTCTCTCCTCCCTACCGCGATCATCACGGCGATCATACTCGATATCCTGAGGTGGATTAGACATGCTGCGGCGAAGCTTCCTGATATCATAGTAGGATCGAGACATCGTACCTGCACAATAAGACAAACGAAATTTAGAGTCAATGGATTCACGGAGAAAGAGGTGCAATGAATGCTAATGCTGTTGTATAAAGTGTGTCCTAAGTGGTGTGTTTCCCCCCAACCAACCCGAGTCTGAAGCTAGACTAGTATGGGCAGGCTCTTTGGCCTTAGCAGGAGTGGTCTCTTCAGAAGAGGTGAAGACTAAAGGATCCTTCCTAAAATCCTCTGAAGTGTATATAGTTTCAGGTAAGGGGAGATCCCCCAAACCCTGAAATATTGGATCATCGGTACTAGGGACATCTCCCTCGGAAGCATTAAGTGGCGACTCTTGGGAGGACGTTGACTTTTCCAGAGAAGTAGCCTCCTCGGGGGCAATATATCCTTCACGATGCTTTTCGGCCAGGTTAGCCAATTCGTCATCCTGAGTAGAAGATGGAGAAGGTGAAGTTTGAAGAGGCACTGTAGGAACTCCTGAGCCTTCTCCTGTCTCTGGGACTACCTCCACTGGAGGAATATATACGTATGGAGCCGTCCCATGACCAATACTGCGAAATACGGATAACAGCCCATGAAAGTGAAGATATTCGTCTTTAAGGACTTCATCGATAGTCAAGAATTTCTGATCGCCATTAAGAAGTTGGTGCATCCGGTCAAAGAACGCCTGATCCGATATTTGTTTGGGATTGTCGACTGCAAACAAAAAGGAAAACAAGTTAAGGTGATGATTCAGGTGTATAAAGCCCGGATTTAGAAAATCAGTGCTTTACTTGATTTTGTCCACCTCCTGGCACATCCAGGCTGTCGCTTCACGTAGAACCATTCCAGTCTGAAATCTCCAGCTTTACTGCTGAATGGTGCCGAGATTATCTTCCTTTTTGGAACTGACTCAAAATAGCAGAAAGATGGAGTCTCTCGAGTCCGATGCTTGAAGTTATAGAAGAAATGAACGTCATCGAACGTGAGCTCCATTCCTAAGATCTCACGGTATGCTATGTACAAAGTGTGCAAGTAGGCATAAGAATTGGGATGCAGCTGCATGGGGGCAATCCGCATTTGTCTTAGAAAGTCAACAATGAAGGGAGAAAATGGAGGGATAGCGCCGACCATACACATCAACCGAGTGACCGCCATATATCCTTCTGGAGGGTTGTGGGGACGGTCAGAGCTTGAGGGCACTAGAGTGTCTCTTTTCATTATCCCGTATTTCAAGCAAATTCGGGTAAGTCGGTCGTTATCAATTGTTGATTCAACAGAATCTTGGGGCGATTCCAATATGATAGCCGATTCAAACTCATCAGGAGCCCGGTCGTCGCCAACCCCTCCTTCTTCTTCAAACCCTAAAGAAACTTCATTCTCTGAAGACGCTTCGTCACTTTTACGATTTCCGACGTCGTAGTCCGAACCCTCGTTATCCCATTCTGGATCCGACGGAGAAGATATGTCCTCGAGAGTAATCTTGTTAGAGGTTTCCGGGGCTTCTTTCCTCTTGGCTAATCTGGAAGAGCGTCTGGGTCTCATGGTCATAAAACTATTGAAGAAGCAATAGCACACATTAGAGCAAATTAGCCCGCATCCCCCCATGCGTGTGTGCAAACTAAAGTGTAAACAGTGTATACGAAAAGTGCAAAGCAAATGTTTAAAAGTGCGACGAAAAAGTTTGGCAAGGTATAAAGAGTTGAAGTAATTCTTGATGTCCGGTTATGTTCACAAGGCACTATCCTAACTGTCCATTAAATTGAAGATCATGCCAAAAGTTGATCGGGCCAGTTAGACGAGTTTTTATGTGTTAAGGTAGACTGTGCTTCGGTTCGGTTCGGATGCATTCATTGGGGTCGGATCGGGGGCGTGACCTTAGGCTTGGAAATCTTATTGAAGCTCAAAAATCAAAATCGGATCGGATCGGAGGCAAAGTCCCCTAACGGTTCGGATCGGATCACGTAATTATGTTTCTCCTCCATCATCTTACGATCCGACCCGATCCGATTAGGTAGGCTCCTTCCCTCCTATCTTAAGTGCTTGCTCCGACCCGATCCGATCTCCTGGATTTCTTTTCTTTTGTCTTTCTTTGCTCGCCCCGACCCGATCCGATCTCCTGAATTTCCTTCCTTCTTCTTTTGTTTTTTCAACTTCCATGTCTCTCCGAACCGAACCGATTCTTCATCATCTTCTCCTTCGCCCTCTTTCTTCCCTATCCGACCCCAAGGCCAATCTCGTGCCAGTCCCTCAAGTCAAAACCAAGCAATTACATGCTGGTGCATTCCACTACGGATCCTCGTTCCCTCCGTTCCAACCTCAAGACGGCGACGTGTCTATTGACAACGATGACGAGGGGGAGGGTCACGGCGGCAAGGTCATCAGAGTTTCATAGTTGAATTATCCTAATCGCTCACGAATCCGACTCGAAAATGATTAAAGAAGGAATCGATCGAAGTTTTATAACCTACCAGTGTGATTACTTCGAGAATTAAGAAGAATTTTGAAGGTTTACGAATTAAATTTTTCTCGTTTTGCAGAGCTCGAGCGGTAAAATAGTAAAAGTGAATGAAGGAAGGAGGCAGTGTTTATATAGAAGAAGAATGTGACTATTCGTCTCCCCATTCGGATCGGCAGCCCAATAGAAGAACCCCTGTTCGGATCGGATGGACAGCCCAGAAGCGAAGCTTGGCCCAATAGTCCAGTGGAAAATAGAAAGGAAAAAGGGTTTGTTCGGATCGGAAACCGAACCGAACCGAGTCCTTTAGCTCAGCAACGAACTGAATTGAAATTTGAAGAAAAAGAGGAAAACACAAGGAAAATCAAAAGAGAAATTACCTCGGAGAGCGCTATGCATTGATAGTCAAAGCATGCTCCGTCTCCAACAGAAGCATCCTTTGAGGGGGCAAAGTGTTATCCCACTTTGTGAACTGGGCAACACAAAGTCAAGATGTAAAATGTTGAAGAACTTGAAAAACTTGGGAAGTACTGAAGCAGGTCGGATCGGAGCAGCGCATCGGTTCAGATCGGTAAAGTTTTCTGTTCGGATCGGTGAACTATTGCTGTGGAAATCAGAAAGGCACAGTCGTTCGGATCGGAGGGCAATATACTCCCAATTGGATCGGAAAGCCACATGATTGCTACGGAGATAGATCGGAGCGGAGCGGAGCGGAGCAGAATAAAGAGAAGAGAGAATTGGTTCCAAGTCAATCCGGGTCGGATCGGGTACCCCGATCCGAACCCCTTATACATACCCCTCCGACCCGAGCTTGTCTTCCACGTCACTCTCCTGCATGAGCGCCTGGTAATCCGGATCGACAGTGACCAGTTCCTACCCTCAACGTCCACTACTCTGATGTGTTGTCAACATAGTAATTCATCCGAACCCGAAGCTGATGGGATGGATGACGCGTGGCTCCGATCCGGATCGGATTCTGAGCAAATTCTCACCTATAAATACCCCGTCGGGAGACAAAGAAAAGGATCTTTTTTCTGACACTTGGAGAGTTCAACCACCTTCATAACCCGAATTCCAGCACTCCCGGAAAATCCAAATCTTCTTTCATTATTTGTTTTTAGACAATTGAGTGGTTGTAAGTGAGTTGTGAGAGAAATCAAGTGAATATTTTATTGTACTTGCAACTAAATCAGTGAAGATAGTGAAAGACAAGTGGACGTAGGCATTTCTTCGCCGAACCACTATAAATCCTGTGTGTTCATTTTTATTTTTGATCTTATTTCATTCTGCTTTTAATCAATTTGGGTGTTAGAACCAATTTTTGGTCTAACATTAGCTTATTTGGCTGAAGTTAAATTTCCTTTTAAAATTCTCGTTTGCAATTTTATGTGAAATCCTCTTTTTGGTTATATACCAAACCATTCAGATTCATAATCTCATTTGAATTCCATTCAAATCGATCAATCAAGCCAATACAAGCTTCAAACAATCAAATCAATAATTTGAGAGAATTATTTCTTTTTTATACAAGAAGTATGATTTTGGTAAAGTTATTTCATTTATCCCTTTGACAAAATAATTTAAACTTAATATTATATTCAAGTACAAATACACGCTCTCATATATATATATATATATATATATATATATATATATATATTTAAACTCAATCTGCGGTATTACTAACCCAGATTAGTCAATAGAGATGGGGTTACTCAATATAGCCAAGGTTATTACTAAACCTTATGCTCTGATTCACTGTAGCGACCCGGTAGAAATTCAACACTCGAATTTTGACAATAATACATAATCTCATATTACTTGCGAAAATCCAAGTATCGAAAACACCAAATAGTTAATATTAAGAAATTAGAGGATGAAAAAAGAAAGAAACAAATAGAATAGAAAAAAAAGGTCAACAACATAGAGTCTCACATCGTAGCATAATAAATATAATAAAGAAATAATTTTTTATCAAGAACTTTGTGTAAACACTTACATTTATCAGAGTATAACAGTCAACCAACATATTTGAACGGTTATAACAACATGTCCTCATATACAACACACCGTGGAATAAAAACTAATACGTCTGGGCTTCTCCAGCATGTCTTCTGAAATCCGTAGCATCCTAAACTATCCTTTAAAAACTCGATTTGACCCGCGATTTGCAAACGCCACGGGTCAGTCTAGTGAACCAACATGAGAAAACTCACTATGTTTACGTAACATCCAACTTGCTTAACTTTAGAATATCCCTTGAAAGAAAAGGATAATCGTAAAACCAGTCCACACATAAACACGGACGGTTTTTACCTTACGAGAACCCAAAATATTTTTAATATATCAAATCTAGTGATATTATAATAGTGCCTATCAAACCACAGACAAATAATCATCTACCAGAACGCTTTCATCTCACACTCTACATACATATTGTATAAACGAAAACCGTTGGGCGCTTATTGGAGAATGGATTTCCCACTATGAAAAGTTATGGGACCACCTTCCGAAAGTGTACATTTAGATAGAAATACACTAGGGTTCAAAAAGAACATCTTGCAACCTGGTCACAAATGGACGACCACTTATTCAGCTTGAGTGTATAGAATATATTGTCACCCACGGTTGGATCCAACATAACCATTCCGCGGGAGATATAGATGTGATAGAAGAATAAAAAGAAATTTCTCTAGATGGTGACAATATACCCTAATGGGAAATACCCATATAGTCATGCTATCCACCTAATTTCTGTCATTTTCCCAATTGATGAGGCTTACGATCATGATTACCTTTTCAGGGAACATCTCAATAACTTTGAATGCCACATTGCTAAATCCATAAAATCACTAATTGACGTCCACAAATACACTATGTGTTAAGCTAAGAGAAGTTTCCTTCTTCGCACCGAACTTGGTATAATTGTAAAAATCAAGATACAAGACCCTTAGGAAATAATCTGTCAGACATCCGTCCATACAAGTCATCTAGGAACGGGATGAACCGAAGGCACCCTCCTACCGCATCCTATATAGGAATCACCCCAAGGATCAGTAGCGAGTAGTCCTTGTAATCCAAAGATTTCAATTACGACAAAATCACTATCGAAATAATTCTGGTTGCAAGTCAGAAAAATTTAATGAGTAGTTCTTCTGCTCGTGAAAATCTACGGTCTTCATTGCTCCATCTTTATAGGTGTCTCTGCAGATTAGTTTTGAACACATAGTTGGTTCGAAGTGGTTTTGGGTCTAGTTCCCATCTCGATCTCTTTGAACTAACTCATAAAAAGGTCCAACAATATTCATTGGTAATTGGGTTTTTATCTAACAATTCAACGGTATAGATTAGTACTTTGGCAGCTCGTACCCCTTTCATTTAAAACCATTTATTTAAACCATTTTATCGATTTAAAATAGATTATATAACTTATCTCAATAAATCTCTTTTTGTTTCCGTTACTTGAAAACATTAATCAACGTTTTCTTACTAAACTCATCCTTTTATCTCGATTCTTTTTACTCAATCTGAATGTTAAGTAAAACATTATTTTTAAACTATTGCATTGATCTGAAATCTCCTTTATAAACTTCATTTATAAAAACTTGGATTTTATTATAAAATCCATTCATAACTTCCTTTCAAAATTAACTAAATCTCATAACATCCTTGATTTCTTCTTAAATAAATTTCTTTTAAGAAGTAATCATTTACTGAAGTAAAAGTAGTTTACTTCATCGTTAACTAAAGTAGGTTAATTAATCACTTTGTAAAAGTCTAATTCTTGAAATAATAACCTTTTATGATAAACAATTTCGATAATTGTCTTAATACAATTAATTAGGAAATTAATTAACTTTTTAACAAATCTTATCAAGTCAAACAATTATTTGTTAAAACTTATCTCTACAAAGTTAAGGGAAAACAAATTAACTGGGATAGCCTAATTAAATTGAAACAATTGTCTTGGTCAACTTAAAAACATTAGTTAACTCGTTAACAAATTCCTCTTAATCTCTCTTCTTAAATTAATTAATAATATAATAAATTTAATAATATTTCCTAATTGTTTTCCCAAAACAATTGTCCCAAATCATTAACCCTTAGGTTCATTCCTGACTTCGTTGCTTATAAACTTATTAAATTGTTAAAATAAGTTATTTAAAAATAAAGCATTCATTATTTAACATTACGGATCCAATGAAACTGATTTCGTTGAAATCCGTAACTGTTTGAGAAATGACTATTTTTAACCAGATTAAAACAATATAAAATTCTCATTACTACCAAATCAATATAAAACTAATTATTTTCAAGCTCTATTAACCTCCATTATATTCCAATAGCTTATATAAATATTCAGGAACCTTTTTTATTTGTATCTAGGTTAAAACGATATTCAGTCTAATAAAAACCTTATTTATTTTATTAAATAAATCGTTATGGTTTATAAACGATTTCATAGCGAATTTCTGAAAATTTGATTTTGACATAACTCACATGAAATCTTAATTTTTCTCTTTCACTAGAAAATTATAATCAAATAGATTCAAACGCTTTTCGTTTTAAATAATTCCAACTTAAATTGGATTGTGTATATTCAACTGAAGTTTAAAACGTAATATTACGAACTACCATGACGTTACAAGCTCGTTTTAATTAAATGTAAATTATACGTTAAAACTTCTTTTAACAAATAAACAAAAATCATTTACTATTTCTAAACCAACATTTTAAACCAATTTTAAATATTCAAACTTAACGGTTACAAATTTGGGTCGTTACAAATGCACTCTAAACAAAGATAATGAAGAATGAGATGTCGTTAAAGAAGATCCAATCTTCGTCAAAAATGGATAGGTTGAGGTCCCTAAAAATATTTAAATAGGTTTGTAAATTAGTTTAAATTTAATATTGTATGATGTGGATCGATTGGTTTGTATGTATAAATTAGTTTGACTTAAAATTGTTTGATTGTATAACTTGAATTGGTTTGTATGTATAAGTTTAAAGCATGATTGTAGTTGATGATTTAAATATATATAACATGTTTTTTTTAATAGAATTTAATAGTTTTTGTATTAGAATGAAATAATTGAACTATAATACTTAAATATATTCCAAGTCCAATAATATTAAGGTGTAATCTATCAGGAGGATTTAAAAATTAAATTGAGTTTATAGTTAAAATAGTAATTAAGTTAAGTTAATATTTAAAGTGTTTAAGTCAAGGGGAGTTCAAAATTAAAAGTGATCAAAGGAAGTTTTGGAGGATAATAGTTTTTGATGGATGACAAAGGGGAAGAATAAAATATGGTGCTGGAGTAAGGGAGCGGTATAGGAGTAAGAGGGAGTTAAGAAATATATTTTATACAATGATTGTCATCATCTGTTAGGGGAGATTTTAAGTGCAAGAATGTTTTAATGATAACAATAGTTATGACATGTATTGGTATAAAATATGTTTACAATTATTTACGATTATATTTACAGTTATTATTAGTAATTATATACATAGTTTTTAGTATAGGCTTTATAATAGGTTTTGATAATCAAGACCATACAACAAAAAGATTTTCCATGATGCTAATTACGACTGGTAATGCAAATCAAAACTAATGAGCTATCAATAATTCAATATTTTGAGAACAATGAAGACATATACTAGAGTCCTAGTTATATATGTTAAAAAACTCGATTGCGCTTATTTGATCTCTTTTCAAATGGTGTTCAAATAAGTTTTCAGATGTTTTCCAAAATAACTGAAATGACCCAAAATCGCCCTTTCGGGAAAGCCCGGATTGAGTTGAGAACACGACAAATCAGAACACAAACAGAAGAACATTTCATTGCTTATTACAACAATTACATCAGAGTACAAGAATATAACAGAGTATGAATAAATAATATACATTTGATAGATATTAGAGATTTAAAATTACAATGCAGCGGAAAAATAATACATAACACAACTGAAAGAAATACACGGATACAAAGATTTCCGAGTATAGTTCCAGCTGTAAATCCAGGATCCTAGGAAAATAATATCTGCAAATACCAAAACTGCTAGATGCCCATGTGGAAATTAGGGGCACCCAGAGTTTAGGTTAAAACAATAACTCCAGGTCAGTCAAAGGGCAGCTGTGAGAACTAAAACAGTTATTAAATTGATTTTACAGTTAAGTAAATCAAGGGACCACGCCGTATAACACGGAACGGGTTTCCTACTAAGAATACCAGTGCATAAAACAAAAAGCGCAATGCTTTTTGAAAAAAATGAATCTATTATAAGACCCAGGTCCCATCACACAATGCAACGCAAGCCGGAGGATAGGTTTTTCCCTTATAATAGCCAAACATGCTTGGTACATTTAAAACAAATCATTTGATACTATTATAAGTGTATAGGGTATAAAACAACTTCAAATATAAATGTATCAATCATAGACGGGATGGGTACCATATATCATGTCACCATACTAGGTTCTGCAATCAAAACCGAAATGTCACGTATTGGAAATGGGATTCCATCTAAGAACCAAGGCAATGGATTGTCCTTCTGCTTCGAGACACTCTAGCCCATGCCTCAGGACCCAGACTCAGGTGGGCCCTTAGGAAAATGCAGGGCCGGTCCACACTAAGTGCAAGGTGGATTATTAATTCCTGAACATGCATTTCCTCGACCTATGAGGTGTAAATCTGGTCAGTATGTTAAACATAACATCCATCGTCCCCGTAGTGACCGATATAACCGAGGCGCCTCGCTATCCATCAAATAATATGCAACATCCGCATAAGTAAAATGTCTGGGCTCCACACCATGACACCACTCCTAGCTAGAAAGAAACATATTGTCCTCCCTGTCGTCTTTCATCCCATTTCTGGTTCTTATCGTGGGGTGAAGCTCATGAATTAACGCTATATGGAAAGCTATGCTATTTTAAAGCCGTGCTTTGATCATCAACCACAAGACTTTGCTTTTCAACAGAAGCCTTGATCATTTGCATCTCAGCATGCCACACAGGCAATTCACGCCATGCGACTGATGCCTATCGATATATAACCTCTGAGCTCGTACGTCCCAGAGAAGGGTGTTAAGCAAGAGAATAAAGTCACTGCCACCAAATAGGTATATATTTAATAGAGATCGATCAACACAGAATAAAATCTAATGTCAGACACACATCCGTTTACTAGTTCGTTCTGGGTCTGAACGAAACATGAGGCACCTTATCCCTCATTCTAATTGTCCAATACAGGAGAGAGGTCCTCGCATATCCCGTCGATCTCCAAGTACGTCTAGACGATCACCACTTATTACCTTGTCTTGGGTATATAACCCAATCAAGACAGCAGTAATCACCCAAACGATGTGAAGACCCCCGGTCTTCAACCACCGTCTTCATCGTCGACTTATCGTCGAATCAGTTATTCAAAATGGGTATAAACCCGGCCTTTCCGAATAACTCGTGTATTTTATAAACAAGTGCTATAAAGACACAACATACGCCTCATTCAATCCAGAATATTCTTTTATTCAAATATTCACATCATTAGGGAAAGGTTCCCATTAATTTTATCAAAGATAATTTTTTTAAATTTATTCTTTAATCTTCCTTTGGATATCAATTCAAACCAAATTAAGGTTTATCCAAACTAGTCGGGATTAGTGCCCCTTACCGAAGTAATCATTTATTATATTTCCCATTCCCAATCTATTCATCCCGTGGAGCAAAACTGGTAATATTCCATATCTAACACCATGGTGTTATCGGTAAATTTAATTACCATTTCACGTTCAAATCTAATTAACGATTTAACTATTGCTTGGAGCAAAACTGGTGATACTCCATTCTTGATCATTTCCCAAATTTGATAATTTAAATTACCACATTCTCATTTCAATCTAATTATAGATTCATTAAAACTCCACTTAGTTTTAATCTTCCCAAAAATCAATACTAATGATTGTTTAACTTTGGGAAATCAAACTTGTCACATCGACAATCTACACCGTACCACTGATTTCTGCCAATATATAACCTCTAAGCTCGTACGTCTTAGAGAAGGGTGTTAAGCAAGAGAATAAATTCTCCGCCACCAAACAGATATATATTTAGCAGAGATCAACCATACAGTTCGAAATACAATGTTAGACATGAAATCCGGTCTTTAACTAGGTTAAAGAACCAATTCATTTAAAACACGGTTCATAATAAACCCAAAATCACATTCCATTCATTATGGAATCTTCATGGAAAACAGATAAATATATAATCGATATCAATTTCCGTATCCGAATAATAATATAAATGGAATAATGACAAAGCCTTTTAAATTCCATATATATTAACAGTCGTCCTCCACAGAAGCTCACTTCGATTATTATTAAATTTAATTCCATTCCATTCCAATTTATTGTATTAAATTGGAAAACTTTACTTTGGAAATTTTCCTTTAAATCTTAATAAAAAGATTTATAAATTCAAATTACATTTCACTGTTAATTGGGTAAAAGAACGAATGTCATTAAAACACGGTTCACAATGAACCCAATAATCCAATTCTTTTATTCAATTCCAATTAAATATTAATTAATTGGAAAACTTCACTAAATTTTAAATTAAAGATTTACTCTTTTCTCAACTGGGTTTAAGAACAGTGTTAATAAAGACACCATCATGACAAACCCAAAATCCCATTTGATATTAAATACAAGGCTCTGAATAGAAATTATATCAGCTTATATTCAATATCAAATTCTAAAAACAACAGATATCGTATTGGAAACAACGATATATTTATATCTTCCATTTTCCATAACAATACCCGTATATTCACGAAATCCAACATCAAAATATTCCGAAGATGATTTCCATTCAAATCCACTCCAATTCATATATTGGAAATTCTGGTTATATAAAAACCCATTTCAACCCAATTTATTTCTTTAAAAATAATTGGATTATAATTCTAGTTAATAACTAGTTCATTTGGATAAAAATGTATTTTTATCTTTTTAAATATGAAAATTTTCATCCTAATTCTTTCCAAATCATCTAATATGATTTTACACAAATTATTAATATTTTTAATAATTTTATTAAGGCCCTTTCAGTCAATTTACATAAATGGTCATCGAGCTGCACTTACAGCGACCTTTTCCAAATTTGATTTGGACATAATTCCAAATCCAACCGTTAGATTTCCAATCTCTTATATTTATTGGAAAGCTCTTTTCGATACGAACCCAACTGTTGTGGTCTTAGGAGAGTCCGACAGTCGGATCTCCCGTAATGTCAACTCGAAGTCAATGGTCGAAATTCGCAAACGGTCGCGGCACGACGCGTTCTATTCAGGCCATTAATATATATATATATATAATATTATATATTTCGTTGATTTCCATTCAAAACGTATTTTCTAAATCGATTGTAAATTCGTTTTAAAACGATTCTAACTTCATTTTCAATTTTAAATCAAAATTGAATATTCTATATCATTATAATATATAAATGATAATATTTTCAAAATATCAGGTTTTGAAATTATTTCTTTTTCGATATTCTTTATAAAAATGAATAAAATCGATATAAATATCGTTCGCATCAAAATGGCGCATATCTAGTCAACACGGCTTCACACATTTCAACATTTTCGTGTCCATCCAAAATCAGACATCAAATTCACGTTTTAATTCTTTACTGAATATTATTTTAAAATATTCATTATTTTAAAATATTCATTCTTTCTGAATTGGAATCAGACACAAACAGTTACCATATAATTTATTTATATGGATTTCATACAACACATGTACATAACAATAATGATACACAATCAACCATCATCCAGAGTGTAATTCACAACTGTATAAGTGTTAAAAATAAATAATTAACGCTCATCACAGCCAGTCAACCCATCGATTGACAGTGTAGCGACCCGCATTCTATGTATCGAAGGATCGAAGAATATTTATTTCTTTTTCATATAAGGTCGTATAGTCGTGTAACTTTGGGGGACGACTATTGGGGTCATTTCCCATGTTCACGATTTTTTCCGATTTTTAAATGACCGTTTTCCCCCTAGCTGATCTCGTTTCGGCCATAATTTTTGATTGGTAAGGAGTTTTAACCTGAAACAACTTCCATTAGATCCGAATGATGGTTTACCTTTCCATAGATGGTCACATTAGCCAAACGGACTCACCGTTTGGGAGATATGGCTGAAACAAGGTTTAGAAGGTGAAAAACAGCTTAACCAGGCCTAATTAGGGTGATTAGGAAGAGGTCCCATAACCCATTTCGGGATTAAGGTTATGGGGAGGCTGAAATTAGTTAGGAAATGACCTATTTTCATTTTCTCAGCCGCCTAAAACATTTCCCTAACCCTGAAATGGCCTCCAACACCCAAATACCTTTTAATCAAGTTTTAGCCTAATCTACATCTAATCAAGGCAAATTAGCATCAAATTGGGAATAGAGCTGTTGTAACACACAGAGATTCGACCTATATCAGAGATACTTTCAGATCTATAAGGATTTTGTGGCTAAGGTGAGTGATTTGCATTGTCTTTCACTAATTACGGTAATTAAGGGTGATTAGTGATAATTAGCGAAATTATAACTCAGAAAAATCTGGAAAAGTTTGTAAAATTCTAAAATATTATTTTAGGGCTCTGATAGAAGTTGAGTTAATTTGGTTAAGTTTTGCTAATCCTATCATTAGATTTGCTTAAACATGCTTTAGGAAAAACATGGGTTTTGGGTATGTTTGATCCATTTTAACATATCAAATTGTTGTTTTGGGTTCTGTGGTTGATTTCACATGTTGCTACGATTGTTTGGAACGTTTTATGATTGCTTAGAACAGTTAGAATGTTCGAAAATGCCGTCGTGTGGCGAAACATAGTTGCTGGAAAGGTTGCAGGAAAATTATGCAGGAAACTGTACCGGATCGGATCGCCCGACCCGATCGTATCATTCCTCTCCGAACCGATCCGCTCGTGGAGCATCCGATGACCCGAACCGCTGGCATCTGGAGTGTGCTACGAACCGCTCGCACTTGAAGACCACGACCCGAACTATTGGGTGGACCACGAACCAGAAGCCCTGAACCGACCCGCTCTCCTGGGGAGTGCCACGAACCGACTGAGGGAGCAAGTCACGACCCGAAGCTTGAAGGGGAAGACCAAACTGGTGGAGCCACAAAGCCTGGAGTCATGATCCGAACTAAATGAGGAACTCACGACCTGACCCGAACTGGGTTGATGACCACGGACCGAACGAGGAGAAGAGGACTGAACCAAATGGAAGCTTGTTTCTGAACCGATCCGTAGGAAACCAAAACCCGAGATGCAAAGGTAGTCCAAATAGGAAGTCGAACTCAGGATCCAATTGGGAACCAATGAGTTAACTTCATGAGTTGGGCTTTGCTGCAGGACGTGTGCTAAGGGGTTATCGACGTCCATAACTTTGATTCACCACCAAGACGGATGTTAGGTTACGGATCAGTGCAGTGGGGTAGTTATTACTCCATGGGGCAGAGTGATCGTAACATGGCTATAAGCCAGTGCAGTGGGGTCGTCATGACTTCATGGGGCAGAGTGGACCTAGCAAGGACTAGTGGCTATGGATCAGTGCAGTGGAGTCGCCATGACTCCATGGAGTAGAGTGATCATAGCAAGGATTTGGGTGATCATAGCAGTGGATATCGTATGCTTTACGCATTGAGTGAGAGATGTGAGGATGGTTGCTATGCTTGATTTTTTGCCATCATTATGACATGCACACCTCCACCCCGTATCTTTACACCATATGTTAGTGCCACCTTAGAGTATTGTACATCTTGTTGTGCTAACTCTTTGGTTGCAGGTCCAGGTTCAGGTATGGTTTAGTATACCTGTTATTGTTCTATTTTGCTGCTTATCGCTCATACCAGACCTTTGTCTGACCCAGAGTTTTATGTCTCTTCTTATTACTCCGGGTGCTCTTAAACGGGCAGGCTAGAGACAGGTTAGGTGGTATGCACGAGTAGCTGTACCGGAGACGAGCAGGAGGCTTCTACGTATAATATATACATTCTCCTTGTGTCGCTGCTGGTCACTACTTTGGGCATTAGTAGTGTACCTTTCTTATTTTTCTTTAGAGACAGTTTTAAAAGTTGTAATAATGATGATGTGGAACATAAGATGTACTTTGAATTTCCGCTGCTATGATGATTATCGTTTAGCTCTCAACTTATGCACTGTCTCGCCTGTTTTATGTCAAGTATGTTATTATTATATTTTATTCCATGTGCTGTGAGACAATATACAGGTTCCTTATTAGTTCAAATTCCCTTCTTTCCTTTCTTTGACGACCGTCCCGTGCTAGTTGGACATTGGCACAGCGCACTTTCATTGGAAATGTCGGTTGGTGCTGGCCGGGCCGTCACACTTGGTATCAGAGCTCTAGGTTGCGTAGTTAACCTAGGGAGAGATAGTACGTATATGAGAGCGCGTATTTGTTATATTTTGGTTTTCAAAAGTTATATATATTTACTATTAGTATGTTTAATGATGAAGTCGCACTGCACTGGCACCACCGAAGAAATGGTTAATCGTTTTCTCCTTACAGATTGAATGATGAGCCGATATACTAGGGGTACTAGTAGAGGAGCTAATAATGGGAATGCTCTTTATATGAGAACAATGTTCACTAACCTCATGAGAGAGATGCTTAGGGATATTCAGAGGTCAGCTCCTAATGATGCAAATGGTGGTGGTGCAGCGGTGCAGGCGCCTAGGGCCGGATTTCGCCAAGCTATGCGAGGATTACACTAGCCTTGGTGGGAAGCCGTTGCACGGAACGGAATCGGCTACAAAAGTTCAGGATTGGCTTGATAGTAGTGAGCGTATCTTCAAGGATCTGGGAATTGAAGACGCGATGAAAAGGAAGCTAGAATCCCGTCAACTGCAAGGACGGGCAATGAATTGGTGGAATGCTATTAAGGCAGCTACCCCTGAGGACTAAGTTACTTGGGATCAGTTCAAGACCCACTTTAGCGATAAGTTCATCCCAGCTGCCCAGAAGTCAGAATTGTTTAGGAAATTTCTGGAGCTTAAGCAGAATGGTAGGGCAGCCTCGGAGTATATTGCTGAGTTTGATACTTATATCGAAGTATGGATTATCTCTTATCGACACTCCCGAGAAGAAGAATGAGAAGTTCATAACAGGCTTAAATCAGTACTTGGGGGAAAGGCTTATAAACCATATCGATGGGACTTTTGAATCGATTGTTGGGAAAGTATTGAGGTCAGAGAGCCTTTATCCTAAGCCCAAGACTGAAGTCGCTGTTGCAGCTGCAGAGGGGCCAAAGCCGCAAGTAAGCGGTGGAGGCAAGAATAATTCTCAGAACAAAAGGAAGAAGAACCAAGCTAAGGATGGTTAGAAAAAGAGTGAGAAAGATGTTGAATGTTTTAGCTGTGAAAAGAAGGGCCATTATGCTAAAGAATGTCGAGCAAAGCCAGTGGACAGGAAGTGCTTCAACTATGGCAAAGTGGGACATCACAAGGATAAGTGTCCGCAACCCCCTAAGGAGAAGCAGATTGTGAAAGCATATGCTATTAATGCTATTCCTTCTTCGTCGAATACCCCAACCATGGCGGAGAAAGGAAAGAATGTCGTCATTCAAGGTATGCTTTATGTTTATGATGTTCCTGTTCGAGTATTGTTTGATACCCGAGCTTCCCGTTCCTTCATATCTAGTGACCTGGTAGATAGGTTCAGATTGGAACATGAGATAGTCGATAGACCTTTAGCAATGACGAATCCGATTGGTGATTCGACTAGCCTTAGCATGATTTGTCGTAATGTGGTCTTATCGAGTCATGGATGCATGTTTGTTTGTGATTGCTTTGTTTTGGGCTTTACTGGGTTTGGCATTATTTTGGGTGTCGATTAGCTCCAAAGGTATAGGGTGGTGGTAGACTGTGAGGGCTTTTTGGTGACAGTTATAGCAGATAATGGGCGGAGGGTAGTGTTTGGTGGTCTACCTAGTGATGGGGTAATGACTAGTTTTCTAAATTCCCACGACATCCCGCATAATGAGTTGTCAGATGTGCCTGTGGCTGGCCAGTATCCGGACGTCTTCGAGGAAGTGACCGGACTTCCACCACACCGAGAGATTGAGTTTCGTACTGATTTAGTGAAAGATGCCAGACCTATAGTGATGCCACTTCGTCGCATGGCACCAAGAGAGCAGCGAGAGCTCGGGGTGCAAGTGAGCGATCTTTTGAAGAAGGAATTTATCAGAAGAAGTGTTTCTGAGTGGGGAGCACCCATTGTGTTTGCTACCAAGGCAGATGGTTCCCTTCGATTGTGTGTGGACTACCGCGAGTTGAATAAGGTGACGAGGAAGAATAAGTATCCTCTACCGCTGATAGATGATTTGTTTGATCAGTTGAGTGGCGTGAGAGTGTTCTCCCAGTTGGATCTCACGATAGGTTTTCATCAGCTTAGGGTGGAAGCCCAGAGTATAGCTATAACGGCATTTCGGATGCCGTCTGGATTCTATGAGTAGTTGGTCATGCCATTCGGGTTGACCAATGCACCAACATATTTTGTGGATCTTATGAATAGAGTATTCCAAGATCAATTGAATAAGTTTGTTCTTGTGTTCGTAGACGATATCTTGGTTTATTCGAGGACAGAGGAAGAACACAAGGAATATCTGAGGATAGTGATGGAGGTGTTGAGAAAACACCAATTGAAAGCAAAGTTTTCTAAGTGCCACTTCTGGAGGGGGGAAGTGAAATTCTTGGGCCATGTTGTTTCAGAGAATGGTATTGCCGTCGAACCTGCGAAGGTAGCTACGGTACAAGATTGGTCTACGCCCAAGAATGCAACAGACATAAGAAGTTTCTTGGGGTTAGCTGGGTATTATCGTAAGTTTATCCAAGACTTCTCTAAGATAGCAGCACCGTTGACTCAGTTGACCAAGAAGAATCAAGATTTTGTCTGGGACGGAAAGTGCGAGAATACATTCAAGTGTCTAAAGGAAATGTTGACATGTGCACCAGTGTTGTCAGTCCTAAAGGGAATGAAGAGATGACGGTATACACAGATGCCTGTGGTACTGGACTAGGTGTTGTAGGGTTGTAGCTTATGCTAGTCGGCAACTGAAACCGCATGAGAAAAGATATCCTACCCATGATTTGGAATGACATCAATCGTGTTTGCATTGAAGATGTGGAGACATTATCTCTTGGGAGGAAGGTTCGAGTTGTTTACTGATCATAAATCGTTAAAGTATCTTTTCTCTCAGAAGGATCTAAATCTCCGATAGTAAAGATAGTTAGAATTCTTGGCTTCCTATGATTTCGATATTGCATATACACCAGGAAAGGGAAATGCAGTAGATGATGCATTGATTAGAAGACATGCCAGTATAGGGGCAATGATTCTAGAATGGAAGCAACTGGAGTACATCGCTGGGTATGATTTCAGACCAAAGTGCGAATTGGATCCAGAAGTATTAGCAAGTTTGACGACCAGACCCACTTTGATTGAGCGGATTGGTTCAAGTCAGAAGGACGATCCTAACCTATTGGAAATCATCTCCAAGTTAAAGATGGGTATCGACGAGGAGATAAACAAGTATGGGCTTGATAGAGATGGATGGCTTAGATAGAATGGAAAGTTAGTTGTACCCAACGTGAATGGATTGAGAGATGAAGTGCTAAGAGAATGTCATCACTCAAAAATGACTATGCATCCTGGTGGTAACAAAATGTATCGAGACATGAAACAGACCTACTTCCGGGAAGGGACGAAAAGAGACGTTTGGAAGTTTATATCCAAGTGCATGAACTGCCAGCTAGTTAAAGATGAGCAAAACAAGCCTAGTGGTTTGTTGCAACCATTAGAAATTCCATAATGGAAATGGGAACAAGTCTCAATGGATTTCACTGATGGGTTACCAAGGACTAGGTCGGGCCATGATAGCATTTAGGTGATTGTGGACCGATTGACCAAGAGTGTGAATTTTATACCCGTCAAGTCGAATAGAACAACAGCTAGGTTAGCATAACTGTATATAAAGTGGGTAGTGAGATTTCATGGAATACCCAAAGGCATTGTGACCAACCGAGATCCGTTGTTTACTAGTGGATTTTGGAGGAGCTTACAAGAGGCATTAGGATCAGAATTACATCTCAGTACCGTGTACCATCCTCAAACCGACGGTCAGACAGAGAGGGTGAATTGAATATTAGAAGATCTCTTGAGGGCTTGCATACTAGGTTTTGGTGGATCATGGGATGACCATTTGCATTTAGTAGAGTTTGCATATAAAAATAGTTATCAGTCCAGTATTGGTATGGCTCCATATGAAGCTTTGTACGGAAGACCGTGCAACTCACCATCAAGTTGGTTAGAAACCAGTGAGAAATTTGTGCTTGGGCCAGATGTGATAAGAGAAACCTCAGATAAGATCAAGGTTATTCAACAACGAATGAAGGCTGCCCAAGATAGGCAGAAAAGTTATGCTGATAAGAGGAGAAGAGATCTGAAATTCTCCATTGGCGACTTGGTGTTTGTCAAGATTTCTCCATTAAAGAGCGTGATACGATTTGGTAGGAGAGGCAAGTTAACACCAAGATTTGTTGGTCCATTCCCAATTCTCGAACAAGTTGGGAATTTGGCATATAAAGTTGAGTTGCCGGACAAGATGGTGGGAGTTCATAACGTATTTCATATTTCCCAAGTAAGGAAATTCGTGCACGACCCCGATGTGACTATTTCACCTGATCAGTTGGACGATGTCGAAGTAGAACCCGAGGCAATTGGGAACTGTAGGCCGATTCGTATTGTCGAGCACGATACGAAGAAACTTCGAAGGAAAGCGGTGAATCTAGTCAAGGTTCAATGGGGCGAGGATGAGAATGAATGTACTTGGGAGATAAAGGAGAGTATTTAGAAGACGTATACAGAACTCTTTGCCTGGTAAGGTTTTCATTTCGATTTAGTCTTTCCGCATGCTAGGATAAGTTGGTTTTGTTTGTTTTGTGTGGTTGATTGTTTGTGAATGACTGATAGGCATGCGGAACACCTTTGTATGTCTTTGGTTAAGGAATTTCGAGGGCGAAATTTCTTAAGGGGAGAGAGTGTAGCGACCCAAATTCTACGTATCGAAGGATCGTAGAATATTTATTTCTTTTTCATAAAAGGTCGTATAGTCGTGTAACTTTGGGGGACGACTATTGGGGTCATTTCCCATGTTCACAATTTTTGCCGATTTTTAAATGACCATTTTGCCCCTAGCTGATCTTGTTTTAGCCATAACTTTTGATTGGTAAGGAGTTTTGACCTGAAACCACTTCCATTAGATCCAGATGATGGTTTACCTTTCCATAGGGTGATCACATTAGCCAAACGAACTCACCGTTTGGGAGATATGGCTGAAACAAGGTTTAGAAGGTGAAAAACAGCTTGACCGGGCCTAATTAGGGTGATTAGCAAAAGGGCCCATAACCCATTTCGGGATTAGGGTTATGGGGAGGCTGAAATCAGTTAGGGAACGATCTATTTTCATTTTCTCAGCCGCCTAAAACATTTCCCTAACCCTGAAATGGCCTCCAACACCCAAATCACCTTCTAATCACCATTTAATCAAGTTTTAGCCTAATCTACATCTAAACAAGGCAAATTAGCATCAAATTGGGAATATAGCTGCTGGAACACACAGAGATTCGACCTATATAAGAGATACTTCCAGATCTATAAGTAATTTGTGGCTAACGGGAGTGATTTGCAATGTTTTTCACTAATTAAGGTAATTAAGGGGATAGTGATAATTAGCGAAATTATAACTCAAAAAAAATCTGGAAAAATTTGTAAAATTCTATAATATTATTTTAGGGCTCTGATAGAAGTTTGGGATAATTTGGTTAAGTTTTGCTAATCCTATCATTAGATTTTCTTAAACATGCTTTAGGGAAAACATGAGTTTTGGGTATGTTTGATCCATTTTAATATATCAAATTGTTATTTTAGTGTTTGTGGTTGATTTCACATGTTGCTATGACTGTTTGTGATTGCTTAGAACAGTTAGAATGGTCAAAAACGCCGTCGTGTAGCGAAAAATAGTCGCTGGAAAGGTTGCAGGAAAATTGTGCAGGAAACTGGACCAGATCTGATCGCCCGACCCGTTCGTGACACCCCTCTCTGAACCGATCCGCTCGTGGAGCATCCCACGACCCGAACCGCTGGCATCTGGAGTGTTCTACGAACCGCTTGCACTTGAAGACCACGACCCGAACTACTGGATGGACCACGAACCAGAAGCCCCGAACCGACCCGCTCTCCTGGGGAGTGCCACGAACCGCCTGAGGGAGCAAGTCACGACCCGAAGCTTAAAGGGGAAGACCAAACTGATGGAGCCGCGAAGACTGGAGTCACGATCCGAACCAAATGAGGAACTCACGACCCGACCCAAACAGGGTTGATGACCATGGATCGAACGAGGAGAAGAGGACCGAACCAAATGGAAGCTTGTTTCTGAATCGATCTGGAGGAAACCAAAACCCGAGATGCAAAGATAGTTCAAATAGGAAGTAGAACTCAGGATCTAGTTGGGAACCAACGAGTTAACTTCATGAGTTGGGCTTTGCTGCGGGATGTGTGCTAAGGGGTTATCGGCGTCAATAACTTTGATTCACCACCAAGACAGATGTTAGGCTACGGATCAGTGCAGTAGGGTAGTTATTACTCCATGGGGCAGAGTGATCATGGCATGGCTATGAGCCAGTGCAATGGAGTCGTCTTGACTTCATGGGGCAGAGTGGACATAGCAAGGATTAGTGGCTACGGATAGTGCAGTGGAGTCGCCATGACTCCATAGGGCAGAGTGCTCATAACAAGGATTTGCTTGATCAAAGCGGTGGATATCGTATGCTTTACGCACTGAGTGAGAGATGTGAGGATGGTTGCTATGCTTGATTGTTTGCCATCATTATGACATGCACACCCTACCCCGTATCTTTACACCATATGTTAGTGTCACCTTAGAGTATTGTACATCTTGATGTGCTAACTCTTTGGTTGCAGGTCTAGGTTCAGGTATGGTTTAGTATACCTGTCATTGTTCTGTTTTGCTTCTTATCGCTCATACCAGACTTTTGTCTGACCCAGAGTTTTATGTCTCTTCTTATTACTATGTGTGCTCTTAAACGGGCAGACTAGAGACAGGTTAGGTGGTATGCACGAGTAGCTGTACCGGATACGAGCAGGAGGCTTCCACATATGATATATATATATATATATATATATTCTCCTTGTGTCGCTGTTGGTCACTACTTTAGGCATTAGTACTGTACCTTTCTTATTTTGCTTTAGAGACAGTTTTAAAAGTTGTAATAATGATGATGTGGAACATAAGCTGTATTTTGAATTTCCATTGCTATGATGATTATGGTTTAGCTCTCAGCTTATGCACTCTCTTGCTTGTTTTATGTCAAGTATGATATTATTATATATTTTTTCCATGCGCTGTGAGACATTCTACAGGTTCCTTGTTAGATCAAATTCCCTTTTTTCCTTTCTTGGACGACCATCCCGTGCTGGTTAGACATTGGCAAAACCCACTTTCATTGGAAATGTCGGCTGGTGCGCGTTGGGCAGAATAGAGACAGGTTAGGTGGTATGCACGAGTAGCTGTACCGGAGACGAGCAGGAGGTTTCCACATATGATATATATATATCATCCCTGTGTCGCTGCTGGTCAGTACTTTGGGCATTAGTAGCGTACCTTTCTTATTTTTCTTTAGAGACAGTTTTAAAAGTTGTAATAATGATGATGTGGAACATAAGTTGTATTTTGAATTTCCGCTACTATGATGATTATTGTTTAGCTCTCAGCTTACGCACTATCTCGCCTGTTTTATGTCAAGTATGTTTTTATTATATTGTATTCCATGCATTGTGAGACATTTTACAGGTTCCTTGTTAGTTCAAATTCCCTTCTTTCCTTTCTTTGACGACCGTCCCGTGCTGGTTGGACATTGGCACAACGCACTTTCATTGGAAATGTCGGCTGGTGCGGGGCGGGCCGTCACACTTACAACTAAATATTGGGATTAGTGTATGTCTAATATCATCCTAGTACCCATGTTGGCTTTTCAAACAACAAATACTGATTATTATTTATGCAGTTGGGTGATGTGTAAAATTTACCGTCCCAATCAATATCAGTTAAATGGGCGTACATAAATAAACCGTCCGATTTGTAATGAATATTTATTTTATTTTCTTTTCTAGAGAATCTTTTGCCATTCATATATATGTTAAAAATTATATTTTTAATGATGAAATATTTTATTCATCACATGAATATTTTATATAATTTATACATTCAATAAAAATGAAATTTTTATTATTCAAACATTTTATTCAACACAAAATATTTTATATAGTTCATTCATTCAATAATCACAACACAGTCAATTCAATCCAAACAAACAATCATGGTTTGTACAATCAATGGTTTCGGGTGCTGCTAAGCACCATCTGCATCCTAGTATATATTTAACTGTAAATAAATTGAGTGAGAAAGAGTTCTCACATTTGGTTTCCACTCCGTCTGTCTTCAACTGATGGTTCTGGCACCGTTCGGGTTTGAATTTGTCTGAATTTCCAACTAGCTCCAAATTTGACTCGGTTAGTCTTGTTGTGAACCTCTCGCCCTCACGATCGAAACGGATCCAGTTTCGTGCGATTTGGACCTCATATGAGAAAGTTACGATATTTTAAAGATTAGACAATTAAATAGCGTAATTAATTAAATTAATAACGAAATTAAAACATTACCCTCCCCTCTAATTACTCTTCATCGTTAAAAACCCTGGACTGTCGAACCCATTTCGTCACTAGTTAGGGCTCCCCCTTGCTACTGCCACGGTGGTCAAAGCCACCATCCGACACTACCTCGTGCAGCGCCACCGTGAACCGCACTTACGCCAGGAAGTTAGCCCCACACGCACCCCATCGTTCGATAAACGTGCACGAAACCCGTGACTTTAGAGCCAAAATCAGAACCCAATTCTCCATGATACATGACCAAATGGGTATGCATTTGTAGAGCGGAAAGAGTACTTCGATTTTCCTTTCTGGAGCCCCTAATTTCATAGCGTGGATTGGGAGATAAATGGCCTAGAATTTCTGAACAGTTTCCGCCGTTAATCAGATGGAGGCGCGATTTTTTTCATTGACCAATGAATGAATTTATTTTAGGGTTTTAATTTATATTTATGCTATTTAATTTCCAAAAATACCCGCGTATCCACACGAACTCCAAGTAAAACCCAATGACTATCGCCTCTAGCTAATTACCTCCATTTCAGACACAATGAGATATGTTTCGTAAGCCAATTCGACTGTTTCGATAGGATTTTCTTTAAATTAAAATTGAATCTGACTCCAAAAATTCCCGAAAAATAAATATAGGTATGTTTTGACGATACGGTCCTAATAAAACTAATTTCGTCGAATTTGGAGACCATTTGAAAAATGGTCAACTTCTAGTCGATTAAATTCAAACTGAAATTACCAAACACTATTTAATTTACTGCGCTCACATATTAATTCCAAAAATTATGAAAATTGGAATCTAGCAATAATTGACATTCCGGATTCTACCAAAGTGGTTTCATCAGAAATGAAGGTCGTTTGCAAAATCGCTAACTTTAAGGGATATATATTATATAAAATATATATATATTTCATAGCGACTATTCTAAATTTTAAACTGGACATAACTTTTTATTCCCACTATGAAATCTTTGTTTTCACATTTGTTAGAAAGATATAATTTATCAGATTCAAATATTTCTGGTTTTACTGAAATCCGATTTATTTTGAATCTTGTATGTTCGTTTGAAATTTCAAATCGAATTTTCAAACTACTGCGCCATTTCAAGCTCGTTTTATAATTAAAATAAATTTACACGTTCTAACTTCGATTAAAATAAATTTTTAGTCGTTATTATTTAAAATAAACCATTTTAAATATTCAAAATCCATTAAAATAGCTAAAATAAAAAAAATTAAATTGGTTTTGAAAATCCGGGTTGTTACAATCTCCACCACTTAAAATCTTTTCGTCCTCGAAAAGGAACAGAGCTAAAAGTTGTTTAACTAACCAACTCGACTTTCATTCTGGCTTTTATTATTCAACTTTTTAGTTTCTAAGAATTTTCTAATTCTTCAAAAATTTGGCTAACACCCTAAATTTTCGAAAAATTTCGCCATAACCTCCTTTGTACGGGGAGACCTTTAAAATCGCAACTTGCCTCGCATGGCCCTCACCAATCGAAAAGAAAACGCAAGCTGCTAGCCAATCGGCTCATAAAATCATCAATACCCAATAAATTAGTAAACATGTACCTATTTGTTGGGCATACAATTTTATTCCTCTTCTTAGCTTCCCTGCTATGACCTATTCACACACACAGACATATATATATATATACATGTATGCGATTTCAAACCATTTTCAGTTTAGTTCAATATTTGATTTGATTTGGCTAATTTACTTTCCATTGTAATATTGGTTTCTATAATCTTATTAGTTAAACTAATAATCAAACAACACAACCAACAATCAATTAGTTGATTGAATTTTCAATCATATACTTTTATATATATTCAAAAATCATATTTCAATGCCAAATCACAAATAAATAACCATATCTAGTTTTGGTTCTCACACCAGTCAATTGGAAACATATAGGTATCCCACTTTCGTCACTCGAACATAAATTCTGATGATGAGATCTCAATCATCAGAATCATCTTTGGGAGACTAGAGTGTGACTCTATATCCATCTAGTATATTTGAGACTTCGTATACACGCTAGCTAGGCATATATGCAAAATCTTCATATACCCGATAGTCCAAATTCAAAATAAAATAAGTATTCAAATACGTATAATTAGATTAAATTTTCAAAGATAAATTTGTTTTTAATAAATAATACTCTTCTAACTCATTCTAGGATACTACTGATCCAATCTCTAACGAGTTATTCTTATTGGATATTACTAATCCAATCTCTGATGAATTCTTTCAGTTGGTTCTAATGTTTCTTGTTCTCGAGCTCTGTAAACCAAAACTCTGATACCACGATGAAACGACCCAAACTCGCCCTTTCGGGAAAGCCTGGATTGAGTTGAGAACACGACAAATCAGAACACAAACAGCTTATTACAACAATTACATCAGAGTACAAGAATATAACAGAGTATGAATAAATAATATACATTTGATGAATATCAGAGATTTAAAACTACAATGTAGCGGAAAAATAATACATAACACAACTGAAAGAAATACACAGATACAGATCTTTCTGAGTATAGTTCCAGTTGTAAATCCAGGATTCTGGGAAAATACTATTTGAAATACTAAAACTACTAGCTTCCCATGTGGAAAATAGGGGCACCCAGAGTTTAGTTTAAAACAATAAACTCCAGGTAAATCATGGGACTGTGTGAGAACTAAAACAATTATTAAATTGATTTTACAATTAAGTAAATCAAGGGACCATGCCGTATAACACGAAACGTGTTTCCTCCCAAGAATACCAGTGCATAAAACAAACATCGCAATGCTTTTTGGAAAAATGGAGCTATAATAAGACCCAGGTCCCATCTCATAATGCAACGCAAGCCGGAGGATAGGGTTTTCCCTAATAATAGCTAAACATGCTTGGTATGTTTAAAACAAATCATTTGATACTATTATAAGTGTATAGTATATTAAACAACTTCAAATATAAATGTATCAATCATAGATGGCATGGGTACCATATATCATATCGCCATACTAGGTTGTGTAATCAAAACTGGAATGCCACGTTATGGAAATTGGATTCCATCTATGAACCAAGGCAAGGGATCATCCTTCCGCTTCGAGACACTCTAGTCTGTGCCTCAGGACCCAAACTCAGATGGTCCCTTAGGAAAATGCAAGGCTGGTCCACACTAAGTGCAAGGTGGATTAATAATTCTTGAACATGCGTTTCCCCGCCCTATGGGGCATAAATCCGGTCAGTATGTCGACCAGAACATCCATCGTCCCCGTAGTGACTGACATAACCGGGGCGCTTCACTATCCATCAATTAATATGCAACATCCACATGAGTAAAATGTCTGGGATCCATACCATGACATCACTCCTAGCTAGAAAGAAACGAACTGTGCTCCCTGTCGTCCTTCATCCCGTTTCTGGTTCATACCGGGGGGTGAAGCTCACGAATTAACGCTATACACGAAGCTATGCTATTTTAAAGTCGTGCTTTGATCATCAACCACAAGACTCTGCTTTTCAACAGAAGCCTTGATCATTTGCATCTCAGTTTGCCATACTGGAAATTCACGCCATGCGACTGATGTCTATCGATATATAAGCTCTGAGCTCGTACGTCTCAGAGAAGGGTGTTAAGCAATAGAATAAATTCTCCACCACCAAACAGATATATATATTTAATAGAGATCAATCAACACAGAATAAAATCCAATGTCATACACACATCCATTTACTAGTTCGTTCTGGGTCTGAACGAAACCGAAGGCACCATATTCCTCGTCCCATATGTCCAATACAGGAGAGAGGTCCTCGCATATTCCGTCGATCTCCAAGTACGTCTGGACGATCACCACTTATTACCTTGCCTTGGGTGTACATCCCAATCAAGACATTAGTAATCATCCAAACGATGTGAAGACCTCCAGTCTTCAACCACCGTCTTCATCATTGACTTATCGTCGAATCAGTTATTCAGAATGGGCATAAACCCGGCCTTTCCGAATAACTCTCGTATTTTATAAAAAAGTGCTATAAAAACACAACATACCCCTCATTCCAATCCAGAATGTTCTTTTATTCAAATATTCACATCATTAGGGAAAGGTTCCTATTAATTTTATCAAAGATAATTTCTTTAAATTTATTCTTTAATCTTCCTTTGGATATCAATTCAAACCAAATTATGGTTTATCCAAACTAATCAGGATTAATGCACCTTACCGAAGTAATCATTTATTATATTTCCTAATCCCAACCTATTCATCCTTTGGAGAAAAACTGGTAATACTCCATATCGATCACCACTGTGTTATCGGTAAATATAATTACCATTTCACATTCAAATCTAATTAAAGATTTAACTATTGCTTGGAGCAAAACTGGTTATACTCCATTCTCGATCATTCCCCAAATTTGATAATTTTAATTATCACATTCTCATTTCAATCTAATTAAAGATTCATTAAAACTCCACTTAGTAATAATCTTCCCAAAAATCAATATTAAAGATTGCTTAACTTTGGAAAATCAAACATGTCGCATCGACAATCTACACCGTACCACTGATTTCTGCTGATATATAACCTTTAAGCTTGTACGTCTTAGAGAAGGGTGTTAAGCAAGAAAATAAATTCTCCGCCACCAAACAGATATATATTTAGCAGAGATCAACCATATAGTTCGAAATACAATTTTAGACATGAAATCCTGTCTTTAACTAGGTTAAAGAACCAATGTCATTTAAAACACGGTTCACAATAAACCCAAAATCACATTCCGTTCACTATGGAATTACCATGGAAAATAGATCAATATATAATCGATATCAATTTCCGTATCCGACTAATAATATAAATGGAATAACGACAAAGCCTTTTAAATTCCATATATATTAACAGTCTTCCTCCACAGAAGCTCACTTCGATTATTATTAAATCGAATTCCATTCCAATTTATTGTATTAAATTGGAAAACTTTATTTTGGAAATTTTCCTTTAAATCTTAATAAAAAGATTTATAAATTCCAAATCACATTTCACTGTTAATTGGGTTAAAGAACGAATGTCATTAAAACACAGTTCACAATAAACCCAATGATCCAATTCTTTTATTCAATTCCAATTAAATATTAATTAATTGGAAAACTTAACTAAATCTTAAATTAAAGATTTATTCTTTTCTCAACTGGGTTTAAGAACAGTGTTAATAAAGACACCATTCACGATAAAACAAAAATACCATTTGATATTAAATACAAGGCTCTGAATAGAAATTATATCGGCTTATATTCAATATCAAATTCTGAAACCAACAAATATCGTATTGGAAATAGCTATATACATATATCTTTCAAATTTCCATAACAATATCCGTATAATCACGAAATCCAACATCGAAATATTCCGAAGATGATTTCCATTCAAATCCACTCCAATTCATATATTGGAAATTCTGGTTATATTAAAACCCATTCTCAATCCAATTTACTTCTTTAAAAATAGTTGGATTATAATTCTAGTTAATAACTACTTCATTTCGATAAAAATATATCTTTATCTTTTCAAATATGAAATTTTTCATCCTAATTCTTTCCAAATCATTTATTATGATTTTACACAAATTATTAATATTTTTAATAATTTTATTAAGGCCCTTTCAGTCGATTTCCATAAACGGTCATCGAACTGCACTTAAAACGACCTTTTCCAAATTTGATTTGGACATAATTCCATATCCAACCGTTTAATTTCAAATCTCTTATATTCATTGCAAAGTTCTTTTCGATACGAACCCAACGGTTCTGGTTTTAGGAGAATCCGACGGTTGGATTTCCCTTAATGTCAATTCGAAGTCAATGATCGAAATTCGCGAATGGTCGGGGAGCGACGCGTTCTATTCAGGCCATTAATATATGTATATATATAATATATTATATATATTTCATCAATTTCCATTTAAAAGTATTTTATAAATCATTTATAAATTTGTTTTAAAACGATTCGAAATTCATTTTCAATTTTAAATCAAAATTGAGAATTTTATATCATTATAGTATATAAATGTTAATATTTTCAAAATATCAGGTTTTGAAATTATTTCTTTTTCGATATTCATTACAAAAATGAATAAAATCGATATAAATATCATTCGCGTCAAAATGGCGTAAATCTAGTCAACACGGCTTCACACATTTCAATATTTTCGTATCCATCCAAAATCGGACATCAACTCACATTTTAATTCTTTACTGAATATTATTTTAAAATATTCATTATTTTAAAATATCCGTTCTTTCTGAGTTGGAATCACGCACAGTTAGTTACCATATAATTTATTTATATGGATTTCATACAACACATGTACATAACAATAATGATACATAATCAACCATCATCTAGAGTGTAATTCACAATTGTATAAGTGTTAAAAATAAATAATTAACGCTCATCACAGCCCGACAACCTATTGATTGACATACAACTAAATATTGGGATTAGTGTATGTCTAATATCATCCCAATACCCATGTGGGCTTTTCAAACAACAAATACTGATTATTATTTGTGCAGTTGGGCGATGTGTAAAATTTATCGTTCCAACTAATATCAGTTAAATGGGTGTACATAAACAAACCGTCCGATTTGTAAATGAACATTTATTTTATTTTCATTTTAGGAGAATTTTATGCCATTCATATATATGTTAAAAAATATATTTGTAACAATAAAATTTTTTATTCATCACATGAATATTTTATATAATTTATGAATTCAATAAAAATGATATTTTTATTATTCAAACATTTTATTCAACACATGAATATTTTATACAGTTCATTCATTCAATAAACACAACACAGTCAATTCAATCCAAACAAACAATCAAGGTTTGTATAATCAATGGTGTCGGGTGCTGCTAAGCACCATCTACATCCTAGTATATATTTAACTGTAAATAAATTGAGTGAGAAAGAGTTCTCACATTTGATTTCCACTCCATCAGTCTTCAATTTATGGTTCTGGCACTGTTCGGGTTTGAATTTGTCTAAATTTCCAACTAGCTCCAAATTTGACCCGGTTAGTCTTATTGTGAATCTCTCGCTCTCACGATTGCAATGGATCCAGTTTCGCGCGATTTGGACCTCATATAAGAAAGTTATGATATTTTAAAGACTGGACAATTAAATAGCGTAATTAATTAAATTAATAACGAAATTAAAACGTTACCCTCCTCTCTAATTACTCTTCATCGTTAAACCCCCTGGACTGTCGAACCCATTTCGTCGCTGGTTAAGGCTCTCCCTTGTCGCCGCCATGGTGGTCCAAACCACATCCGATGCTACCACGTGCAGCGCCACCGTGAAGCGCACATACGCCAGGAAGTTGGCCCGACTCGCACCCCCCAGAGCCTCGATAAACGCACATGAAACCCGCGAGTTTGGAGCCAAAATTCAAACCCAATTCTCCACGATACATGACCAACCAGGTATGGATTTGTAGAGCGGAGAGAGTACTTCGATTTTCCCTTCAGGAGCCCTTGATTTCATAGCGTGGATTGGGAGATAAATGGCCTTGAATTTCTGAATAGTTTCCGCCGTTAACCAGATGGAGGAGCGATTTTTTTCGTTGACCAATGAATGAATTTATTTTAGGGTTTTAATTTATATTTATACTATTTAATTTCCAAAAATACCCACGTATCCACACGAACTCCAAATCAAACCCAACGACTGTCGCCCCTGCTAATTACCCTCATTCCGGACACAATATGATATGTTTCGTAAGCTGGGGTTTTCTTTAAATTAAAATATAAATCAATTAAAATTGAATTTAAACGTACATTTTATTTTACCTGGGCCACATACTGACTCCAAAAATTCTCGAAAAATAAACATAGTTATGTTTTGACGATATGGTCCTAACAAAACTAATTTCGTCGAATTTGGAGACCGTTTGAAAAATGGTCAACTTCTAGTCGATTAAATTCAAATTGAAATTACCAAACACGTTTTAATTTACTGCGCTCACATATTAATTCCGAAAATTATGAAAATTGGAATCTAGCAATAATTTTACATTCCGGATCCAACCAAAGTGGTTTCGTCGAAAATGGAGGTCGTTTGCAAAATCGCTATTTTTAAGGTCTATATATTATATAAAATATATATAAATTTCACAGTGACTATTCTGAATTTTAAACTGGATATAACTTTTTATCCCTGTTATGAAATCTTTGTTTTTCACATTCGTTAGAAAGAAATAATTTATCAGATTCAAATATTTATAGTTTTACTAAAATCCGATTTATTTTGAATCTTGTACATTCATTTGAAATTTAAAATCGATTTCAAACTACCACGCCATTTCAGGCTCATTTTATAATTAAAATAAATTTATACGTTCTAACTTCGATTAAAATAAATTTTTAGTCATTATTATTCAAAATAAATCATTTTAAATATATAAAATCCATAAAATAGCTAAAATAAAATTTTTAAATTGGTTCTGAAAATCCGGTTTGTTACAATAATGATTTCAAAGTATATTTTTAAAGTGTTTTAAAGATCTAAGTTTAATATTTTTAAGTTTCAAATCTATTAAATTTCAGTTGTATTTATATCTATTTTAATATTAGATATTATATATATTTTTAGTTTTGATTCTATTTAATATTATATTTTTAGACTTCGATTAATATATGTTTGATACATTTTATTTTTTGAGTTATATTACTATTTTAATCCATATTATTTTAAGTATTTAATTTTGAATTTAAATTTACTTTATATATATACATACAATGGTTTTGATATTTAAGTTTAAATTGTTTAAAATAATCTTGATAAATTTTATGAAGTCTTTTTATGTTTAAAACTATATCTTACTGTGTACAAATTATTTCAAAATTTTTAGGTTTAATTATATGGTTTTATGTTTCAAAACAATGTAAAAATAAGTTTTCAAAATTTTACACTATAGTATGTCGACATGCCAAGAATGGGGTTGAAACACCCCACCTCCGTTAAGGTCACTCACAAAGGGAATGCATTAAATTCGGTGGAGCATTATAGGTAAAAGATACAGATAATTTACAAGATAGACATATAAACAGCGGAAAAACTAAATTTATTTCATAAGTACGTGGTTCAGCCAAAACATTACAACAACTGTCTCAAAACCAACTTCCAAATTATTACAACAAAATTTCTGTCTTGATTAAAACATAAAGAAGCATTAAAATAACAGTAAGGCAGCATAAATCCCCAATAAGAGAGTATCCAAAGCCATAGCCCAAGGAAAGAGCATCCAAGCAATACATCTATTCTCTTCAAGCTGGAAATGGTCTGAACTAAGCTGAAGTATTCCCTCCCTGCGGACCTGAGGGAAAACAGAAGAAAAGAAGACGAAAGAAAATAGGTCAGACATGAGTCTGGAAAGTCCAGTGATTATTTAGCATGTAAACAGGAAAAAGGATCATGATATGAATAAACTGAACCTAGGACAGTACCATAGAAATAAGATAATAAAAATGAATATGCTATCGCACTCATTACTGTTTCTCTGCACCCACTTTCAAGTGATTCAACTAGCACTATGTGTTCAAGATAAATGAGCCCCTTTATCGATCGGCTCCTACTCGTATACGTTTTCCACTTGTGTCATTCGGCCCCGCTTGATTATAGATACCTGTGCTGGTCCCACCATGGGGTGTATCAAATCCTATGGTGGCAAACCGACACAATTCAAGATGCACAGTGTATAACTACTAATGCCCAGTGCCTGCTTTTTCCACTCCGGAGAACGTGCACGCCCGCAATCCATCGGAACCTACACTGACGCACCACCCGTCGTTGTTTTGACCGCTTATAATCAGCCCAGTAATCGTGCCCCACCTTGCCTAGTTCAGGGTACCATGATACATCTATGTGGGTTACTGCTGAAATGGGTCCCCGTTACTAGGGTTTCCTAATCAACATGTTAAAATGGTTAAGTGTTCTCAAATTAACCTAACCCCACCCATCAGTTTAGTTAACATGTTGTATTGGTTAAGTGTTGCCTTAATTAACTTAACGCTACCATTCCTGTCTTAGCTTTAATTCATTCATTAAAGCACTAACCACTCACATTTGATATGTATTATTGCGGTCGCTGGATGTGCCGGTCGGTTCCAGGAAGTCTTACACCGCAACTAAATCTAACCTCGGGTTCTTTTGGGCTTGATGCGCTAACCTCTCACATTAGATCTATATTGTTACGATTGCTGGATGTGCTGGGCGGTTCCGGGCAGTCTTACACCATAACTCAATCTAACCTCGGGTTAGGCATATTCGTCTTTTACTTAATTTACATATTTACCCTTCATATTTATATGTAAATTATCCATAATTATTGCCATTCAAGTCATGCCCCATTTACCCACTAAAATCATGTTCATAATTTTTAGGTATATAAATTATACCATTTTATGCCACTAATCATTTATATGATTATGGGCCAAACTATGACAATAATTTGAAATTTAAGGTTTTTCCCAATGTTACCCCCGTTATACGTTCACAAAAGTCACATAGAATGTTAGGCTCACAACTTAGCCTAACTTATATACAAAAGGGGTAAGAAAAGAGCATGTACCATTCCTACAACATAATAAGGATCTAACTAAACACGTGTCATATAAATTTGGCATAAAACAATGAACTTGCATTTTTGGATCCAATTAACATGAGTCTTAAGCATATGAAATTACACAAATCCAACTAGGCATGTAAATGTAAACTTGTAATTTGGATCCAATTAACATGAATCTTAAGCATATAAATGGGACTTATAAAGAATTACATAAATCCAATTAGGCATGTAAATGTAAAATTTTATTTGAGTTGGATCAAACATAGATCTAAACATATGAGAATGTAGATCTAAACATAATAGGCATATATGACTTAGCCTAAAAACTTGCATCTAACATAACATGAAAGAGTCACCAAATTTACATAATACACGATTGGTTTAACATACATAATAAGTCCAATAAACCACAATAGTCTCATAGGCATATATGATAGAATCGTTACAAGAATAGACATGAATCAGCATCACCATTATCTTACAACTTAGGCGCAACTCTAGTTTTCACTTTATTACAAATCATAACTTTTAATTGTTCACATCTAAATAATAACAGGACTTGCAAACAAAAGAAAATCTTGTTTTCTGGGATCTGTTTTCTAAAACTGAAAAGCAATTCCTTGACGTAGACTATCGATTCTCTAAATTAGATTTGATTCGTAACTTCTAACTTGCTTTCTAGTTTGCTTCCTAGTTGGAGAAGAAAGGTGGCTATGCTAGGTTGACCATGGACAGCATGGTGGCTCCTTGGAATGAAATTGTATGATTTAGGGTTGAGGACTAGGGTTGTTTTTATAGAGGTTTAAACTTATATGAGCCGTTAGATCAACCTAGGAGCAATCAGAACCGTCCAGACTAGATAGAGTTATCCAGAAGTTGCCACCTATGCCCTAGTGACTCAGCAACAAGTCATAAAATCATCACTGTTTAGTTCTGGGCGAGGGGGTTGACCCCTATAGGGGGGTCGACCCCTATAGGGGGGTCGACACCCCTTTTGGGAGGTCGACACCTATGTCGGCCCCCCCGGTGGGAGTCGACCCCAATGGGTGGGATTTTTCCCGCCTAGCTGATTTACGTGATTTTCAAAATTCGAACTGTTTTGTTTTATTTAATATTAATTTATATAATTTTATGTTTAAACATGAAATCTTCTGAACTCCATAACTTCTTCATACGGAGTCCGATTCACGCAAACTCGGACTCTATCTCAAGCAGAATTCCGGGACGAACGCAATGGCATAACCCGTTTTCCCTTAATTCTCGCTTTTACAATTTAGTATTCTTTAATTCGTTACTTTAATAAACATAGAAAATACAGGGTGTTACATTCTCCCCTCCTTAAAGGATTTCGTCCCGAAATCTTCAAATCACGAAGAATGTATATCCTACCATCCAATCATCCATCTACTCAACCATCAAACACCGACATCCATTGTCCTTAAAAGATTTCTAATGCTTTCATGATTGTATGCAGAGTGTGTGTATATGTCCTTATCTAATGCAAAATCAGGCGGTCTACTGATTCAGTTGACCTCCTTAGTGCAAATTATGTTAGTGCCATGGGTCCATTATGCATGCAATTATTCCTAATCATACTTTCTACATGAGTGCAAAATCATTCATACAAATGCAATGTCCATATGATAACATTCCAATGTTTCAATCCATACACAAATACATATATGCATATGCAACATGAAAGTGACTGAGCCGATCTAACACCTAATGTGTGTGTATATGCATCCACGAGAAATTACTAGCAACCATCAATCATAACATGTTTCAAATACATGTTTACATCCATTGGTTTCTACCTAAGGATAAAGAATAGGACCAAGGAGATATACTTACAAAGGTAGATACAATCATGCATAAACTTATGGAAAAGAGATTAAGGATGTACCCTCAAAAAGAAAAGGGTAGGCGGCACGTATTTTTCCCTCAGTTTCCCAAGTCGCGTCTCCCTCAGCGTCACTCCATTGAACTTTAACAAGCTTGACTTCACGGTTGCATAGCTTTCTAACTTCCATACCCAAGATTCGAGTTGGAACTCTTCTCACAGTCGCTTCTCGTTCCACTTCTACTTCCTCTAGTATACTTGGCTCCACAACTCCCGCAGACTCATGTAAGCACTTTCGTAGTTGAGAAACATGAAAAACATTATGAACTCCAGCCAGTCTTTCGGGTAGCTCTACTCTGTAAGTCATCGTCCCAACCCTTTCAACGATAGGAAATGGTCCTACAAATCTTGGTGCCAACTTTCCTACGGACCCAAAGTGAATGACATTCCTCAAAGGAGATACTTTAAGGAACACCCTATCTCCAACCTCAAATTCAAGGTCGGTCCTTCTTTTGTCTGCGTAGGACTTCTGCCTATCTTGTGCAGTCTTCATTCATCTTCTTATCAAGTCCAAATTTTCTGAAGTTTCTCTAATCATGTCTGGCCCAAGTACGAGCTTATTTGTAGACCCCCACCAACAAGTTGGTGATCAGAATGGTCTTCCATATAAAGCCTCGAAGGGTGCCATGCCTATGGTGGCTTGGTAGCTATTGTTGTAGGCGAATTCCACCAAAGGAAGATGATCCTCCCATGTTCCTCCAAAGTCAAGAATGTACAATCTCAAGAGGTCTTTAATACTCTGTTCACCCTTTCCGTCTGACCATCGGTTTGGGGGTGATAGGCCGTGCTTAAGCATAGTTGTGTTCCTACAGCCTCTTGCAAACTCCTCCAAAATTCACTCGTAAAGATGGGATCTCGGTCACTAACTATGCTGGAGGGTATCCCATGGAGTCGAACTATCTCCTTAAGATAAATGGATGCTAAGGACAAGGCATTCCTTCTACTCTTAACAGGTATAAAGTGGGCGCTTTTAGTGAGCCTGTCCACTATTACACAAATACTGGTATTGCCCCTTCTTGACCTAGGCAACCATCAACAAAGTCCATCGAAATGCTATCCCATTTCCACTGTGGGACCTCTAGAGGATGAAGCAGACCACCAGGCTTCTTCTTCTCCGCTTTAACTTGCTGGCATATCAAGCACTTAGCGACGAACTCAGCTACATCCCTCTTCATGCCATTCCAAAAGAAAACCCTTTTTATGTCTTCATACATCTTTTCTCCACCTGGGTGTATGGTTAGCTTAGAATGGTGTGCTTCTTCGAGAACCGTCTTCACCAAATCCCTTGCTTGTGGGATGCACAGTCTTCCATCCCGTCTCAACCAACCCTTATCATCGATGGAGTATCTATTGAGGTGACTAGAAGTCTCACCCTTAATTATCTTAACCATCATATCAACTAGCTGAGGGTCTTCACGTTGCGCGGTTCCTATTGAGTCCAAAAGAGTAGGCCGCACCTCTAGCGATGCTAACAAACCAGGTACAAATTCAGAGGAGGGTCTAAAGTCAAAGTTTGCTATGTACTCCAAGCTTTTCCTTTCTACAAAGAGAGGACTTAAGGTCAGCTTCTTTCTACTTCAGGCGTCTGCTACTACGTTGCCCTTGCCAGGGGTATAGGAAATCTCTAAACCATATGAGGCCAGAAATTCCATCCACCTTTGTTGTCTTAAGTTAAGATCTTTCTATGAGAAAAGGTATTTTAACAATTTATGGTTAGTAAATAATTCAAACCTTCCTCCTAGAAGGTAATGACGCCATGACTTAAGAGCGAAAACAATGGAAGCTAGCCCCAAATCATGAGTTGGGTAGTTTTTCTCATGTACCTTCAACTGCCTTTCCCCATAACAAACTACCTTGCCTTCTTGCATCAAGGCAGAGCCTAATCATGTACCGCATGCGTCTGTGTATACGGTAAACATTTTGCTCCCATCAGGCAATGTCAGCACTGGGGCTGTTGTTAGAGCCCTTTTCAAACGTTGTAAAGCAACATCGCAATCCAAATCCCAAGCGAAAGTTAGGTTCTTCTTTGTCAATCTTGTGAGTGGGGCTGAGATTTTCACAAAGTCTTTAATGAACTTTCGGTAAAAGCCCGCTAGCCCGAAAAAGCTTCGGACTTCGTTGCATTCCGAGGAACCTTCCAATCTTGCACCGCAACTACTTTTGCGGGGTCCACAGCTATCCCTTTTTTGGACACCACATGTCCAAGAAATCTTACTTCTTCTCTCCAGAAATGACATTTGGAGAATTTGGCTTTCAGCTGATGTGCTCGAAGAGTATCCATGACTTCCCTTAAATGCAAAGCATGCTCTTCTTCATTCTTCGAGAAAACCAAAATGTCGTCTACGAAGACCACCACAAAGTTATTAAGGAACTCCCTGAACACCCTGCTCATCAATTCAACGAAATAAGAGGTTGTGTTTGTCAAGCCGAAAGGCATGACAAACCATTCGAAGAAACCATCCAGGGTTCTGAACGTGGTCTTATCAATGCTTTCTTCAGCCACTCTTAGCTGATGAAACCCGGTAGCCAGATCTAGTTGGGAGAAAACCGATGCACCTATAAGCTAATCAAACAAGTCATCTGTTCTTGGAAGTGGGTGCCTATTCTTCTTGGTCAGCTTGTTTAGCTCCCTATAGTCAACGCATAGGCGGAGTGAACCATCCGATTTGGTTGCGAACACTACTGGAGCACACCATTCAAAAATACTCTGCCTTATAAACCCCTTTTCAAGTAGCTCTTTAACTTGCTTGCTAAGCTCTTTCCTCTCCCTTGGAGCCATGTGTCTAACGGGTAGAGCTACGAGTTTTGCACTATCAACAAGGTGTATGCGGAAGTCTATCTCCCGCTTCGGAGGTAAGCCCTTCACCTCTTCAAATACATCTGAGTATTCACAGACAGCTCTAACAGAAAGCAAGTTTTCAACAGACGCATCAAGGATTCTAGGTAGCTAAGCATAACAGAATTCATGGGATTACAAGAGATTTTGAGAGTGTTATCGAGGCGAGTCATAAGTCTAACCACTATTTTTTCACAATCGAGGATGGCACCATTACTGGATAACCAATCCATGCCTAGAATCAACCCATAGCCCGTGAAGCCCAAAACATAGGCATTACATCTAAACCCAACACTTAGTATAGAAATTTCCAAATCCAAACAAATCATTGACAAATAAGCTGAGCCCCCAATTGGATTTGAAACAACCAAGGGATCCTCTACTATACTGGTGTCTAGGTGCAGAGATTCAACTAAAGCAGTAGATATAAAAGAGTGCGATGCGCCAGAATCAAAGAGCGTACTAACAGGATGATCAAAAAGATAAACTAAACTCTCAACAGAAATATTTCTACCTCGTTCTTGCGGAGGTGCTATGAGAGCGTAAACCTGCCCTCCAGAAGTAGATCCAGTCCTCTGCCCTTGTCCTTGCTTTCTTGGGCAATCCTTAGCCATGTATCCTATCTCGCCGCAGTGAAAACAACCACCCATCTTCCTCTTTTTCATTGTGCATTCCTTAATCAGATGTCCAGGAATGCCACAAAAATTACACTTCCTCTTGTCACGGGGTTTGTTGTTCTTCCCGCCCTTCTTTGAATCTGTCTTTTTATTCTGCGATCCCTCCACTTTCTTATCTTGAGGTACTTCCACCTTTGCCTCTTTCTTTCCACTCTTGTCTTCCTTCTGTAACAGTGCCATGTCCACCAGTCTCTCATAAGTCGCACCCATAGGTATATGGGACATAGCTAGGCTGTGCAGTAGCTCATTCAACCCTTTAACAAAACGGAGAGCCTTCTTATGGGGAGTGTTCACTGACTCCAGTCCGAATCTAGCCAGCTGGTTGAATTGGTTGATGTATTCCTTAACCAACATACTTCCCTGTTTGAGAGCTAAGAACTTCTCCATCTGTAGGCTACGTTCAGCTTGTGAGAGGAATTTCATTTCAAACTTCATTCTGAAATCCTCCCAAATTTCAATTGGTCTCTCAACATTAGTAACTTCCTACCAATAAGAGGCTTCGTCTTTAAGCAACCATATGGCCAATTGTATCTTCTGCCTATCTTCCACTTCGAAGATAACAGACAAGTCCTCGGATTCTTTGAGCCAGTTTCTTGCTTCTACAAATGACTCAATCCCATTAAAGTTCTTTCCACCTATGGCTCGAAAATCTCTACATATCTTTGAGAAAGCATTTGCACGAGGAGGAGGAGGAGGAGGAACATCTGCAACTGGGGGAGGAGGAACGTCTGTTGGGCCTGCATCACTAGCCCTAGCCTCTAGGTACCTTCTGAACCAGCCAGGTACCGGTACACCCTCTGGAAGGTTAAGATCCCCAGACATGCTGAAATGAAAAGATTCAAAACAAAGGATAGAAAGATAGTGCATATGGCTTTGGGGGATTATGCCTTTTAAAATAAAAACAACACTTTTTCTTGAAAATGCTTCTTTAAACTTCTTTTTGAAAATTAGTTTCCAAAATTTTTATCTGATCTGGCAACCATCCGCTCTGATACCAAGTGAAACACCCCACCTCCGTTAAGGTCACTCACAAAGGGAATGCCTTAACTTCGATGGAGCATTATGGGTAAAAGATACAGATAATTTACAAGACAGACATATAAACAGTGGAAAAACTAAATTTATTTCATAAGTGCGTGGTTCAGCCAAAACATTACAACAACTGTCTCAAAACCAACTTCCAAATTATTACAACAAAATTTCTGTCTTGATTAAAACATAAAGAAGAATTAAAATAACAGTAAGGCAGCATAAATCCCCAATAAGAGAGTATCCAAAGCCATAGCCCAAGGAAAGAGAATCCAAGCAATACATCTACTCTCTTCAAGCTGGAAATGGTCCGAACTAAGTTGAAGTATTCCCTCTCTGCGGACCTGGGGGAAACAGAAGAAAAGAAGACGAAAGAAAATGGGTCAGACATGAGTCTGGTAAGTCTAGTGATTATTTAGCATGTAAACAGGAAAAAGGATCATGATATGAATAAATTGAACCTAGGACAGTACCATAGAAATAAGATAATAAAACTGAATATGCTATCGCACTCATTACTATTTCTCTACACCCACTTTCAAGTGATTCAACTAGCACCATGTGTTCAAGATAAATGAGCCCCTTTATCGATCGGCTCCTACTCGTATACGTTTTCCACTTGTGTCATTCGGCCCCGCTTGATTGTAGATACCTGTGCTGGTCCCACCATGGGGTGTATCAAATCCTATGGTGGTAACCCGACATAATTCAAGATGCACAGTGTATCGTCGGAACCTACAGTGACGCACCACCCGCCGTTGTTTTGATCGCTTATAATCAGCCCAGTAATCGTGCCCCACCCTGCCTAGTTCAGGGTACCATGATACATCTATGTGGGTTACTACTGAAATGGGTCCCCGTTACTAGGGTTTCCTAATCAACATGTTAAAATGGTTAAGTGTTCTCAAATTAACCTAACCCCACCCATCAGTTTAGTTAACATGTTGTGTTGGTTTAGTGTTGCCTTAATTAACTTAACCCTACCATTCCTGTCTTAGCTTTAATTCATTCATTAAAGCAACAACCACTCACATTAGATATGTATTAATGTGGTCGTTGGATGTGCCGGTCGGTTATGGGCAGTCTTGCATCGCAACTCAATCTAACCTCGGGTTATTTTGGGCTTGAGGCGCTAACCTTTCACATTAGATCTATATTGTTACGGTTGCTGGATGTGCATGGCGGTTCCAGGAAGTCTTACACCGTAACTCAATCTAACCTCGGGTTAGTCATATCCGTCTTTTACTTAATTTACATATTTACCCTTCATATTTATATGTAAATTATCCACAATTATTGCCATTCAAGTCATGCCCCATTTACCCACTAAAATCATGTTCATAATTTTTAGGTATATAAATTATACGATTTTATGTCACTAATCATTTATGGGCCAAACTATGCCAATAATTTGAAATTTAAGGTTTTTCCCAATGTTACCCCCGTTATACGTTCGCAAAATTCACATAGAATGTTAGGCTCGCAACTTAGCCTAACTTATATACAAAAGGGGAAAGAAAGGAGCATGTACCATTCCTACAACATAATAAGGATCTAACTAAACATGTGTCATATAAATTTGGCATAAAACAATGAACTTGCATTTTTGGATCCAATTAACATGAGTCTTAAGCATATGAAATTACACAAATCCAACTAGGCATGTAAATGTAAACTTGTAATTTGGATCCAATTAACATGAATCTTAAGCATATAAATGGGGACTTTTATAGAATTACATAAATCCAATTAGGCATGTAAATGTAAACTTTTATTTGAGTTGGATCAAACTTAGATCTAAACATATGAGAATGTAGATCTAAACATAATAGGCATACATGACTTACCCTAAAACTTGCATGTAACATAACATGAAAGAGTCACCAAATTTACATAATACACGATTGGTTTAACATACATAATAAGTCCAATAAACCACAATAGTCTCATAGGCATATATGATAGAATAGTTACAAGAATAGACATGAATCAGCATCACCATTATTTTACAACTTAGGCACAACTCTAATTTTCACTTTATTACAAATCATAACTTTTAATTGTTCACATCTAAATAATAACAGGACTTACAAACAAAAGAAAATCTTGTTTTCTGGGATCTGTTTTCTGAAACTGAAAAGCAATCCCTTGACGTAGACTATCGATTCTCTAAATTAGATTTGATTCGTAGCTTCTAACTTGCTTTCTAGTTTGCTTCCTAGTTGGAGAAGAAAGGTGGCTATGCTAGGTTTACCATGGACAGCATTGTGGCTCCTTGGAATGAAATTGTGTGATTTAGGGTTGAGGACTAGGGTTGCTTTTATAGAGGTTTAAATTTATGTGAGCCGTTAGATCAACCTAGGAGCAATCAGAACCGTCCAGACTAGATAAAGTTATCCAAAAATTGCCACCTATGCCCAAGTGACTCAGCAGCAAGTCAGAAAATCGTCACTGTTTGGATCTGGGCTAGGGGATCGACCCCTAGAGGGGGTCGACACCCCTCTTGGGGGGTCGACACCTATGTTGACCCCCCTGGGGGTAGTCGACCCCTATGGACGGGTTTTTTCCCGCCTAGCTGATTTACGTGATTTTCAAAATTCAAACTGTTTTGTTTTATTAATTATTAAATTATATAATTTTCTGTTTAAAAATGAAATCTTCTGAACTCCATAACTCCTTCATACGGAGTCCGATTTACGCAAACTCGGACTCTATCTCAAGAAGGATTCCGAGACGAACGCAATGGCGTAACCCGTTTCCCTTAATTCTCGGTTTTACAATTTAGTATTCTTTAATTCGTTACTTTAATAAACATAGAAAATACAGGGTGTTACAGTGGTTATCGACATAGTGCCTATTATTCTCAAATTTCAATTCTCAAAAGGAGTGTCTACTCATCATATCCTTTTGCGAATGGACATGACGATTATTCCTCTAGAAATAACAGCAGCTTCCAAAAGAATTAATTCAATTCTCGACTTCTTTGTCCCTCTTCTCTTCTCCATTAGTTTTAATAAAATCCTACTCATACTCTGCAAAATCTCAAGTAAATCAAACAAATTATACTTTATCTTCGAATCTCTATCATCCTCTCCACACTCTATTAAAATCAAAGTGCAAATCCGAGTTATAGGCTGTTGTAGTCAAGTTCACATAATCAAGTATGTATTTCATTGCAAAATCCTCTCAAATATAATTTAAAGGATGCGACTTGTTAGCTCGTTAATCACGTTGGGTCTGGTCGTACTCGAAAACAATTGGGTGTCTTGTTGGCCCGGAAATACAATACTATTGTGCCTAGAGGCAGAAATTCTACAACGTGTCTCCTTATAGCCTTGAAACCAAGGAGTGAAAAAGATTTTGAAGATATTAAAAATCCGTATAGCTTTGATGTGGGACTGGACGCAGGGTAAATTCGAACCAGTTTAGAATTTGGTGTGCTCTTTCCTTTACCATACTGCTTTTTATTGTTTTTGATTCATTCTATTTTCCTGTGATTTCTATGATGAATTTATGATAGTTTGCATCTTTTCAAGATTAATTAAAGTAATTCAAAAATACTCATTTAAATTCCTCAAACACTATTCACCCCCCTATAATGTTATGTTTCCCTAAGATCCACTTCCATTGCACCTACACTATTTATGTAAGTGAATATAAAAATTTGGTTCTATAAGTACAATACTATATTTAACTTTCTTGATTAAGCATCAAACATAAGGGATGGTTATTTTAGAAATTACGTTTATTGACAAATAAAGTTCCTTTCATAATATTCATTTTAATGTTATTATTAAGTAATATTGTATCTGGATTGTAGATGAAGTTTAGTTACATAGATAACATTTATTGATACTATACCTATAAAGAAATTGTGAAATTTATAGTTTTGATGGCACAATGGTTTTTCCTTGCATTTTTATCATAAGTTTATTAATTGTGGTTGTTATGCTAATGAACCAAGCCATATTATCGTTAAGGCACTAAATGCATTGTTTATATGAAATTAAATGATATTACAGGTATATATTTGAAAAAATAATAGACATATCTTTATTAATAGTTGGATTAGAAATACAATTTTTTGGTCTTACCGCGTACTTACTAAAATACCTTTCATACCTTTATCTTTATATATATTACTAAAAATTATGTTCAAACAATTGACTCTTTTTTTACAAATTCAATTCGCGTTTCTCTAAATATTAACAAATTCAGTATAACTTAAAAATATGATCTGACAAATAAACATTCTTTACTAATTAGTAATAAAAATTAAAATTATAATTAAAACTAAAGAAAAATTAAATACTGCAACATAGAAATAAAAATCCGAAATAATAATACATAATAAAATATATTCATTAAAACATTTTCTATTGAATTTATTAGACATACATAGATTCTAAAAACATGATTCATATGTAAAGCACGTGTCTAGATCACCTGTTAAGCACATGCTTTAACACTCGTGATTTATTATTTGGTTTACTTATTTTAGGAAACAAGTGTTTAATATAATGGAATAAATAAGTTTGGAAAACAATGTGAAGTTATGCATATAATTTTTTAACCAGAAGTTATATAACTCAAGTTCCAAGACTTGAGGTCTCGAACCATGAAAAGAATTTTCGATAAAATTCATAAGTTTGAAATTGTACGTACTATTATTTCTTTTAGTTAATAAAAATGTAAAAGCTTCCAATTGGAAATTTTTGAAAGATTTAAGAACTAAAAGTTCATCGAAAATAAATTAACTTGTACATATATATGCATTCCAAAAATCTGAAGTTCGTCAATCAGTGAACTTGAAATAATTTGTAAATTAAAAGTCTTGACGCTTTTTTTTGGCATAGCTGAATGGTTTTTAAAGTGTTCCGTAACACTCTTTTATTATGACTAATAATAAAATTACAATTTAGTACAGGTGATTGCAATTAGCAGTCAGTTAATTCGGTTTTTAAGGTGGACCATCCACCGTCTACGGCATTTATAGTGGGCCATCCACTGAATCTAACTAGATTACAGTCCAGGAGCTAGTTTAGGTTACTAGACTACTATATTTCTTATCTCTCCACATAGGGAGAGGATGAGTATATTGCATACTTCTCACAGAAAAAATTACATGCGTATACAAAGATAAATAGTAAAGACTGTTATAAAGAAGGTAAGGTACACGCAAAAGTTCCACGACTAGACAATAGCATGTTCCAAGCATGAGTAAGCAGAAGCTGCCTATGAACCATACACTGCCAACCGTAATCCTCAACCTCCACCAAACAGAGCATTCCATGCACAAATACCAATAAACTTATGGCATAATGGAAAAACTAGTTAAAGCCATGATAGGAGGAAGAAGCCACCAAGCATATCAGCATATCACTAACATGCCGATGATGAAATGAACCAGAATGCCAAATCACAGTTAAACCAGATAAGCCTCAGTTGCATAGCCGTAGTCTGAACCACATACCCATCTATGAAGAGGTGAGAAATAGGCGTCTCCACCATGAAAAACAAAATGGTCAGTGCAGATTGCATCTCATGTATAGTGTTAAAACATGATGAAGATAAAGGTATGTAAACCCAATCCACGGAAAGGCAAAATAGACAGAGCAAATAGCGTCATTTCATACAAAGACCAAGAACAAAATTACCAAAAAATAAGCCAAACACCTCCCCAATACCAAATCAAATCCCCTATACCCAAATTCCCCTATCCCTCTACACCCAACCAATCAAGACCCCTTGAATTCCACATTTTTGCAATTAAGTCCTCTTTTTCCTTTGACTTAATTTCAAAAATGTGAAAATCGGGAATTCTAATTGGTTGGGTATAGGGAGACAGAGAATTTCAGGTACAGAGGATTTGCTCTCCCCCAATACTGACTCCTTCCCAAACAGAATACCGACAAAACAAATTATACCAATAAGACGAAATCAGGGAAACCACTGTATACCTAAAAAGCCATTATGTACCACCACAGACGCAAACGCCGGGATGCGAAACAAAACAACAGACTAGAAGTTACTGCTCACCAAGATTCTCCATGTCAGTGATGACATCCTAACCTAAGCCATGACCACCAGTTTAATACTTGCGTTCGGATAGAAAGCAAGTGTTGCTTGAAATTGCCTCGGTTGTGGGAGGAAGGGTTAATTAGTAGCGGTTACAAGGAGAAGAGTATTGAGGGAGATGAGGCTGAAGGAAAAGGGTAATCGATTCTTAGATCTGATTTCATAACTACCTTAGATCTAAAAGTGTTTATAGGTATTCGGCGGAGCACCACACACAATGTAAACAAGGATGAGAGAAGGCAAGAGTTCATAGGATAATGAGTTAAGGAAAGATAGGTTTTTGAGGAGGTAAAGGTTGCGAGAAGGAAAATAAGAAAGAAAAGCATCCTTGAAGCCATTTACGGCCTCCATCCGAATACGAAGCTTTGACTGAAGTCTGACGCTTCATTTAAACTAACTGAAAATGATTAAATTTCACCTCTTCAAGAAGTTAAAAGAGATAAACAAATTACCACATGAGATAATGAGCGTGCATTCAAGAGAATTCAATAAACTTTGAACGATTTATATCTTACTTACATCTTTAAATTTACAAACTAAATCGATCAAATATTCTGAAGGTATTGTACTGTATAATATTTCAAACATCCCTCGAATTGAATTTTTTTTTAATAATCTAGCCTCAGAAAGGGGATTTCATTATTTAGAACGTATAAATTACATGACGTTTTAGTTCATGTTTCTTTTACATCATTTCACTTGATATGCTTAAGTTAGCTCAAAATATTTCTACCTTCATTGTTCGTTTCAAATTATAGAAAAGCATAAACTATCAATTTATGTCCTTTGTGCAACGCAAAGTATAAATTTATTTCAATTTATGTTACATTAGTTTAATTATTCTCTTTATTGGTTTCTTATTAATAAATCTATTATCACTCAAACTTGAAATTTGAGTGTGTACTAAAAAAAGGTTAGTAGGTTTGATTTGTATAATATGTCGTAAAACATTAGTTGTTTTTAAACTTCTTCGTATACATATGCAGCTGATCAATAAAACGCATTTCAATATTCTCTAGAAAAAACTGCTCTTATTCCACAAGGTGCAAGTGTATTAATCTCTAAAAGAAGTGTTATACTGCAGTATTACACTCCATAAGCAGTTCTCGCATCTGAATTTTATCTTGCGCAAATAATTTTTTTACTATATTTTAAATCTGATATGAAATCTTAAATGTAGGTACAATGAAAAATTTCAAAGTATATTTTTTATGCTACTCTAGAAGTAGTATTTATGTAAAAAAACATTGTATATTAATATGACAATCCAACATATGTGAAGCATATCTTAAAAAGATATGTGGTACTACAAAAGTAGTGATGACAAGAAATCACTACAAGAGATTTTTAAAATGTACTTAAAGGAGAAAACATATTCAACCATTGTCATAGACTCACAGTTCCATTAAATAAATATAAGTGCAGATATTAATTTTTGATCCATTACTTTTCAAAAACATAATATAAATTGAATATCACATGAGTAACGACTTTTTGAAAAAGTACTTTTGAATATTCACATAAAGCGATAAATTAATTTCATATTATCATTTTCACAAAAGTTATAAATATGGTCTCGAAGAGATCTATATGGATAATTAATCTGAATAATATATCTATAACATTCAAACGTGGAGAAGGTACTCTTTTTGCATTATAAATATTTTTTTTATTTAACTCTACAAAAGATATATCTATTTCAATTTAAAATTATACATTATTCTCTAATAAAAAATGTTTAACAGAGATATTTTAAATATAATTGAAGAATAAAATTTAACAACTTGATATTGTGTACTTGATTTAATTGAACCATAAGTTCGACGTGTTTTAAACTAGATGTTTAAACATTATACCATGTGGTTTACAATAATCCACATTGACATTGATTGATAAACAAAATTAAATAGTTTGGATAGTTTTATTAGTCAATTCTAAAATCCTAAACTTAAATGAGAAATATTATGCAAATTTATAATAAATATGTAACATGCAGATGCACGTTGTTAACGATATTTTTTGTCAACACCGGAGATAAGTCTATGGAAATGGACCTAAGGGGGAAATGGGATTATTCAGTTCCTACTACCTTGAGTTAGATCATCGATTCCTTGGTATCAAGGTCTTAAGTCCGAAGATTAGTTACTCTTCCGTCAAGGGGTGAGTATCACACTTCTACAACTCAAGGACCAACAATTACCTATAGGGCTTTCCTAAGCACAACACAAGTAAGGAAGCTAAACAGCTTGCAGAAAGATCGCCTAGGCTTGCTACAGGTAGGAAGCATGCGGTAAGGTATTTGGTGATTTAAGACTTGGGAAGAGGTTAGTGCGGAAAGGCTTATATTGTGAAGAACGCGTTAGGTTGCTAAGAACCCGACGGCTTGTGTAAGGGTACTATGGTAATCCAATAGCATAGCAGAATACGTACAGAAATATATTAAAGAACAATATAATATGCGGAAAAAGTAAGAACACACAATTTATAGTGGTTTAGTTCGACTTGAACCTACGTCCAATTTAAGGGATTTGATGATTTTATTCATAAAGGAGGTTACATAAGAAATCCCCAAATTAATTTACAAATTAGGGTTTTCCTTTGAACACGAGGGAAAGAGTGAGGAATCAGAATCTCGATCCTCTAAAAATGAGACCCCTAGGGTCTTATTTATAGGCATATTGGGCCCCCTTTTTGTTGTGGACTTAGCAAAAGCCCTTTTTATATGCAGAAACAAGGTTTCGGCCGCCCTTGTGAACTTCGGTTGCGGCAAAAAGGTTTCGGCTTCCTTTCTTCCTGTCAAATGTCTTCATGGATGCTTCCTTGCCTTCGGAATATCAATCTTGGACTCTCGGGAGTGGATCCGGTGCCATACCTTCTGGTAGTTTGGTCTTGGAATTTGAGAGCTTGGCCTTGGTGGCTTTCTATTTCGAGACCTCTGGTTTTGGTCCGCCTTTACACCACTTGGTTTAAGCAATGGGTTATGGAAACTTTGGTAGCGGTAAAGGGTGTCGGCTTTGGCTTCTGGCATATGTATTCGTTTTTAGTTATAAAGGTAGGCTTTTGGAGTACCTTCTAGTGATGTTGAAGATGCTTTTTGATGTTGGTGTTGGTACCAAGTAAGTATCAGTAGGCTCTTTCCTCCTTCTGCTTATGTTTCGGACTACATGCTTTCGGTAACCCTTTCATCATTAGCTTCCGGTATCAGGTGTAATGCTTCCGGATTTGCTACTCTGTGCCCCTTTTAGTGTCGGCATTATCTTGCCGTGAATCTTTTTTTTCGTATCGTTCTTGAGCTTTCCTCCATCATGACCTTTCGGAATCTTCATTACTACTTTCTTCCTTCAGCTGTCAGTATTGGACCGATATTGTTGTGTTCTGATTCTTCTTGGTTGCTGATATCTTCTTTCAGGTTTTCCCTTTTGCCCTGTGACTTTGCTGTTGACCCTCGGAGTTTTATTCCGATAACTCCTTAGATTCGCTCTTTCTTCCACAAAATTGGTTTCGCTATCCGAAATCCCTTTACCCATTCGGCTTTAAGCTTCCGCTTCTTTATATTTGATTGGTACGAAATTTGGTGTTAACAGTTACCCCCTAGTATGAAGAAACCTTTTGTTCTTTAGGACAAACTCATGTAGTTCCTGTACAGATTGTCGGTCACTCAAGAATCATCATAAAAATCATGGGTATTAATTTCGTATTTCCGAGAATATTAATGCAAGGAGGGACATGAACTTTGTTAGAGGAAAAAGTTTGAATGTAACTTGCGAGTTATCAACCCTAGTGTGCGGAAGACACTATGCATTCATGTGGAATTTTATGATTTATAGTTCAACATTCTCCTAGCAATGTTGAATGAAGAACCCAGTATTGTTATCTGGACATTCTTCTATCAAGGATTCTCCATTGGAAATGTGAAATGACAAATCCAAAAGTTTGTATTTGGATATTTGCAATAGGTAATTAGAAGCTCAACTATTAACAAGCATGATGTATTATTAAAAGCGATATTACTTGCACAGTGTTTGACACTTACAATGTGTTTAACATAATTTCAATCAAAATTCATGGTAACAAATATTAGGGGTAAATGTGCTATGAGTTTAGAAAGCTCCTTGTACGAAGTATTGTGAGACTATAATCCTCGTTGCAAAACTTTGAGCGGTAACTCCATAGTATCTATTTGTTTTCTACGTTGAGAACCTTTATCAAGGAATGAAAGTTTAAGGCTTAAACATGAGTTTATGCAACAGGAATTCAAAAACCTGAATGTGACAGGAAAATGAAAACCTATAAATAGAAAACCAGATATCAGAAATTCCCATTTGCAATTAGTAGAAACTCCGAGACCCATGATTTGGTAAATAAGAAGTCAGAAATCCCGATACTCATGCTCGGATTAACGGAAATCAGAAACTCTTACAGAAACATCGAGACTCATACTCAGGTAAGTAGAAACCAGAAGTCATATAGAAATCCGAGACTCATACTTAGTTAAATAGTAATCAGGAAATCATGGCAACCCCGAAACTCACACTCGGGTAAATAGAAATCAGAAATCATACAGAAACCCCAAGACTCACACTTGGGTAAGATTAAACCAGAAATCATACAGAAAGCCCCAAGACTCATTCTTGGGTAAGTAAAAATCAAAAAACATATGGAAACCCTAAGACTCATACTTGAGTAAAGCATAATCAGAAATTCATATCAAAGAACCAAACTGAGAGTTATTAAAGAATGGCATAGATAAGTAAAACGCCCTAATAAAGGCATAGAAGAAACATAGAAGGTTAATTAAGGATCATCCAACGAAAGCATCACAAACCATCCAAAGACCATACATGTGTATGGTGTCAACGTATCCAAATATTATTGAAAATGATCAAGCAACCATAGATTATGTGTGTGTTTCTCGGAGGTTCACCCAGAGAATATTTGGAAGAAAGAGTCTTAAATATTCCGAGAAGTAATCTTCAGGTGTGTATATATAGAGGACTGCTTTCGTAATAAAATAACCTAATCCTGAGGAGATTAGTCGTTTATCAGGAGTTTCTCTCAGTTTTCTAGCCATAGGTATCCAGCGTCTAGCCTTATTCCTAACCCATAGGACATACAAATGAACGAATGTTCTCTAAGAGAGTGACACTGTTCCCTTTATGGGTAGATGCATGCATTATAACTAGCCCCACTTAGGAGGCAACTCCACTAGTTGGAGTCGGAAGTATTAGCCCTACTTCCGGGGAAGCTCCATTGTAGAAGCCTGAGAATGTTTTAGCCCTACTCTTAAGGCAGCTCCGTTGTAGAAGCCTAGTAGTGTTTTAGCCCTACACCTGGGAAGCTCCATTGTAGAAGTGTGAGAGTGTTTTAGCCCTACTCCTGGGGTAGCTCCTTTGTAGAAGCCTGAGAGTGTTTTAGCCCTACTCCTGGGGAAGCTCCTTTGTAGAAGCGTGTGAGTTTGGTGGTCGTTCTTCTTGAAGGCTTGATTTGCTGCTCCTCTTCTGGAGACTTTTGTTTGATGTTGCTTCGCTTCCTGGAAGCTTTGTTTGATGCTCCTCTTATGGAGGCTTTTGTTGATCACTCCCCTTTTGGGAGGCTGTGTGGAGGCTTTTGTTTATCGCTCCCCTTTTGGGAGGCTATGTTTTTTTGCTTCACTCTTTGGAATCCTTGTTTGATAGTGCTTCTCTCCCTCGAAGCTTAGTTTGTTTATGGTTTCACTCCCCGGAAGTTTTTTTGTTGTGCCTTCTCTTCTAAAGGCTTTATTGATTCACTTTCCTTTCGAAGACTTTGTTGGATATCTCTCATCAAGGGTATGTTCCATACTATGGTTGATGTTTAGTCATTCCTTTACGGCATATTTTTCTGAGCAGCTTCCATCGAAGCTTGTTATTGATTGATAGCTTTGTGGTGCACTTATTCATGCATTGGGCACTTTATGTACTCCCTTTTAAGCTTTCATTCCCTTCTATGGGACGAGTCATAGGCGGTGGTTGGGCGCGCTTTAGGTGCTCTTCCTGAGCTCTTGTTGTATGCATAAGCTTGAACAGGGTTTGTTTTTTTATTTGTAATAGCACTCGAACTTACATTAATACTTCTTTGACCATAAATAAAATGACAAAGCTAAACGAATAATAAAAGTAATCATTTGAGATAGGACACTTATTATTAAATTTTCATTCCCATATAACGGTGTCTCAGAACGCCTTTGTACTGGTTATACTCCAAGCTTCTCGATTAATCTTTCTTTGTTTTTCGACCTAGTTTCCTTTTCATCAGACTACGACACTGACTAGTTTCATGTCCTGTTATCTTGTGGTAAGAACAATAGTATTTCTCTTTGCTTGATTTTGAAAAACTTCTACAAGGGGATTTCAATCAGGCTCTCCTGCCTTCTGACCCTGTTTCAAGATTTTCTTTGTGTTAAGCATCTCTTCAATATAGATGAATTTGTTGGATTTAGAATAAAGATCGCCCAAGCTTTCACATTCTCTTAAGGTAAGCTCTTTCAGAAAAGGGGATCTTGCTAATAATCCTGACTGCACAGCTATTAGTTTTACTCTATCTGTCGCCCTTCGTACTTTGAGCAACTCATTATAAAATCTCTTCAGATAACAGTTTACCGACTCCTCTGGTCTTTGTATAATTCTAGTTAGATCATAAATGTTGATTGTTGAGTCTTTCTATACACGAAAATACATGCTAAAATCGGTGGATAATTGTTTCCAAGTAGTGATAATAGGGCCGCAATAATGTCTACACTATTTGCTAGCTTCTTTACGAAGGGTTGTCAGGAAGATCTTGCATTAAAGTGTTTCAGAAACATTGTACGCAACCATTTAACTTTCAAACATAGTGAGATGTTCTTCGAGGTCTGTAGTCCCATAATATGTGAGCTGTGGTACTTCTATACCAGGTGGAATTTCAGCCATCATTATTTCTTCAGAGAAGGGTATTCCCAGTACCTCCCTATCTTCTAGCCACCCTAGGCTTTTGCTTTCTTCTTAATTGGACACTTCTATTGACGCTTGATTGTTTCCCCGTGAAAGTGGACTATCTTATAGACTTGACGAAGGCTTAACTTGGCTATAAAGCTCTCGAGGTGCCATTATCCATGATTCTACTTCATAGGGTTCTGCTTTAGAGGACCTTCAGACTAAGACTTCTTCAATGAATTCTCTAGTTGCATCAATCTGCATAGCCAAGTGTAGTATTTAAAATTCCTTACTTCCTCTTTTCATTAAGGTTGAAGATCCTTCGGTTTCTATTTTGGCTAAGTTGATGTTGTTTTCTAGAATGGATGACGTGTGTAACAACCCGAATTCTGGCAGATAGATTTTTTTTCAAATTTCTAATCTATCGAAACTCGTGTTGGTTTTCTCTAGTATTCTGCAGAAAATACAGAGGTATAAAATATGTCAGAGCTCAGAAAATATCTCACAGCGGAATGGATAAAATATAATAAAATCAAAGTATAGTCTTACCGTATTAATCATACTACCTAGCCAGTATCCAAAGCTATTATGTGTCTGCCACAAATCTAACCTACGACTATGTTATGAGGAGGGGTTAGAACATAAGTTCTGGTGACTGGATTTAAACTATACACTTTGGATAATCCTATATACCGTTCAATCACATTTTCTTATATATTAGGTTACTTGGGTTAACAGCACTCATGGCTTACACATGCGTCGTACCCATTTACTTTCCAGTGGTTTAACTTAATACAGTATATATGTAGCTACCCCCAATATTGAGGTACACCCCATGGTACCCCACTGGCACGGTCTCCATCGTTATGCCACAGAAATGAACGTAGTCCCTTATCCTATGCCGGAGTGACGTACAGATCTCCACATAACAATTTTACGTTCTGCACATATCTGTCATTACTATACTACGTAAGCATATGGACTGCCACCTTCGATCGAATCAGATTCCATACTAGAGTAACGCCTCCAAGTCTACGATACACCACCCAAAGAAAACATGCATGTATCTAGACTTTTCCATGTACGTATCGTCAATCGTGTTTAATGCCTTAAGCTCACATAATGTGCACCGAGTTCCGTGGGAGAGCTATACAAGAAACGTCGAACTCGGTCGGGTGCTTTTCCGTATCTGTACAGGCCCGCCATTAAGAGCCTCAAAATACAGATATTCCTAGGGTCTATTTTTCATGGTGGCTATGACCCCAGCTCGGCCCCTCCCTCAACTAGTAAAGACTACAAGAGCTAAGCGACTTGCCCCTAACAAACAATCTAAACATCCAGTTGGCATCTCCAATCAACCACCGTACCTCGATAGTGAAAGGCGAATAGTCTATCGGGTTTAACTCTAGTCTTTTCGCATCCCACTGGCTGCCGATGATGGGTACCCAACGATCTACTATCTTTGTTGGTCCTGACCTCGCCTCCCGTTGAGGCAATTGCCGAATCACCGTAGTGTCACCACGTCACAGCATTCTAACTGCAAAAATACTTTTGTAGTCAAGGCCCACCCACCTAGTAGTAACGTACAGACCCAACCTCTACGAGAAAATCCTAATCATCTGCCACCACATAGAGGGCTACCAGGAGCACCTTACGTACCTCAGGAAGCCGCGTGCTTCCCCTTCCAGTCATCAGAGCGGATAGAATAATCAGATGAACATGCTCTCCTCTCATGCCTTATGACACCACGATGATCTACCTCGTTGGGTTATTCACCCTCAACATACGGACTGGTCCAAGCGCCTCAGTTTTAATGTTCCATTAGACCCTATGTCTAAACATTCTTTTATGTGCTTACTTTACCTCACCATGTTTCCATTTAACCTGGTTATTCCCATTCATATTGACTTCTTATTCAAGTAACTAGGTTTCTCTTGCTTATTAATTTTAGTCATATAACTTAACCCATTTAAGTTTATTAATAAGCGCACAACATGTTATTTCCTAGATTGTGGCCCAAGGTTTGTAATCCGCAATCCCATTATATTCTTGTTTAATTCCAAAGTTACCATAAATCATGTTTTCTGCTTAACATGTCAGTCATTATTTATGATTAAATATAATTTATTTCATAAGTTTGCCTCATTCTTTCTTATTTAATCATAATTCCATCTCATACTACCACTACAACTTATCGTTGTTTACTTATTAACTTAGTTCTCTTAACTAAGATTACTAACAAGTTTCTCTTCCCATAAATATAACTTATGTTGTCCTCATCTGCAGATTTCAGATTCTTGTTCTTAATTTACAATTAAGTACAACTTATTTCCTTGCATAAGTTATTCCATTCCCTTTCTGTTTATTATAACCTAAGTTATAATTTCTACTTGCCCCTAGGACAAGCCTACCTATTATATAACATTCTCATTAATATAATTTATTTATGAAAGGTTATCATCATTCCCCGTTCATTTCAATCCTTTTACTGTTGTATCATTCATTCAATTCCGTTTAATTCCATTTATTATAATTAATGATGTATATCAGTCCTGCTATTTACATATATTCATATATATATATATATATATATATATGCACTAGACTTCTCACATTAAGCCTACACTTAACCTTGTGTCTTAGCACCATTACATGTTTTATTTATGCACTTAGACCCCTCATATTAGATTTACCACTTGTGGATGCTGGATATGTCGGGCAGTTCCGGGTAGACTCCTACCACAAGTGTAATCTAACGTCGTGTGTAAGCGCGGTCACAGTTTCCTATTTACTGTTAATTTCCTATATTTTACATGTAATCATATTAAGCCCAATTTATGTTGCATGTTCTTTTTAATATACAATAAATTTTATTCTAACATGAAATCGTTTAATCATGTAATTGTTCAAATCAAATACTAACATGTAATGTTCTCAGTTTCTACCGTTAATGGTCCAAGTACAATGTCACAAGTTAACATGGAATTGAAACAACAGTAATCGCTACACTTACTTTGACAAGTTTATAATTCAACATACGAATTTTCCAACATATTAATATCCTAGCATATTAATATCCCAACATGTCATATTCGTCACTTTAATCTTTTCAACATATGTTTAAACATTTCAGCATATTATATGTCATATATAACATTTCAATACTTTTAATTATTCTAGCAAATTGACATTGTACGATAACGGGGAATGTTAAATGATAATATATCATTATCAAAAATGGTATAACTTAAATCCACTCACCTCATTTTGCTTTCCAAATCCTGGATTTGGCCCAAGTCTAGCATTCCATGGTTTTCCCCTAATTGGATTCAGAACCTAACAACCATGGATTCATAATTCTTACTAAAAGAAAAAGGAAAGAAAGAGGAAGAAAACTGAATAGACCCGATCCAGAAAATTACCTTACTTTGCATATGATTCTGAACACCTTTTATTAACGTCAATTCCTTTTCTCCAGATCTTGATTTAGAATTTTTCCTAACTAATAATCTTAATTTTCTAAAGAGATCCAAGAAAGAAGAATGGCAGAGCTTCTGTGTTGTCTCAGAAATATGAGGTTTGGGGTTGTCTCTACAGACTTATTTATAGGTGTTCAGTAATGAATTTATACCAGAAAACAGTCCACGTTCTCGCCCAGGAATTTGCCCAGATTTGCGGTGGGGTCGACCCCCAACGGTACACTTTCCCGCTTCATAATTTGACTTCCTAGATCAATTTATTGTTAATATATTTGTATATATGAGCCTTATATATATACAAACTTCTAATGCTCATAACTTCTTCATATGTTATCCGTTTTACGCAAACTTGGGGTCCATTTAAACCAGAATTCCGAGACGAATGCAATGGTACCATCCGTTTCACTTATTCTGAATATTAAATTAAGTTATTCTCATTTTATTATCTTAAGTTAAAATGCAGGGTGTTACATTCTCCTACCTTTAGGAAATTTCGTCCCCGAAATTTGATAAGGGTAAAATCAATTTACCCTTCGCATAATATACATTTGTCATGTGTGCATCCAATTTTTTTTGTAAACATTGTGCACTTGTGCAAAGTGAAACATAATAATGCATGCATGCCTAAGCGGTACCTCCTATGTATATGCAAGTTTTCCAAAAATCTTTTAAAATAGGATGCTCACACCCTAAATATATTGGCAGTTCTACATGAATGAAATATTAAAAAAAAGGCTTTTTCATCCAAATTTTTCCACACTCTTACTAAGTAAGAGCGTAGTTCATCCAATTTTCGCATCCAAAACCCTACCAAGCAACTTTGTTTTTCGAATTTCAGAAAAATCTAATTTTCTAAATTTGATTTATTATGTTACAAAAAGATTTAGAGCAGAAAATTTCATATCCTCCGTTTTTCTTTTATGCACCTTTTCCAATCATACTTGGATTTTATGTAACTATTTATAAAGATTCCCTATTTTTCTATCCAAGCACAGCCCATATAAGAAAAAAATTGTCATAGATTTCTTATTATTATTACGAAACAATTTTTATAGCAAAAGTTTTCTTACTAGATAATAGGGTTTTACACATAATAAACAACACGCTGCTAAACCAAAGCAAATCTAAAGAACATATTTTCTACATCAAGGTAAAACACAAGCCCTACTAATACAAAGTAGATCTCAAACACAGATTCTACTACAGTAAGGTAAAACTAAGATAGTCAAGGTTTGGCACATGCATGCTAGAAGATCACCACTAGAATGGAGGCCTGGGTCCTTGCCCAAAGAGACCGCATATGAAAGAATCCAATCCACCCAAAGTATCCTCTACTCTACCTAGATGCTCCTCCTGCCATCTAGTCCTGTCTCTAACCTCTATCTGCATGTACCGCATATCGGCCTGCATCTGATCAAACCGATGTTGTACAGCATAGATCTCCTGTAAGCTTTACTGCTGTGTCTGGGCAGCCTTTATCTGTGCTCGAATCATCTCCTACTACCCTCGCAAGATATCCTGATGATCCCTAACTACCTGAGCATGTCTATCCTAGATGGTCCTAACCTCATCCCTCGGGTCCCTGTGCTCTCTGGATGATTATGTGTCCGATCCAAAAGTCTGGGAGGATCCAACACCTCCCCACTGCTGCTCCGTGTAAGTATATTGGTGGTCCTCTGAGGGATAAAAGCACTGATACTACGGTGGCTCTACTGCTGGTGAATACCGAGGATCTATCTCTAGCATGGGTTGATACCAATATGGTTGTACTCCTAGGTCCTGTTGATCCCCCCTCGTTTAGCATATCATCATCTACCTCAACATCCTCTAGGGGCTCTTCCTTTCCATCTCCCCCACCTACTCCTTCCCCTTGGTCATGCTCCATTGGCTGTGGGTCTACTGCCATCAACTCATGAAACTCAATCTGCTTCCTAGTCAACATGCCTATGTCTATAACATGTCTAGGATGTGATGTGTGACTTTCCATTGCCAAGGGAACCTGTGACTGTGCAAAAACCGTGGTCTAGAGATGTCCATAGGGAACATTAGTCTGTCTCACCTCTCTAGAGGAACTATAATACCTTAAAATCAAGTGGGCCCAATTTATTTCAAGTCCAGCAAAGACTACATAGGTAGTGATCTTAATCGTGGGAGAAATCACATCAAAACCGCCTATCTTGGCAACCAAATTATATTGCAGTATGTATATGACTACTCTGGCTAATTGGCGTAGATGTGTCATGATCCTCATCTATAAAATACCTACGCAAAACTGCTAGATTTGACATTTCCACATCCTCTAAATTTAAGCCCCATCCCTTTATAGCAAGCATGGCGCCAAACTAGGCCTCAGTAAATTGGATATGCACCCCTTTTACCTTTGACTCAAAAACCATCATATCATGCTCTTCACTAATTGCCAAATTGGAAACAAAAAGACATATAACCTTGAAAAACCCCTTCGCTCTACAATGTTTCCATCCAAAATGTTGTCCAGCCCCACTGCGTTAAACAATGCCTCCAAATCGGTGCCTACAAAGTCTCCAAACTTCACCAGCCTCCCAAGTAGAATGTCGTGGCCCACGGTGCTTGCATATGCCTCCACTATGTCTCTCAGATTATTTCACCAAGAAATTTCTTGAGGGGTTAATTGGGGAAAAGTAGTGGTGAGGGGTGGTTGCGGTTGCATGGTGATTTTTATTCCAATTGAAGAGTAATTCTAGTAGATCCGAGTAGAGAGCATCGATAGCTTCGATTTGGCACCAAAGTTGCGCGAAACGGTGGGGATTTGAGGTGGTGGAGGGCTTGGGGAGTCGGGAAAAGAGTGGGGAAAATTGCGCGAAACGGTATGGATTTTGTCGCAGCGTCTAGGTGTCGACCCCCTACAAGGGGTGTCGACCCCTTGCCTGATGTGTCGACCCATTGGGTTGACACCTGGGTCGACCCCCCTTTTTTCCAAGAATAAGGGGAAAGGCTGGTCAACTGCTCAATTTTCTGAAATACTCACTTCTGTTATTGTATCACTTGAAAATTCCTTCAATTTCCAATGATTCGCTTAGAACCAACATCTCTTTTCTGTCTTATGGAGCGCCAAAGTCCCAATGGTCTAATTTTCCTATTCATCCTTATATATATATATCTATTCCATTTAACCTTTCCTAATTAGGTTTCAATACTGAACCCACTATCCCAAACTATTGTCATATGGGATTCGCCCTACTTCCATATGAAGCGTATTGTGCACTACTCAAATTTCCCATGGGTCTCAAATTTCCATATTTATTCCTTTAGTGTACAAAACAAACATCCCATTTCTTATCACATTATACTCTTTCTATATAGTGGGTTTCTCTCTCTATATATATATAATATTTATATTTTTAAAATACAAATACATTCACTCACTATTTATACAGGAATCCCAAACCTAAGCTCAGATACCAGATGTAACAGCCCAAATTTCGACAGACCAAGTTTTTTTCAAAATTCTAATCTATCAAAACTCCTGTTGATTTTCTCTGGTATCCTACAGAAAAGACAAAGGCATAAAATATGTCAGAGCTCAGAAAATATCTCATAGCGGAATGGATAAAATATAATAAAATCAAAGTATAGCCTTCCTGTATTAATCATACTTCCTAGCCAGTATCCAAAGCTATTATGTCTCTGCCACAAATCTAACATGCAAGTACGTTATAAGGAGGGGGTCAGAACACATGTTTTGGTGACTGGATTTAAACTATAAACTTTAGATAATCCTACATATACCATTCAATCATATTTTCTTATTTATTAGGTTACTTAGGTTAATAGCACTCAACGCTTACACACCCGTCATACCCATTTACTTCCCAGTTGTTTAACCTAATACAGTATTTATGTAGTTAGCCCCAATATTGAGGTACACCCCATGGTACCCCACTCGTACGGTCTCCATCGTAATGCCATAGACATGAACACAGCCCCTAATCTTATGCTGGAGTGACATACAAATCTCCACATAACAATGTTACATTCGGCATATATCTGTCATTACTATGCTACGTAAGCATACAAACTGCCACCTTCGATCGAATCAGATTCCATACCAGAGTAATGCCCTCAAGTCTACGATACAAAATCCAGAGCAAACATGCATGTATCTAGACTTTCCAATGTATGTATCGTCAATCGTATTCGATTCTTTAACCACATATAATGTGCACCGAGTTCTGTGGCAGGGCTATACAAGAAACACAGAACCCGGTCAGGAGCTTTTCCATATCCGTATAGGCTCGCCTTTAAGAGCCCCAAAATACAGATATTCCTAGGGCTTGTTTTTCATGGTGGCTATGGCCCTACCTCGGCACCTCCCACAACTAGTAAATACTACATGAGCTAAGCGACTTGCCTCTAACAAACAATCTAAACATCCAGTTGGCATCTCCTCTCACCACTGTACCTCGATAGTGAAAGGTGAATGGGCTATCGGGTTTAGCTCTAGTCTTTTCGCATCCCACTGGCTGCCGATGACGAGTACCCAACGATCTACTATCTTTGTTGGTCCTGACATCGCCTCCCATTTAGGCAATCGCCAAATCACCCTAGTGTCACCACGTCACAACATTCTGACTGCAAAGCTACTTTTGTAGTCAAGGCCCACCCACCTAGTAGTAACGTGCATACCCAACCTCTGCGAGCACAGCCTAAACATCTGCCACCACACAGAGGGCTATCAGGAGCACCTTATGTACCTCAGGAAGCCGCGTGCTTCCCCTTCTGGCCCTTTGGAGCCGACAGAGTAATCCGATGAACGTGCGCTCCCCTCGTACCTTATGACACCACGATGATCTACCTTGTTGGGCTATTCACCCTCAACATACGGACTGGTCCAAGCGCCTCAGTTTTAATGTGTCATTAGACCCTATGTCTAAACATTCTTTTGTGCGCTTGCTTTACCTCACCATGTTTCCATTTAATTTAATTATTCCCATCACATTGACTTCTTAATCAAATGACCAGGTTTCTCTTGCTTATTAATTTCAATCATATAACTTAACCCATTTTAGTTTATTAATAAGCCCACAACATGTTATTTCCTAGATTGTGGCCCAAGATTTGTAATCCACAATCCCATTATATTCATGTTCTACTTAATATGTAATTAATTATTTCTCAATTCACAAGTTTTATGCTTAACATGTCAGTCATTATTTATGATTAAATATAATTTGTTTCATAAGTTTGCATCATTCTTTCTTATTTAATCATAATTCCATCTCATACTGCCACTACAACTTATCGTTGTTTACTTATTAACTTATTTCACTTAACTAAGGTTACTAACAAGTTTCTCTTCCCATAAATATAACTTATGTTGTCCTCATCTGCTGATTTCAGATTCTTGTTCTTAATTTACAATTAAGTACAACTTATTTCCTTGCATAAGTTATTCCATTCCCTTTACGTTAACCTAAGTTATAATTTCTACTTGCCCCTAGGACAAGCCTACCTATTATATAACATTCTCATTAATGTAATTTATTTATAACAGGTTATCATCATTCCTCATTCATTTCAATCCTTTTACTGTTGTATCTTTCATTCAGTTCCATTTAATTCCATTAATTATAATTAATGTTGTATATCAGTCTTGCTATTTACATATATTCATATATATATATATATATGTGTGTGTGTGTGTGTGTGTGTGCGTGTATGTATATATATATGTGTGTGTGTGTGTGTGTGTGTATGTATGTATGTATGTATATGTATTTATGCACTAAACCTCTCACATTAAGCCTACACTTGTGGATGCTGGATTTGCCGGGCGGCTCCGGGCAGACTTCTACCACAAGTTGACTTTACCAAGTGTCTTAGCACCATTACATGTTTTATTTATGCACTTAGACCCCTCACATTAGATTTACCACTTGTGGATGCTGGATATGTCGGGAAGTTCCGGGCAGACCTCTATCACAAGTGTAATCTAACCTCATGTCTAAGCGCGGTTACAGTTTCCTATTTACTATAAATTTCCTATCTTTTACATGTAATCATATTAAGCACAATTTATGTTGCATGTTCTTTCTAATATACAATAAATTCTATATTAACATGAAATCGTTTAATCATGTAATTATTCAAATCAAACACCAACATGTAATGTTCTCAATTTCTATCGTTAATGGTCCAAGTACATAAATGTCACAAGTTAACATGGAATTGAAACAACAGCTACTCTAACAAGTTTATAATTCAACATACGGATTTTCCAACATATTAGCATATTAATATTCCAACATGTCATATTCGTCACTTTAATCTTTTCAGCATATGTTTAATATTCAGCATATTATATGTCATATATAACATTTCAATACTTTTAATTATTCTAGCAAATTGACATTGTACGATAACACGGAATGTTAAACGATAATATATCATTATCAAAAATGATATAAGTTAAATCCACTCACCTCATTTTTCTTTCCAAATCAAGAATCTGGTCCAGATCTGGCATTCCATGGTTTTCCCTAATTCGATTTAGAAACTAACAACCATGGATTCATAATTCTTACTAAAAGAAAAAGGAAAGAAAGAGGAAGAAAATTGAATAGACCAGATCTAAAAAATTACCTTACTTTGCATATGATTCTGAACACTTTTTATTAATGTTAATTCCTTTTCTCCAGATCTTGATTTTGAATTTTTCCTAACTAATAATCTTAATTTTCTGAAGAGATCTAAGGAAGAAGAATGGTAGAGCTTCTACGTTGTCTCAGAAATATGAGATTTAGGGTTGCTCTACAGACTTATTTATAGGTGTTCAGTAATGAATTTAGAACAGAAACTTCCCGCTCCATAATTTGACTTTCTGGATAAATTTATTGTTAATATATATATATATATATGAGCCTTATGTATATACACACAAACTTCTAATGCTCATAACTTCTTCATACGTTATTCGTTTAATGCAAACTTAGGGTCCATTTGAGCCAGAATTCTGAGACGAATGCAAGTTTTACTTAATTCTGAATATTTAATTAAGTTATTCTCATTTTATTATCTTAAGTTAAAAATGCGGGGTGTTACAACATGTTGAATCCTTCTTTGCTACTTCTTCCCGATTGAATCATCCTTTAATTGATTTTCAGAGTATCTTTTTATGATGGAATGAGAAATAAGGTGGGAAGGTTTAAGATAAGTACAGAGGGTTCTCAATAAGGATATAGGTTCAGGGTTAAACTATTCTTCAAATAGCTCTTGGAACAGTGATGTTTGAAGTAGTGACTTGGTATGCAGAAGCTCCTTGTTGGGACTCTTTATCTATAGTCTTACTTATTCAAATCTTAGTCCATACCGGACGGAACAACACACTTAGAAACGCGGCAATGTTACCTAAAGGGTTAAAGGTAGGAATAGATTTGGAGGTTCATGCCCTCCTTCTAGAGCCAAAATGTTAACGATATTTTTCGTCAACACCGAAGATAAGTCTATGGAAATGAACCTAAGGGGAAAATAGGATTATTCAGTTCCTACTAGCTTGAGTTAGTTCACTGATTCCTAGATATCAAGGTCTTAAGTCCAAAGATTAGTTACTCTTCCCTCAAGAGGTGAGTATCACACTTCTGCAATTCGAGGACCAACAGTTACCTTAGTATAGGGGTTTCCTAAGCACAAAATAAGTGAGGAAGCTAAACAACTTGCAAATAGGTCGCCTAGGCTTGCTACAGGGTAGGAAGCCTGTGGAAGGGTATTTGGTGATTTAAGACTTGGGAAGAGGTTAGTGCGGAAAGGATTATATCATGAAGAACGCGTTAGGTTGCTAAGAACCTGACGGCTTGTGTAAGGGTATTATGGTAATCCAATAGCATAGCAGGATACGTAAAGAAATATATTGAAGAACAATATAGTATGTAGAAAAAGTAAGAACAAACAATTTATAGTGGTTCGGTTTGACTTCAACCTATGTTCACTTTAAGGGCTTTAAAGTTTTTATTCATAGAGGAGGTTACATAAGAAATCCCTAAATTGATTTACAAATTAGGATTTTCCTTGGAACATGAGGGAAAGAGTGAGGAATCAGAATCCCAGTCCTCTAAAAATGAGACCCCTGGGTCTTATTTATAGGCATATTGGGCCTCCTTCAGTTGTGGACTCGGCATAAGCTCTTTTTGGATGCAGAAACAAGGTTTCGGTCGCCCTTGTGAACTTCAGTTCCGGCAAAAACGTTTCGGCCGCCTTTCTTCCTATCAAATATCTTCATGGATGCTTCCTTGCCTTCGTAATATCAATCTTGGACTCTTGGGAGTGGCTCTGGTGCCATACCTTCTGGTAGTTTGGTCTTGGAATTTGAGAGCTTGGCCTTGGTGGCTTTCGGTTTCAGGACCTCTGGTGTTGGTCTGCCTTTATACCTCTCGGCTTAAGCAATGGGTTATGGAAACTTTGGTAGTGGTAAATGGTGACAGTTTTGGCTTTTGGCATATGTATTCGTCTTTAGTATAAAGGTATGCTTTCGGAATACCTTCCGGTGATGTTGAAGATGCTTTTTGATATTTGTGTTAGTACCAAGTAGGTACCGGTAGGCTCTTTCCTCGTCCTGCTTATGTTTTGGATTACATGCTTTCAGTAAACCTCTCGTCATTAGCTCCCAGTATCAGTTGTAATGCATTCGGAATTACTACTCTATGCCTCTTTTAGTGTTGGCATTATCTTGCCGGTATCTTCTTTGTTCTTATCGATCTTGAGCTTTCCTCCATCATGACCTTTCGGAATCTTCAATACTATTTTCTACCTTCAGCTGTCGGTATTGGACAGATATTGTTGCGTTCTGATTCTTCTTGGTTACCGGTATCTACATTAGGCTTTTCCCTTTTTCCCTGTGGCTTTGTTGTTGACCCTCAGACTTTGCTTCTGGTAACTCCTTAGATTCGCTCTTTCTTCCACAAACCTAGTTTCGCTGTCTAAAATCTCTTTACCCTTTCGGCTTTAAAGCTTCTGCTTCTTTAATTTGATTGGTACAAAATTTGGTGTTAACACACATATATATCCATATATGTAGATATTTAACTATCAACATGAAAATTGTTAGATAATCCAAATATGAAATCATTTTATAGATTATGCATGAATATCACCTGGTGGTTTAAGTTTGATAAACATAAATGTTAAATGACTTGAAGTGATATATATATATAATGATTAAACTTCTTTAATTGGTTAGATCAATGAATGAGAACAAACTATAGATGCATGTAACATCATTTAAGTGCATCTTATACACCGATAAAGAATTATGCTGAATTTTATGATACTATATGGTAGAATTTAAGTGGTTGGAAGTAGATTTATAAAGGAGAAAACGGTTAGAAAATTGGAGCTCATAGGAGGAAGTTGCAAGTGAATAGATTGGATCAGACCTCAGCTGAATGTGGGGTCAAGCATCTGACCATACATATTTTACAACCAGAGAGTTGCGCCAGATGTCTAGCCCTTCTGTTGAACGTTTGAGCTGAAGCTGAAGACCAAGATATGCAAATAGAGTGTTGTGCCAAACGTTTGACCCTTTGGTAGACGTCTGAGTTGAAGCTGGAAAATTTCCAGAGCCTAGGAAAAAACGCCTGTCCACAATGTCAGACATTTAAGGAGACTTCTACAGTATTTTCGGGCTTATGGCTGAGTATGTTGATTTGTGAAGTTTCAAGGGGAAATTTGGGAAATTGCTAAAGATTATTCTCTCTATATATGAACACTTCTCAGATTCAAAGAACGATTATGTGATTGAATAAATTTACTCTAATTAGGGTTTTGGCAGTCTAATCTTCTTTAATTTTCATCTTCACAAAATCATTTTTTCTGAGAATTTTGATTATTTTATTCAATCTGTTGTACTATTCTATTAGTATATAATAAAATCTCTCTCTCAAAGTGAACGTACACTAACAAGAAGTTAGTGAAACCACTATTAATCATTGCACGATTTATTTTTAGTCATTTCTTATTATATTTCTTGTTTGGAGATTGTGATTGATTACTAGATTGCATTGATATTGTTTTGAGATATCAATTAGTTGTTTTTGCATTTTTACCACAATCTCGTCTTCGATGTGTTTGGGGATTTTATTTTAGCAATCTTATATCGAAGTTCAAAGTAGAAATTTATGTCAGAGCATTGGTGTTGGTATATAGTTGTAGAAATTCCAGAATCAGATTCAAATAGTGCCTCAACAGTAAGTCCAAGTAGTGTATCTTCTTATGTACGCGGTTTGTATGCATTTTTTTAGATCATAATTGGTTATTGACAAGTGGAATGACGATAATAATTTTGTAAAATGACAATGGAAGATAAAAGCGGTTCTCAGACAAAATCGAGTTCATCAGCTGGTATTTGATGCACATTTATTATCTATTGACATCTCGGATGTGGAGAGAGGAAATGAAAGAGTGACATTCATTGCACTTCAACTTGCTATGAAGGAGAATGTTATCTCCAAAATTAGTGGTGAAATGACTCCTAAGAAAATTTGGACCAAGTTAGAGGAATTATACATGAAGAGATCACTCAAACATTGATTGATTTTGTTGCAAATTTTCTTTACATACAATATGAAGGAAGGAACTTCGCTAAAGGCGCACTTAAATGTGTTTGATGATTTGCTAATGAAGATAAAGGCATCATATTTAAAAACCGAGTAAGAGCAACAGACGATAATATTATTGTGTTAGTTGCCAGACCATGAGATTCTCAAATAGTTTGATTTATAGTCGTGATACATTGACCCTCGATGATGTCAAAACTAGTCTTCTTAGTGTGGAATTGCGATATCAAATGAAGGAGCTGAATGATGAAAGTAGTAGTGCAAGAAATGGTCATGGTTTAGTTGTAGAGAAACAGAGATATGGGAAGAAAGGAAACCAAGGGAGTTCTATGTCAAGGAAGCCCGGTTGGAGTGGAAAGTCGAGAGAAAGAAATAGCAAGTGCTTCATTCATAAGAAACCTGGTCATTGGAGGAATGAGTTTCTAGATAAGGAGAAGGGAAAGAAGAAAGTATCATCCTCATTAGTTGCAGTGGTGAGTGAAATTGATAAGGGAGATGTACATATTTTGTCGGCGGTAGCATCAGATGTACCAAGTAGTGAATAGGTGATCGATTTGGAGGCTTCGTATCATATGATGCTAAATAGGATTTTTTTTTTCTTATGCTGAAAAAGAAGAAAATTTAATTTTTATGGGAAAGAGTGCTATTTGTAAGTCGATGGGCATTGGTTCCATGCAAATTCGAATATTCGACGGAGTGGTTCGAACTTTCACTATTGTGTGTTATTTTTCGGGACATAGGAGTCACTTATCTCATTGGGACAGCTAGATTCTTCAAGATGCCATATCACTATTGAGAGTGATAACTTGAGGGTTTCGAAGGGTGTGCTTGTGATTATGAAGGGTGATAAGAATCGTTGTGTATATTTGCTTCAAGGAGTGGGTGTAAAAGGTGAAACTTGTGTAGGTGTTGATAGTTCTCATGGATTGGATGCGACATGACTGTGGCATTTGAGATTGGGTCATGTCTCAGAGAGAAATTTGTATATTCTTTATTGAAGGGAGATGATTAATGAAGAGAGTTTCAAAAAGCTTGAGTTTTGCTAGGAATGTGTCATAAGGAAGAAAACAAGGGCATCATTCGATAAAGGAAAACATGATTCGAGAGGAGTACTTGAATATATGCACAATGGATGTTTGGGGGCTGACACCAGTGGACTCTTTGGGAAGCACAGGATATTATATTTCTTTTACTGATGATTTTTCTCAAAAAGTTTGGGTGTATATGTGACGACATCCCCATACCTCCTACATAAAAAAAAGAGAAGCGCGTTGTGTGACGTGCCAGTCCGATACGGGATGATCATCCAGTAGAATAACTCGAAAACAGAACCTACCGGAACTCATAGCACGCGGATAATATGTAATAATAAAACAGATGACAGGATACAGTAATGAAGCACAACTGAACAGAGAATCAAATTTCCATAAAACCGTAGAATCTAGGGTACAATACTTCTCGATACAAGAATCTATGAATATAATATGCCTCACTACATCCCTCAGAGTCTCAATAACATCAACATACCGCGGAAATAGAAAGGAAATGGCTAAATAATATATAGTAATAATACGCCAGCCTCATGCTCGTCACCGCACAACAACAACAACAACAACAACAACTGCACCAAACCTGCTACCTGCTACTCAGTCGACCCACCATCATGTTGGTGAACATCCCAAGGTAATAAGAGGGAAACATAAAACCTTGAGTCAAACAACAATCTTAGTGAGCGATAAAATAACTAACAACAATTACATAGGATAATATGAGTATAGGCGGATCAATTACCTGATCTGCCCAGCAACCAACAGGTTAATACATGAAAACCATCTATCACATGCTGGATCAGAAATAGGAAAGGACTACTCCCAATCCCTCTTCTGTTCAATATCATACAGTGATGAATACCCAGAGAAAATAAAGAAGAAAACACAAATAGACCATAACATCCAATGTCCTAGCCATCACCGACAATAGTCGTGAATCCATCAGTTATCGAACTTGCGTTTCATCGGTCAAAACGGCTAATGGAAAACCCTGGTTCTAGCCAAACTACCATACACCATCGTGACTCATATGTTTGCCTCCTACCTAAGACAACTAGACAACTCCTGCCTAAGCTATCCAAGGTACTCGATCCTACCTGATCCTTATGGGCGTCCCCACAGTACCTTTGCTTTGAGTACACTAGAACACTTCAATAAGCAATGATTCCTTGGTGCATCAAACTCGTTGAGCCTATCTTCTTGGCAATTTCACCCTTTTAGTCAAGCTGCCTCTTGAACAAATTCCATTATCATCCTTGGCTAGCTCCGACCTGAGTCAACCATTATCATTCCTAATCAACTCCTACCTAGGTCAACCCTTCTTCGAACTATATCGTATATCATCCCATGACCAACGTCATCCCATGACCAACGTCACATCAACTTAGCTTTGACCACTCCTTTCTGAGTTCACAATCGAAGCACCATTCATCTTTAAGTGGCGCGTCAACCATCGGAAGTCCGCTTCAATCCAGCCTTCACCAGCAACTTCAGGAAACCACCTTAGCCATGCTCCCCAAAATTCATGTCGACCCGTCTATCCCTTATGGGTCGGTGCCGACGATCACACTTAGCCAATTTTTGCTAAGTATCTAGTCCTCGTCCTTCATCACCTCGAGTGTGTTCTTCCGGTTCAATCATCAATCGTTTCAACGTTCATTCATGAAACTTTTGCTGGTTCATTCACATCTCGAGAAATCAACTTCGACCCATCACAAATCAACTCTGAATGACTTGAAATTTCACAGTAGCTTTGACTCAACCCCGCGATGTCACGCCACACAATGCTCCCCCATGGGTCGGTGAGACCCATGCACTTAGTGCATGTGGGCATGAAACTTAGAATGAATGAGATTAGATCTCACCAATTTTGAGAATTGATGTAGATTCAATGAGATTAGATCTGGACAACCCTAAACCCCTTGAATTTGATGCAATATGATGTGATCTAATCCTCTTTGATGATGATCTACTCTTCCCTGATGATGATCTATCTTCTAGATGCAATCTACAATGAATTTGATTGAAAAGAATGGAGAAATAAGGTTTTAGGATGAACCTCGAGAATCAAGGACGCCCGACCTAAAACTTAGAATGAAGAGAGTTACCCTGATTCTCTCTTTAAGTCCCTCTATTTATATCTACTGGCCATAGGTCTAGTGGATTTGGCTGACCAGCCCATTAGCTGCTGACCAGTCTGCCTAAACACAGGCTGAAACATAAAACAATGATTCCTCCCAAACCGCTGAACCAAATCCTTCATGTGACCACTCTACGGAATTGTTAACCACCATTCTGATCCAATAGAATCAATCTTAGCACCTGATTCGATCTCTATCAAAAGTTATGGCCCACAAGGTAAACTTAAGGGTAAAATGGTCATAATTAAATTCAGTAAAAATCATCGACATATCTCACATCCCCATGAATGACATAATAAAATTTAAGAATGATCCGACCACTAGGGAATAACATATGAATTATTTTACGATCGGTCGATATGTAGAATACGGGTCGTTACATTCTCCCTCCTTTGGGAGTTTTGCTCCAAAAATCCCGAGCAAACACAACATCCCGCATGCCTACCGTCCACGAGTAGCCAATCTAACATTCAATGGTCCATGAAATTAAAATCCTATTATAACATGAGGAATTATAATAGCACAAGACACAATGGCATAAGTAAGATACGATAAATGGGACATAGCACTCGAAGAGTTCTAAATGCGTCGACTCCATACTCTCTTCCGTTTCCCACATACAATCATCATCATCTGCGCTTCATTGTACCTTGACTAGATTAACAAACTCCCTCCTAAGCTCTTTCGTGAAATTCCCTACGATGCGAAGCTACTTACGAGGTCTAGAAACTTCGGGCTCGACTTCAAAATCTTCAAAATTTTGGGCTATCATCATTCGTTGTCGGACGATCTCAATATTATCCATCGTTTCTCTTATCATTTCAAGCCCAAGTACTAACTTTTCGCCAGTTTCTAACCAACAAGATGGAGAATTACACGGTCTTCCATACAACGCCTCATACGGTACCATTTCAATACTCGTTTGGTAGTTGTTATTATGAGCAAACTCAACTAAATGCAGGTAACCTTCCAACGATCCTCCAAAATCTAATACACAAGCTCTAAGAAGATCTTCCAATACTCAATTAACCCTTTCGGTTTGACCATCTGTTTGGGGGATATAAGCCGTACTGAAACATAGCTCGGTCCCCAACATCTCTTGCAAACTCTTCCAGAATCTACTGGTGAATAGCGGATCTCGATCGCTAACAATACTCTTCAAAATCCCATGGAACCGAACTACCCACTTAAGATATAATTCAACCAACTTTGATGCCATCCTAGTTGATCTGATAGGAATAAACCTCGTGCTTTTGGTTAAACGATTTACGACAACCAAATACTATCATTTCCTTCCTTTTTCCTAGGTGACCCGTCAATAAAATCCATCAATACTTGCTTTCATTTCCACGTAGGAACTTCCAATGGCTATAACAACCTACTCGGCTTCTTCTGCTTGGCTTTAACCAACTGACAGTTCATACACTTCAAGATAAATTTTCCGACTTCTCGCTTCATACCTTCCCAATAGTACACTCGCTTCATATCTCAATACATCTTATTACCTCTTGGATGTATCATCAATCTAGATTGATGACATTCTATCAGAACCTCATCTCTCAATCTATCAAAGTCAGGAACAACCAATCGTCCATCCTTACGAAGCCAACCATCTTGATTGACTTTAAAACCCTTAATCTCCTCTGGTTCTATTCTCATCTCTAACCTTCGAACAACTTCCATATGCTTATCATCTTTCTTTTAGCTTTCGCCAATCCTTTCGATGAGAGTCGATCTAATTGACAAGCATGCTAACATCTCGGGTTATAACCCACAAAGAGGTTTTAAATAAAATCCGGCAAAATACTCGAGATGTTTCCATTCTGTGAAAATGGCTCCCAAACTCGCATGTCTCCTACTTAACGCATTAGCCACTGCGTTACTCTTTCTTGGAGTATAGGCTATTCCAAAATCGTACGATGCTAAAAACTCTAACCATCGTTGCTACCGAAGATTCAAACCTTTTGGGAGAAAAGATACTTCAATGACTTATGATCTGAAAACAACTCGAACCTAACTCCCAACAGATAAGGCCTCCAAATCTTCTGAGCAAAAAATATCGCCGCTAACTCTAAATCATGAGTCGAGTAATTCCTTTCGTGCTTCTTCAGTTGTCGACTTGCATAAGCCACAACCCTATCTTTCTACACTAACACTGCTATAAGTCCAGTGTATAACGACCCGAACTTCCCCGGTAAGGAAAGCACGGATTGAATTGAGAACAAGCCACATCGGAACGCAAACAGAAGAACATTTCATTGTTTAATACAACAATTCCATCAGAATACAAGAATATACAGAGTATGAATAAATATTATACATCAGAGAAATATCAGAGATTTAAATACATTACTGCAACGGAAAAATAATACAATACACAACTGAAAGAGATATACCGATACAGAGCTTTCTGGATATCATTCCAGCTGTAAATCAGGATCCTGTGAATATAAATCTGCAAAACCAAAACTACTAGCTACCCGTGTCGAAAATAAGGGCATCCAGAGTTTAGGTTAAAACAATAAACTCCAGGTCAGTCATGTGACTGGTGTGAGAAATAAAACAGTTATTTAAAACTTTACTTTAAATCAGATATATCAAGGGACCACGCCGTATAACACAGAACGGGTTTCCTCCCAAGAATACCAGTGCATATAACAAAACAACGCAATGCTTTTTGGAAAAATGAAGCTATTATAAGACCCAGGTCCTATCACACAATGCAACGCAAGCCAGGGGATAGGGTTTTCCCTTATAATAGCCAAACATGCTTGTTTACGTTAAAACAAATCACTTGATACTATTATAAGTGCATAGTGTCAAAACAATTTCAATCATAAGTATCAATCATAGACGAAATAAGTGCCCCATACCACTAAGTCGCCATATATAGGTATACAATCAAAACCGCATGATGTCATATTTAGAAATTGGATTTCCACTTGTGAACCGAGGCAAAAGATAGTCCTCTACCGGTTCGTAATTGTCTGGCCCGAGTCTCAGTCAAATACTCAGTCAATCCTTTGGATCGTCAGGGTCGGTCCACCGATGTGAATTAAAATGCCTGAACACTGCGTTTCCCCGCCGTTTGGGGCGTAAATGAGTCCTATGACTCCATCGGCTCCACATAGTCACCGATATATCCGAGGCTCCACATAGTCCACGTGTCAAACCACTGACGCCACTTCTAGCTAGAAGGAAACGCATGCCCTCCCTGAGGTCCTCTCCCGTTTCTGGTTCACAACCGGGGTGTGAGGCTCGCGAATCAACACTACACAAAGCTATGCCACATAGGTCGTGCTCTGATCATCAACCGCAAGACTCTTCTTTTCAACAAAAGCCTTGATCATTTGCCACTTAGGCATGCCACATAGGCAATTCACTCCATGCGATTGATATCCATCAATATATAACCCCTGAGCTTGTACGTCTCAGAGAAAGGCGTTAAGCAAGAGAATAAATTCTCCGCCGCTAAAAGGATATATATTTAATAGAAATCAATCACACAGAATAAAATCCAATGTCAGACACACAGTCGATTTACAAGTTCGTTCTGGGTCTGAACGAAACCGGAGGCACTTTGTACCTCGCATATCCATCGATCTCTAAGTACGTCTGGACGATCACCAACTGATTCCCTCCTCTTGGGTGTACAGCCCAATCAAGATCATCAGTAATCACCCAAACGATGTGAAGACCTCCGGTCTTCGACCACCGTCTTCATTCTCGACACATCGTCGAATTAGTTATTCAGAATGGGATAAACCCGGTCTTTCTGAATAACCCGCGTATATAATAAACAAGTGTTACACAAACACAACATACGCCTCATTCCAATTCAGAATATTTTTTATTCAAATATTCTTATACTTTGGGAAAGGTTCCCATTAATTTTATCAAAGATAAATTCCTTAAATTTATTCTTTAATCTTCTTTTGAATATCAATTCAAACCAAATTATGGTTTATCCAAACTAGTCGGGATTAACAAACCTTACCGAAGTAATCATTTGTTTTAAATTTCCCAATCCCAACCTATTCATCCCATGAAGTAAAACTGGTAATACTTCATATCTAACATTACAGTGTTATCGATAAATTCAATTACCATTTCACGTTCAATTCTAATTAAAGATTTAACTATCGCTTGGAGCAAAACTGGTGATACTCCATTCTCGATCATATCAATCTAATTAAAGATTCATTAAAACCCCACTTGGTTTTAATCTTCCCAAAAATCAATATTAATGATTGTTTAAGTTGGGAAATCATATCCTGGCTTTAACTAGGTTAAAGAACCAATGTCATTCAAAACATGGTTCACTGTAAACCCAAAATCACATTCTAATTCAATTCCAATTAAATATCATTTAATTGGTATCCTTCATTAAATCTAAATAAAAAGATTTAATCTTTTTCTCAACTGGGTTTAAGAACAGTGTTAATGAAGACACCACTCACGACAAACCCAAATCCCATTTGATATTAAATACAAGGCTCTGAATAGAAAATATATTGGCTTATATTCAATATCAAATCCTACGACCAACAAATATCGTATTGGAAATAACGATATAAATATATCTTTCAAATTTCCATAACAATATCTGTATAATCACGAAATCCAACATCGAAATATTCCAAAGACAATTTCGATTCAAATCCATTTCTACTTTATATATTGGAAATTCTGGTTATTTTCAAAACCATTTCAAATACACTTTATTTATTTTAAAAATAAATGGGATTATAATTCTAGTTCAAAACTAGTTCATTTCGATAAAAATCTATTTTTATCTTTTCAAATATGGAGTTTTTCATCCCAATTCTTTCCAAATCATTTTTTATGATTTTACACAAATTATTACTATTTTTAATAATTTTATCAAGGCCCGTACAGTCGATTTCCATCAACGGCCATCGAATAGCACTTACAACGACCTTTTCCAAATTTGATTTGGACATAATTCCAAATCCAACCATTAGATTTAAAATCTCTAATATTCATTAGAAAGCTCTTTTCGATACGAACCCAACGGTTCTGGTTTTAGGAGAATCCGACGGTCGGATCTCCCGTAATATCCGTTCGAAGTCAATGGTCGAAATTCGTGAACTGCCGCAGCGCGGCGCGTTCTATTCAGGCCATTATATATAATATATATATATATTTCGTCGATTTCCTTTTAAAATGTATTTTATAAATCATTTTAAGTTCGTTTTCAAAACGATCTCAACTTCATATTCAATTCCAAATCAAAATTGAATATTCCATATCATCGATATATAAATGATATTATTTTCAAAACATTTGATTTTGAAATCAATTCCTTTTCGATATTCATTATAAAAATGAATAAAATCGATATAATTATCATTCACGTCAAAATGGCGCATGTATAATCAACTCGGCTTTATATATTTCAATAAATTCGTTATTCTATTCAACAATTGAATATTTTCTTCAACAATTGAATATATATTTCTATTCAACACATGAATATTTATTTTTATTCAACACACGAATATATTTATTCTATTCAACACATGAATTTTCTTTCTATTCAACACATGAATTTTCATTCTATTCAACACATGAATTTTCTTTCTATTCAACACATGAATTTTCCTTCTATTCAACACATGAATTTTCTGTTATAATATTCCTTATTTTCCAAATTGCAATGAGGCCCAATCAATTACCATATAATGTTAATTATATGGATACATACAACACATGTATATAATAGTAACGATAAATAATCAGCCATCATCCAGAGTGCACCACACAACTGCATAAGCATTACATATAAATAATTAACGCTTATGCAGCCTATCAACCCATCGACCGACATACAACTAAACAATCGGGATTAGTGTATGTCAAATATCATCCCAATACCCGTGTGGGGTTTCAAATCAACAAACACATATTTTTATTTGTGCAGTTGGGCGATGTTTAAAATTTATCGTCCCAATCAATATCAGTCAAATCGGTGTACGTAAACAAATCGTTCGATTTGTAAATGAATATTTATTTTACTTCAACACATGAATATATATTTTATTTCAACACATGAATATATATTTTATTTCAACACATGAATATATATTTTATTTCAACACATGAATATATATTTTATTTCAACACATGAATATATATTTTATTTACAACCAACAGTCAATTTTCACAACACAAACAATCACACAAGTCGTCCATGGTCCGTGGACGACAGGGAGTAGTTTATATATGCAGTTATAAAATAAATAACTGAACAGAAAATTTTAGTGAGGAGTTCTCACCTAGGAGTTCCACTCTGCCATTCTTTACTTCTGAACGATCTGAACCATTTGGATTTGTTTGAAATTCCAATGCAGTCCTTACCATGCTGTTCATAATAAAAATTATATTTTTAATAATGCTACATGTACATAAAAATCATATTTCTATTTCCACTTCATATATATAAAAATCGAATTTTTATCTTCACTTCATATATATAAAAATCATATTTTTATTATCTCTATAATATAAAAATCATATTTTTATTATTTCTATAAGTTAAAAATCATATTTTTATTATCTCTATAAGTTAAAAATCATAATTTTATTATCTCTATAAGTTAAAAATCATAATTTTATTACCTCTACATTATATAAAAATTATATTTTTATACTCTACATTATATAAAGATTATATTTTTACATCGTTAAAAACCATATTTTTATATCGTTATTAGATATATAAAAATCGTATTTTTCCCTTGTCATTCTCTGTATAAAAATCACATTTTTATTTATAAAGATTGTATTTTTATATCGCTCACATATATATAAAAATCACATTTTTTTATGGCGATATCGTATATATAAAAATCGAATTTTTATCTTCAATTCACATATATAAAAATCGAATTTTTATCTTCATGAAAACATGGTAAAATCGAATCTTTACCTTCTATATATATATATATATAAATAAAAATCATTCCTTCATATAAAATTTCACCTTTCTCTAATTAAAAATTAAATCTTTCTCATGTTAAAAATCATAACTTTACTTGTTTAAAAATCAAATCTTTCTACCTAAAAAATCTAATCTTTTTATTGTTATTCTTTATATAAAAATCAATTTTTTATAATAAAGATCCTATTTTTACACCGTATAAAAATCGTAACCTTATATTCATAAAAATGTTAACTTTAACTAATCTATATACAATTAAAACTGAAATTGAAATCGAATTTAAAACTTACAATTAAAGGGGAAGGGGGGTTGTTCACGGCCGGAGGTGAGGTGCTGGCGGCCGGAGAAGACTCGCTGGGGGTAGCAGTGGCGGCGCTGGTCTGGTGGCGGGGCTCAGGGCGCGGGCGGCGGCGAGTTCGTGACTGGGGGGGCTGTGGGTGGCTGTCGCGGTTGTCTTCATCGAAGGGAGGAGGGATAATAGAAGCGGCGGAGGGAGGAGGAGATGGGGGAGGTGCAGGTGGCCTATCGGAGGTGGAGGGTTGGGCGATGGAGGCGGCGGGCTAGGGTTACTGAGCGCGGTTTTTTTTTTCTTTTTGCTTTTAATCGGGGAAAGAGAGTGCTGAGGGGTGAGGGTTATTATATTATATATTTAATAATTTATTATTTCTATAAAGGTTGACTTTTTATTTGAACTCGAAATCCAACCCAACGACTGTTGTCTCTAGCTAATTACCCACATTCCGAACACAATGGGATATGTATCGTAAGCCCATTCAACTGTTACGATCAGTTTTTATCAAATTCAAAATATAAATCTATATACATTCAATTTGAATGTATATTTTAATTTACCGAGCCACATACGGACTCTAAAAATTCCCGAAAAATATTTTCTAATTTCGTATTGACGATACGGTCCTAATAAAACTAATTTCGTCAAATTCTGAGACCGTTTGAAAAATTGCCATTTTCCAGTCGATTAAATTCAATTGAAACTGGTCAAACGCGTTTTCCTTTTCCACGCTCACATATTGATTCGAAGAATTACGAATTTTGGATTCTAGCAGTAACTTGACATCACGGATCCAACAAAAGTGGTTTCTTCGAAAACCGAGCTCGTTTGCAAAATTTCCATTTTTAAGGGCTATATTTTCCATAGCGACTATTCTGAATTTTCAACTAGACGAATCTTTTGATTCTCGCTATGAAATTTCAATTTTTCAGATTCGTTGGAAAGATATTTTCAATTAGATTCTAATATTTTTGGTTTCGCTAAAATCCGGTTTATTTTGAATCCTGTACATTCACTTGAACTTTGAAATCGAATTTTCAAACTACCGCGCCATTTTCAATTCCTTTTATAATTAAAATAAAATATTTATATTCTAACGACGATTCAAATAAATATATACGTTCTATCTCTATTCAAAATGAATTTTTCATCGTTATTATTTAAAATAATTCATTTTAAATATTCAAAATCCATTAAAATTGCCAAAATAAAAATTTTAAATTGGCTCGGATTTCCGGGTTATTACACAGTGCCACTTGTATCAGTACATATTACCATCTCTTCATTCCCATTTAGAATATTCAACACAGGGGCACTTGTCAATCTTTCCTTTAAAATTCCAAAGGCTTACTTACACTTCGCATCCCATGCAAAGACTTGGTTTTTCTTCGTCAATCTAGTTAATAGAGCAGCCATTTTAGAGAAATCCTTGATAAATCATCGATAATATCATACTAACCCAAGGAAACTTCTAACACCCGTTGCATTCTTGGGTCGATCCCAATCTTGGATTACTGCTACCTTAGCAGGATCCACCGCTATCCCTTGTCCCGATACGACATGACCCAAGAACCTTGATTCTTCCTTCCAAAAGTGGCACTTTGAAAATTTAGCTCTCAACTGATGTTTTCACAAGACTTCTAATACAATTCTCAAGTGTGTCCTATGTTCTTCCTCATCCCTTGAGTTTACCAATATGTCATCTACGAACACAATTACGAACTTGTTCAGCTGATCTCTGAAAACTCGATTCATAAGATCCACAAAAAATGCTGGCGCGTTAGTCAATACAAACGACATTACCATCCACTCATAAAATCTGGATGGTGTCCTAAAAGTAGTATTCGGCACACTATCCCTAGCCAGTCTCAATTTTTGAAATCCCTTCACCAGGTCCATCTGGGAATACACGTTAGCCTCATGAAGTTGATCAAACAAGTCATCGATCTTGGCAATGGATATTTATTCTTCTTGTTCACCTTATTCAGCTTACGATAATCCACACATAATTGCAGTGGTCAATCAGCCTTGGTTGCAAACACAACTGGTGCACCCCACTCGGATACGCTTCTCCAAACGAATCCTTTACTCAAAAGATCGTTCACTTGCACCTCTAGCTCTCGCTGTTCCTTAGGCGCCATCCACCTAAGAGGCATAACAACAGGTCCGGCTTCATCCGCTAAATCAATCCAAAACTCAATCTCTCACTGCGACAGAAACCCTTTGACTTCATTAAACACTTCAGAAAACTCTCGTACGATTGGCACCAATGAAAACTCATCTCTTGGAATCACAAGCGAATATAAAAAGCTAACCAGAACTACATTCTCTGATAGACAACATACAACCGTCATTCACCCTTCCACATTCCCAATTGTCACTTCAGGCCTCTCGCAATCCACAATAGCAGCATACTTCTTGAGCGAGTCCATCCCCAAAATAATCCCAAACCCAGCGAAATTAAAACAGAACAATAACACACAAAAGAATCACACACAAAAGAACAACCATGACTTGATAAAACTGGACCACAACAAAGCATACAAAGGCTAGACGAACTCCCTACTGGATTAGTCATGACTAATGGTCTATCAACGATTTCAGGTTCTATAACTAACTTGCAAACAAGATCATTACAAATAAACGAATTTGATGCTCCAGTATAAAAAAAACTCGAACAGAAAGCATACATTGCACAACAACATTCTTCCCTTTCTCCTCCTCGGTCAAACCCCTTGAGGAAGATGGAACATCATCCAAAGCATACGCCCTCACAATCTGCTTACCGTTTGGTGGTTCTGGATAGTTCTTCCTCAAATGCCAAGGTTTATCACAGTTATAACACTTTCCCTCCACCTTAGGGTTCTTACACTCATTAGAATAATGGCCCTTCTATTCACAATTAAAACAAGTAATCTCACCCTTAGGCTTCTTCTGGCCATTCTTTCCTTGATGTTATTTCGGTTTTCCGTTCCACCTTTTCTTATTACCACCACCTTGTTGTTGTTTCGTTTCCTCCTTACCCACAGCAACAACTTCCGCCTTCTGTGGAAACAAACTCTCCTTCCTCAATGCTTTCTCGACCAATTTCTCAAAAGAGTCATCAATATGGTCGATAAGTTATTTTCCAATACTCTCATCCAAACCCATAAAAAATTTCTCGTTCTTTTGGTAAGGGTTCTCGACATACGATCAAGGATACTTGGATAAAGCCTTAAACTCCATCACATACTCAGCAATAGACCTCCCGCCTTGCTTTAGATCGAAAAACCTTTTAAACAATATTGATTTAGGGACCGTAGAAATGAACTTCTCTTCAAACTTAGTTTTAAATTGATCCCAAGTGATCTGGTTCTCTGGAGTTTCCAAAGTAATAGAGTTCCACCAATCCATCGCTTGTCCTTGCAGCTGCCTCGATGCAAGCTTCCTCTTAGTTGTATCGTTGATTCCTAAGTCTTCATAGATCCGAACAAAAGTATCCAACCAATTCTGCACATCAACATCCGGTTCTGTTCTAATAAATGGCTTGCCACCTAGAGAACCGTAATCCTTGTAGAGCTTTGCAAAATCAACAACCCTAGGTGCCTGCAGAGGAACACCTCGCTCTACTGCCGCTCCTAGACTGGGAATCCTCCTCATGATTGCTGCCATTATGGCCTTGAACATAGCAGGATAATCGGGCATAGTAGTTATAGCTCCCGACGGGCTATCTTTGCCTACCCTTCCAGTCGCAGGCTCATTCCTAACAGCATGCCTCGAAGTTCGTCGACTCATCCCTACTCTGAAACGAGAGTTAATTCACATTAGAGAAAGCCGCATTGGTGTTCAAGTGCTAACTAACCTACTATACTATACTATATATGTATATAATATAGTATTCACACATATAAAATTACAAATATGTCTCTCATACGTTTATATGCTCGTGAACTTTAGGTAAAATCGATTAACCTAAGCGCTGACATCAAATGTGATGATCGTCCAATACCTTCTACACAAAACTAAGGATAAGTGCGCTGTGTGAAGTGCCAGGTCGACATGGGACGATCATCAGAGTAGAATAACTCGAAAACAGAACCTGTCGTATAACTCACAGTGCATGGATAATAAATAGTAATAAAATATAAACAGGATACAGTAATGAAGCACAACTGAACAGCGAATCAAATTTCCATAAAACCATAAAATCTTGGGCAAAGTACTTCTCGATACAAGAATCTTTGAACACAATATGCCTCACTACATCCCTCAAAGTCTCAATAACATCAACATACAATGGAAATAGAAAGGTAATGGCTAAATAATAGATAGTAATAATACGCCAGCGTCCTGCTCGTCACCGCACAACAACATCAGCACTAAACCTACTATCTGCTACCTGCTACTCAGTCTACCCACCATCAAACTGGTAAACAACCCAAGGTAATAAGAGGGAAATATAAAATCTTGAGTCAGACAACAGCCTTAGTGAGCAATAAAATAGCTAACAACAGTTACATAGCATAATATGAGTATAAGAAGATCAATCAACCGATCTGCCCAGCAACTAACAAGTTAACATGTGAAAACTATCCATGACATATCGCATCAGAAATAGGAAAGGACTACCCCAATTTCGCTTCTCTTCAACATCCAACGGTGATGGCCTACCCAGATAAAACACAGAAGGAAACACAAATCAACCATAACATTCATAAAATCCAATGTCCAAGCCATCACCGACTATAACCGTGAATCCATCAGTTATCGAACTTGCATTTCACCGGTCAAAAAGGCTAATGGAAAACCCCGGTCCTAGCCAAACTGCCATACGCCATCATGACTCGTATGCTTGCCTCATACCTGAGACAACTAGACCACTCTTTCCTGAGCGATCCAAGGTACTCGATCCTACCTGATCCTTATGGTCGTCCCCACGATACCTCTCCTTTGAGTATACTAGAAAACTTCAATAACCAACGATTCCTTGGCACATCAAATTCGTCGAACCTTTCTTCTTGGCGATTTCACCTTTTTAGCCAAGCTGCCTCTTGAACTAATTCCATTATCATCCCTAGTTAGCTCCTACCTGATTCAACCATTATCATCCCTGATCAACTCCTACCAGATTCAAACCTTTATCGAACTATATTGTATATCATCCCACGTACAGTGTAACAACCCGGGTTCCGACGGACCGAATTCTTTTCAAAATTCCAATCCGTCAAGGCCCGAGCTATTTTGCTCTGGTATCCTGCAGAAAAGATAGAGATAAAGAAACATGTCAGAACTCGTCAAACATCTCACATCGGAAGGAATAAAATATGTTGTAATTAAAATATAGCTTTACCTTATTAAACATACTGCTTAACTAGTATCCCAAGCTATCATATCCCTGTCACTACCTAACCTGCGAGTATGTAATGAGGAGGAGGTCGGAACATAAGTTCTGTGTGAATGGGTTTAAACTACAAATGTTGAATAACCCTACATATACCGATCTATTAAATCTTCTTGTTTATTAGGTTATTTGTGTTAATAGCCCTTATGGCCTGTACACACGTCGTACCCATCTACTCCCTAGTAGATCAACCTAATATAGTGTATATGTAGCTAACCCTAATTAAGGTATATCCCACTCGCACGGTCTCCTCCGTACGCATGCAATCCCTTATCCAACGCCACATGTCGTAGAAATCTCATGTATATATATATATATGTATGTATGTATGTATGTATGTATGTATGTATGTATACCAACGCTACGTCTACGTATAAACTATATTACGTAAGCGTTGGACTTCCACCCTAGGTTCGACTAGGTTCCGTCATCGAGTAATGCCCCCTAGTCTACGATACACCACCCAGAGCGATGTGTGTACCTAGACTTTTCCCCATGTACGTATCGTCAATCGTACTTACTGTCCATCTGTACATGTTCTCTATATGTGCGGACCCGAGTCCCGTGGCAGGGTAAATCAAGAAACATGGAACTCGGTCGGGAGCTTTAAGATATATGTCGATGCAGATGCTAAGGTCTGCCTTTTCAGTGGCTATGGTCCCACTAGACCCCTCCCTCAACTAACAAATGAAAGGAACCCATGGAAATAAAGAATGAGAACTTTCCCTGGCACAACTGCCTGGCCCTCTATGCCCTTCCCTATTGGCCTTACCTCACCCATAACTAGATAGCAAGTATATGGTCTTTTGGAGTTCTCTGCCTTTCCGCTTATCGTACTGACCGAAGATGGTAGGTAGACGACGAGTTGCTATCACAGGGCACTAAATGGTCTCGCCAACTCACGCTGGTCCATCCTAGTCTTTAGGTTTCCTCCTAATCATTGCAACCAAGGCGTACTCTTGGTTCGTAACCGTGCATACCTAACCTCTGTGAGCCCAGGTGGATCATCTGCATTCTCACAGAGGGATACCAAGAGTACCCTACTATACGTCTCCTGAAGCTGCGTGCTTCACATCCCAGTCCGTTGTAGTCTATCCGAGTTTCTAAATGGTCGTGGGCTCCTTTAACTATGGTCTTGTACTTAGTTCTCTTAACTAAGGTTTTGTACTTAGTTTTCTTAACTAAGGTTTTGTACTTAGTTCTCTTAACTAAGGTTTTGTACTTAGTTTTCTTAACTAAGGTTTTGTACTTAATTCTCTTAACTAAGGTTTTGTACTTAGTTTCCTTAATTGTTGTCTACTTAGTTCTCTTACTAAAGTTTACTGACGAACTTACCTTATCGTTCATGTTTACACTGGTAAAAGAATAATAACCCTAAGTGTCAACCCCGAAGACCGAAATCAACATCAGGTTGACACTTAGAAGATTATTCCATTCAACCAATCTCTTGCTGTGTTATTCTTGTGGCTTATGTCATTCTTATAAATTTATTACACCCTATCACATTTCATTAAGATAGGTTGTTAGCATTCCCCATACTTCTTTACTTGTACATGGTTTTATTGGTTAAGTGTCGTCTAAGTACCCAAGTTGACTTAACCCCATCTATTTATTCAATCACGAGTTACGTTGGTTAAGTGTTGGTTATTCATTCATGTTGACTTAACCCACCCACGCGTCATGACATAATGGTTAAGTGTTGTTACTTTACCCTACCATACTTAGCATATGTCATTAGCATTAATTAATTATTAATGCACCAACCTCTCACATCAGACCTATTGTTGTGGTTGCTGGAAATGTCGGTCGGTTCCGGGCAGGCTTACACCACAACTCAGTCTAACCTCGGGTTCAAGCATGATATGACTAACTTCTCACATTAGAACTTATTGTTTGCGGTCACTGGATGTGCCGGGCGGTTCCGGGCAGAATTACACCGCAAACTCAGTCTAACCTCGAGTTAGCCATGTTTCATCTTTAGCCAATTAACAGTTCATGTTGATTCTAGGTGTCGTACGCCAATTACCAATTTCACAAATATGTTCATGTTCAAGTTATGCCAATTGTGTCAATTTCATGTTTATAACCCAAATTACCCACAAATTTTAAGTCGTATATTCCAAAACTCGCTTATAATCATATTCACGCCTATTTCATGTTATAATTAATTTTCCAAACCACATATTTATTCATACCAAATCTGCATATTACCCCGTCCCACGTTCATGCATATAACTTGGTTAATCCTTTATGTTTATCTTCTAAATTACAAATAACTTCACATCCTATGTTATCCAGTTACGTGCCAAATCATAATAAATTTCACAAATTCCATATCCAATTTTTATTATACAAATTTACACAAGTTCCACATTTCAGTATAGTCATACCCACAATTCTGTTTCAAAATTTATACACCACTACTTCCAATCCATATTACGCCCAACAATCCCTTTTTCTTTAATAATTTCTCACTCACGTTTAAAACGTACGTATCCATAATAGGCTTAGGCTCGAGATAGCCTAACTATGAAAAAAAAGGGAAAGAATAAAGGAGAGAATTAAACGTAGGCATAAATAAAATAACAGATCTTGTTGAATTAACATCATATTAATTATATATAGACATGGGGAATGGTGAACGATATTAATAACATTATACAACAAATGTAATTTAAAGTCCACTCACATTGCTTTGCATCCCAATTCTAGATCTGATTTTTTTTTTATTTACCCCCTTTGTCTTCTATAATTTATAGATCTGAATCTTCTCTTTTCTTGCGTAGTGTTTTTGGATCTGAAACCTCTTCGTTGTTTTCTTTGCGTTTGAGACAATCCTAAGTTTAATCTTTTTGATTTAAGAATAACTTTTGAAGAGAAAGAGGAGAAGATAGATCTAGTTTTAAGTGGAGAATAAGATGAGTTTAGATTAGAGCAGAGCCATGGCGTCGCCATGGATTTTTGTGAAGATAACCAATGGATTAGGGGTCCTTTTATAGCAGCAAACCAACGAACCAAGCCAGAAATCCGTCCAGGATTGAACAAAAGCACCCAACCCACGTTCTGGCTGAACAGGTCGACCCCCCCCAGGGAGGTCGACCCAAGTGTCGACCTCCTTCAAGGGAGGTCGACCCCATGGTCGACCTCCCTTAGGGGGTCGACCTCTTTGAGCGGGAATTTTCCCGTTCCTGCTTTCTGGCCTGAATTTGAATTATTTTGAACTTGTTTTGAACGTTGGTTTGGTTTACATATATGTATATAGTTTTCTGTGTGTATACAAACTTATATGGCTCATAACTTCTTCGTACATTATCCGATTTACTCAAACTTGGATTCAATCCTAAGCAGAATTTCGAGACGGACGAAATAGTAATGTCCGTTTTACTTAATTCTTGATATTTAAATTAAGTATCCTTATTTTATTATCTTTTCCGCTACACACACTGTTATTGAAGAAATTTTTCCTTCTTTCTCATGTATTTACTAATTTTTATTTTACATCACCATTACTTACCTATCTTGGCATAAATACACCTATATACATTTTTAATTATACTAAAAATGCGGGGTGTTACATACAGTGTCACATCAACTCATCTTCGACCACTCCTGTCTGAGTTCACAATAGAAGCACCTTTCATCTTTGGGTTGTGCATTAATCATAAGAAGTCCATTTCAACCCAAACTTCACGAGCTACTTCAGAAGCCACCTTAACCATATTCCCCAAAATTCATGCCGACCCAACCATCCCTCATAGGTCGGTGTAGACCCTCATACTTGGCTAATTTTGGCTAAATATCTGGTCCTAGTCCTTCATCACCTCGAGTATGTTCTTCCGGTTCAATCTCCAACCGTTTCGACGTCGATTAATGAAGCATTTGCCGGTCCATTCACATCTTGAGAAATCGACCTTCGACCCATCACAAATCAACTCTAGATGACTTGAAATTTCACCAGTAGCTTCTACTCAACCACGCGATGCTATACACCAAAAATCATGGCCATACGATGCTCCCTCATGGGTCGATGCTGACCCATGCACTTAGTGCATGTGGGCAATATTTTTTTTGTGTCCTATCTTCATAGCTTCCAGAGCGCCTCTGCCAAGTTTCTTCTACATCTGATCATCTATACCTTCGATTTTGTCTGTTCTTCAATCATACGATTCTATGGCAAACAATCTAACATATAATTCAAGCAACGCAATCAATTCAACCAACACAAATACCAATCCATACAACAATGATCATACAACATGAAAAATCCATAAATATAACATAAACGTATCATAAACATGAGATCTAGCATGATTTGTATCTAAAAATATGATAAACATGAATAATCTAACAGTTATCTGGTTAATATACATCTTTGAGTTGCGCGTCTATCATCGGAAGTCCGTTTCAATCCAAACTTCACCAGCAACTTCAGGAAGCCACCTTAGCGATGCCCCCCAAAATTCATGTTGGCCCGACCATCCCTCATGGGTCGGTGTCGACCCTCACACTTAGCCAATATTGGCTAAGAATCTGGTCCTAGTCCTTCATCACCTCGAGTGTGTTCTTTCGGTTCAATCTCCACTCGTTTCGACGTCCATTAATGAAGCTTTTGCCAGTCCATTCACATCTAGAGAAATCAACCTTCGACCCTTCACAAATCAACTCCGAATGACCTAAAATTTCACTAGTAGCTTCTACTCAACCCCGCAATGCCACATACCAAAAATCATGGCCATACGATGCTCTTCCATGTGTCGGTACCGACCCTCATAGGTTGGTGCCGACCTATGCACTTAGTGCATATGGGCATGAAATTTTTTGTGTCTTATCTTCACACCTTCCAGAGTGCATCCACCATGTTTCGTTTGAATCCGATCATATGAACCTCTGTTTTGCTCTGTTCTTCAATCATACGATTCTACGGCAAATAATCAAACATACAACTCAAGCAATGCAATCAATTCAACCAAAACAAACACCAATCCATACAATAATGATCATACAACAAGAAAAATCCATAAATATAACATAAACGTATCATAAACATGAAATCTAGCATGATTTGGATTTAAACATATGATAAACATGATTAATCTAACAATTGTCCGGTTAATATAATCAAGTTAAGTATTCCTATGATTTCTAGGTCTGAGTTAAACATATATGATCAAATCTAAAGTGATTTTAACATAAAACATATTGAGTACAACCCTAATTTAGCCATACAATCGTTAGCTTCCATATGAGAGATATTTATCACTCACCTATTTCTTGATTTGATGTAGATTCAATGAGATCGGACCTAGACAACGCTGAAACCCCTTGAATTTGATGCATTATGATGTGATCTAATCCTCTTTGATGATGATCTACTCTTTCCTAATGATGATCGACCTTCAAGATACAATCTACAACGAATTTGATTGAAAAGAATGAAGAAATAGGGGTTTAGGCTGAACATGGAGAATCACATACGCCAACCTAATACTTAAAGTGAAGCGAGTAACACTAATTCTCTCCCCAACTCCCCATATTTATATCTGCTGGTCATAGGTCTAATGGGTTTTGCTGACCAACTCATTAGCAACTGGCCAGTCTGCCTAAACACAAGCTGAAACTTAAAACAACGATTCCTCCTAAACCGCTGAACAAAATCCTTTATGTGACCACTCTACGAAATCGTAAACAACCATTCCGATCTAATAGAATCAATCTCAACACCTGAGTCGATCTCTGTCAAAAGTTATGATCCAAACAGTAAACTTAAGGGTAAAATGACCATAATTGAATTCGGTAAAAATCATGGACATGTCTCACATCCCCATGAATGACATATTAAAATCTGAGAATGATCCAACCAACAGGGAATAAAATATGAACTATTTTACGATCAGTGGATACGTAAAATACGGGTCATTACAGAGTGTAATGAACGATAAGTCGGAGACATTTACGAAGATCAAGGAATGGAAGGCTCTTGTTGAGAAAAAGAGTGGAAAATCTTTGAAGGTACTTAGATCCGATAATGATGAAGAGTATGTTTTTGGAGGTTTTTTGAAAATTTGCAACCATCATGGTTTCAAAGGCATTTTACTACACTTGAAAATCCGCATAAAGTAGTAGAAAGAATGAACCGAACACTACTAAAGACAGCTCGATGCTTAAGAATGACATTAAGTTTCTCTAAGGGATTTTGGGTTGAAACTTTATCAATCGTAGTACATATTATTAATCGAATTCCATGCTCGTATATTGACAACAAAATTTTGTACGAAATTTGAAAGGGAAAGATCATCGACTTGGGTTATTTTCATGTATTTGGCAGTCCATTTTATATGCATGATCTAGTGAATGATGAGCTTGAGGATAGAGCTTTTAAGGGGATTTTGCTTGGTTATATGGATGACACAAAAGGCTGTTGGATTTGGAATCTGAAAACGAAGAAGGTTGTGATTTCTCATCATCTCACTTTTGATGAGTCAGTTTTATTTAAGAAGAATGGAAGCTCATCGGATGTTCCAGATTTGGTTCATGTAGAATCAAAGGAGAAGAAAATTATTCCTACTTTCAGGCCTTGAAATAGAGTAGTTGGAGATACTTGTGAGAAGGTAGAGGTTGATGGTACATCACATAGTCCACATGGTTCCTCTAGTGATGTTGGTGATGTGCATGACACTAGAAAAGATTCAATTCAAGGTGGAGATGAAGGAAAACTAGTTGAAGGAATTGATACTTAGGTTGGTCGACGTACAATAAGGCCACCCAAAAGATATGGTGATTGGAATTATCTTAGAATTTGTGATTATTTGGACTACGATATTCATGTACTCCAAGATGAGCCGGTGGACCTTGATAACGTCATCGATTCGAGTGATAACTTGAAGTGGATTTGTGGCATGGAGCAAGAGATGCAATCATTGATGAAGAACCAAACCTGGGAGTTAGTTCCACTTCCTAAAGGAAGCCGTGCTATTGGGTGCAAATGGATATACAAAGTGAAGGACGATGAGAGATACAATGCTAGACTAGTGGTAAAGGGGTTTGTAGAAAGGAAAGGAGTATGATGAAAAAATTTCACCGGTTGTGAAACATACCTCTGTCTGGACATTACTTGCCATAGTTGCTATTCACGACTTGGAGTTGGAGCAACTTGATGTGAAAATCGTCATCTTGCATGGTGACTTTGATGAAGATATCTACATGAAGCAACCAGAAGGGTTCGTGATGGATGGTAAGTCAAACACGGTTTGCAAATTAAAGAAATCACTATATGGTTTGAAGCAATCATCTATGCAACGGTACAAGAGATTTGACTATTTTATGCTTGAAAATGATTTTAATAGAACCATCAAGGATGCTTATGTTTATTTCAAGAAGTTAAAAAAATGATTGTTGGGTATATTTACTTTGTATGTGGACGACATGCTCATAGCTTCTAAATATAAAAATGAAATCAAAAAGTTAAAACTAAGTTTAAAATCGGAATTCGAAATGAAGGATCTTGGAGAAGCAATGAGAGTTTTGGGTATGGAAATTGTTAGGGATTGAAATCATTTTGAGTTGAAGTTGACTCAAAAGGAATATATTAAAAAAGTGTTGCCGGTTTAGCATGAAGATGGAAAAGGCATTAAATACACATTTACCTTTGCATATGAAGCTTTCGAGTAAGGAATCACATATCGAGGAGAAAGACAAGGCCTATATGGAAAATGTGTCATTTGCCAGTGCTCTAGGAAATTTGATGTATGCAATGGGATGTATAAGGCTCGATATTGCAAACGCCATCGGGATAGTTAGTTGTTATATAGCTAATTTAGGAAAATCGCATTGGAAAGCCATGAAGGCTATTTTGAGATACTTGAAAGGTACAACATCTCTTGGTCTTGTTTTGGAAGGTGGTAAGGAGAAGAATTGCAAGTTGGTTGGCTATTTTGTATCATATTATGCCGATGATATGGATCAGAGAAAGTCAACTTTCAGATATGTCTTCACCCTTGGTGGTTTTACCATAACTTAGAGAACAAGATTTCAAACTGTAGTTGCTTTATCCACTACGAAGGCAGAGATGGTAGCTGCAGTGGAGGTGACAAAGGAGGCACTCTATTTAAAGAAAATATTGTGTGACTTGAGTTTTGAACACGATAGTGTGGATGTTCGATGTGATAGCCAAAGTTCTATTCATTTGACGGAGAATTTAGCCTTTAGTTCTCGTACGAAGCATATTGAAGTGAGAGATTTATTTCTAATAGCAATGGATGAAGACAAACAATTATGTCTTCAAAAGGTGCACATAAAGGATAATGCACCAGATATGTTTACCAAAGCATTGCCGATTGGGAAGTTCGAACATTGCTCGAACCTAATTCGTTTGGAGAAGTGCTAAGTGTGATGGGTTGGCACGGTTGAAGGAGAAGCTTGGTTATGGATAAGGAGGAGTATTAGCGAGAAGTTTGAATTCTATCTTCTAGATAAGTACTCGCTTACAGTCCCGAGTATGTTTGTCTTACGGTGAGACTTGTTTTGAAGTTGGGTGTTTTCAACACTACATTGTCGGATGAGGGCTTTGACTGAACTCGTTGATGGAGTGCAATGGGTGGTGGTCGTGCTAGAGTTCATTGGAAAAATACTCAGGCTTTTTTGTAGGAGGTAAAGATGGTTTGGTACCATTGGTAAGGTTCTGGAGATGGATATAGTGTCGAGGTGGAGTATTGAATTTTACGACACAATATGGTAGAACTGAAGTAGTTGGAAGTATCTTCATAAAGGAGAAGACGACTCGCAAATTGGAGATCACAAGAGGAAGTTGCAAGCGAATATGTTGAAGCAGGCTTCAGGTGAAAGGGAGTCAGATGTCTGTGCTGTTAGAGCGCTTAGCGGTTCTATAGCGGTGGAGGTGCAAAAAGTTGTAGCGGAGATAAAGCGGGGAAATAGCGGATGTGTAAAAAAGTTCATTAGATGTAAAACCAAATTTAATTAATTACAATTTTCACATTATTAATGTAACAACCCGTATTTTCAATAACCTGTTATAACGTAAATCGAGGCAGAATTTAATTTATAAATCTGAATCAAGGGAAACGGGCTATGCCATTGCGTTCGTCTCGGAAAAATACGCGAAATAGAGTCCGAGTTTTCGAAAATCGGAGTCCGTATGACCCGATTAAGGCCCAACGAAGTTTTCAGAAAAATTCAAAGTAAAAACAGATTTCAAATTCAAGCTTGAATTTGGAAATTAGGGTTAGATTGGGCCAGGCGGGAAAATTCCCGCCAGAGCACCCAAGTCGACAGCCCTGTCGACTTGGGAGTCGACTTGGTTGGACCCAAGTCGACAGCCCTGTCGACTTGGCTGTCGACTTGGCTCAGCCGGGCAGTTTTGCCTGGTGCACCATTTTGGGGTTTTGGTTAGGTTTTGGGGCCAGATTCGGTTTTAAGGGCTGAGATTGGAATTAGGGTTTAATCCTAAGGCTAGAACTAATCCTAATCTCTATAAATAAGCCCCTAACCTAACCCTAAATCATCATTATTCATTCAAGTAACTAAACTATGGCAAAATCATTCCTCTCATGGCCTCCACTCTCTTCATAAAATTCTAAGTTATTTCTATGAGAGATTTTCCATGCATACAAGTGTTTTCAAGCTTGTATGAGCATCATTAGCTTGCATTCAAGTCAAGTTTCCATATTTACATCATAAAGCAAGGGTTTTGATCATTTTGGCTCAAGGGATTTTCTATTAGAGCTTGCATTTTGGGTCTATTTGATTTCATAAGGGCTTTGTCATATTTTTGTGTCTTCATAAGCATTGTAAGCCCTTTTCTACTTTCATATTTAAACTCTAAAGTTAAATGAATGATGCAAGTTTGGTTGATCATTATGATATGCAAGTTTGCCATGATATGCAAGTTTGATATGTTATGATATGCAAGTTTATCATGTTATGTTATGCAAGTTTGCCATGTTATGATATGCAAGTTTATCATGTTATGTTATGCAAGTTTGATATGTTATGATATGCAAGTTTATCATGTTATGTTATGCAAGTTTGCCATGTTATGATATGCAAGTTTATCATGTTATGTTATGCAAGTTTGATATGTTATGATATGCAAGTTTATCATGTTATGTTATGCAAGTTTGATATGCAAGTTTGCCATATGATATGCAAGTTATGTTATGCAAGTTTGGGTTGATCATTTTGTTCATGTTACCATGTTATGCAAGTTTATCTTGGGCTTATGAGCTTAAAGCTTCAAGCTTTATGCTAAAGGTTGCATTTTGGCAACATGTAAGTTATCATATCCCTTATGATAACTTGCATGTGAGGCTAAATGCGAACTTATGGCAACTTTTACATGTCATTTATCACCATGTATCACCAATATGCTAAGTTTGGTTTTATGCATGCTTTTGAGGCCTAAAAATGTAATATGCAAGTATATGAACATATGTACATTTCATATGCCACCATGTTAAACTTGTGGCTTCAACACCTTTATGTCATGATGATGCCAAGTTCCCTCTTTCTATCCTTTATGCGCTATTGCGATATGTAAGCGATGGGATTGCGTTTGGGGTTGGGTAAACTTAAAAGACATAAAAACATAAGATTGGTAATTTACCTATTAAGTTAGGTCTACCCATTGGGAATTTACCTATTAAGTTAGGTCTACCCAAATTCTTGAAAACTTGTGATATGTTTTGGAAACATGATGGACATGACACTTAGAAAATATAAGTGTGACCAACTCGAGGTTGGGTTGAGTTTGTAGCGTAAAACTACCCGGAACCGACCGGCTTAACTAGTTGCTACAAACAATAGGACCCAATGTGAGAAGTTGGTCATGTTGTACCTTGAACCCGAGGTTAGACCAAGTTGGGGTGTAAAGCTACCCGGACCCGCCCGGCTTAACTAGTAACCACAACAAGGTCTAATGTGAGAGGTTAAGGCACACTAAATTAATTAATGCCTCGTGATTAGGGTTAAGTCATGGTCCACTTAATACTTAACCAATTTGGGCTTGGTAGATTAATCAGGGTTAAGTCGTGAACTCATCGTTACACTTAACCAAGTTAATCCATGATTAGCAAGAGGGTTAAACCGTACTTAACCCACTAGAAAATCCTAGCAATGGGGGTCCACTCCAGCAGTAATCCCAAGTTCGTATCATTATGGCCCTAGGGTCTAGGCTAGGGTGGGAGGAACAATTACTGGACTTGAGGTAAGAGACCAAAAACGACGGTAGAGTGGTACGCCGGTGTAGTTCCGGGCGGACTATGGTCGTGCACATAGTCCGAAGCCGGGGAAAACATGCACGGGTACCAGTAGATCGAGACTGTGTACTTATGTTTATGGTGTCCAGGGGTTGACACCCTAGGGCTTGATACACCCGACGGGAGACCCTGCACAGTCTGACTACAATTATGTTTGGGCCGTATTGACACCAACACGTGACGGGTTAGGCATATAGGGAGCCGATCGACTAGACCGTTTGGTTGGACCGCGTATTAGGGTCATTTCATGTTATTGGGCCAAAGCTTGGGCCAAGGGATCAATACTTGTTTATTCAAGTCATGTTAGTTTGCTAGTACACCTGTGGTGCAAAAGACCTTAAACCTGATTATGCGATGACACCTTTATCTACCTTGTTAGTTAATCATCATGCTAGTATGTTGTTATCCTTATGTACATCCCTGCTTCTCATGTCAGTTAACTTTATCAGTTTACATTGATTGTAGTAGGGCTTACTCAGTCTTTTTGACTGACCTGTTTTCCTTTCGCCTCTTTTCTTCCGTCCCCCCCCCCCAGGTTCTCAGGGTGGGAATATTGGAGCTTAGCTTGGATTTCTGATCGCTTGCTTGTGGGATTTTAGCTCATGTACGGTCTTGACATGAAGCTAGCTATGGTTATCACTTATTTTGGGGATAGTACTTATGTATTTCAGTTTTTCAGTGATGTTGTTTTTATCTAGACTTGTGTATTTGGAAAGTTGACATTATGTTGTATCAGACTTGTTTTGAAATAGTTTGAAATCTTCCGCTGTTTTACTTATCTTATTTACTTTGTTTACATATATATATATGTTCTTGTTCTGCCTTGATATATCATTATGCATGTTTACCCGGTACAAACACCCCTCCAAAGTCAGGGTGCTTGCAAGAGCCACCCTGGCGGAGGTGGGGTGTTACATTTGGTATCAGAGCATATGGTTTACGAGAAGGAACAAAAAGGTTTTTGAAACTTTTGGAAAACTATTTTCAAACCCAAGTATAAAGTATTTTCCAAAGAAAAGTCTAGTTTATTTTAAAGGCTATTCCCCAAAAAGCCATTAGCAAAATTCCTTCGTTTTTCTCCATTCTGAATCTATCTTTTTCTTCGTTTTCAGTATGGCCAATAACTTTGCCATTCCGGAGGGAGTACACATACCTGTTTGGTATAGGAGACTTTTGGAGGCTAGGGCGACCGAAGCCGGCCCCGCAAATGTTACTCCTCCTCCGGTAGTTAATGTTCCTCCTCCTCCTGTCGCTGAGGTTCCTCTTCCTCCTCCCCCTCAGCTTCCACAAGAGGATTTCGCGGAGATTTGCAAAGACTTTAAGGCGATGGGTTGCAAGAATTTCATTGGAACCGAGACTTATGTAGAGGCAAGGAATTGGTTGAAAGAAACCGAAGATCTTTTTGCCTTCTTTGATATAGATGACCGTAGGAAGGTTCTATTGGCAGTGTGGTTGCTAAAGGAAGAAGCTGCACGTTGGTGGGTGGTCACCACCGCTACTAGGCCAATTGAGACTTGGGATGACTTTCGGGGAAAGTTTGGACTAAGGTTCCTATCACTGAAACAAGGGGACATGACTATTAGGGAATACATAGATAAGTTTAATCAACTGTCTCGGGTCGGTTTAGACTTGGTTAACACAGCTCAAAAGAAGGCCCTATACTTTGCTCTAGGATTAAACGAGCCATTACATGGTTTAGCCATGACTCATATACCCTTGGGGGCAACTTTCGAGAGTTTGGTGAATATGGCCCTACTCAATGAAGAGAATAGGAGTGACAAGAAAGAGATCAAGATGAATGATACTCAAGCCAAGAAGACTGATTCCCAGTGGAAAGGAAATCAGGGTAATCCAAGTGGTCAGAGCAGTCAAGGCAATCAGAACAAGAACAAGAGTCAAGGCAACAAGGGGAACAACAACAAGGGCAATAACAAAAAGGGGAAGTGCCATTATTGCGGTTCAGTTGGGCATCTTATTAAGGATTGTAAGAAGAGGAAAAGGAAGAGTGGTGAATGCTATCGTTGTGGTGAGTTTGGACATTTCAGCAAAGATTGCCCGAAGAAGCAAGGGCAAGGTCAGACTCAGTGTGCAAGACCGTCTGAAGTGCGAGTTCACCCCCTCAACATCGTTCTTCCAGCTCTTGATCGAGGTAGTGTTTCTGTTAAAAGTCTTGTTTACATTTCTGATTTTCCAGTTCGTACCTTGTTTGATTCTGGTGCATCGCATAGCTTTATTTCATCTGATCTAGTTGACGGTTTGCACCTAAGTACTAGTCTAGTTAATGATCCCGTGTGTGTTTCAAATCCAATTGGGGTTTCCGCCCATTTGTCTATTATCTACGTGGATTTGAAAATCTCTATCTTTAGTGTAGAGTTCTCGTGTGATGCTTATATTCTCGGTTTCATGGGGTATGGGTTGATTTTTGGGCATGGATGGGTTGTCCAGTTTTGGAGCCATCCTTGATTTTTGAGCATAGGGTTGTGAGGCTCATGACTCGCCTCGGTAATACCCTAAAAATTTCTAGTAACCCTATGGGTCCCGTCACGTTGTGTTATCTTGAATCCCTCAACTCGTCTATCGATAGTTTGCAATCTATGAGGGTGGTCCGAGAATATCCTGATATCTTGGGTGAAGTGAAGAGGGTTACCCCTAAACGCGAGATAGATTTTCGCATTTATCTGGTTGATAATGCCAAGCCAGTTACGTGGCCGGTTAGGCACATGGTCCCGCGAGATGAGAGTTAAGAAAGCAAGTCAAGGAGTTGCTTGAGAAGAACTTCATACGATGAAGCATTTCCGAGGAGGGTGCTCTAGTAGTATTCGCTACTAATGTGGACAATTCGCTTCGCCCGTGTGTTGATTATCGTGAGTAGGACAAGAAGAATAGACAACCATTACCAAGGATCGATGATTTGTTTGATCAGCTTGTAGGAACATCTGTTTTCTCTTGATCTTGCTACTGGATTCCATCAGCTCAGAGTAGCTGAGGATAGTATAGACAAAACTGCGTTCAGAACTCCAGATGGATTCTTAGAATGGCTGGTCATGCCATTCGGTTTGACTAATGCACCCGCCTACTTCGTGGACTTGATGAGTAGGGTGCCTAGGGAGTTCCTGAACAAGTTTGTGGTAATCTTTGTAGAAGATATCTTGACTTTCTTAAAGAACGAGGAAGAACATGCTAGACATCTCAAGGAGGTGATGGATACGCTTAGAGCGCATCAGTTGAAAGCCAAGTCCTCCAAATGTCATTTTGGAGAAAAAGGAGTTAGATTTCTTGGGCACATAGTTTCTAAGCAAGGCTTAGTGGTGGATCCTGCTAAAGTGGTCGCGGTTCAAAACCGAAAAGCTCCGACGAGGACAATTGAAATAAGAGGTTCTCTCAGTTTAATTAGTTAGTTAGCGTCCCTTGAGTTTAGACCTACCCTTCTGGATCAAGTAGGGACTTCACAGAAAGAAGACCCGCAGTTAGTCGAGATCATGGACAAGTTGATTCGAGGCGAGATGGTAAGTCACCTCGCTATAGATGGCAAGGGATGGCTAAGACGCGATGAGAGAAAGAAGGCTCTTGAAGATGCACATCACTCGAGGAGGTGGCCGAGTTTGTCCCAAGGTGCATGTTGTGCCAACAGGTTAAAGGCCGAGTCATAGAAGCCCGGTGGGCTATTATATCCATTGGAGGTCCCCGCAATGGAAGAGGGAAAAGCGTCACGAAGGATTTCGTGGATGGACTGCCTAGATCAAGAAAGGGAATAAGAGCATGTGGGTCATAGTAGGTAGACTCACGAAGAGTGCTCAGTTCACTCCGGTAAAGAGCGAAAGGACTGCATCATAACTAGCGACAGTTTACTTTCAAGAAATAAAGCGGTTGCACGAGGTTCCCTAAAGTATAGTTAGTAACCATGACTCAATCTTCACTAGCCAGTTTTGGAATAGTCTACGGGAAGTCATGGGCAAGCGACTGAATCTAAGTACGGCCTATCATTCGCAGGCGGATGGTTCATTTCGTTCAAGCATGAGTTATAGAAAATCACGTTGGTAAGGGCAATTGGCAACGTGGATTGGTATTTCCAAGAAAAGTTCTGCTGCATGGAATACTTTATAGTAAGTAAACGAGATCCAGGATTCACTGGTGAATTTTGGAGAGCTTGCATGAAATCATGAGGTCATAGTTATGTTTAAGCCAAGAATGATAGAAGAGTAAGTGAAAGAGGAAGACGAGAGGCGACAATGAAATGGGTTCCGACTCATATTTGGAAATAAGAGTTAAGAAGCTAAGAAATCATGAGGTAAAAGACGGTCAAAGCACAGTGGAGTTAAGCTCAAGGAAACGTGACTTAGAAGACTGAAGGCTAGATACGCGCATCATATCTCTTTTTAAGAGCATATCCTTGATCCTTGTTTTCCTGTGGAACTTACTCGCATGTTATCTTTTTACATATATCCTCTCGGTCCCATTCTCGATCCCATTTCTGTTGTAAACTCCATAAGGGGGTATGACTCATCGGTTAGTAATACATGTCAAGGTTTGAAGGGGTCCGTTAGGTTGACTAAACCTTTTGGGCTTTTATAGGATTGAGGTTGGGTTAGGAAGGAATTTCTTGTAATCCGAAAGGAGTATATCCTGCTTATCTTCCCGATCTCTTTGTAGCATATCTTTTGCTATCCATGTTTGTCTTGTTTATCTTGTTATCATGTTAATCTTGTCATGAGAACCTTAGGTAGAAACCCTTTGGATGAAACATGTGTTTGAAACATGTTATGCTTGATGTTTGCAAGTGGTTGCAAGTGTTTGCAAGTGGTTACTCGTGGATGCATTATACACGTTAGGCACTAGATCGGCTCACACACTCCTCATATTGCATATGCATGAGTGTTTACGCTTATTCATGGATGAAAATTTTTGTGTTATCACATGGATGTTGCATATGGATGTATGTTATGTGCACGCATATAGATGTTATACATTATGTTAGGAATTGCATACATATGGATTCATTTCACTAACATAATTTGCACTGATGATATTTGCATTAGATAAGTACATATACACACACCTTTGCATATGTTCATACAACATTTAGAATCTTGTAAGGACAATGATTGCTCGTGGATGATGTTTTGAGTAGATGGATGGTGGATGGTAGGATATGTTCTTCCTAACTTAGAGATTTCGGGGACGAAATCCTTTAAGGAGGGGAGAATGTAACAACCCGTATTTTCAATAACCTGTTATAACGTAAATCGAGGCAGAATTTAATTTATAAATCTGAATCAAGAGAAACGGGCTATGCCATTGCGTTCGTCTCGGAAAAATACGCAAAATAGAGTCCGAGTTTTCGAAAATCGGAGTCCGTATGACCCGATTAAGGCCCAACGAAGTTTTCAGAAAAATTCAAAGTAAAAATAGATTTCAAATTCAAGTTTGAATTTGGAAATTAGGGTTAGATTGGGCCAGGCGGGAAAATTCCCGCCAGAGCACCCAAGTCGACAGCCCTGTCGACTTGGGAGTCGACTTGGTTGGACCCAAGTCGACAGCCCTGTCGGCTTGGCTGTCGACTTGGCTCAGTCGGGCAGTTTTGCCTGGTGCACCATTTTGGGGTTTTGGTTAGGTTTTGGGGCCAGATTCGGTTTTAAGGGCTGAGATTGGAATTAGGGTTTAATCCTAAGGCTAGAACTAATCCTAATCTCTATAAATAAGCCCCTAACCAAACCCTAAATCATCATTATTCATTCAAGTAACTAAACTATGGCAAAATCATTCCTCTCATGGCCTCCACTCTCTTCATAAAATTCTAAGTTATTTCTATGAGAGATTTTCCATGCATACAAGTGTTTTCAAGCTTGTATGAGCATCATTAGCATGCATTCAAGTCAAGTTTCCATATTTACATCATAAAGCAAGGGTTTTGATCATTTTGGCTCAAGGGATTTTCTATTAGAGCTTGCATTTTGGGTCTATTTGATTGCATAAGGGCTTTGTCATATTTTTGTGTCTTCATAAGCATTGTAAGCCCTTTTCTACTTTCATATTTAAACTCTAAAGTTAAATGAATGATGCAAGTTTGGTTGATCATTATGATATGCAAGTTTGCCATGATATGCAAGTTTGATATGTTATGATATGCAAGTTTATCATGTTATGTTATGCAAGTTTGCCATGTTATGATATGCAAGTTTATCATGTTATGTTATGCAAGTTTGATATGTTATGATATGCAAGTTTATCATGTTATGTTATGCAAGTTTGCCATGTTATGATATGCAAGTTTATCATGTTATGTTATGCAAGTTTGATATGTTATGATATGCAAGTTTATCATGTTATGTTATGCAAGTTTGATATGCAAGTTTGCCATATGATATGCAAGTTATGTTATGCAAGTTTGGGTTGATCATTTTGTTCATGTTACCATGTTATGCAAGTTTATCTTGGGCTTATGAGCTTAAAGCTTCAAGCTTTATGCTAAAGGTTGCATTTTGGCAACATGTAAGTTATCATATCCCTTATGATAACTTGCATGTGAGGCTAAATGCGAACTTATGGCAACTTTTACATGTCATTTATCACCATGTATCACCAATATGCTAAGTTTGGTTTTATGCATGCTTTTGAGGCCTAAAAATGTAATATGCAAGTATATGAACATATGTACATTTCATATGCCACCATGTTAAACTTGTGGCTTCAACACCTTTATGTCATGATGATGCCAAGTTCCCTCTTTCTATCCTTTATGCGCTATTGCGATATGTAAGCGATGGGATTGCGTTTGGGGTTGGGTAAACTTAAAAGACATAAAAACATAAGATTGGGAATTTACCTATTAAGTTAGGTCTACCCATTGGGAATTTACCTATTAAGTTAGGTCTACCCAAATTCTTGAAAACTTGTGATATGTTTTGCAAACATGATGGACATGACACTTAGAAAATATAAGTGTGACCAACTCGAGGTTGGGTTGAGTTTGTAGCGTAAAACTACCCGGAACCGACCGGCTTAACTAGTTGCTACAAACAATAGGACCCAATGTGAGAAGTTGGTCATATTGTACCTTGAACCCGAGGTTAGACCAAGTTGGGGTGTAAAGCTACCCGGACCCGCCCGGCTTAACTAGTAACCACAACAAGGTCTAATGTGAGAGGTTAAGGCACATTAAATTAATTAATGCCTCGTGATTAGGGTTAAGTCATGGTCCACTTAATACTTAACCAATTTGGGCTTGGTAGATTAATCAGGGTTAAGTCGTGAACTCATCGTTACACTTAACCAAGTTAATCCATGATTAGCAAGAGGGTTAAACCGTACTTAACCCACTAGAAAATCCTAGCAATGGGGGTCCACTCCAGCAGTAATCCCAAGTTCGTATCATTATGGCCTTAGGGTCTAGGCTAGGGTGGGGGGCACAATTACTGGACTTGAGGTAAGAGACCAAAAACGACGGCAGAGTGGTACGCCGGTGTAGTTCCGGGCGGACTATGGTCGTGCACAAAGTCCGAAGCCGGGGAAAACATGCACGGGTACCAGTAGATCGAGACTGTGCACTTATGTTTATGGTGTCCAGGGGTTGACACCCTAGGGCTTGATACACCCGACGGGAGACCCTGCACAGTCTGACTACAATTATGTTTGGGCCGTATTGACACCAACACGTGACGAGTTAGGCTTATAGGGAGCCGATCGACTAGACCGTTTGGTTGGACCGCGTATTAGGGTCATTTCATGTTATTGGGCCAAAGCTTGGGCCAAGGGATCAATACTTGTTTATTCAAGTCATGTTAGTTTGCTAGTACACCTGTGGTGCAAAAGACCTTAAACCTGATTATGCGATGACACCTTTATCTACCTTGTTAGTTAATCATCATGCTAGTATGTTGTTATCCTTATGTACATCCCTGCTTCTCATGCCAGTTAACTTTATCAGTTTACATTGATTGTAGTAGGGCTTACTCAGTCTTTTTGACTGACCTGTTTTCCTTTCGCCTCTTTTCTTCCGTTCCCCCCCCAGGTTCTCAGGGTGGGAATATTGGAGCTTAGCTTGGATTTCTGATCGCTTGCTTGTGGGATTTTAGCTCATGTACGGTCTTGACATGAAGCTAGCTATGGTTATCACTTATTTTGGGGATAGTACTTATGTATTTCAGTTTTTCAGTGATGTTGTTTTTATCTAGACTTGTGTATATGGAAAGTTGACATTATGTTGTATCAGACTTGTTTTGAAATAGTTTGAAATCTTCCGCTGTTTTACCTATCTTATTTACTTTGTTTACATATATACATATGTTCTTGTTCTGCCTTGATATATCATTATGCATGTTTACCCGGTACAAACACCCCTCCAAAGTCAGGGTGCTTGCAAGAGCCACCCTGGCGGAGGTGGGGTGTTACAATTTTTATAGAAGAAATGAATACTAATTATTATTAACTTAAAAAATCAGAGAGTATCATGTTTTTGCATATTAGATTTGACAATTATTATAGATTTTTACTTTATATAGTGCACTTTTGCCTTAAATTAGATCTTTACACTAACTTTTTTTAGTCCGCTTCAAAAAAGAACAGATCGAATCATCCTCTATATATTAATATAGCTAAAGTGGATACTAAATAGTCTTGATTTAGGGGGTGCAACGGAAAATAGCGGGAATAAAAGCGGATCTATTGTTCATCAGCGCTAAATAGAAATAGCGTAATGGTTGGAGAGTGTTATGGGCTATAGCGGGGATTTTGGGGAGTTTTAGCGGGGATTTAACTGCATAGCATCTGACGGAGGCAGATGTCTAGCCCTATTTGTTTTGCAACCAGAGAGTTAGGCTAGACGTCTGGCCATTCTACTAAACATCTGAGCTGAAGCTAAAGGCCAGGATACACAAGCAGAGTGTTGCGCCAGACATTGACAACGTCTAAGCTGAAGATAGAAATTTTCCAGAGCTTTGGAATAGGAGTCATTCCATAATGCTAAACGTCTGAGGCGACATCTGACATATTTTCGGGCTTAAGGCTCCGTATGTTGATTGTGAAGTTTCAATGGGTGATTTAGGAAACTGCCAAAGATTAGTCTCTCCATATATAAGTTCTTCTCAAATTCAAGGATGATTAAGGGATTGAATAGGTTTATTCTAATTAGGGTTTCGGCAACCCTAATATTCTTCAATTCTCATTTCACAAAATCAATTTTTTCTGAGAATTTTGATCATTGCATTCAATCTCTTGTACTTTTCTATTGGTATATAGTAAAAACTCTCTCTCAAAGTGAATATATTAACAAGACATTAGTAAAACCACTATAAATCGCTGTATGATTTATTTTTTCTTTATTATATCTCTTAGTTGGAGACTGTGATTGGTCATTGAATTGCGTTAAGATTGTTTCAAGATATTGATTGGTTATTTTTGCATTTTTACCACGATCCCGTCTTACGCTGTATTTGGGGATTTGATTTGAGCGGTTTGGAGTCGAAATCCTCCATAACAAATTATCCTCATATAATATATGTGTTTGATCAATGCACTTGCTAGTAGCAATATCATAATAGATCTAAATGAAAATCCAAATATGATAATTATTCAATGTGGCAGTGTTCATCAACATTGAGGTGGAGGATAAAGTGGATGCAAGTTCATTTTGACTACAGATTTAAAATATTTGTTAGCATGCATAATGATGCAACATAATTAATTGAAATTTATGAAGGATCAAAAGGTAGAGATCGCGTCTGAAATATGATAGAGAAGCCAATTCAAAATATTTATAGAGGAAATGGTAAAAATGTCAAATAAAAGTGGATATTTTTGAAGAAACACTTAAAGGTATTCTTGAAGGTATCTATGACATGATTATCAAATAAAATTGAAAGTGGCTTAAGTCCTAAAACACGATAAATGTTGAGATCTCAAGAAATAATGTATAAAACTAACAAGAACAATCATTGATGATAAATTTGTAAATAATAAAAAAACTTACCTTTACAAATAGACCAAAAATCTTAAATTAGTGGATGCTTGCTATCATGAAATCTTACCTAAATAAGGAACATTATATATATATATATATGTGTGTGTGTGTGTGTGTGTGTGTGTGTGTGTGCGCGCGCGCGCGCGCGCGCGTGTGTGTATTCTTGAAGCACATATAATGCCAACAATATGTTAAATTGCCTAAAGTAGGGTTATTTTAAAAATAATTTTAAGATAATGGGATTGTTCTGTTGTTTAAAATACCCTAAAGCACAATCATTGGTTAAATCATATTAAATGATGAAAATATACTAGTTCCTAAATAATGTAAAGAAATCCACTAGTCACAAAGAATGAAAAGAACGATGAGTGTAGATTAAATATTTTTTATGTATTGTTGTAATGAAATTCTTGATATAATTCGTGGTGATAGATTCCTTCATGTTTTTACGTATGTTATTGTTAGGTGCGACTCGCATTGAAAAGAAGTGGGTGCGTGGATTGAATGGAAGAATAGTCCGGTACCGCAGGATATTGGAAGAGATCATGACACATATATGATATTTTTGGCATGTAATATCGGGGATTCCTTTTGTTACAACATGTGTTTGCCAATACTATATTATATGCTCGATGAGGAGGCGATGTAGGATGTTCAATCGGGACGCTGACATAGGAGATAGAATTCAACCGTTGACCCCGGCTAGACACGGTGAAGTGCGTAACGAGCCGCGGATACGTAGAGAATGTCGAAATTTAATAGCTATAATGAAACTCTTAATATTTGTCAAAGATATAACTGCAATAAGAGAAATTGGTATGAAACACCAAAATGAAAGCAATGAGCTTTTCTTCCGTAAAAGCAATATGCAAAGTGCGCAAAATACAAATAATATTTGATAGAAATAATCTTAGAAAATTTGATTGTATTACATAAAATTATTTATAAATGATGAACATATAAAGAAGGAAAGATTAAATTACCATCATTCAATTTTATTTTTCTCAATGCTTTTCTAAGGTATATGGACCAAAGTATTTGTAATTGACTTAAATTGTTAAGACATGCATTTAAAAGAAAAATTATAAAATCAACAAGAACATATATTGTTATGTCATAATATACTTTTTTTTTCTTTACTAAAATTTTCCTATAAGATTTTCCTTATTAAGGTTTTAACTAAGCACTACATTGATCCTGAAATATCAAATTCTATTTGATATGGTAAACTATTGAAATATGACATATTTATTGTATTTGTTTCCTTCATTAAGAATTTTCACATAACGAGATAATATGTTTATTTAGAAGTATCAAACGTCTTTTGATGCAATAAGCTTTTAAAACATGTCATACTATATATTTTTTTCCTTTGCTAAGAGTTTTCTTACTGAGTTTTTCTTAATAATGTTTTAACGAGACATTATAATGATCAAGAAATATCAAACTTTTTTAGTGAAATATGATATTAAATATGTTATTGTACTTTTTTTTTCCTTCGCAAAGATTTTTACCATTCGGTTTTTCCTAGAATGTTTTAATGAGGTATTATTTTAATTCTGAAGTATCAGACTCTTTATAAAAAAAATATCATTTTTATATGATATCTAGATTTTACAAGTTGCAATCGTTTTCTCCTTCAAGACTTTCTCATTGGGTTTTACTAGCGTATGATTTTTTAGTGATACTAGACAATATACGCAATGACTGAATAAAAATATGTAAGGAAGATAATAATGAGGGGGACAATCATCATATACGCTTCAAAAAGGGACGACTTCAAGACACCATATAACATTCAAGATTTTAAAGACACATATTTAAATAATAATGTTATAACGTATGTAAATTTATAAGGGTGAATGTGCTAAAGTCAGGCCCGGCCCAGAGGACAGCCCACCAAGCCCTCGGGTTAGGGCAGCCCAGTGGGCTGGAGCTAAATAAAATGATATGTGTATATATATATATATATATATATATATATATATATATATATATATATATATATGTATGTATATGTATATGGAGCGCTCCGGAGCGCTCCTGTTTTGCAGCACCCCTATCCTACCGTGAGCTACATCAATCCAAATCCAACAAGATTTTGTAGATGTTCAATCCACATATATACAATCATGTATCTAAAATTTGAGCTCGTTCCGACATTCATAACATTATCAAAATCTTAGTTCAATTATTCACCATTTACTCAAACTGTTAAATTTAAACATCAAACATATTATTCTACGAACGTTGGAATGAGCTCAAATTTTGAATATGTGATAATATATATGTGTATTGAACATCTACAAATTCTTGTTGGATTTGGATTAGTGTAGATCACGGTATGATAGAGGTGCTAAAGGGGTAATGTAAAACAGAGGTGCCCCGCAACGCCTCTCTCTCTCTCTCTCTCTCTCTCTCTCTCTATATATATATATATATATATATATATATATATATATATATATATATATATATATATATATCATTGATATATTAGATGTAAAGGCAATGTCTTATAAGGATGGTAAGTAAATTGAAATGTAGTGCAATATCGTTGTTTGTTGAGGGTTCAAAACAGGTTATTGATAGGGCCTTCCTTAAAAAAAACTTTTTGTTTTGGAATTGATTGAATGGGCTTGGGCATCAAAATTCAAGGGCCGGCTCTAGCTATTGTTATGAGGATATTGTTGTAATTTTCATTTTCAATGATAAACCTATAGCTCCATTATAATATTTGTTTTAGATATAAGGTTGGTAAAATTTCTCATTTCTTCTTCTTTTATAACTTCTTATTTTCTTATTGTTTATAATGGTTACGTTCTATTATAAAAAAATTGTTTTTCTTTACTTAAAAGTCATAGAAAATTCCGTTCCACAAAAATAATAAATAACTCATATATTTTAGATTTTATGATTGAAAAAACTCAATCAATCAGCAAAATCCACTCTGGCAATTCAGTTTTATAGATGTTTTTTGAATAAAAAATATATTTTTTAATATTTTTGCTAATATAAATGAAAAATATCATTCCTCACGGTTTTAACATTTAATTGGTGACAAACAAAATCTTCGACCCCTTGTCATTGTTGTTCGATGGACGGTCCGGGTCCGGCCTTTACAACTATATGCATTACATTTCAAGACGTGCATCAATTTGATATGCTTTGTTCAGGGGCAGGCAATCCTTTAAAATTTAAATAAAGGAGTTGGTTTACCCGGATTGTATTCAATATACTGAAGCTGAGACTTGCATTATTTGAAATGCATATATTATTGATTTCAACAAGAATGGACAACCTATAACTTAATTTATCTAGCTTGTTTCCAATCGTGTTGCATTTGTTCTCCGTGACAAGGCAATACCATCGTTTGTTCCTCCGTCAACATCATGTATATCATATCTTATTGAATGAAAAAATGAAGAAGCCTGCAGCTGCAGTCTCATTACTTATAAATTTATAATAGTTAGTCCATACATATACATTGCGAAATAATGAACTCATAAAACAGATACATTGCACAACTTCATTCAAGTTTTACAGCAGGAAAAGTGGGGTAAATGTCATCAACAAACTTCAAATACATGTGTAATTTTTTTTACATCAACTGGCTCATCAAGAAATCAACATTTAACAACACATTACATAACAGAACAAACAGCCTGTGGCTCCTCTTCATAAAAGAACTCGCAGCTCTTCTGCTGCCCATAACAGCCCTGCGGTGCACCGTACACATACACGGGCGGCTGAATGATCACATGAGGCGGTGCCATCACCTCGCAGTCGAACCCTCTCCCACACCACGGGCACCTGTTGTTACCATAATACCCTCCATACCATGGTTTACAGCCACAGCTGCGTACGGGTCCAGGCCAACACGGTTTGCACTCTGGAACCGGGTCCGGTTTAACTGGCTTTAGTTCTTCCGTTGTAGGTTTGGGCACCTCTTTAGACTTATCATCTTTGATTTTGATGTCTTTAATCACCTTGCATGCTCTGCAGCATAGCTTCTTGCACACCCTTTTTGGATCAAAAGGGCCCGAAACAGTTACAGTGTTGCTCTTCTCGTCATATACTACTGTCTCTATTTTCTCCTTCTCTGAAGTAATTCACACAATCCAAATTATATTCAATTTTAAATAGTTTTTATTAAATTTAAAATAATGTTCAAATGAATATAGGGTTGTTTTGAAGGATGATTACCTTGGAGGCTGATGATAGTTTTACGTATCTTTTTGTTGCAACTTTTGCAGTCAAGGTCAACCTTCATCACTATGGTGGAAATCTATAATCATACAAATAAAAATAGGAAAAGATTATTATTCTAAACGAGAAGTGGAGAAAAATAAAAACCAATGACAGATTCTTGTCTCTAGAGGGGAGCATAAATGTAAATTAAAGGTCTACGGGTTACAAAATTCTTGAATTGACAGTGTCTTGAAAAGGATGAATATACATAACAAATGGATTAAACTTTAGGAGAAACGTATAAATATACCTTTGTTGCCATTTGTCTGAAAAGCGCGATTAAGAATATGAAGAAATGAAAGAGAGTGGAAAATTTCTCCTATATAAAGGCAGTTGAAACTTGGAAGTAATGCTCATGGTGTCCCACGTTTAATGAATGTTTATGCTAAACAGGGAGATAGTTAAAACAAACCCAGTAAACTTTCGTTTAACTATTTAAGTGACATAATGGAACAAGGATATGAGAATTTACTAGACTAAGACGACCAAGAAAAAGCACATGAGGTTCCAAGACGGCTTTACTAGAGTAAGACGACCGTGGAAAAGCATATGAGAATTTGTTTATACTGGGCGGATCCAGTTGGGAGCCGGAGCTCATGTTTGTATTGGACGGATCCAGTTGGGAGTCGGAGCTCAATGCTTGTTTATACCGGACGGATCCAGCTGGGAGCCGGAGCCTAATGTTTATACGGGACGGATCCAGTTCGGAGCCGAAGCTCGATGTTGGAGGGTCGTGGTAATTCCTCATGCGAACAGAACGATTGACTTTATCCACGTCTGCATGCTAAGTGCTGGTGCCTCGAGAGGCGTTGAAATTGAGAGAGTCAGGGGGTCTCTGCTGAGAATCGACGTTCAGGTTGAAAATGCCCCCAGTGTCGCGGTTCCCGGGTCGAATGATGTGACCCGATCGGTACAAGGTGCCCCCATCCGAGGCACTTTCCTACTGATGTCATGTTGGACCGTGAATTGCATGGATCTGAACCGGGGCTGATATGGGTCGTGCTCGACCCAAGCCTAGATTTCACTTAGTACCGACGTCTTCATCCAAAACGTCAAGGTATGCAGGTTGGTGATTTCCAGAATGGAGGCCCTTGCCCACGGGTCTCGGTTCGCGGTACCGATCCAACCCGGATCGTGATGCGTGCTGGTCAGCTTGTGAGGGGCGATCTGACGTGGTTGATGTGAGCCGCAGGAAGTGGCTTGTGGGGACCGGTTCATGAGCCAGGGGAACGAGCCGATCGGGTCTTAGGGGCTGGTCACGAACCGGTGTTTTGCGAGCTGGATGCACTTCCGTGCATGTGAAAAGCGTACCGTCACAATGGAAACAACCACGAAATATGAGGTATCGATATGCATCAAAAACTAGCCAAGCAATACTATAGATATGGAAATGACATCATATATAAATATTGTAGAAAAGATGACATCTTAAATCATGATTGCATATGTTAAATGGACCTCAAAAGTATGGATCAGTGTGAAAGGACCCAGGAAGCTGACATGATTTTTATGTTGAAAGTTGACATGCCCAGCACCTCTGTTCCGCGTGTGCCCACCAATCAAATCTCCTCATTTCTGCGTTTTTGCATTTAAGTCTCCGAACAATTAAGTGATTTAACTGCAAAAAGCGAAATCAGGGGGCTGTGATTGGTTGGGGACACGGGGCACATAGAAAACGGGGACAAAAGAAATGGTGCGTACATAAATAGGGAGAGTGAGTTTGTTCACCTCATTTTAACCGAGGTGAATATAACATCACAAACGGTGTTAGTGATGTGCAATCGGGATTAAATCAGAGGAATTCAGGGTTCAATCCCTACATCACACCACTAACAACGTTAGTGATGTTATGTTCACCTCAGTTAAAATGAGGTGAACAAACTAGTATTGCATAAATATGAGTGATTAGATAACAACAAGAAGTTGTGATGCACCATTCAACATTGTATTCAATCTCTTGCACTTTTCTATTGATATATAGTAAAAACTCTAAGAATTTTGATCATTGTATTCAATCTCTTGCACTTTTCTATTGGTATATAGTAAAAACTCTCCCTCTCAAAGTGAACATATTAACAAGACGTTAGTAAAACCGCTATAAATCGTTGTATGATTTATTTTTTCTTTATTATATCTCTTATTTGGAAACTGTGATTGGTCATTGAATTGCGTTGAGATTGTTTCATGATATTGATTGGTTGTTTTTGCATTTTTACCACGATCCCGTCTTACGCTGTATTTGGGGATTTTATTTGAACGATTTTGAGCCGAAATCCTCCATAACAAATTATCCTTGTATAATTTATATGTTTGATCGATGTACTTGCTAGTAGCAATATCATAATAGATCTAAATGAAAATCCGAATATGATAATTATTCAACGTAACAATGTTCATCAAAATTGAGGTGGAGGATAAAGTGGATGCAAGTTCATTTTGACTACAGATATTAAATTTTTGTTAGCATGCATAGTGATGCAACATAATCAATTGAAATCTATGAAGGATCAGAAGGTAGAGATCGCGTTTGAAATATGATAGAGAAGGCAATTCAAAATATTTATAGATTAAATGATAAAAATGTCAAATAAAAGTGGATATTCTTGAAGAAACACTTAAAGTTGTTCTTGAAGATATCTATGACATGATTGTTAAATAACATTGGAAGTGGCTTAAGTCCTAAAACACGATAAATGTTGAGATCTCAATAAATAATGTATAAAACTGACAAGAACAATCATTGATGATAAATTTGTAAATAATAAAACACTTAACTTTACAAATAAACCAAAAATCTTAAATTAGAGGAGACTTTACCATCATGAAATCTTACCTAAATAGGAAAATCCTCTCTCTCTCTCTCTCTCTCTCTATATATATATATATATATATATATATATATATATATATATACACACACACACACACACATATATATATATACATATATATATACACACACACACAGAAGCACGTATATGCCAACAATATGTTAAATTGCCTAAAGCATGGTAATTTTAAAAATAATTTTAAGATAATGGAAGTGTTCTGATGTTTAAAATACTGTAAAGCACTATCATTGGTTAAATCGTATTAAATGATGAAAATATACTAGTTCCTGAATAATACAAAGAAATCCACAATGCACAAAGAATGCAAAGAACGATGAGTGTAGATTAAATATTCTTTTATGTATTGTTGTAATGAAATTTTTGATGTAATTCGTGGTTATAGATTCCTTCATGTTTTAAGTATGTTATTGTTAGGTGTGACTCGCATTGAAATGAAGTGGGTGCGTGAATTGAATGGAAGAATAGTCCGATACCACAGGATATTGGAAGAGATCGTGGCATATATACGATATTAGTGGCATATAATATTGGGGATTGTTCTTATTACAACATGTGTTTGCCAATACTATATTATATGCTCAATGAGGAGGCGATGTAGGAAGTTCAATCGGGACGCCGGTGTAGATGATAGAATTCAACCGTTGGCTCCGACCAGACACGGTGAAGTGCGTACGAGCCGCGGACACGTAGAGAATGCCGAAATTTAGTACTTATAATGAAACTCTTATTATTTGTCAAAGATATAATTGCAATAAGAGAAATCGATACGAAACACCAAAATGAAAGCAATGAGCTTTTCTTCCATAAAAGCAATATGTAAAGTGCATAAAATACAAATAATATTTGATAGAAATAATCTTAGAAAAATTGATTGTATTACATAAAATTATTTGTAAATGATGAACATATAAAGAAGGAAATATTAAATTACCATCATTCAATTTTAATTTTCTCAATGCTTTTCTAAGGTATATGGATCAAAGTATTTATAATTGATTTAAATTGTTAAGACATGCATTTAAAAGAAAAATTATAGAATCAACAAGAACATATATTGATATGTCATAATATACATTTTTTTTCTTTAATAAATTTTCCTATAAGATTTTCCTTAGTAAGGTTTTAACTAGGCACTACATTGATCCCGAAATATCAAATTCTATTTGATATGGTAAACATTTGAAATATGACATATTTATTGTATATGTTTCCTTCATTAAGAATTTTCACATTACGAGATGATACGTTTATTTAGAAGTATCAAATGTCTTTTGATGCAATAAGCTATTAAAACATGTCATACTATATATTTGTTTCCTTTGCTAAGAGTTTTCTTATTGAGTTTTTCTTAATAATATGTTTTAACGTGACATTATAATAATCAAGAAATATCAAACTTTTTTTAGTGAAATATGATATTAAAATATGTTATTGTACTTTTTTTCCTTCACAAAGATTTTCCCCATCGGGTTTTTTCCTAGAATGTTTCAATGAGGTATTATTTGAATTCTGAAGTATCAGACTCTTTATAAAAAATATCATTTTTATATGATATCTAGATTTTACAAGTTGCAATCGTTTTCTCCTTCAAGACTTTCTCATTGGGTTTTACTAGCGTATGATTTTTTAGTGATACTAGACAATATATGCATTGACTGAATAAATATATGTAAGGAAGATAATAATGAGGGGGACAATCATCATATATGTTTCTAAAAGGGACGACTTCAAGACACCAAATAATATTCAGGATTTTAAAGACGCATATTTAAATAATAATGTTATAACATATGTAAATTTATAGGGGTGAATGTGCTAAAGTCAGATGCGACCCAGAAGACAGCCCACCAAGCCCTCGGATTAGGGTAGCCCAATGGGCTGGGGCTAAATAAAATAATTATATATATATATGAGAAGCGCTCTGAAGCACTCCTGTTTTGCAGCACCCTTACCCTACCGTGAGCTACACCAATCCAAATTCAAAAAAAATTTGTAGATGTGCAATCCACATATATACAATCATGTATCCAAAATTTGTGCACGTTCCGACATTCGTAACATTTTCAAAATCTTAGTTCAATTATTCACCATTCAAACATTTATTCAAATCATTAAATTTAAACATCAAATATATTATTCTACGAACGTTGGAATGATCTTAAATTTTGAATAGGTGATAATATATATGTGGATTGAACATCTACAAAATCTTTTTGAATTTGGATTAGTGCAGATCACGGTATGATAGAGGTGCCAAAGGAGTACGGTAAAACAGAGATACCTCGGAACGCTTCTCTCTTTCTCTCTCCCTCCCTCTCTCTCTCTCCCTCCCTCCCTCTCTCTCTCTCTCTCTCTCTATATATATATATATATATATTCATTGATATATTAGTTGTAAAGGCAATGTCTTATAAGGATGGTAAGCTAATTGAAATGTAGTGCAATATCGTTGTTTGTTAGGGTTCAAAACTAGTTATTGATAGGGCCTTCCTTTAAAAAAAATGTTTTGTTTTAGAATTGATTGAATGGGCTTAGGCATCAAAATTCAAGGGCCGCTCTAGCTAATGTTATGAGGATATTATTGTAATTTTCATTTTCAATGATATACCTATAGCTCCATTATAATATTTGTTTTAGATCTAAGGTTGATAAAATTTCTCAGTTCTTCTTCTTTAATAACTTATTATTTTCTTATTGTTTATAACACTTACGTTTTATTATAAATTTTTTGTTTTCCTTTATTTAAAAGTCATTGAAAATACCGTTCCACAAAAATAATAAATAGTTCATATATTTTAGATTCTATAATTGAAAAAACTCAATCAATCAGCAAAATCCACTCTATTGCAATTCAGTTTTATATATGTTTTTTGAATAAAAAATGTATTTTTTAATATTTTTGCTAATATAAATGAAAAATATCAGTCCTCACGGTTTTCACATTTAATTGGTGGCAACCAAAATCTTGGACCCCTTGTCACTGCATTGTCGGATGAGGGCTTTGACTGAACTCGTTGATTGTAACGACCCGGAAAATCTGAACCAATTTAAAATTTTTAAATTGGCTAAAATAATGGATTTTAAATATTTAAAATAAATATTTTAAATAATGGCGATGAAAACTGAGTTTGAATCGACATTTGAAAACGAATATAATTAATTATAATTATATATAGAATTGAAAATGGCGCGGTAGTTCGATAATTCGATTTCAAACTTCAATGGAATATACCGGGTGCAAAACAATCCGGATTTTAGTGAAACCAAAAATATTTAAATCTGTTAGTGAATATCTTTCTAACGAATTCGACCAATCGAAATTTGATAGCGGGAATCAAAAGATATGTCCAGTTGAAAATTCTGAATAGTCGCTATGGAATTCAGGCCCTTAAAAAAAAGGACATTTTGCAAATGACCTCGGATTTCGACGAAACCACTTTTGTTGGATCCGCAGTGTCAAGTTATTGTTAGGTTTCAAATTTCATAATTTTTCGAATCAATATGTGAGCGTGGCAAAAGAAAACACGTTTGACCAGTTTCAGTTGATTTTAGTCGACTGGAAATTGGCCATTTTTCAAACGGTCTCAGAATTCGATGAAACTAGTTTTGTTAGGACCGTATCGTCAATACGAAGCTGGAAAATATTTTTCTGGAATTTTTCTAGTTAGTATGTGACCCCGGTAATTTGAAATGTACGTTTAAAATTCAATATAGTGATTTAAATGTAAATTCAAAGGAAACTGATTGTAACAATCGAATCAGCTTGCGATACATATCCCATTGTGTTCGGAATGGGGGTAAAACGCTATGGACGGCAGGCGTTGGGCCTCGTTTCGAGGTCGTATGTAAAAGTCAACTTTTTGCAAAATTAAATAATTAAATAATAAAAAAAAACCCTAAATCTAAATCGCGCCGCAGCCCAGGAAGCGCCGCCCATCACCGCCTGTCCCCCCCTCCCTCGATCGAAGACCCAAGCCTCCCGAAGCCATCGCCTCCCTGTTCGAACCTTCCCATCGCGACGCGATTCAACCCCCCCCCCCAGCCGACGACCTCCCAGCGCCGACCGCCTGTTCTTCCTCCAAGCCCATCGCCACCAGAAAAAAAAAACCCCCTCTGTAAGTTTTTTTCTTGTTTGTTTAATTTATTTTAATGATTTAAAAACAGTTTTTTTTTATATAAGGATTTAAAACTGTTTTTTTTTTAGAATTCAAAACTGTTTTTTTTAGAATTCAAAACTGTTTTTTTTAGAATTCAAAACTGTTTTTTTTAAGAATTCAAAACTGTTTTTTTTAGAATTCAAAACTGATTTTTATAAAAGTAAAAACTGATTTTAAAAAGTAGTAAAAACTGATTTTTAAAATGATTTATAAACTAATTTATTTTAAGATTTAAAATAGAAGGAGATTAGAAATTTAAAAAGAGAAAAATCAGATTTTTATATATTGAAAGTCGAAAGAAAAATCAGATTTTTATATATTGAAAGTCGAAGTCAAATTTCGATTTTTATATATTGAATAGCGAAGTCAAAATTCGATTTTTATATATTGAATAGCGAAGTCAAAATTCGATTTTTTATATATTGAATAGCGAAGTCAAAATTCGATTTTTTATATATTGAATAGCGAAGTCAAAATTCGATTTTTATATATTGAATAGCGACGTCAAAATTCGATTTTTATATATTGAATAACATAGTAAAAATTCGATTTTTACATATGTAGAGAATAAAGGCAACGAAGCGACAGAGTCGTAAAGGCGAAGATTTCTCTAAGTGAAGTTGGATAGCTATTGGTGAGATTTCTGATTTAAAAATATTATATATGTGTTGAAGTAAAAGTGAATTGCTATATATAAATATATATATATATATACGCCCCTCGTCCACAAACCATGGACGATATTTATTGGTTGAAATTGTTGTGAAAATTGACTGATAGCGAATGATTGTTTGGGATTGTTTGTGATTGATATTGGTTGATTGTGGTTGAAAAATACCCATTTGTGGTTGAGAAATATTTGGTTGAAACCACATAGGATTAGTTTGTGGAAATGAAATAAATATATACATGCCGCCTGCGTGCGAACTAGATGCATGATCCCCATTGTCAAAAACCGCGAGGTTTTAAGGTAGAGCGAGGAGCCGTACTAGGGACGGTGCCGGTTTTAACTACCCTGCCGTTATGCTGCCGAAATTTTGAATAATATTCGTGTGTTTGAATTATTTTCATATGCTTAAACTATAATTATTCATTGAATAGAAAACATTCATGTGTTGAATTAATATTCATTCGTTGATTAGAAATTCATGTGTTGAATGGTATTCATATTTTGAAATAAATTGTTTGATAATAAAAATCATCTTTTTATCAACTATATGAACTGTGTAAAACAACCTCGTTTTAAAAGAAATTGTTTTGTGATAAAAATCCCATTTTTATCACCAACATGAACTATATAGAAAATTAGTGTTTTGAAATGAATTGTTTTACAATAAAAATCACATTTTTATTGTATGCATAAATCGTCGAAATGTGAAGTGTTAAAAATAGCCGCTTGTTCAAAATAAACATATATGAGTTGAAATATTCATTCATTAGCCAATGAAATGATTTGCACCTATTTATGTAACATTAGAATGAATGGTGTTTTTAAACCAAATAGAAATCAAATATGAAGTTGAACAGAAAATGATAAATGATAAGAACTGTATATATGTACATGCATATTCGTTGAACAGGTTATAGCAAAGGGGCTAGAGAAGAGGAATAAAATTTTGTGCCCGACAAATAGGTACACGTTTACTGCTTTGTTTGGGTGATGATTTTATGAGCCTGTTGGCTAGCCGCTTGGCTTTTTCTTTTTCTTTTTGAGATTAGAAGGACCGGGAACGCTATTTGCGATTTCCCGATGCTCCCGGTGCAGGGGAGGTTATGGCGAAATTTTCCAAAATTTTAAGGTGTTAGAAATTTTTTGAAGTGAAAACGATATTGAAATCATTGAATGAACTATATTTATATAAATATATAAATATAAATAAAATTAAAACGAAACGAAGCCGTGCAGTTCGTATTTTGAGACCGTGATTTCAAACGACTAGTGCGGGAAATCCGACCATTGGATTTTCCCGAAATCTCAACCGTCGGGTTCGCCTTGGAAATATCTTTCCAACGGCACCAACCTTGTAAAAATCCAACGGTTGGATTGTCTGGAATGTTTAATTCAAATCTGAAGAAAAACAGCGCCAGAAGCGATTATATTTATATATATATATAAATATAATTATATATTTAATCGAATAACGACGCTGCAGTTCGTATTTTGAAATCGAAACTTCAAACGATTGTACCGGGAGATCCGACCGTCGGATTTTCCCGAAACTGGAACCGTTGGATTCGTTTTGAAACGACCTTTCTAATGATGTAAATTTTGTGAAGATCCAACGGTTAGATTTTCAGATATGTGTAAATCAAATCTGAAGAAAAACAGCGCCACGGCCGTGTTATGGCCCGAAGCGTCGTTTTGAATAAAATGGCTATTTTAAAATAAATAAAAATAGCGATAAATAGTTATAAAATATCATAAGCGATATGGAATGGAAATAAACTGAATTTGCTTGATTTATGTGGCTTTTGATGGTTGAATGTGTTTGGTGTGAAAATTACATTAAAGAACAAAATTGGTGTTGTCGAATAATTTAACCATTGAAATAAATTGAATTGAAATTCTAAATATACGTGAATTATTTGAGAAGGCCGAGTTAATTCTCATTTCAAATAATTGACCGACGATGGAAAGTCGAAGATAAAGACGGTGGTCGAAGACCGGAGATCTTCACCTCGTTTAGATGGTAACCGAGGTCCTGATTGGGAGGCATCCCGAAATATGGATAATGAGTGGTGATCGTCCAGACGTACGTGGTGATCGAAGGGTTTGCGAGGTATTTAGTGCCTCCGGTTTCGTTCAGACCCAGAACGGACTAGTAAATGGACTGTGTGTCTAACATTGGATTTTATTCTATGTTGATTGATCTCTATTAAATATACATCTGTTTGGCGGCGGAGAATTTATTCTTTTGCTTAACGCCCTTCTCTGAGACGCACGAGCTCAGAGGTTGTATATCGATGGATACCAATCGCATGGCGTGAATTGCCTGTGTGGCATGCTAAGATGCAGTGATCAGGGCTTCTGTTGAAAAGCAAAGTCTTGTGGTGATGATCAAAGCACCGCCTGTGTGGCGTAGCTTTGTGTATAACGTGAATTCGCGAGCCTCACCCCCCGGTATGAACCAGAAACGGGAGGAAGGACCTCAGGGAGGACATGCGTTTCCTTCTAGCTAGGGTGGTGTCAGTGACCTACCAGCCCTGACATTTATATACTTTTCACCTATGTGGTTGTTGCTGTTGCGAGGCGCCTCGGTTTGATCGGACGATCCGGGTCCGATGGAGTCATTCGTTGGCTCGTTTACGCCCCAAAGGGCGGGGAAACGTATTGTTCAGGAATTTTAATCCACATCGGTGGACCGGCCCTGTCGCTCCTAGGGTCACTCGAGCTCTGATCCTGAGACATGGGCTAGATTGTCTCGAATTCGGTAAGGACTATCTTTTGCCTTGGTTCATGACGGAAATCCAATTTCCAAATACGTGACGATGCGGTTTCGATTGTATATATACATTTGGCGACATAGTGGCATGGGACGCTCATGTCGTCTATGATTGATAGTTATGATTTGAAATTGTTTTCAAAACATATAGACACTAGCAATAATATCAAATGCCTTTGTTTTATTCGTATCAAGCATATTTTGGCCGTTATAAGGTAAAACTCTATCCTCCGGTTTGCGTTGCATTGTGTGATGGGAACTGAGTCTTATAACGGCTTCATTTTATAAAAAGCATAGCGATGTTTAAAAGAAAGATTTGTTTTAAAGTACTGGAAATCCAATGGAGTAAACCCGTTCCACGAAAGTGGCGTGGTCCTGTGATTTGCCAATTATATATGTGTTGAGTGGATTTCTCATACCAGTCCCATGACTGACTCGTAGTTTGTTTCACTTTCAAACTCGGGTGCCCCTTTTTCTACACGGGCAGCCTTGTATTCAGGTTTAGATGGTTCTTTCTGGATAGCTGGAGCTGAAGATGGATTCTATCATTTATTTCCTTTTATGCTGTTCAGCTCCTATTGTACATATTTTGTTTATTTCCGCTGTAGACATTTATGTATAGCTGAACTGTATTTGTATTAAGTAAGATCCTGTATACTGTGTAACTCTGATGATTACTTTTATCCAGTATATTCTATTGTTCATTATCTGGTGTATTTATTTAATTTTGTTCTGCCATTATATGTTTCTGTGTTATATTCCAAAGATAGCCCTGTTTCCGTCTGAACGGGAATTCGGGTCGTCTCAACGTGGGGAGTGCAATGGGTGGTGGTCGTGCCAGAGTTCACTGGAAAAATACTCAAGCTTGTCTAGTAGGAGGTAAAGGATGGTTTGGTACCCTTGGTAAGGTTTTGGAGATGGATATAGTATCGAGGTGGAGTGTTTAATTGTACGACACAATATGGTAGAACTGAAGTAGTTGGAAGTAGATTAATAAAGAAGAAGACGGTTCGCAAATTGTAGCTCACAAGAGGAAGTTGCAAGCGAATATGTTGAAGCAGGCTTCAGGTGAAAGGGGGTCAGATGTCTGTGCAGTTAAAGCGCTTAGCGGTTCTATAGCGGTGGAGGTGCAAAAAGTTGTAGCGGAGATAAAGCGGGGAAATAGCGGATGTGTAAAAAAGTTCATTAGATGTAAAACCAAATTTAATTAATTACAATTCTCACATTATTTCTATCGAAGAAACGAATATTAATTAATATTAACTTACAAAATCAGAGAATATCATGATTTTGCATATTAGATCACTACAAGAAAAATCGCAATTAGCAGCGGCAAAATCCGCTTCTAATCCGTCGCTAAACAGGCATTAGCGACGGATTTCCAACAAAATGATTTGGCCGGTAAAAACCTTGACGGTATTTGTGTTAGATTTTGCGACGGAATATAGCATGAGTTTTTCGACAGTTTTCCATCATTTTACTATTTTTATAATAAAAATATAAATTTATTTAATAATTTTATTTTAATTTATTTACCGACTATTTATCGATGGATAAGTAATTTATAATAAACTATTATTTATAAAAGGCGTTGGTAAACCCTTACTAATTGCCAAGGGATTAGCGACGGAAAATAAATTGAAGTAAACTGAACCTCACTTTTTTATTGGTAATCCGCTGCTATTCCCCTTCTGATCTGCCTATACACACACACACACACACTAACACACTCATAATTTATGTTCCATTCAATACACAATCCTAATGTAAATACAGCATAATTAATATCGACATACACATCTTATAATCAATGTATTATATTAATCACGCATCTCATAATAAACATTCAACATTACATTTTTTTCAAATAGAACATTTTCTAATCTTATTCTACTCCGTTAATTTACATATGTTATAACAAGAAAATCAACATCATCGATTCATCAGAACAAATCTACTACTTCACTATTCACAACCTTCTTTCACCTCAAACTCATTCCTTATAATCCCTGCCATTTCTTTTCGACCGTCCACGTATATACTTCACCTTTTTTTTCAAGGATATACCCCACTCAACGTAAATTAACATCTGTTGTTTCTTTAAGAGATTGTTGCAAATCATCCAAGAGCTGATGAGGATCAGGAACTGAAAGCTTGTCCACTGCCAAAACGATCTTTATTTTGTTCATGTAACTCTGAAAATGAAGTGTAACTACCTGTGCATAATTCCCAAATCAATGATTTTTTTTATTGCAGACTGAATATACATCGTACAAAATAATAAAAACATTGCAAACCCAAAAAAAATTGTCATTCATCGAAAAGGTTTAGATAAATATGCATATGGAATAACAAAAGGTGAAACTAAACCCAAGTAGCAGTTATTGCATCAAGATAGTCCACTGTTTGAGTTAGTTCACAAACCACACAAAACAACATCTACTCCATTGTTATTCCAACAAAAGAAACATAAATAAACAAAGCAGATATGCACCTCATGGAACTGAAATTAATTAGACTGGAAGACCATCCCAAGCTTTATAACAACTTCCCTGGGTATATTCATAATTTTGAATACTTAAATAAAGTAATAGCATTATTTTAGCAATGATTTAGAAACTTCCCTGAGTATTAATTAGACTAGAAGGCCATCCCAAGCTCTCCTAAAATAAAGTAACAAAAAAATAGAAAATAAAACAAGAGAGAGCAGGTATTGCAAGTATACTTAAATAAGTATTGCAAAAGGGTAACATTTGTAAACTACTCAACAGATGGTTTTAAGCGATGTAAACAACAGGTTGCCAGAATAACCTAAGCTTTTTTTTAAACCAAGATCTAAACTTTTGAACGTAACAAAAAACCAAACTCCAGCGAATACTGGTGCAACCACAACAATTAAATCACTTTAAAACACAAGTCCTAAGACACTCAATTATAGCACAAGCCAATAATCCAATGAAAGCATATTACAGCCCAACTAAACACACTACTGTCAAATTACAAAGCTTACCAGAAAAACAACCACAAATTCAACAGCTTGTCGAAGAAACTCCAATTCAAACCAATGAAAAAGCTACGGTCAGCCTATGCTGAGAGGCCAAACGTTGCAGTTATAGTGAGTGTTGTCGGAAGACAAAGCAGGGTCATGAGGCACACTGCATCACTACACCAGAAATGCCAATTAGGCAGTGTTTTGGACCGTATCAAATGCAATTTGGCAGTGCTCAGGACCGTATCAAAAAATGGTGTCTTTATTATTTTGATACGGTCTTAAGCCGTATCAATTTACAAATTTGATACGGCTTAAAACCGTATCAAATTCATAGATTGATACGGCTTAAAACCGTATCAGTATAGGGATTTGATACGGTTTTAAGCCGTATCAGTATATTAGTTTAATACGGTTTTAAGCCGTATCTAATTTAAAAAAAAATAAAAAAAAATACAATTAGCGATACATGTTGTTTCCTACTAGCTACAGCCATGCACAAAACTAGGTAGCAGCATCAACAAATGGACGAACCAAAATGAAAACTAAAACATAGATCATTTATCATTTAACTTCAAGCACAAAGAATTACATAACATATTCTACAAACATACTCCCCAAAACAAAATTGCATACTCCACAAACTAAAACATCGGCTAAAGCATCTCTTGACCATCTTCTACCAAATACTTATATACTGTGTTCACTTTCCACATGTGATGGATAACTCTTCCATTTGTGAAGGGGTCTCTTCACTTTGACTGCCTTCTCTTCCTTTTTGTCGTTCAGATTATCCTCTTTTATGTCCATTTTCACTTCATTTTCTAGTAAAGAAAAAAGAAACATTATAAATGTCATACAAAATACATGTACACAAACAACTTGGTTCATTCTAAGATGGTTATCAATCACATTATAACTACAACTTTTTTTTTCTTTACCTACAAGGAAAAAGATAACACCATCGGTTATCAATCACTGTAGGAAAAAAAATAGTGCAGAAACTAGTCCGAGTTTGCAAACTCAGTCCGGACTGAGTTTGGACTGGGTTTGCAAACTCAGTCCCGGACTGAGTTTGCAAACTCATTTCGGGACTGAGTTTGCAACTCAGTCTTTGCAACTCAGTTCGGAATTGAGTTTGTGAACTCAGTTCGGACTGAGTTTGCGAACTCAGTTCCGACTGAGTTTGCAAATTCAGTTCTGACTGAGTTCGCGAACTCAGTTCAGAACTGAGTTCGCAAATCAGTTCGGAACTGAGTTCGCAACTCAATCGCAGAGTTAGTTCGCGAACTCAGTCGCAAACTGAGTTTGATATTGAGTTTGCGAACTCGGTCCGAAACTGAGTTTGCGAACTCAGTCAAACTCAATTCCGAACGGAGTTTGCGAACTCAGTTCCGAACTGAGTTCGTTTCGAACTGAGTTTGCGAACTCAGTTTCGAACTAGTGAAGCATTAAAAAGATGGTGCTTTAAAAATCAGGTTACACATGAACTATTTCTACATGCAATTTTATATATATCATGTGGCATCCATACCAGCGTCTGAAGTTCGGATGCCTTTGCGTGCCCATGAAATGAACGCCCAAGACCAGTTAAATTTGCTAAACACCAATATGAAAATTATCCTTAATGTTCAGTCCGAGTGGAGCTACGTACTGAGATGTGCGCATTGAATTAATCGGCTGAATGTATGCCACTGAATATGGCCAGCACCTTTAAAAAAAACCAAAACAGCATATATCAATTCAACTTACACATGGTGAGTGATCAAATTATTTATTATAGGGTGACGGATGTTGCGTCTAAAATGCTATGATATCCTTGCTCACATAGTGCAAACTAGCAAAGCAAGCATTAAAACACTAATATCCAATATGATTGGTCCTTAAGGATAAACTGGCGTACACATTTAGCATTCAGTTCCTTACTTTCAAACTATATGCCACTGTTTGCTCATCTAGTCACAGTCATTAACTGTCAGAATAAAATGTCAAACATGAATTTTAATTAAAGACTAACGAATTGGTGTGATCCATCCACAAAACATTGTTTAGTCTACGAGTACTTTACAGAAGATTTAAATCTCTAACTAATGCTATCATCCTCCATTTCCCCATCACATTATGGCACTATAGTATATCCTTTTTAATATGACATACTTCAATGAAACATCTACTTAAAGAAACCTTGGCACGAAACCAAACAATGGTTGAATAGTAAAAAAAATACTGAACAAATCAACTAATCTAGCTTGCCTAAGGTTAAACTAAATTCTAGGTTCTAATTTTGATTTACTACTAACATGGACAGCTATCAAGTGTAACTTTAGTTTTGATACATGTAAATTCTAGCAAATCTGAAGTTACACTTGATATAGGGATGTCTGAAAACTTATAATATAAACTTTGCTTTGAGTAAATTTCATCTGTTTGAGATAAAATGTTCGCAGTTACTTTATAGCTATGAAATCTTCAGTAAGAAGTAAAATATTTTTCCCTTTCTGTCACACTATTTCTTAATTGCATAAAGTTCTCATTAATAATGCAATTATGCAACGAGGATTATGCAAACATCTTTTCCATATGTTTACAAAGTTGAGGGTATTTTGCAGACATGATATGTTAAGCTATGGAAAGCATCCACCAAATGTTAGTGTTATTCAGTAAACTTTTAAAAGGATATACTAAGCCATGGAAAGCTATGGAAAGCATCCACCCTGAACAAATACTTACCTCACACATAGAAAGTCTATATCAATACCACCATTATACACAGTGCATTATGACATCAGTTTTGTGTAACTATAATAAGCAAGTTAAAAAAAGGGTAAAAAGTATTCTTAAATTAAGCATGGCCAGTTTAGAAATATAGTATAAAGGTCTAACAGGACTTTGGATTATACTGCGACATTAATAGCTAAGCATAAAACTAAGAACTACCGAGGCATACAATACATAACCCTCATTAATTTCCATTATTATCATGAAAATTCATTACCTTGGACTACCTATGTCTACCTGTAAACCTAAAGAAAGAGTTAATCAAGTTGATCATATACCACCCACACACTGGATGCACTTAGTTATGAGAGAACATCCAATCTGATATCAAAATTACCATGTATCACAAATACGAGTCTCTACTGTACTAAAGTGGCCTTTTATATTTGCTATTTCCTTTTAAATAACTACATGAAATAAAAGCATGAAACTGTAAATAAAATAATTAGATAGAAAATACACACTTTAAGTTGGTCCCAGTAGATTAGAAACCATTACCACATCAGCTATAAGATTCATCAATAAATTTGTGTGCTTCTAATATTTTAGCATTGAATTTCTCTGTCCCTGACTTGTTCAAAGTTTACATGTAGTAATTGGAATAACAAATGTTGACTTTGAATTATATTAATAGCACTCCTGTAAAAATACCTCAGATTTGGTTCCTTCTACATATATAAGACACAAATAACCCAAGACTCTGCGGTGTTCCAGTTACCTAAAGCTCATCTCTTTACGAAAGGAAGTCGGCATCTGCACAATATCTAACTGCCAAATATTTGACTACTGGAAATAATAAGCCAAGCTGCAAATTCATAGCATTCGCTGAAGTGGAATAGCGGGACCAGGAAGAGGCAGAGGAGCACCTGTAGTCGCATCTCTTCTAGATGTCGGCATCTTTTACGCAACCTCCAAAGTCGGAATTATCTACCCCCGAGTTGAACATCTGACCTCGTGGTGAGTTGTCACCAGATCGCGGGTTTCTCGAAGGTCTCTCGAATTCGGGTGCTGGCTGGACGGGAAGATGTTGATTCCTTAGCTCGTTGATTTTTCTTCGATACCACCAGTTGAAACCCTTCTGCATCAATTTGGGGTAAAGCCGCTGATGACATCGGATTTGGGGGCTTGGGAGGCGTAGGATAGGTTGGAGGAGGCGGCGGAGGGGAGAAGGGAGGCTGGAATGTTGGAAGAGACACGGCATTTTTTTTGGTTTGGGAGATAATATTTGGGAATAAGGGTATATGCGGCCGATTACTAAATTTTAAGGGAAATATAATAAAGCGGAATTGATTGGGTTTGAAGCCGTATCAAAATATAGTGATCCGGATCTTCCAAGATGTAGGGTTGGATTTTAAGTGTGAGAGGTGGTGTGGATTGCAAAGAAATTTTGATACGGCTATAAGCTGTATCAAATTTGATACGGCTTAAAGCCGTATTAAATCTCCACATTCAAGTGCGCCAAATTGGCTGTTTTGGTGTAGTGCATGTTAAAGGTGAGTTAGGTTGTGGGAGTTCAGAAATAAGTGGAAGAAGAAAAAAGTTTCACAGGTGTAGATCTCGGCTAGAAAGAGCAGATCTGGAAGTGGACTGAAAAGAGGGGTCGATGTTTTTAATCCCCGTGATGGCGAAAGCTGAGTGAAGGTAGTAAATTGGAAAGCCGAGGATGGGTGGATGAGACACGAAAACGAAGTGAAAACGCGATTTTAGAGGGAGGGAGGATGGAAATTGGAAGAAAGTGGTATGGACCCAATCGCCATTAACGGCAATAAAAGCTCCAATGTTTTTCGTGTCTTTTGATAAATTGTTTTGGGGCTTGTTAAGATTTAAGATATTGGAGCCAAAATTTTAACAGTTGGAGCCAAAATTTCAACGTGTGGAGCCAAAACCTATATACATTTGGATTTAAGATATTGGAGCCAAAACCTGTATACGTGTGGAGCCAAAATTTCAACACATCTCTAATATAATGGTGTACATTTGCATTTGGAATACAGATGACCTAAGCCAAAATTAATTCACAAAAGTACCTCTTTTACATTCGAATTGTAATTAATTAATAGAAAATTTATTAAATATTAATTACTAATTAATTGTAATTATTAATTAATTTATAATAACTATTATATACTTATATGACCAAGTAAAGAATTATCTTATATGATAAGTAAATTAATCTATTAAATATTAAAAGCAAAATGAAAAAAATTACTTAATAGCACCAAAAAGATTATCTTTTTCAGCATTTATTTGATGTATGAAATAAATGCTTTTTCAAAATAATGTTTCAAAAAGAAAATATTCAATTTGTTTATAAATTATTTATTTCTAATTTATTTGAATATTAAAGATGCCTTTCATAATACAGTTTGCAGTCATAAATTACTTGAATAAAATATTTAGAGCAATCAACGACAACTTTTGTCTTACTCCTATTACTTCTCTCAATTCCCTTTATTACTGGAGGAAAATTAACAAATTTATTACTAACTAAATTCCAACAATCATTTTACACTTATTTAAATGAGTATATCTTCTTTACTTATCCTATTAGTCATTTTTATATTTTTCGCTTATATCACCTAGATCTTCAAATTAGTTTCACTTCCCTCATTGTAACTGCTAAAAGTTTTAAAAAAACTTTCTAAATTTATTATGTATAACATAGATGAGTGAAATAAGGGAAAGTTGAAAACATTTAATCCATAAATTTCAAATTTTAGAAGCTAACAAATGTATACTTTTGTAGCCATTAATTTACAATTAATGTCATTCATTGTTTGTTTTATGAAAAATTTATCCTTTTTCTTAAAATTACATTACATTTCCAACTTTTCTAATGCAAATGATGGTAAATTTCCAAAGTTTTCCAAAAAATATTTATGTTTCTAAAAATTCCATTTCAAATCGGAAAATTTCATAATTTAAAATTATCCATCAAAATGTGCACACTTTTTGTTTTAGAATTCCACTTTAACAAAATAATTGGTTGTATGTTTCAAGAACTATTAGAATCATTTTCCATGGTTTCCCATTAAAGATTTTTTTTGCTAATTTAAAAAAAGTCTTTCAAACATTCCTGCTTTAACAGATTGTCTTTTTGGTAGGAATTAATGTCCATTCTTCGATTGAAGTTTGTCGCTTTTTTGAAATTCCTACTTCTGTATTATAATTGCTCCATTTCATAACATCCTTATTTGTTGCTTCCATGAATGCATTTTGTTTGTTTTTAAATAATGCATAACCATATGGATTTTTTTTTCTCATTTAAATCCAATATTTGCTTCTTCCCATAACATGTCTCAATTGCCTCATTAATATGTTCCCTTTCTTTCTCCTTAGTTATAAGCCATTTATTTTCATTCAAATTTTAAGTTACATTATTTCTTTTTATGCAAGTTTATTCCATTTTTAATATATTAACTTCTACATCTAATTAAAACCTTGCACATTTATTTACTTACCAAATTTTTTTAAAGGACAAAATATAAACACATTCAAATTGCAAATTTTTGTAAAGGACAAAATAAATTGCACAATGTATTTTATTAATTACTATTACCTCTTATTTATATTATATAGTAATTAATAATTAATTAACATTAATTTTCAAAAAAAAAACAGCATTAACTATTGAATTTTATTTACTTCTAATAGTTATTATTTATTATTAATTACTAATGTATTATTAACATTAATTATTTAAAATTTAAATTTACTAATTAATTACTAAGTAATAACACAAATTTAAAACATTTAATAAATAAAAAATATAAAAGTTTGTTTCAAATCTCTTGGAAAACTGCAGGAAAATAGCTTCAAAATTATGTCGATGGTAATCCGACTCTATTAGCAACGGAATTTAGCGTCAAATATTATACGACGGTAAAGAGCTGTAATTTCCATTGATTTAGCAACGGAATTAGTATTCGACGGTAATAATTTATAATAAGATGACATATAAAATCCAGAATATTTTCTCTTACAAAGCCCACGGAAATCCGCCGCTAATTAGCGACGGAATTTTCCGCTGCTAAAAATCTGTCGCTAATCTCGGTTTTTCTTGTAGTGGATTTGTCAATTATTATAGATTTTTACTTTATATAGTGCACTTTTGCCTTAAATTAGATCTTTACACTAACTTTTTTTAGTCCGCTTCAAAAAAGAACAGATCGAATCATCCTCTGTATATTATCATTCCTAAGGGATTGAATATGTTTATTCTAATTAGGGTTTTGGCAACCCTAATCTTCTTCAATTCTCATTTCACAAAATCAATTTTTTCTCAGAATTTTGATCATTGTATTCAATCTCTTGTACTTTTCTATTGGTATACAGTAAAAACTCTCTCTCAAAGTGAACATATTAACAAGACGTTAGTAAACCACTATAAATCGCTGTATGATTTATTTTTTCTTTATTATATCTCTTAGTTGGAGACTGTGATTGGTCATTGAATTGCGTTGAGATTGTTTCAAGATATTGATTGGTTGTTTTTGCATTTTTCCCACGATCCCGTCTTACGCTATATTTGGGGATTTGATTTGAGCGGGTTTGAGTCGAAATCCTCCATAACAAATTATCCTCATATAATTTATATGTTTGATCAATGCACTTGCTAGTAGCAATATCATAATAGATCTAAATGAAAATCCAAATATGATAATTATTCAATGTGGCAATGTTCATCAACATTGAGGTGGAGGATAAATTGGATGCAAGTTCATTTTGACTACATATTTAAAAAATTTGTTAGCATGCATAATGATGCAACATAATTAATTGAAATTTATGAAGGATCAAAAGGTAGAGATTGCGTCTGAAATATGATAGAGAAGCCAATTCAAAATATTTATAGAGGAAATGGTAAAAATGTCAAATAAAAGTGGATATTCTTGAAGAAACACTTAAAGGTGTTCTTGAAAATATCTATGACATGATTATCAAATAAAATTGAAAGTGGATTAAGTCCTAAAACATGATAAATGTTGAGATCTCAATAAATAATGTATAAAACTAACAAGAACAATCATTGATGATAAATTTGTAAGTAATAAAACACTTACCTTTACAAATAGACCAAAAATCTTAAATTAGAGGACGCTTGCCATCATGAAATCTTACCTAAATAAGGAACATTATATATATATATGTATATATATATATATATCTGTGTGTGTGCGTGTGTGCGTGTGTGTATTCTTGAAGCACATATAATGCCAACAATATGTTAAATTGCCTAAAGCAGGGTTATTTTAAAAATAATTTTAAGATAATGGAAATGTTCTGTTGTTTAAAATACCCTAAAGCACAATCATTGGTTAAATCATATTAAATGATGAAAATATACTAGTTCCTGAATAATATAAAGAAATCCACTAGTCACAAAGAATTCAAAGAACGATGAGTATAGATATTAAATATTTTTTTATGTATTGTTGTAATAAAATTCTTGATATAATTCGTGGTGATAGATTCCTTCATGTTCTTACGTATGTTATTGTTAGGTGCGACTCGCATTGAAAAGGAGTGGGTGTGTGGATTGAATGGAAGAATAGTCCGGTACCGCAGGATATTGGAAGAGATCATGACACAATATGGTATTTTTGGCATGTAATATTGGGGATTCCTTTTGTTGCAACATGTTCTTGCCAATACTATATTATATGCTCGATGAGGAGGCGATATAGGATGTTCAATCGGAACGCCGACATAGGAGATAGAATTCAACCGTTGACCCCGGCCAAACACGGTGAAGTGCGTAACGAGCTGCGGATACGTAGAGATTCTCGAAATTTAATAGTTATAATGAAACTCTTAATATTTGTCAAAGATATAACTGCAATAACAGAAATTGGTATGAAACACCAAAATCAAAGCAATGAGCTTTTCTTCCATAAAAGCAATATGCAAAGTGCGTAAAATACGAATAATATTTGATAGAAATAATCTTAGAAAATTTGATTGTATTACAGAAAATTATATATAAATTATGAACATATAAAGAAGGAAAGATTAAATTACCATCATTCAATTTTAATTTTCTCAATGCTTTTCTAAGGTATATGGACCGAAGTATTTGTAATTGATTTAAATTGCTATGACATGCATTTAAAAGAAAAATTATAAAATCAACAAGAACATATATTATTATGTCATAATATACTTTTTTTTCCTTTACTAAAATTTTCCTATAAGATTTTCCTTAGTAAGGTTTTAACTAAGCACTACATTGATCCCGAAATATCAAATTCTATTTGATATGGTAAACTATTGAAATATGACATATTTATTGTATTTGTTTCCTTCATTAAGAATTTTCACATAACGAGATAATATGTTTATTTAGAAGTATCAAACGTCTTTTGATGCAATAAGCTTTTAAAACATGTCATACTATATATATTTTTTCCTTTGCTAAGAGTTTTTCTTAATAATGTTTTAACGAGACATTATAATGATCAAGAAATATCAAACTTTTTTTAGTGAAATATGATATTAAAATATGTTATTGTACTTTTTTTCTTTCGCAAAAATTTTCACCATCGGGTTTTTCCTAGAATGTTTTTAATGAGGTATTATTTTAATTCTGAAGTACCAGACTCTTTATAAAAAAAATATCATTCTTATATGATATCTAGATTTTAAAAGTTGCAATCGTTTTCTCCTTCAAGACTTTCTCATTGGGTTTTACTAGCGTATGATTTTTTAGTGATACTAGACAATATATGCATTGACTGAATAAATATATGTAAGGAAGATAATAATGAGGGGGACAATCATCATATACGCTTCAAAAAGGGACGACTTCAAGACACCATATAACATTCAAGATTTTAAAGACGCATATTTAAATAATAATGTTATAACTTATGTAAATTTATAAGGGTGAATGTGCTAAAGTCTGACCCGGCCCAGAGGACAGCCCACCAAGCCCTCAGGTTAGGGCAGCCCAATGGGCTGGAGCTAAATAAAATAACTATATATATATATATATATATATATATATATATATATATATATATATATAAGGAGCGCTCAGGAGCAGTCCTGTTTTGCAGCACCCATATCCTACCATGAGCTACATCAATCCAAATCCAACAAGATTTTGTAGATGTTTAATCCACATATATACAGTCATCTATCTAAAATTTGAGCTCGTTCCGACATTCGTAACATTATCAAAATCTTAGTTCAATTATTCACCATTCAAACATTTATTCAAACTGTTAAATTTAAACATCAAACATATTATTCTACGAATGTTGGAATGAGCTCAAATTTTGAATATGTGATAATATATATGTGGATTAAACATCTACAAATTCTTGTTGGATTTGGATTAGTGTAGATCACAGTATGATAGAGATGCTAAAGGGGTAATGTAAAACAGAGGTGCCCTGCAACGCCTCTCTCTCTTTCTCTACTTATATGTATATGTGTGTGTGTGTGTGTGTGTGTGTGTGTGTGTGTGTGTATCATTGATATATTAGCTGTAAAGGCAATGTCTTATAAGGATGGTAAGTAAATTGAAATGTAGTGCAGTATCGTTGTTTGTTGAGGGTTCAAAACTGGTTATTGATAGGGCCTTCCTTTAAAAAAAAACTTTTTGTTTCGGAATTGATTGAATGGGCTTGGGCATCAAAATTCAAGGGCCGGCTCTAGCTAATGTTATGAGGATATTGTTGTAATTTTCATTTTCAATGATATACCTATAGCTCCATTATAATATTTGTTTTAGATCTAAGGTTGGTAAAATTTCTCATTTCTTCTTCTTTAATAACTTATTATTTTCTTATTGTTCATAACGGTTACGTTCTATTATAAAAAAATTATTTTTCTTTATTTCAAAGTCATAGAAAATACCGTTCTACAAAAATAATAAATAACTCATATATTTTAGTTTCTATGATTGAAAAAACTCAATCAGTCAGCAAAATCCACTCTAGCAATTCAGTTTTATATATATTTTTTGAATAAAAAATATTTTTTTAATTATTTTTGCTAATATAAATGAAAAATATCAGTCCTCACGGTTTTCACATTTAATTGGTGACAACCAAAATCTTCGACCTCTTATCATTGTTGTTCGATGGACGGTCCGGGTCCGGGTCCGGGTCTGCCGTTACAACTATATGCATTACATTTCAAGACGTGCATCAATTTGATATGCTTTGTTCAGGGGCAGGCAATCCTTTAAAATTTAAATAAAGGAGTTGGTTTAGCCGGATTGTATTCAATATACTGAAGCTGAGACTTGCATTATTTGAAATGCATATATTATTGATTTCAACAAGAATGGACAACCTATAACTTAATCTAGCTTGTTTTCAATCGTGTTGCATTTGTTCTCTGTGACAAGGCAATACCATTGTTTGTTCCTCCATCCACATCATGCACATCATATATTATTGAATGAAAAAATGAAGAAGCCTGCAGCTGCAGTCTCATTGATTATAATAAGTACTCTATATATACATAATACATTGCTAAATTAAGGAACTCATAAAACAGATACATTGCACAACTTCATTCATCTTTTACAGCAGGTAAAGGGGGGTAAATGTCATCAATAAACTTCAGATACATGTGATTTTTCTACATCAAGTGGCTCATCAAGAAATCAACATTTAACAACACATTACATAACAGAACAAGCAGCCTGTGGCTCCTCTTCATAAAAGAACTCGCAGCTCTTCTGCTGCCCATAACAGCCCTGTGGTGCACCGTACACATATACGGGCGGCTGAATCATCACATGAGGCGGTGCCATCACCTCGCAGTCGAACCCTCTCCCACACCACGGGCACCTGTTGTTACCATAATACCCCCCATACCATGGCTTACAGCCACAGCTGCATACGGGTCCAGGCCAACACGGTTGGCACTCTGGAACCGGGTCCTGTTTAACTGGCTTAGGTTCTTCCTTCTTCGGTACTTCCTTCTTCGGTTCTTCCTTTTTAGGATCTTCCTTCTTCGGTACTTCCTTCTTAGGCTCTTCTTTCTTTGGTACTTCCTTCTTTGGCTCTTCCTTCTTCGGTACTTCCTTCTTAGGCTCTTCCTTCTTTGGTTCTTCCTTTTTAGGTTTGGGCTCCTCTTTAGGCTTATCTTCTTTGATTTTGATGTCTTTAATCACCTTGCATGCTCTGCAGCATAGCTTCTTGCACACCCTTTTTGGATCAAAAGGGCCCGAAACCGTTACAGTGTTGCTCTTCTCGTCATATACTACTGTCTCTATTTTCTCTTTCTCTGAAGTAATTCACACAATCCAAATTATATTCAATTTTAAATAGTTTTTATTAAATTTAAAATAATGTTCAAATGAATATAGGGTTGTTTTGAAGGATGATTACCTTGGAGGCTGATGATAGTTTTACGTATCTTTTTGTTGCAACTTTTGCAGTCGAGGTCAACCTTCATCACTATAGTGGAAATCTATAATCATACAAATAAAAATAGGAAAAGATTATTATTCTAAACGAGAAGTGGAGAAAAATAAAAACCAATAACAGATTCTTGTCTCTCTAGATGGGAACATAAATGTAAATTGAAGGTCTACGGGTTACAAAATTCATGAATTGACAGGGTCTTGAAAAGGATGAACACATAACAAATGGATTAAACTTTAGGAGAAACATATAAATATACCTTTGTTGCCATTTGTCTGAAAAGCGCGATTAAGAATATGAAGAAATGAAAGAGAGTGGAAAATTTCTCCTATATAAAGGCAGTTGAAACTTGGAAGTAATGCTCATGGTGTCCCACGTTTAATGAATGTTTATGCTAAACAGGAAGATAGTTAAAACAAACCCAGTAAACTTTCGTTTAACTATTTAAGTGACATAATGGAACAAGGATGTGCTACCTAACTTGTACAGTCACAATGGAAACAACCACGAAATATGAGGTATCGATATGCATCAAACACTAGCCAAGCAATACTATAGATATGGAAATGACATCATATATAAATATTGCAGAAAAGATGACATCTTATATCATGATTGCATATGTTAAATGGACCTCAAAAGTATGGATCAGTGTGAAAGGACCCAGGAACCTGACATGATTTTTATGTCGAAAGTTGACATGCCCAGCACCTCTGTTCCACGTGTGCCCACCAATCAAATCTCCTCATTTCTGTTTTTTTGCATTTAAGTCTCCGAACAATTAAGGAATTTAACTGCAAAAAGCGAAATCAGGGGGCTGTTATTGATTGGGGACACGTGACACATAGAAAACGGGGACAAAAGAAATTGTTGGTACATAAATAGGGAGAGTGAGTTTGTTCACCTCATTTTAACTGAGGTGAATATAACATCACAAACGGTGTTAGTGATGTGCTATCGGGATTAAATCAGAGGAATTCAGGGGTCAATCCCTACATCACACCACTAACATCGTTAGTGATGTTATGTTCATCTCAGTTAAAATGAGGTGAACAAACTAGTATTGCATAAATATGAGTGATTAGATAACAACAAGAAGTTAGCCATCAGTCGACCAAAAAATCAATTAGAGGACAGTTAACAATAATAATATCTAACAAAAAATGCTATGGAAAGGAAAGGATGTGCAAAATTGGTACACAAATTTTCCACATGTTCACTTGTTCTTTTGGTCAAGTGCTACCTCTTAGTTATCTTTATGTGGTGGATTGATGCATGACATGTTTGTCGACATCATTGGGGGTGAATCTCTCTCTTACAACCCCCAACCTCCACCCACCCCCCACTCCCCAAAAGAAAAGAAAAGAAAACACTCTTTCCCCTTTATGTCTTCCTTTCTTCTTAATTGTGGTAGCTATATCAATCAGGGACACACATACGATTTTATAGAAATTCAAATTTTTGTTTGTGTTAATTATGCAAAAAAAGAAGGAAAAAAAAACTGCAATAAATAAATAAACAAAATCAAAGAAGAGAAAGGAGGTTTCGTTTCCTGAACATAGCAGCCTAAGGCCCTTGAGCAATTCTACAGCTTCACTTGAATTTCATAGCTGTGAATACTACATAGTATATTATTCAAACAAATGCAGTTATGCTCTTACATCAAGGGGTCTAGAGAAAGACTTTTACGTTAGCAGGTTTTTAATATCTAATTCTAATTAGATTTTGATTATGAAGGTTGAAATGCTAGAAATGACAATGAGCCAATGCTCTGTATACAGCAGTTATATTTTCTTTGACTAGTTGGACTACGATTGAAGTGCAGTGCTAAGGCCGGCAAAGGGCAAAGGACTAAATGGTAGGGGCAACAGCACCAGCCATGGTCAATAGTTGTCCGCTGACCACTGGTATCTTTTTTATATTCTTTTTTGTTTGGCAGCTAATGGTCGAATGTGGTAGACAGTAGCAAAAAAAACATGGTACTCTAAGCATAAATATTAATTAGAAGATATGGGAATCATAGACATCCACTTAATGATAAAGGTAGAATCACTAGTATAACCGCACAACTGTAGAAAAACCGACCGTTAAGTTGTGTGTATTAAAAAAGAAAAAAAATTCTATTAACTATTGTCTTAAACGAGAAATTAATTAAAAATTCAATGTTATTTTAAAAAGAATGAAAATGAGTACAAACATGTAAATTCAATTAATTAGCATATTTCATATCATTGAGTTTTTTGTACATCTAAATCATTACTAAATTTATAAAATGAAATGACAAATCAAATAAATATTAATATAAAACACATTATTATATTTGTCAATATTCAATTAAAAAAATGCAGTAATAAGTATATTAAATAAATCACATATTAATGAATTGTATTATTTAAATAAATACCTAAATGTATAGGTTGCAAGTCAATTTTTTTTATATTTTCATTTTGATAGACCTAGGGAACATCATATTCTCCCATAAACTGTGAACATGTTAGATCCCCAGATTTATGCGTAATTCAAACTCAAACCATCAGCTGAAGGCAAGAAGAAATATAAAATAAAATCGCCTATGAGCAATAGACCGGCTCTTAGAAAAACATATTTCTCCATGAATATTCCAATGAGAAAATAAAAATAAAAATATCACATCAAAACCAATTTAAGGGAAGTAGAAAAACAAAAAACAAAACAAATATAATAAAACTTAAAAAACATAGAATATTGTTCCACATACCCTTACCATTTCCACTGTACACACAAATTTCCAGTATACTGCAAATAATATCTCAAATACTAGCAGCTAAAAGCACATATCGATATCGAACTGCTGCCAATTTGTAACATGTTCACAGTTCGTATAATACCAAGAACCAAGAAACTAAATGACATACATCATCGGCAATCAATATAAGTTCAGAATATTAGTCCACCATGCATTCAGTCCAAACTGAACAACAATGTACAATTCACATTCTTATGGGTTATATACGCAAATTGCTGCAATGATATTCGATATGACAAATAACAGAATAAATACACAAAAAGGTACCAAAATGCCATATGTTGAACCATAAACATCATTTGGTTAGTACAATATGCCAAATCCAAAAATCGTGAGCCTTACAAGTACAAATCAAAAGTCTAAACCTGGAGTAAAAAGAGGAAATCATGCTACAACACTCATAATCCACACTCCAAGTGCTTTTCCAGAAAACGTGTACCATACGTTGCACCAAAGATCACACTGAACACAAAATGAAATCAGCCTTTACACGGCAACAATCCTTTGCATCGATGCATCCATGGCTGATCTCTCATTTTGGAATTAATCCTATAAAGATGACAAAGCTTATTTAATACCTAATTATTAGCAAAATTGTTTTTCAGGTAAACTTAAAATAAAGCATTTCAAACAATAATGACAATGCACAACTTATATATTTCTAAACTATAATAAAGACCAGATATATTACAAAACTTAGTTTATATATCAGTGTACCATATTAAATGCTAGATATATTACATTGCTCTGTTTGTGGTTTATATTACTGTCTCCACATGGCATTGTATTATTTGCGTGCATATGCATTTTAATAATTTATCGTTGGCTAAGCAAATCTAAATATTTCTACCATAGTTTGTATTTTTTAAGACTTCTGATCCAACAATTTTTTATTCGTGTCTCAGTCAATTTTATGCATCTTATATCCCAAATCAGGCCACAACCAAACTATCTCCCATCTCTTGACAAATTTCTAAGTTGACCATAAATTCCAGGATTGTGGCTAAGACAAATATAGAAATATTCGTGTTTGCTATTATAACTATCTTTACTTGTATATAATTCATAGTGTATTAGTTAAATCATGATGATAAATTTCAACAACATGCTTATACTTGACTAAAACTGAATGTGCAGTTTAATCGATCAGTTATGTTAATGCCAAAAAATTAAAAATAATAATGGCAAAAAAACAATAAGCAAGTAAGAGTGGAGAATCATAACATTAAGCATTTTAACTATAAATTTGTAATAGAACATCGTAAATCAGTAACTCGTATTATAGGTTCTTCACTTGCACAGTTACACACCCAAGCTTAAACATATTTTCTTAACTTCTACTCCTATCGGCATGCATAAAATATTTAAATATTGCCCAGGAAATTATATGGTGACACTATAGGCAAAACTAAAAGTTTTATGCATTTAGATGACTCGTAAGATAAAGGTCGAAGCAGTAGATATAGCAAAACTAAGAAGGCTTTTTCTTTTTCTAGGTTTTGAAGTATTGATAATCATTTAACAAAACATAACAAAATAAAAGCACCATGCCTCAATTTCCATGTCCATGCCGCTGTTTCTAATTGAGTCTTAGTTGTCTTGGTAATAACAGATCATTTGTAACCCAAATCAGCCATTTCTTTGATACCCTTATCTATACTTGCAAGCGTCTGAAACTCAGTATTGAAAAGCCAATCACTTTAATAAATGTTATATCATTGAGTGTGACAATTGCAATGAAATTGTTGCATATCGTAACAACTGTAGGAAGATCTCTAGCTGACTCTGTTTGCTTATGGATATTAATGGCATTAAGAAAAATGGTAAACTAAGCAAGGACTTGATTGATGATGCATTTATCAAATAGTTTTTTATGTTGCAAACATACTAAGTTATTATCTTTGGACAGATACGACTAGCTCTCCATTGTGTACCTAGTTCCTTGTATATTAGGTCATATAATCATGTTGTTTATGTTTAGAGTTGAGCAAGGCTATACATGGAACAATTAGGAAAGCCAATTCCCACAAAGAGACATAAAGTTTCAATAATAATTGGATGACAGCAGCAAAAAAATTCTATAATACTGAAGATTATGATGAATAGTACTCATAGTTGTACTGATTATGATATAGTAGACAATTATTGATATTGTCGAAATGGAAAAAGGTTGCACTATAATCCGACCTGGCATAACATTCACAGAAACCTAAATTATCCAAAGTGTGCATCTCTAAACCTACAGTTTGTATAACTCAAACCACATAACAAATCAGTTTTATCTCTGTTATGTCAATTTTCAGCCAAACACTATATTAGTAACAAGAGAATATTATTTGCCCACTGTTGATTGGAACTAACCTAAAAGCTATTGTTCACTCACATCACACAAAGAACAGTCTAAAAATCTTAACAAAAAAATATAATGTAAACCAATAATATGAAAAAGAAAAAAAGAACCTTGTAATAGTCAAAAAGATCTTGCCCGATCATATTCAAATGTGTAGATTTAGAGAATCTCAGCAACCCTCCTTAAATCAAAAATCAGTAATTTCCCTTCAAGATTTAAGAAAAGGAAGTCAGCTCCTCAATGGATTTGCGACCTACTGGAGATGAATTCAGCATGTTATTGCAAAGAAAAAGGTGGACATATCTTCCGATACAATGTTCCTGACATAATAACAAATGAATAGATGGAAAGAAAATAATTCAAAAAGTTTCATATCAAAACATGTTAAATATTTCAATGAATTCAAATTGCTTACTATCGCTAACCTTCAAAACATTATACCAACTGGAAGAAACTTATTTGCATATTAACTTCAAAAAAGTCTACCTTAGTAAAACCATCCTTCTAATTTTCTATCCTCAGGCATATATAGAATGTTTTTCCGTATCTCTAAGCCTTTCCCTTCTTTTGTTGTAATTTTTGGAAATCTCTAGTGCATGTGAAGGCCACTTTTCCTTGTCAGTAAATATTTAGGCAGATGGAAATCAAGTTTTATTTTTAGATAGTTGATATTTATTTCAGTAACAGAATATAACTTTTGAACTTTTATAGCAGCTAGACATCAAACGAAATGGTTCCACATTAGGATGATCGAAGCACAAGTTCGTCATAGGCAAGCACGATAGAGCAACACAAAATAAAAATCAAATCATCATAAACAGAACAAGAGCAAAATCAATCTATATAACCTTCAATTGTGACAATTTAAACTACTAAAAACTTCCAAATCAAATCAAGGTTAATGATTGAATGGAATTACAACTAAAAGAATTAATTGTACATCAAAATACCGGTATTCCTTCTAAAGGCACAAAGGAAAGAAAGGATCAAGATCACAGCTTTAGCTTCCCAGTGTTAAAATTCTTGATTTATCATCATAATTTTGTGAATGGATTTTTTTCGCAAGTATTAACGCTATCATTTCTGAATATAAAGGAGAAGCTAAAATTGACGGTACCTTATTTTCCATTGCCAGTGAGCATGTCTTATGGCCGAGGAGGAAGGTTGTAGAGGTAGGTTACGATTTAGGGTATTGAGGAGGTAGGTTTTTCGTAAAAAATGGGTTTTTTTTTACAGTGCTGAGGACCTAGGGAAAAAAATGTAAACTCAGGATTTTTTAGTGGAGGAAGAATTGGAGGAGCACGAGGCTTTGAAGAAATGTGTAAATTAGATTATCAATAATAATATCTAATAAAAAATGCTATGGAAAGGAAAGGATGTGAAAAAATGCTACACAAACTTTCCAGATATGCACTTGCTTTTTTGGTCAAATGCTACCTCCTAGTTATCTTTATGTGGTGGATTGATGCATGACATGTTTGTCGACATCATTGGGGTGAATCTCTCTCTTACAACATCACCCACCCCCCACCCCCACCCCCACCCCCAACACACACAAACTCTTAACGCTTTTCGTCTTACTTTCTTCTTAATGGTGGTAGCTACAACAATCAAGACACACATATGATTTTACAGAAATTCAAAATTTTGTTTGTGTTAATTATGCAAAAAAAGAAAGGAAAAAAACAACAATAAATAAATAAGTAAAATCAAAGCAGATGAGGAGGTTTTGTTTCCTGAACATAGCTGCCTAAGGCCCTCAAGCAATTCTACAATTTCACTCGAATTTCATAGTTGTGAATACTACATACTATATTTATTCAAACAAATGCAGTCATGCTCTTACATCAAGGGGTCTAGAGAAAGACTTTTACGTTAGCAGGTTTTTAATATCTAATTCTAATTAAAATTTGATTATGAAGGTTGAAATGCTAGAAATGACAATGTTCTGTATACAACAGTTATATTTTCTTTAACTAGTTGGACTATGATTGAAATGCAGTGCTAAGGGAAAAGGACTAAATGCTAGGAGCTAGAGCACCAGCGATGGTCAATAGTCGTCCGCTGACCACTATTAATCTTTTTTTTTCTTTTTTTTTTGGCAGCTAATGGTCGAATGTGGTAGACTGTAGCAAAAAAATGCGGTGCTCTTAGCATAAATATTAATTAGATGATATGGAAAATTATAGACAACCACTTAACGATAAAGGAAGAGTCACTAGAATTAATTTAAAAAGTATTATTATTCACACACCGGTTTACACTTTCGGTCATCTTTCTACATTTAATACAAATGATTATAATTTTTATTCTTCTGGCCAACATATATTATTCATTCACTCGGTTATTTACCACCATACTTCTACTAAAAAAAGACGTACTTCTTTACAATTTCAAACCTTAAACCGAAACATATTCTTTTGTGTCTAATAGAGATGGAAGATAAGAAAAAGGTTAGATTTACTTAATTTTATTGTTTTCTATTATTTTATAGAACATGTTGTTATGGTTTTTAATGATTAGAGTTTTTCATGTCGTTTTAGGATATTTTTAACGCTCCATTGGAAATTTCAAACTTGGAGGATATTAAATTTGATGATGTTGTAATAGGGAACGATAATGTAAGTTTTGACTTGTATGGTTTTTATCCATATAGCTTATGTATCTTGTTTTACAAATCTATACATTAATATATTTTTTTGGTCACTTGATAGATGGAGTATTTGAGTGATGATAAATTGGATAATGTCATTCTTGTTTCAGATGGTAAACATGATGGTTGTGATAATATGATACAAGATGTTCGATCAAATGACTCAAAAGACATAGACGTTGATTTGCTGAATCATTTCACAACTGACGAAGTAATTACTCATTTATAAATATTAAAATTGATAATGTGGTTATGTAAATAGATTATGTTAATTTTTTTCTTGAACTATTTGACTTTAGGTATTTGATGTGAGGAAGGAAGCATTCGTTTAGATGAAGGTAATGGTGGTCTCTCCATTTTTATGTTACTAATTTATACGGTGGCCAGTAGAGAAAAATAAAAATATTTGGGGTGGTTTTAGTTTTGGTGGTCAAAAGTGTAAATCGGAATGTGAATAGTATTACCCAATTTAAATGAAGTTTTAATGAATGTAATACAATGGAGAACCATATATATATATATATATATATATATATGTATATATATATATGTATATAAATATATATATATATATGTATATATATATATATATATATTTCTTTTGAAAATGGGTAAATCGCATCGTTAAAAACCTGTGCTAGAATTCAACGTGAAGTCTAGACAGGAAAAAAGAGTGTGGTGCTTTATTGATAACTCACCAATAAAAAATACAAGAATATGTACAGTAAGGCAAGCAAATCAACTACAAATTCATGCTGCCTCATCCCATTTATAAAGAAATACAAACAAAAAAACAAAGTTCGGCCGAACTAATACATATCAAAGCCCAAATAAAAGCCATGTGTCTTTTCAACAACTCCCAACATTAAACAAACTGTCGTCTTCAACACCAGTTAGGTATATATGTACATACATATACATATACACATATATATATACATATATACACACACACATACATACATATACACACACACACACATACATAAACGAGGAGCATTCCGGGGAACACTGGTTTTACAACACCTCTACCCTACCGTGAGTTACGGTAATCCAAATCCAACAAAAATTTGTAGATGTTCAATCCACATATATGTTATAATATATCCAAAATTTGAGCTCGTTCCGACATTCATAACATTTTCAAAATCTTAACTCAATTATTCATCGTTTAGACATTTATTTGAACCGTTAAATTTGAACACCAAATATATTATTCTATGAATGTCGGGAAGAGCTCAAATTTTGGATAGATGATAATATATATGTGGATTGAACATCTACAAATTCTTTTTGAATTTGGATTAACATAGCTCACGTCAGAGTAGTGTTGACAACAACAAAAATGTCGTCATACACAAAGATTCTCTTAACTTGAGAATTAACGTTTCGCGTACGTAAAATTAAAGTGCGGAAAGTAGTAAATGACATACATATTTATTGTGGTTCGGTCGGTGAGGAACCTACGCCCACTTTGAAGGAGTCTGTTGATATTTTATTCACAAAATGGAGATACAAACATTGAACATCATCATGACATTCATTTACAATTTTTTCTATGCATGTTGGAGTCATATTTGTCATATGCCAAGTCCTGGAAAAAAGTGATGTAATCTTTTTCTTCCTCAAGAGCTATGCTGCCATTAATGGAGTTCTAGGAGCTTATAGGGCTGTTAAATCAAGCAAAATCCAACCCTTATGAAGAATGAGTAAGGAGGTTATTTATAGGTAGCAGGTTAGGTGGGAGTAGGTAAGATTTAGGGACTACACGGCAGAATTTCGCATCCTTGGAAGGCAAGAACCTTGAATTCCGCATCCCCCCGTAGTGCTCAGTAAAACTTCATATCCCCTTAAGAGATACGAATTTCATATCCCTAGGGATATGAAATTCGTATTCTAGGGGATATGACAATTATGTATCCCTTAGAGATACGAGTTTTCGTATCCCTTGAGGATACGAATTCGTACCCCTTAGGGATATGTTTAGGAGGAGTAAAAAGTGGGGATGCGAAGTGGAGGAATGTGCTATGGAGGGGTTCGAAATCCTCTGGGTAGATGCTGTAGAGAGTCGAAATTAGAGGGATTCGAAATTCCATGTGCGAAACCAGGGATTCGAAATCTTTGGATAGAGCATGTTTTTTAGGGATTCGAAATTGAAAAAGTGGAGTGTTTTGAGGGGTTGTGAGGCTTATGCTCGCATGAATTCTCTCGGCTTGATTCCTTAGCGCTATGGTGACGCTTTGGAATTTGGTGTCACGCGATGCGTTGAATCTAGAAGGCTTGGTTTGCTTTTGGGAACTGGACCAAAAGGCCAGCTAACACTCCCCCCTCCCCAAAGTACGTCTTGTCATGGCATGATGTGCTTTGAGTTAAAAAGATTGCCTCTGGAAGCAGAAAAAGATCTCCAAGCTATTTAACACTCGGACGTGATCATTCTGTTGAGCATGTCGAGAATCTCGATCCATCGTTAGCTCCATTGAATGTCGAACTCTTGTCCACTAAAGAAATCAAATGTTATTCGTCGATTCCCGTTTACGTCGTTATGTTAACGAGTTGTTGTTAGCATAGTGTCACATGTACGCTCACATGTCTTCACGTGGTTTTGCGCGGTGCGACCAAAGTTCGAAAAATAAAGTATAAGTAGTGAGTGTGTTGTTGGTTTACGACTACGCGATTTGGGTTTCGAGAAACGACATCGAATCGTGGATTTGATCGCCTATCATAGGTTCTCGAGTTGTCTTAGACTTACAAGCATACTATTAGTTAGCGAATCAAATCGGTGACGATTGTCATAACGTCGAAAACACTTATGCATGGTCATAGTTGGAATCGCGAGCTAGAGATTTCTCAAGATATGGAAATCTCGTTCTCGTTTATTCACTGTTTATATATATATATATATATGTGTGTGTGTGTGTGTGTGTGCGCGTATAAACATATGGGTGATGGGAAATATATAATACATAAATACATATTTATATACATAAATAAATAAATATATATATATATACATTTTTTAAGAGAATAACTTCGCATCCCAAGAAGGGATATGAAGTTTCCTATCCCTATGGGATACAAGATTCTGTATCCTCGATGATGCAAAATTTCGCATCCTCGAAGGGGTACGAAACATCCAATGGGTTTGGCCCATTATCTCCCCCTCACATTTGTAATTAAATCGAAGTCCCTTTCTCCCTTTTTTCGCATAATTCCCTATCGCACCACAAGAACTCGGCACTTTGACAAATTGAACTCGAAAAAAGCTACAGGTGGGACTAGGATTTGATGCCTTTTGAAATTGGATCTTGACTCAGATCCGAAACTAATGCTCGAATCATCCTCGAGGTCGAGCTTTAAATCGAATAGAAAACTGGCCACGCCCTCGAACATGAGATTGGAGTTCGAGAGGGTCGAAGTCGACCTTCGAATTGAATACAGGATCAATTTCCGAGGGATTGGTTCGAATTACCCCCATGGGTTTGGATTCAAGCTCGAGAAGGGCTTTGGGGAAGACGGACCAAAGGCAAGGGGAAAGGTGGAAGTCGATGGAGTGGTGAAAGGAATCGCATTAGAGGGATGCGAAATGTTGCATCAGAGAGGTGCGAAGTTTCATGTCCCGAGGGATGCGAAATTTCACATCCGACGGATGCAAAGTTTCATATCTCGAAGGGTGCGAAATTTCGCATCCGAGGAACACGAAGCTCCGCAACCCAAGGGATACGAAGTTGTGCCTTTGGGGGATTTGAAAACAGGATGGGTAAAGGGAGTCGAATTTCAGGAGGGACAAGGGACGCCGAAATTGTGAGGAGAGATTCAAAAATTGTGTGTGGTTTTAGGGACTCGAAATTTGTATCCCCTAGGGGGATACGAAATTGTACGTCCCTGTGACTTAAGCGATTTCGAGTCCCATTTCAATTGTATCTCATGTTCCTTCTCGAAGACTCAAACTCTGGTAACCTATCAGGATTTACGTCGTTCTAGCGGCGTTACGTGATTGAATCAAGACCAACGTTGAAAAGATCGAGTCGACAATTCAACATTGCACATAGGATTAGAGCATAAACTTGGACTATGGGTACTTAACTGAACTATCGAACTTTAGACGTGTTTTCCCAATTCTAATCATGATGCAGTCGCAACTCGACGTGAATCTGACGATATTGGTTGACGACGACGATGGTTAAAGTCTTTAGAACTTGTAATCATCGTTGTGTCCGAAGTTTTAACATTACAATTGTATTAGCACCTCACTGCACTGCATGCATATATTAGTTTACACCAACACGAGGGGTACAGGTTTTTCAATGTGATGTCTAATGCAACTATATTGTAAGTATAACTAGCAATGGAAACGAGATCATCCAAGAAGCAACAGGCTTTGGAAGCCAAAGCCTCTGACCATTCATTATCCTGTTCTAAATCGTCAAGCAGTACTGACATGGTGGACAACAAGCTTGAGACCTTTGGAGAGTCCATTCCTTCCTAGCCAATCGGTTCGCCGAATGAACCCGACTAGGGAGTGCAGCCAAAAGGATCGCAGCCGATGGTCGAGCACTCAGTTGAGCCAATGTCACAGGGAAGGTTTGGAGCGATAGAGGAGAACCCCAAAGGAGGAGAGCACATAGATATTACGGACAGGAGCACTCTGGAGGCACCAGATATGATGGAAGATGCGGTTATAGTTGACAACTCGTCAGATTAGGTGTCGTCGCATATGGATGAAACAGCGGTAAGGCACATGGCGAAACGGTTTAATATTCCTTAGGTAGATGTTCGCATGCCTTAAGAAGGTGATGGGGCTCACGCTCCTCCTGAAGGATTCACTTCCTAGAACGGCCATGTGTGTACTTCTAGTGCGTGCCCTCGGCTTTCAACTTCATATGGGGTATACTACACTAGTTTTGTCTAACGCCGGCACAACTTCGTCCAAATGCGTATGCTTTCCTCTTGGGTACTTGCATTCTCTTCAGGGAATACCTGCATATTGAGCCTACCGGATATGACATCCGATATCTTTTCCAGATTAAGAGGAGGACGACCAGTGCACCTTCCTGGTATTACTTGGAGGCACTTCCCAGCAATCGGTTCATCGAGGGGACATGGAGTAGATTGAGTGTGTTTAAGTATGACTGGTTCTTCATGAGATGTCCTCCTGGATTTGCGAGGCGCTAGTTAGTCGGAAGTAAGTGTCTTTTATTGCTTTAGGCTTGAAGCTAGTTGAGTTATCGTCTTGAGTTTGACTTTATTTTTGTATGAAAGGAAATCCCCCAGCGCCTATGAACATCGTATACTAGCTGCGTCTTGAGACATTATGGGTCATCTTGGCCAATGCCCGATTTATTAAGAATGTATTGGATGAGCAAAGTCTTCGCTGTGCGGGCATACTTCTCGCGGCTTGCTCAATAATTAGGTTGGCCACTGCCGGAGTTGGAGGGAAAGTGGAAACCGAGGGAGCAAAAGCCCTCCAGGTCGCAAAAGAAAGGTGCCCTTTGTCATGCCTAAGCAACGCAAGGCCGCGAAGACTCAAGAGGGAACCAGCAGGGACAAACCCAGTGATGAGGAGGCAGTTGCTATATATGAGGGCCTGCCGGCTACTCCTGTCCCACCTGTGACAAATGAGGCAAGGACGGAAGTGTTGCGCAGGTCGACGTCTCAAGCCATTGCCTTTGAAACCATTGTTTTGTTAGAAAAGGAGGGTCAGTTTGACGATCCGAACAAGCTTCTGCTTGTTGTCACATTGCCTTGGCCCAGCGGCACCAGTATAGAAAACTTAACGCTTACCACTATGGAGATCACTCCTTCGAGTATACCGATATCTGGTTTGTTGAGAGAACACTTAGGAAACACACTCATAAACACTGCATGGCACAACATTTGTTTGTGTGCGCTAGGTGTTCGAGTCTAATCATGAGTCAGTTCCATGCAGGTGATATGGTGCGAGAAAGCGATAGGAATCGAGACCGAGGATCCAGTGGCTACCGGCCTAGGAAGAGCGGGCTCGTGAGGAGTTTCAGAAGAGGTACTAATTTGTTTAATGAGCCTTCTCCTTCTCATGACCGTGGTTGCTAGCGTCATTATAGCGATTTACCTCGATGTTCCAAATCACCTCCCCATATCACTCGGTCGTCCGGTACATACTCAAGATTGGACATAGCGAGCACCAGGCAGCCAACATAGACAATCCTCCTTTGTGCTTCACCCTCGGCGCCTGTATCCACTTCCAAAGGAAAGGAGTTGGCTCCCAAGAATAAGGAAAAAACAGGATTGTCGAAGAAGAGGACTCAAACATCAGACATGCTCGAGGCTCCGGTACCCACTATTGAAGAGACGAAGGCGATACTGAGGGAGTGATTCCCTAAATATTACTTTAATGAAATAAAATGGCTACCGGACATCAATCTGATTCCTCATGAGGACACTGAATTGGTGTGAAGGAAAGTACATGCTTCTTACTATCAATGCAAGGAGCTCATTAGGTATGTCGGGCATCTTTCAGAGCTGACTCTTAATAAAAAAGTGGAGATCTAAAACTTGCAGCAAATGGTCAAGGATAAACATCTGAGCGTCCAAAACCGAAATGAGTTGTTGGGTAAGATAAACCTTTGAACTATGATTGTTTCCCTGTATATGAGTAACATACTTAAATGATAACTCTTTGTTGCAAAAACATCGGAATGGAAGGAGAAGTATAAGAAACTGGAAAAAGAGGCACAGAATGCAGACACGTCTTTCAAAAACACTATGGCCTCGGTGACGACTGATAATGCAACCCTAAAAAAAAAGAACCTAGAGCTGGCGGAGGAGAATTGTCATTTCTTTGAGGAAAATGAATAAGTGCACCAGTGTAACACCCCACCTCCGCTAGGGTCACTCACAAAGGGAATGCCCTAGTTTTGGAGAGGTATTATCGAGATAACATCACAGAATTATCACAAGACAGAACATAAATAAATAATTAAGTAAACAGCGGAAGAATTTCAGAGCAAAACAGAACTTCATTTCATTCCAAATTAAACCATGTCTTTTACAAACATTTCAAGTAACCTCATTACAACTGTCTTGTAATAATAGCCAAAGAAGCAGTAATTTAAAAACAGTAAAATAGCTTATTCCCCAAGTGCAGTCGAAAGAAGCAGCCATAGCAAACCGTACATGCTGAGCCGAAGCAAGTGATATCCAAGCTAAGAGCTAGTTATTCCTCCCTGAGAACCTGGGGGGGGGGAACGAAAGGAAAAGAGGCGAAAGGAAAAGGGTCAGTCATAAAGACTGAGTAAGTTCTAGTGACTTTCAGTGTAAAAACGGTTAAAACAACCTGTCATGTATGAACTGGAACTAGACTTAAGAATAGTGTCAAGGTGAACAAGATAGACTAAGGTGATCAGGATAAGTCAAGACAAGTCAAGTAAAGCATCACATGTTCGAGATCCGTTGCATCGACTTCACTAGTATACTAAGCCCGTGTCACAAGTTAATCACGAAATAAATCCCACGGCCCACTATCATGAAATGACCCTGAAACGGGGTCTGACCCAAGTACGGGGTCCTACGGAGCGATTATCTAGTCGATCGGCTCCCTACAAGTTCTAGCTCGTCAAGTGTCCGTGTCATACGGCTAATCACGAATGTAGTTACCTGTGCTGGGTCCACCTTCGGGTGTATCAGCCTTAAGGTGTCAACCCCTGACACGATTCAAGATGCACAGATAAATCTACGGATACCCAGTGTCTGCCCCGGATACGTGCACGATCGTAGTCCGCCGAACCTACACTGGCGTACCCCACTGCCGCCGTTCACCTCTTACAATCAGCCCAGTAATCGTGCCCCCACCCGGCCTAGCCCCAGGGTACCTTGATACATCTAGAGGGTTACTGCTGAAAGGGGTCATGTCTAGGGTTTCGCCTAATAGATTAGGTCATGTAATTCGTGACCCAACCCGCCTAACAGATTAAGTCATGTAATTCGTGACTCAATCCTTTTCTAGTCTAGTCATGTCAAGATGTTTAAGCATGTCATTTCAGTTCGCGACTTAACCCGCCTACGTGTCATGTCAAGTTGGCTAAGTGTCGTCGTTTTCAAGTTCATGACTTAGCCCTTCAAATCGTGTTCAAGTTGGTTAAGTTGTCTTTTTCATGTTCATGACTTAACCCTACTTGGCATTAATTGATTCGTTAATGCACCGAACCACTCACATTGGATCCTGTTGTTCGTAGCCACTGGATTTGCCGGGCGGTTCCGGGCAGGTTTACACTACGAACTCAACCCAACCTCGGGTTTCAAGCGCGATGTGACCAACTACCCACATTGGATCCTATTGTTTGTAGCAACTGGATTTGCCGGGCGGTTCCGGGCAGATTTACACTACAAACTCAACCCAACCTCGAGTTGGCCACTTTCTTGTTTTCTAAAGTCATGCCCATGTTCTTATCAGAATTTTGATATCATGTTCATATGTCAACTTCGTGCCCAACTAAGGCATGTTTAAAGTCAAGTTATGGCATGTTCAAGTCAAGTTTTTCGTGCCATATTTCATGTTCTACTTATGCCAAATTTCATAGTTTATGCTTATAATTAATTCAAGTTTTGCCTATTCTACCCAATCGTATCCCCAACGTATATAAACGTACTTCGTTCACAAGTATAAACAGTTCAAGAGATAAAGGGGAATAATACCAAACATGTGATAGGCATATGTGACAGTTATAACATTACTTGCATAATAAACAGGCTATAACATATCACATAGTTGCAATACTAGTATGGTGATAACTTGGCATAGTGATGATTCCAACTTAATGATGTTTTCAACTTTGCATCATAGGCATAATAATCATTGCGGCATCATAAAATTTTTATTATAAACATGAAACATTAAAGGCATAGTAATCCTAATGGGCATAGTGGATTCCAATTTAGCATTTTTAACATAATGATTCTCATAGACATAATAATTCCAATTTATCATAATGATTCTCATCTAATATTATAAACATAATGGTTCCAACTTAGCATTATTAACATAATGATTCTCAACTAACATGATAGACATAATGATCCCAATTTAGCGTTTTTAACATAATTAACATGATAGACATAATGATTCCAATTTAGCGTTTTTAACATAATTAACATGATAGACATAATGATTCCAATTTAGCGTTTTTAACATAATTAACATGATAGACATAATGATTCCAACTTAGCGTTTTTAACATATCTAACATTATAACAATTTCAAATTTTCATCATAGCCTAGCAATACCCTATTTTTCATAAATCGTGATGGGTATAATAACACCACAGGCATAATTCCATCAATATTCATAGCCATGGTCTAATTAGCATCATAGGCATGGTTTAATCAACATAAATATTTCAATAAACATAGCGATTTCATGGACATGTATTAGTCCAACTTGCCAAACAATTAAGCCCAAGTGATTCATAACAACATCAAAATCATGACAAGTTTAACTTGCAACGTTGCCATAGCAATATCCCCAAATTATAATTCAACGATAAATAATATAAACAATGGATTAGCAATAGTTCATAAATTCGGTTTCAATTCATCGCATGTCCATATTGTTTTAGCGTTTTTGCCTAAAAAGTAACATAGAACTTACAATATGAAGCAAATAAAAATCCCAAATCAATTAGTCTCGAATTCGTTGTCTAAAGCGTCGTAGTTGTTGTAGCTTCTAGTTGTAGCCTTCAAGAATCGTCCTCCATCTTCTATAATTTTATTCTTTATATTTTTAATTCAGAGCTCTAGGTTTAATGGCGGCGGCCTGAGGCTAAAATGAAATAGTATGATTTAGGCTAGGTCTTAGGTCCTTTTTATAATGTTTGTGAGTTGTTTTAGACCGTCGATGGAGCTTGATTCAACAATAGCCGTTCAGTCAGGATAGAGTTATCCTATTGACTCAGCCATGAGTCAGAAATGACTCAGCATTGACTCAGCGATGAGTCAGAAATGACTCAGCGTATTAAATGTTCACCAATTCAAACGTAAATACGTATTTAATAGATACATTTTCCCCTTTACCGTATTAATTACCCATATATAAATATTTATTTATATATGAATAAATATTTTCTTACCTTTAATTTGTCATAATTAAAAATTGGAGAAGGCCAAAAAAAAAAAACCATCCTTGACAACCAAAAATGCGCAACGTACGCTACATGATGCGTACACGTCATATATATATATATATATATATATATATATGCGTATATGTATATATATATTATATATATATTCATTTTTTTTCTATCTTCCCAATTACCCATTTTCACACTAAACCACTTTTTGAACTGCGTTCACACTAGGCTATTTTAAGCCATTCCCCTAAAACAAAAATAGGGCGCTGGCGGGGATCGAACTCTGTACCTCTTGTATGCAAGTCATGTGTTCCAACCAAATGAGCTACTAAGTCTTTTGCTTACAAACCCTAAAACAATGCTAAACATTATTCGTTTCCCATTCTTTTTTTTTTCATGTTTTGCTGCGATATTTAAATTAAAGATATCTTCTTCACACGTTATCCGTTTTGCGTAAACTCGGACTCTATCTTAAGCAGAATTTCGAGGCGAATGCAATGGCGTAACCCGTTTCCCTTAATTCTTTGATTTGAAATTAATTATACTTTAATTTGTGAATCTCACTGTTATAGAATACACGGGGTGTTACATTCTCCCCCACTTAAAAGGATTTCGTCCCCGAAATCTTCAAGTTAGGAGGAATGTATATCCTAACATCCAAACATCCATCTACTCATCCATCAAACACGAGCATCCATTGTCCTTAAAAGACTTCTAATGCTTTATGATTATATGCGAAGTGTGTGTATATGTTCCTTAGCTAATGCTAATGATCAGGCCTGATTGATCTTCTAAATGCAAAATATGTTTAGTGAAATGAATCCAATATGTATGCAAATTTTTCCTACTATAATTCACAATTTCTACATGAGTGCTCAAACATTCAATCATATGCAACAACCAAATGATAGCACAACCAAGTTTCCAAAATAAACACTCATGCATATGCAATATGTAAATGTGCCTGAGCCGATCTAGTGCCTAATGTGTATTCATGCATCCACGAGCAACCACTTGCGACCACTTGCAACCATTTCGCAATCATAACATGTTTCAATTACATGTTTACATCCAAAAAGATTCTACCTATGGTTCTCAAGATAGGATCAAAGAGATAACAAAACAAACATGGATAGCAAGAGAAATGTATGTAAACCTATAGGAAAAATAGATCTAGAATGTACCCTAAAAAGAAATGGGTATAGCGCGCTTAGCTTTTCTTAAATTTCCCAAGTTGCGTCTTCTAGGGCTTCACCCCACTGTATTTTAACTAGCTTGACTTCTTGATTCCTTAGCTCCTAGATCTCCGTTCCTAAGACACGAATCAGAACTCGCCTCAATGTTTCCACTTTTACGCCTTCAAGGATGCTTGGCTCAATCACTCCGGAAGACTCATCCGCCTTATCTTTATCCTTATCACTCATACCTATCCTATATAACATGTTAACAAGCCTCACGAAAACTATCTCCATCATACGGGAAAACCCCCTACGAAGCTAGAAAGAAGATTAGCCGTAGGTAAAGCTACAGTGACTACAGATGGAGAAAAGAAAGGGAAAGAGATTCAAACAAGGAAACAAAGGATAGTGCTAAATGGATTTTTGGGGAATAGCCTTTAAAAACTTTTTCTTGGAAAATGCTTCTTTGTAAATGGTTTTGAAAAAAAATTCAAAAGGTTTTCAAAACTTTTGCCCAGTCTTGGTAACCTTCTGCTCTAATACCAAGTGTAACACCCCACCTCCGCTAGGGTCACTCACAAAGGGAATGCCCTAGTTTTGGAGAGGTATTATCGAGATAACATCACAAAATTATCACAAGACAGAACATAAATAAATAATTAAGTAAACAGCGGAAGAATTTTAGAGCAAAACAGAACTTCATTTCATTCCAAATTAAACCATGTCTTTTACAAACATTTCAAGTAACCTCATTACAACTGTCTTGTAATAATAGCCAAAGAAGCAGTAATTTAAAAACAGTAAAACAGCTTATTCCACAAGTGCAGTCGAAAGAAGCAGCCATAGCAAACCGTACATGCTGAGCCGAAGCAAGTGATATCCAAGCTAAGAGCTAGTTATTCCTCCCTGAGAACCTGGGGGGGGGGACGAAAGGAAAAGAGGCGAAAGGAAAAGGGTCAGTCATAAAGACTGAGTAAGTTCTAGTGACTTTCAGTGTAAAAACGGTTAAAACAACCTGTCATGTATGAACTGGAACTAGACTTAAGAATAGTGTCAAGGTGAACAAGATAGACTAAGGTGATCAAGATAAGTCAAGACAAGTCAAGTAAAGCATCACATGTTCGAGATCCGTTGCATCGACTTCACTAGTATACTAAGCCCGTGTCACAAGTTAATCACGAAATAAATCCCATGGCCCACTATCATGAAATGACCCTGAAACGGGGTCTGACCCAAGTACGGGGTCCTACGGAGCGATTATCTAGTCGATCGGCTCCCTACAAGTTCTAGCTCGTCAAGTGTCCGTGTCATACGGCTAATCACGAATGTAGTTACCTGTGCTGGGTCCACCTTCGGGTGTATCAGCCCTAAGGTGTCAACCCCTGACACGATTCAAGATGCACAGATAAATCTACGGATACCCAGTGTCTGCCCCGGATACGTGCACGATCGTAGTCCGCCGAACCTACACTGGCGTACCCCACTGCCGCCGTTCACCTCTTACAATCAGCCCAGTAATCGTGCCCCCACCCGGCCTAGCTCCAGGGTACCTTGATACATCTAGAGGGTTACTGCTGAAAGGGGTCATGTCTAGGGTTTCGCCTAATAGATTAGGTCATGTAATTCGTGACCCAACCCGCCTAACAGATTAAGTCATGTAATTCGTGACTCAATCCTTTTCTAGTCTAGTCATGTCAAGATGTTTAAGCATGTCATTTCAGTTCGCGACTTAACCCGCCTACGTGTCATGTCAAGTTGGCTAAGTGTCGTCGTTTTCAAGTTCATGACTTAGCCCTTCAAATCGTGTTCAAGTTGGTTAAGTTGTCTTTTTCATGTTCATGACTTAACCCTACTTGGCATTAATTGATTCGTTAATGCACCGAACCACTCACATTGGATCCTGTTGTTCGTAGCCACTGGATTTGCCGGACGGTTCCGGGCAGGTTTACACTACGAACTCAACCCAACCTCGGGTTTCAAGCGCGATGTGACCAACTACCCACATTGGATCCTATTGTTTGTAGCAACTGGATTTGCCGGGCGGTTCCGGGCAGATTTACACTACAAACTCAACCCAACCTCGAGTTGGCCACTTTCTTGTTTTCTAAAGTCATGCCCATGTTCTTATCAGAATTTTGATATCATGTTCATATGTCAACTTCGTGCCCAACTAAGGCATGTTTAAAATCAAGTTATGGCATGTTCAAGTCAAGTTTTTCGTGCCATATTTCATGTTCTACTTATGCCAAATTTCATAGTTTATGCTTATAATTAATTCAAGTTTTGCCTATTCTACCCAATCGTATCCCCAACGTATATAAACGTACTTCGTTCACAAGTATAAACAGTTCAAGAGATAAAGGGGAATAATACCAAACATGTGATAGGCATATGTGACAGTTATAACATTACTTGCATAATAAACAGGCTATAACATATCACATAGTTGCAATACTAGTATGGTGATAACTTGGCATAGTGATGATTCCAACTTAATGATGTTTTCAACTTTGCATCATAGGCATAATAATCATTGCGGCATCATAAAATTTTTATTATAAACATGAAACATTAAAGGCATAGTAATCCTAATGGGCATAGTGGATTCCAATTTAGCATTTTTAACATAATGATTCTCATAGACATAATAATTCCAATTTATCATAATGATTCTCATCTAATATTATAAACATAATGGTTCCAACTTAGCATTATTAACATAATGATTCTCAACTAACATGATAGACATAATGATCCCAATTTAGCGTTTTTAACATAATTAACATGATAGACATAATGATTCCAATTTAGCGTTTTTAACATAATTAACATGATAGACATAATGATTCCAATTTAGCGTTTTTAACATAATTAACATGATAGACATAATGATTCCAACTTAGCGTTTTTAACATATCTAACATTATAACAATTTCAACTTTTCATCATAGCCTAGCAATACCCTATTTTTCATAAATCGTGATGGGTATAATAACACCACAGGCATAATTCCATCAATATTCATAGCCATGGTCTAATTAGCATCATAGGCATGGTTTAATCAACATAAATATTTCAATAAACATAGCGATTTCATGGACATGTATTAGTCCAACTTGCCAAACAATTAAGCCCAAGTGATTCATAACAACATCAAAATCATGACAAGTTTAACTTGCAACGTTGCCATAGCAATATCCCCAAATTATAATTCAACGATAAATAATATAAACAATGGATTAGCAATAGTTCATAAATTCGGTTTCAATTCATCGCATGTCCATATTGTTTTAGCGTTTTTGCCTAAAAAGTAACATAGAACTTACAATATGAAGCAATTAAAAATCCCAAATCAATTAGTCTCGAATTCGTTGTCTAAAGCGTCGTAGTTGTTGTAGCTTCTAGTTGTAGCCTTCAAGAATCGTCCTCCATCTTCTATAATTTTATTCTTTATATTTTTAATTCAGAGCTCTAGGTTTAATGGCGGCGGCCTGAGGCTAAAATGAAATAGTATGATTTAGGCTAGGTCTTAGGTCCTTTTTATAATGTTTGTGAGTTGTTTTAGACCGTCGATGGAGCTTGATTCAACAATAGCCGTTCAGTCAGGATAGAGTTATCCTATTGACTCAGCCATGAGTCAGAAATGACTCAGCATTGACTCAGCGATGAGTCAGAAATGACTCAGCGTATTAAATGTTCACCAATTCAAACGTAAATACGTATTTAATAGATACATTTTCCCCTTTACCGTATTAATTACCCATATATAAATATTTATTTATATATGAATAAATATTTTCTTACCTTTAATTTGTCATAATTAAAAATTGGAGAAGGCCAAAAAAAAAACCATCCTTGACAACCAAAAATGCGCAACGTACGCTACATGATGCGTACACGTCATATATATATATATATATATATATATATGCGTATATGTATATATATATTATATATATATTCATTTTTTTTTCTATCTTCCCAATTACCCATTTTCACACTAAACCACTTTTTGAACTGCGTTCACACTAGGCTATTTTAAGCCATTCCCCTAAAACAAAAATAGGGCACTGGCGGGGATCGAACTCTGTACCTCTTGTATGCAAGTCATGTGTTCCAACCAAATGAGCTACTAAGTCTTTTGCTTACAAACCCTAGAACAATGCTAAACATTATTCGTTTCCCATTCTTTTTTTTCTTCATGTTTTGCTGCGATATTTAAATTAAAGATATCTTCTTCACACGTTATCCGTTTTGCGTAAACTCGGACTCTATCTTAAGCAGAATTTCGAGGCGAATGCAATGGCGTAACCTGTTTCCCTTAATTCTTTGATTTGAAATTAATTATACTTTAATTTATGAATCTCACTGTTATAGAATACACGGGGTGTTACAACCAGCTTCAAACGGAAAATGAAGCATTGATAAAGGACAACGAAAGACTAAAACTAAAAACATGGAGACCCAGAGGCTTATGAATGAAAATGCAGAGCTAAAGAGGATATTGGAGGAGGCTAAGAAAGACAAAGAGGCCGCCGAGGCTTATAATAAAGAGGTGCTGAGCCAAATGGATGGGATAAGGGTGAAGCACCAGAGAGTGGTGGAGCAGCTCATGGACAAGATTGAGGATGTTGAGGCCAGGGTGGAGGAATCTCTGGAGCCATTGATTTGGGGTAAGTACGTTAAAGCACTTCAATTCCACGGAATCTTGTGGGTCAACGATTACCCCCGGATGATGGCCCATACTTGGGAAAGGTTGTTGGAGTTTGAGGCTCGAAGGCTACAGGTGGGGGCCATGGATGAATTCCTTCTCATGGAAACTCTTCTGGTCGAGGATGAGCACACGGTGTTGCAAGAACGGAGAAAATTGTCACATGAGGATGCCGAGAGGGTGAGGCTGGCGCAACTTGCTGCTGCCAAAGGGAATTTTGTTATCGTGGAGAGCGTGGTTTTCGCTCATGAATTTGCATAGGGAAGTTCCTACCAACAACATGTTACAACATCTGTCACTGCCATCTATCCAACGGTCCCATCACCTGCTTCTACCGAGTATCAACACGATTTTCCCAGATTGGGAATAGGAGGCTCCCTTTAGAAACCGTGAGCAACCTGCTAATCGCCTCTGCTCTGCAAGTTCCTGGAGGTAAAGTCTCATTATCACGAGTGCTCAAAGAGGATATGAGCACTAAGTTAAACTAGACTAATCACTCTCCCTCTTCGTTATGCAGGATATCCTGAAGCAGATGTAACAATGGGCTTTGCCTCGACGCTCCCCTTATTACCTGAGACAGGAATAGGATTACAGGAAGTGAAGTTTGGAGAAGGAGGTGGCACGTTGGATATGTTTTTGGATGTGGACCTAATGGCTAGTTTCTATAAGGATTTTCTCTTTGTGGAAGGGGAAATAGTCAATGGTCAAGGGATCCAGGTAACGGGGCCATTGGATGCAGGTGTGCAAACCATGCATGACTTGGTGGAGTCGCACAAGGCTAAACTGCTCATCAAGTCTTAGAAGCAGGAGGAAAAGAGGAACGCTGACGAGGTTGCACTGTAGGAGGCCCGGGAGAAAGATGGGGAGGATTCTGAGATAGCAAGGAAGAGGGCAATCGATGAGGCAGAGAAGAAGAGGGCCGATGATGAGGCCAAGAAGAAACAAGTAGACGAGGCTTCCAAGAAAAGGACTGACGAAGCATTCAAGAAGCTTCAAGTAGAAGCGGCCAAACAACTTAAGTCTGGGAAGCTTACAGAACAAAAAACCGCATAGGAAGCCAAGAAGAAGACAGAGTTGTACACGAAGAAAGCCAATGGGACTGGGGAGAAGGGAGGTACCGAGGCCGTGCTAATCCTTTCCACCAGATGTCACTCCCAAAACCTCTGCAAACCTTCCCTCTTGGGGACATTACAGAGATTATAAGTGGCGAGGATGACGGTGAGAAGCGCAAGTCGGTATCTCACGAGTCCATCTCCTCGGCTAAGGGTAAGGGAGGAAGACGTGGAGCAACTCTGGGAGGAAGAGGGCAAAGACTAGTGATGACCCACCCAGTGCTGAATCTATCATGAAGAGGAAGAAGAAAAAGGACTCGGATCGTCCAAGGCTGATAGTATACGCGAGTACGGCCCTCGCTTTCGGATGCATGGTGTGGTTTTCATGCACATCATGTCATTAGAAAGAAATATAGATAGATGTAGTTTGTTTTTGGTTGTAAATGAAAGTGTTAGTTAACTTTTCTTATATCACGCTTTGCTCTAAGTGTTTAAACTTTCGCCTACGCTTCCGGTATCCATACTGGTGTGGTTATATTCATTGTTACACTTATATTTGAGTTTGTAGGAGGAGCGTCGAGACTTTGGGAACCCAAGAATGGGCCAGGGGAACATGAGAACTTAAGGCAGATGCGTAGGGACATGAAACCTTGGTTTCGTAACCCAGGGACATTGCCAACTTCTTTTGTTCCTCAAAGCCTTGATCGTTACATTATTTTCTATGTCCTTGAGTTCGGGTCGCTACGCTGGGTTGTTCAGGCACTAGTGGATGGTTATTAGCTTCATGGGATTGAACTTTCAAGCCTGGGTTACCCTCGCCGTGGGGTGGATGTGTTTCTGAGGTGGTAGCTCCACTAGTCGTAGGGAGGATGATTCCAGTGCGGGAGCTAACAGGGATCTGCCTCAGGTCCAACGGAGGCTACATTGGTGTAGGAATCAGTAGAGGGCTGCCCCCGGGCCTGCATACTCGCCAAATTCTTCTCATGTTCGAATTGATTTAGCAAGTTTGGATCATAACACGACGTCGCATGATTGGGCTGTGATTTGAGTCGAACATAACATGGCAGATTGGTGTAACGTTCGAGAAGTGAACTTATTGCAACTATCTGCTCAGACATGCACATAAGATGTGGATATACGGCTGTGTTTTTAGTTCTAGGGATTCTCAATCCGATCATGTCGTGATCGCAATTCGATCCCAGTGTCCCACTAGCGGTCGGCGATAGCTATGGTTGTAGTTGTAAATTTAAGGGTCATCATCTCGTTCTGGGGAGCTTGTATGTAGGAAACCTTGGCATCGAAAGATGTCGACGATGACTTCTATGGTGCTAAGACTTCAGTTTTGGACCGTCTTCTCCGCGCAGTGGGTTTTCACCTAAATGTCGCTCCATAATGGCGTAGAGGATGGTGGTGGTGAGAATGCAGGAACTAGTGAAGGGATGGTTCCCTCAGGCCTGCCTTCAGTGGTAGTGCCTCCGGTAGTGCTTCTCAGCGTTCCCCTAGCTAGCTGAAGGGTGGTTGGAGCATCAGGTGGAGGAAAAAGGATACGACACATCGAAGAGAAGGTGTCTTTTGGAGATAAGGGCTTGCTTTCCGTTTTGCTTCCAACAAGGGAGACAAAGGTGGGAACGAGTCACGAGTTGGTATCTTCGATGAGGACCCCAGGATCCGCTATATCATAGAGATTGGTTGCAGGGTTGGTGGAGGATTGGTGCCCCCGGGCCTGCTTTCAAACGTATCTCTGGTAGTACTTCTGGCGTGCCCCCAACGAACTGGAGGGTGGCCGGAGCATCAGGTGGAGGAGAAGGGCCATGACACAATGAAGAGAAGGCATTCTTTAGAGAAGAGGGTTCGCTTTCCATACCCTTTTCACCTCCGACAAGGGAGGCAAAGAGAGGAACGAGGTGCAAACCGATAACTCCGTTAATGACCTTGGAGTCCACTGCGCCATGGGAGTTGTGGTCCCAAGTGCTCGAGTATATTGACTCAGCGTTGCTCTCTAGGTTGAGTTGGTCGAAACTCCACTCCTGAGAGACTCGAGTTGGGCAGAGTCTGAATGTATGAACTTTGCTCCCGATCAGCTCGAGGCATGTGAATTTCGGGAGGAACAGTGCCAATAGACCATATCCAGAGTACGCATAAGCTTAGGTTGGTTGTCTAAATCTATTGGTCCTAGATTGTTGGTGTCAGAAGACCATAGCCAAAGTACGCCAGAGCGTAAGTAGGCCTGGCTAAATCCGTTGAACTTGGTGAATTCATGGTAGTGATGTTTCATCGATCCGTGTGGGATCTTAGAAACTGAGGCCTATGTTTGTGAACTTTGTAAAAGTTGCAGCTGAATTGATTACAAGTCGATCATAAGTCATCTGGCTGAATTACAACATTTGGAGTTTACTCTGGGGTTACACAACAACTAAATTAATACAAAAGATGATCTAAGCAAAACGGGTCGTGAGAGACACGGCCGCCTAATGGTGCTACAGTCTTGATAGGTTGGGGAGATGATCCTAAGGGATTTAGTTACTAGTCATGGTCCTGGTTCGTTAGAACCTTCGATGAGCATTGAACGACTTGGAGATTCAATGCAGTGGACCTTATCGGTATTGCTTGAGGTTTCCCTTGTAGACGAGTTTCTCGATGTTGTCCTACAAGTGGCAACAATTGTTTGTATCATGTCCGTGGATGTTGTGGAATAAACAAAATTCTGTAGAGTCCCTTGGTGCACTCATCGGACCTTTAGGCCTTGGCCTTCTGTACGGAAGAACTTACAGATTGTCAGGTAGGTGTTCTCGGCGGTGTCATTAAATGGAGTGTAGTTGCAGAAATATGGAAGTTGGAGACGCTACCTCTTGTTGTTTAGACCCGCTCTAACGTTGCAAGTTTGAGTGGGATTATATGAAGCGTTAGGTTGAAGTCGTTGGAGCTCTAGGCTTCGTTTTGAAGTGAGTCGTTGAAGTGAGAAGCTAGATTCCTTTGCGCTAGCTCTTTGCATAAAAAATAGTTGGCTTTCTCATAGAAGATCTCCAGAGTCCTAGGTTATGCTTGATTAACCCATGCTCCGAATTTAGAGTCGGGAAATACACCCTTGATGAGTTGGTCCAAAATAGCTTGAGGGCTCAAGTCTTCGACACCTTCCAAAGCATTGTCGAATTTCTCAAGATAGCTTGTTAGAGATTCGTCGGGCTCTAACGGATATGCGTGCCGAACTGGTCGATCAAACCCCTATATAGTAGGGAAAAGCCGAAATAGTCCTTGGCAGAAGTTGAGTAAACCATAGGAGGGGTACACCCTCAAGAAAGACGAGGAAACCTTGCATTGTACGACATTTGTGGCGTGAGAGGAATTCATAGAGACAGTAGCGGTGTATGAATTCCCAAGGGTCAGAATCCCTCGAGTAAGCTTATATTTGTGGCATATTAAAGTGTGTGGGCTATTCGGCGTTGAGCAAGTCTTCGGTGAATGGGTTACGCCTCGCGCTAGTTTCGCAGTCGTCGGCGATGTGGCCCCGAGATTCTTTCAAGATGCTGTGAAGTAGGTTAGCGAGAACGGGAGTTCGAATATCCGCTAGGTCGCGGTGGTCGTGACTCGACTCAGGAGTGAGTAGTCTTGGGAGTCTTATAGTATGAACGTCGTCTTGGTCTAAAGAATCCTCGACCCCGGTTGTCTAACTTTCCTAAGGTTGGTGACTCGCAACATGGGCCCAATTGGCCACATACAGCATGGGCAGCAAGTTCTTAGCTGAAGCGGGTCGATCTTGCGTGGTAAAAGGTTGAGCGTTAACCCGTTGACCAGAGTTAGGCCTAAGTTGGGAGTGATCGAAGAGAGAGATACAACGAGAAGAGGCAGAACTTGGCAGAAGATATTTTGATGGAGGTTGGTGTTAGGGAATGCGGAATGGATCATTAAGGAAAAACTAACACTAGAGGGGGATGAATAGTGTTTTTAAGGAATTTAAGAAAATCTAAAACTTATACGATCAACTATATGAATCACACATCACATATATAATTATAGACACAGAATCAAACACAAACTTAGAAATAAATAGAAATAAAATGCAGAAAAGGAAAGAACACACTGGATTTTATACTGGGTCGGATTACTCCTAAGTCCAGTCCCACGCAATGCGGGATTGCATAGAGTTTTATTACTATATCAATATCCAAGTACAACACCCTTGATTTCTCGGCCACAAGGTTACCACCGATTCCAAACACCCTTGATCAAGTATATTCCCCTTGATTTCCTTGGCTACAAGGTTACCATTGTCTCCTTCCTTAATTTCATGGCTACAAGGAACACACAATTTCCAAAACTATCCCAAATGATTACAACAGCCCTATAACTCTTCAGTAGCACTTTGATTCATAAAGTAATGAGTAAAGAGTGAGAAGAGAATAAGTTTTATAAAATTAGACCTGTAATCGGCATAGTACAAGTGAAGAAATCATAAAAATATGATATAATAATGGTGTAATGAAAGGAGATGAAGATTGAGAAGAAGAATGGTTAAAAAATTCTAAATCAAACCCTATTTGTAAGATTTGGAAGGTTGCAACGCTTCTGGAATGTTACAAATGGTGAATAGACGCTTCCTTTTAAATTTAAATTTCTGACAGTTATATGTCGACATACCCATGTATGTATGTCGACGTATCCATCATTTTTTTTACTTTTTAATCATTCTTAAAGTATTTAAATCAATATATATATATATTGGAAATTCCTGAAGCAAAACAAGTAGTTTAAACATTATTTTTCAAGTATAAAAACAAAAGAAAATATTATTTAATCATAGGATTAAAAACTTAATATATATGTGATCTAAAAACTATATATAATATAATTATAAACATATATAATATAATCATAAACATATATATAGGAATTTATAAAGAGATATTTGTAAACTATATTAATAGAAGGTTATATGAAGAATCAAATATAAACTTAGTAAATTATATTTAATAAAACTATAGAAATAAGAATACTTATAAATTAGGAAATATATTTGAAATCATAAGTTTGAAATTCTTTAATCAAAATTTAATAATATAAATAAATATTCCAAAGTGTAAAATCATATGAAATCATATACATATTTATAAAGTTACAAGGTTTAAAACTATAAAACTATATATAAACTTATGTAGATATATATATATATTAAAAATTTAAACTAATATGTTTGAAATCATAAGTAAAATAATTTGAAATTAGAATTTGAAATATTTTGAAATTTGAAAAGGAGAATTTAAAAATTAAAATTTGAAAAACAGAGTTTGAACCTAGAGTGCTACTCGGAGTCTTACATATAAACTAGACTCTATTACTATATTTTTATTGAACTCTTGAACTCTTGATAATCTTGATAACTCATGAGTCTTGAATCACTTCTAAACCTTGAATCTATTCTTGAAACTCTAAAACTGTACAGTCTTCAGTATTAAGTCCGATATACAAATCCTATATATATATATTATAGATAGAGATGTTGGTATATATATTTTTTATAATCAATGATAACTGAGACAAGGTTGTTGTCATCAAAATTCCATTCTCCAACAATCTCACCCTTTTTTGATGATGACGACCTTGTTTATAAAATATTCATACCTGATAATCTGATTCTTCAATTACTCCCCCTTTCACCATGAATTCCTTCTAACTCCCCCTTAAACTATACTATACCTATTTTATAATTTCTCCCCCTTTGTCATTATCAAAAAGAAATTCTAAACATACTCACCCTGAATCTATAACCTATATTTATCTATATATTTTATGATTATAATACCTAATTTTATACTAAAGTAATAAATACATAACTCCCCCTAAATTTATGCCTATATTATATCCTTATTATATTATAACCATTCTAATACTAATCCCTAAATCTATACTATAAATGATGATATAATGCTCCCTAAATTGAAAAACTTTATATTTTTCTCTAAATCTATGATTCTAAACTTAAAATATTATAATTCACCCTAAAATTATGATTGTGCTAGTCTAATAAACTAAATAAAAGGATAATAAACTAAGAAAACAACTAAAAATTTATAATCAATTCAAATAAGCAAATCAATCCAAACAAGCAATTCAAACAATCAATCTAAACAATTAAATCAACCAAAGCATTCTTGAACCTTCAACTAATCCTTAGAAACTCTAAAACTCCCCCTGAATCTAATACAAGACTAAATCTATCATCAACTCTAATTTCCTTAAAACTAAAATAAGACTTTTTTTTGGCAAGGCTAACCGGTTTTTAAAGTGGTCCGTAACACTATTTTATTAGAGAAAAGAGGGAGAGTACAAGTGAAGTACATAATACATATCAGCCACAGAGCTGCGATTACATCCTAAACACATTTCATATTGATAGCTTTTTATATTACTTCCCTATAACTACACCATCTATGATAGACAGCTAGCCATTGTCATGGAGGTTCCTCAACATTTCCTTCTTCATACTCCTAGTGATAGGTGTTTTTGGACCTGCCTTTTCATTGGATCTTGAACCCAAATTCTCCGTGACGATGTCTGGAGGTCTCGCCTTGTAAGCATGTGGGGGAGCTAAGTGCGCATAATGGCTCACTGGTTTGTCCTTTGCTATTGGTGATGATTTCTTTTTCTTCGCCGCACTTTCAATTATACCCTGTAGCTTAGCTGACAGAGCGTCGAGCTGGCCCGTATGCATTTGATCGAAAACAATTCTCGAGTTGTAGTCATTGAAATCTTCCAGCATCTTCTGAAACACTGGAGTATTCTCATCCCTGCGAACCTGCTCAGTAAGAATAGTTTTGATTTTCGCAATATCGTCATTGATAGCTCGAATGTGAGTTAGTCTTGCTGCTTCTATTGCACTTGTAGGACTTGCCAGAGCTTTATCAACATTAACTTCTTTTATTCTTTCGCTTGTTCTCCCAAAAGCATTCGTTAGCATTTCATCAACATAGGATATTTTTTCAGCTTGTGTTTCCTGCTCGGATATTCCCTGTGCTTCTTTATCACTGAACGCCAACCTGTTATGCAAACTTCCCTCGTTATCAGTGCACACATTTTCAGTGCACTCATTTACAGATAACTCATTTTCTACAATGCTCACATTGTCTGTTGCTCCGAAACAATTCACGCCAGAATAGTCAGCCTGTCTTCGCAAATCTACGACTAAACTGCCATTCCCAATTGTCACTGTCTTTGGGAGCACAACTAGTTTCTCATGATCTGTCCCCATATTACTCACATTAAGCTTAGCAGTTGCTTTGTCAACATTGGTAAATTTTCCTGCGTTTTCAATCTCACCTTCCTCGATGACATCATAGTTAACAAGCCATGCATCTTCCATATCACTTACAGGTAGATTCATGAAGCGATTCGAAGTTCCTATTCCATCAGCGTAAAGCTTAGGTGGTGACACATCAACCACAACTTGTTTCCCCCTATCGTTACCTTTAACAACTGTTCTGACTGGTTTCCTCCTGTTGACTACTCTGCTCCAATTACTCTCTTTCGTTGTTGTTGTACCCCGAGCACGCTGAGGTACTTTGATAGAATTAACTTCCTTAGTGGTTGCTGCTCTAACCACTTGTTGATTCAAAGCTTTATCACCACTACTTACCCCTTTAATCTGCTCCTCTCTTTCCTTCTGATTATGAGTTTGGCAGCTATCTAAAGTGTGACTAAAAACATTACATAGTGTGCATAACTCTGGTTTCCAGAGATAGAATACCTTAACAAATTGAATAGTGCCATCTAGGTTCTTGACAGGGAAAGAGTCTGGCAGAGGTGAGTTATCAGACACTTCAACCATACATTTAGCGAACTCGAGTCTTTTTAAACTTTCCGTATTAGTGTCCATACACAGAAATTTCCCCACTCTAGTCGCCATCCAGCTGATCCCTCTCTTTGACCAAGCTACAAGCGGAATATTGAACATTTTGATCCAAACTTGTGGCCCCCAGTGATATAAGTAAAATAAGACTTTAATCTGGACTAAGAAATAACTCTAATACGATACCTTTAAAATTATGATATAAGTAAAGCAATTCAATCCAAACAATCAATCAATTTAAGTTTTGTTGTCACAAAACATCGATTTAAATAAATTCAAAAATAAAATAAAACACTTCTTGTAACTTCTTTTTATCCTAAAACCTATAAAGGTCCTATCAACTACAAATGCATAAGTATTTTACTAACAAACCTATCAAACACTAATGAAATTTAACCATGTCAAGTAAGTCAATCAAGTCAAACAAATCAAATAAACCAAACAAGTCAATCAATCTAATTAATTCAATCAAGCCAATCAATTCAATCAAGCCAAACAAGCCAATCAAGTTAATCAAGACAAAGTAAATATGTTATGTATTTGATAATCCTATGTATTTCTAAGACAATAATTCCCCATATAGTATACTTGTTATGTGTGGAGTTAAAAGTTAATATGTAATGTAGTGTGTGTAGTATGTAGTATGAAATGTATGTCATATGCAAAGCAATATAAAATGATATGTTAAATGAAATGCAACTTATGATGTGAATGATTTTAATTTGGATGCACTGTAATTTATAATAATGATGTATTATAATAACGATGTATGTAATGATAATATGCAGAATGATTTGGTGATGATATCCATTTCGGTATAGTATATTCAAAGTACTAACTATTATGCGTATACATATATATTATAAATCAATCAAACAAAGGTAATATGTATATTAATTTCTAGACTTAGGTTAATGATACTTATGAAAGAGATTGAAAGAATAGTAAAGATAAAAGTTTTACGGTATTCATAATAGATAATAAAATATTTAGAATAATTCTATGAGAAATGTGGAGTTATAAAATCTTAGGGGGGTGCTTCTTTAATAATGTAGTAAGTATTGAAGATCTTTTTAAAGATAATATATAATTTTCTCATATGAAGTAAACATATATTCATAATTTTATGTATAAAAACTATTTATTTATTTATTTAAAAAAGAGGACTTAAAATTTAATTTTAAATTTAAACTTTAGAAATATATTAATTTGCTAAAGAACCATTTATATATTAAAGTTTTTGAAAGAAATGTATAGTCATAACAAAATTATGAAATCTTGATATAATTTAAACTATAAAATTATAACTTATTATATGTTTAAGACATAAAATCATAATATTATTTTTATACCAAATATTAGGTTAAATATTCAAGCTTTTATAAATCTTAATAAGAAACCAAAATAAGTATTAAGTTATAATAGTGTTTGTGATAACGTAACCCAAAATTGTTATGAAATCATATGAATAATATATAAGTTAAACTATGCATGTTTAAACAATATTAAAAAATTATATTAATTTTGTATATCATATTAACATGTCTATATAATTTTATTAATTTATATACATTTTAATATATGTATTTTGAAACATCATTTAAGAAAATAAGTAGATAGACAAAGGTAATAACTAGAGTTTAACTGGCATTTTCTTATTGAAAAGATAGAGGGAAGTTTGAAAGTTCAAAATTTGAATTTATTGGTACGTATGTCGACATACATGCAGAAATTCGAAAAGACATGTTGTTTTGATTTTTTGGTTATAGTATATTATCGATTTATATTTTAGGGTATATTATTTGAATTAATATTAATCCAAACAAACATCAAAATTTTGTTTTATTATTTTACTAATTATTTTATTATTTTGAATTTCAAAATTCAAATTTCAAGTCTAAATTTTAAATTTCAAGTTTGAATTTTCAAGTTTAATTTTCAAATTCAAAACAAAGCAAACAAAACATCCATTCAACCAAAAAATTTAAAAATTAATTAAGGCATACCCGGTTTTTGGATCCATTTCTTCGACATTCTCTGAATTCTGAATTGATGTGAAACACATATTTGAATTTTCGGTTTTTGGCTCTTCATTGCTTGATGATGAATTTGAATCATATTTACATTTTCAGAATTTGACAATGAGATCGATGATTTAGTAGTTTAACCAACTTGGCGTCAAAAAATTGAATTTGAATTTGAATTTTGAATGAATGGACACTTCAACTACTATAAGTCCAAAAGTCATATCCCTTCATAAACTCTTCTTTTCTTGATTGATGAATGATCATCTTGGTGTCTTTTGGCCAATAGTCATCAAATATAATTTCATTTCCTGCAAAACAACATACTTTTTCAAAGAGCTAAGTGACTTTTCAAAATAACAAATTGTAATTTGAAATAATAACATCAAGATGATTATGTGATATATCCATTTAAACTTTTCAAGAAATCATATCATGATAACTTGGTTTTTCAATAAAATTGAATGCAGACTCATCTAATACTGATGTAATGCATGAATTTAAACTAGTGTTAAAAAAAATTCCATTTAATAATTTCAAAAATCAGATTATGAACTTTTTGAAAGACCTTGCTCTGATATCAATTGTTAGGAATGCGAAATGGATCGTTAAGTCAAAACTAACACTAGAGGGGGGTGAATAGTGTTTTTAAGGAATTTAAGAAACTCTAAAACTTATATAACCTACTATATGAATCACACACCAAAGATATAATCACAGACACAGAATCAAACACAGAAATAAACAGAAATAAAATGACACGACCCGAACTTCCCCGTGAAGGAAAGCCCGGATTGCTATGAGGACAAGACAAACCAGAACACAAACAGAAGAACATTTCATTGTCTATTACAACAATTCCATCAGAATACACGAATATAACAGAGTATAAATGAATAAATGTTATACAACAAGAAATATCAAAGTTTTAAATTACATTTAAATACATAGAAACAAAAAAACAATACAAAACACAACTGAAAACAGATACACGGATACAGAGCTTTCCGAATATCGCTTCAGCTGTAAACCAGAATCTTGTGAATATAAATCTGCAAAACCAAAACTACTAGCTGCCCATGTGGAAATAGGGGCACCCAGAGTTTAGGTTAAAACAATAAACTCCAGGCCAATCATGTGACTGGTGTGAGAACTAAAGTAGTTATTAATCTTTATTTTAAAGTTAGGTAAATAGAGGGACCACGCTGTATAACACGGGACTAGTTTCCTTCCAAGAATACCAGTGCATAAAACAAACAGCGCAATGCTAAATAAAGAAAAATGAAGCTATTATAAGACCCAGGTCCCATCACACAATGCAACACAAGCCGGAGGATAGGGTTTTACCTTATAATAGCCAAATAATGCTCGATACGGGAAATTTAATCTTTTATTATTACTATAAGTGAAGAAAACAACTTCAAATATAAATGTATCAATCATAGACGGCATGGGTACCATATATCATGTCGTCATACTAGTTCTACAATTAAAACCGCAAAATGTCGTATTGGAAGTTTGATTCCATCTGTGAACCAAGGCAAAGGGAATATCCTTTGGAAATTCGAGACACGCTAGCTCGTGCCTCAGGATCAGAGCTCGAGCGACCCTTGGATCGTCGGGGCCGGCCATCCGTCGATGGTTATAAATGCCATAAACTATATGCTAGCCGGTTCTATCGAACCTCTTGGTGATCTGGGGCCCGTAAGCCTCTGCAACCACCATATATCCGAGGCGCCTCTCTATCCATCAAGTAATCATAAGCAACATCCACACGAGTAAAATGTCAGGGCGTGAAAAACGCTGACACCCCTCCTAGCTAGGAACAAGCATATGTCCATTTCCCGGAGGTCCTCCCCGTTTCTGGTTCACACCGAGGTGTGAGGCTCGCGAATTAACGCTACACAAAGCTATGCTATATTAAAGCCATGCTTTGATCATCAACCACAAGACTCTGCTTTTCAACAGAAGCCTTGATCATTTGCATCTCAGCATGCCACACAGGAAATTCATGCCACGCGACTGATATCTATCGATATATAACCTCTGAGCTCGTACGTCTCAGAGAAGGGCGTTAAGCAAGAATAAATTCTCCGCCACCAAACAGATATATATATAATAGAAATCTATCAACACAGAATAAAATCTAATGTCAGACACACCACCCATTTACAAGTTCGTTCTGGGTCTGAACAAAACCGGAGGCACCTTATTCCTCGCATATCCGTACAATCAACAAGTACGTCTGAACGGCTACCACTGTAGCCCCTTCAAGGTAGCTACTCCAATCATGGGCACCAGTAGCACCCATCCATTCAATGTGAAGATCGTCGGTCTTGCACCGTCTTCAATCTTTTCAACTTTTCGTAGTATCAGTTATTCAGAATGGGTTAAACTCAGTCTTTCCGAATAACTCGCGTATCTTATAATCAAGTGTTATAACAACACATCATACGCCTCATTCCAATCCAGAATATTCTTTTATTCAAATATTATTTTCCTTTGGGAAAGGTTCCCATTAATTTTATCATAGATAAATTCTTTAAATTTATTCTTTAATCTTCCTTTGGATATCAAACCATATTAAGGTTTTCCAAACTAGTCGGGATTAGCGAACTATACCGAAGTAATCATTTATTTTATTTCCCAATCCCAATCTATTCATCCCATGGAGCAAAACTGGTAATACTCCATATCTAACACCATGATGTTATCGTTAAATATTAATTACCATTTCATGTTCAAATCTAATTAAAGATTTAACTATCGCTTGGAGTAAAACTGGTGGTACTCCATTTCCGATCATTTTCCTGAACTGATAATTTTAATTATCACATTCACTTTTCAATCTAATAAAAGATTCATTAAAACTCCATTTAGCTTTAATCTTCCCAAAAATCAATGTTAATGGTTATTCAAAGCTAAGAAATTAATCTTATCTTTAACTGGGTTAAAGAACCAATGTCATTTAAAACACGGTTCACGATAAACCCAAAATCCTATTCCATTAATTATGGAATCTTTACGGAGAAACAAATCAATATATAATCGATATCAATTTCCGTATCCGACTAATAATATAAATGGAAGAACGACAAAGCCTTTTAAATTCCATATATATTAGCAGTCTTCCTCCATAGAAGCTCATTTCGATTATTACCGAATCGAATTCCATTCAATTCCCATTTAATATATTAAATTGGAAATCTTTACTTTGGAAAATTCCATAAATCTTAATTAAAAGACTATAAATTCCAAATCATATTCTTCAATGTTAATTGGGTTGAAGAACAAGTGTTATTTAAAACACCGTTCTCGATAAACCCAAAAATCCCATTCTTTTCTTCCATTCCAATTAAATATTAATTAATTGGTAAACTTCTTTAAATCCAAATAAAAAGATTTAATCTTTTCTCAACTAGGTTTAAGGACAGTGTTAATGAAGACACCGTTCACGACAAACCCAAAATCCAATTCGATATCGAATACAAGGCTCTGAATAGAAAATATATCGGCTTATATTCAATATCAAATTCTGAAATCAACAAGTATCGAATTGGAATAACGATATATATCTTCCAAATTCCTCCACAACGTCCGTATAATCACGGAATCTAATATCGAAATATTCCGATGATAATTTTGATTCAAATCCATTCCAATTCGTATATTGGAAATTCTAGTTATTTTAAAAACCAATTCAAATCCAATTTATTTATTTAAAAATAAATGAGATTATAATTCTAGTTAATAACTAGTTCATTTCGACAAAAATATATTTTTATCTTTTCAAAACTGGAATTTTTCATCCCACTTCTTTCCAAATCATTTATTATGATTTTACATAATTTTTCCATATTTTATTATCGCCCGTACAGTTGGTTTCCAATAACGGCCACTGAACTGCATCCATAGCGACCTATTCTGAAATTGATTTGGACATATCTCCAAATTTAACCATTAGATTTCAAATCTCTTGTATTCATTAGAAAGCTCTTTTCAATACGAACCCAACAGTTCCAGTTTTAGGAGAATCCGACGGTCGGATCTCTCGTAATGTCCGTTCGAAGTCAATGGTCGAAATTCGCGAACTGCCGCAGCGCGGCGCGTTCTATTCAGGCCATTATATTATATATATAATATATATATATATATTATATATTATATATATATATATATTATATATTTCGTCGATTTCCATTTAAAACGAATTTTATAAATCGTTTTAAATTCGTTTCAAAAACGATTTCAACTTCCATTTCAAATTCAAATCAAAATTGAATAGTCCAATATAAATTCGTTTTAAATTCATTTCAAATTGATTTCAATTCAATTCCATTTCAAACCATTTTGAATTCATTTTAAATCGATTTCAATTCAATTCCATTTCAAACCTTTTGAATTCATTTTAAATCCATTTCAATTCTATTTTCAAATTCAAATCAAAATTGAATAGTCCAATATAAATACTCTTTAAATTCATTTCAAATTGATTTCAATTCAATTCCATTTCAAACCGTTTTGAATTTATTTTAAATCGATTTCAATTCAATTCCATTTCAAACCGTTTTGAATTCATTTTAAATCGATTTCAATTCTATTTTCAAATCAAAATTAAATTTTCCATATCATTTCAATATTAAAACGATAATATTTTCAAAATATTCGATTTTGAAATCACTTTTCGATATTCATTATCAAACGAATAAAATCGACAAAATTCCCGTTCATGTTAAAATGGCGTTTAACTACTTAATACGGCTTCACATTTCAATATTCACTGAATATTATCTTAAAACATTCGATAATTTTGAACTGGAATCAGACACAGTCAATTACCATATAATTTTATTTATATGGATTTCAACATTACATGTACACAACAATAATCAAACACAGTCAACCATCATCCAAAGTGCATTCTACACTGCATAAGCATCAAATATTAATATTTATCGCTTACAACAGCCTGTCAATCGATCGATCGACATATAGCTAATTATTTGGATTAGTGTTTGTCCAATTTCATCCCAACACATGTGTGGGGTTTTCAAACAACAAACACAGATTTATTTGTGCAGTTGGGCAATGTGTAAAATTTATCGTCCCAATCAGTATCATTCAAATGTGTGCACATAAACAAATCGTCCGATTTGTTTATAAATAATTATTTAATTCATATACACGTTAAAAATTATATTTTTAACTATAAAATATTTTTAACTATAAAATATTTTTAACTATAAAATATTTTATTCCATTCCACATCACACAATCAACTTTCACAACAAAATCAACCAAACAAACAATTCGTCCATAGTCTGTGGACGACGGGTGTCAGGTGTTGCTAAGCACCGTCTACATCCTAATATATATTTTAACTAGAAAACAAATTAAAAGTGAGAATTTCTCACCTACAAGCTAAACCAAATGCCGGACTCTTCTTATGTAGAAAATCTTCGCCGTATTTTATTCATCGCATATATAATCTGAAAATCATATCTTTATCGAATTAAAAGCTATTCCATAACATGACTATTTTATTAATAGTGTACATAGGCTAGAAATCCTATTTTACCTTTCTAAAAGTATTTTTATTTCGTATACTAGTTAAAAATCATATTTTTAACTTACTAAAAATATTTCCTTTATACGATAAAAAATCAGATTTTTACAATGCTACTTTCTATGTAAAAATTATATTTTTATAAAGCTACATATACATAAGGATTATATTTTTATTCTCGATTCAAACAAAGAAAAATCATATTTTTACTCTCGATTCAAACAAAGAAAAATCATATTTTTACTCTCGATTCAAACAAAAAAAAATCATATTTTTACTCTCGATTCAAACAAAGAAAAATCATATTTTTCTATGCAACAAATATGAACTAAAACCATGTCTTTATATTTCTGAAAATCATAACTTGATTAACATAAAAATCATAACTTTATAAAAAAAATCAGGTCTTTAACAATTTTATCAATATATAAAATCAGTTAAGCAAGAAAACTCACTGTCGATCTCGAAGAAAGGGGGATCGTCGGCCTGTTGAATCGGAGGTGGACGGGGTGCTCAGGGGCTAGGTGGGGTGGCTGCGTCATTGGCAGCGCCACCAACTGTTGGGGGGGGTGCTCGAATGCGTTAGAAGGAGGGGGGAATCGAGGAGGCCGGAAGTTCGACGTCGGAGGATGGCGCTGGGGGGTGGCCCGCCAACGCTGACGTGGACGCATTCCTCGATGGCGAGGGGGGCTGAGCGGGATCGATTTGGATTCCCCCCGTTTTTTTTATTAATTTCCTTTCTGTTTATCGATCTGAAGGAGCGAACGTGGGGGGGGGGTAAGGAGAGAGAAAAGGGGTTTACTATTTAATCCCTAAAAGTTACTTTTCCATTTGAACCCCAAATCGAACCCAGCGACTATCATCCCTAGCTAATTACCCCCATTCCAAACACAATGGGAAATGTTTCGCAAGCCAATTCTATCATTTCGATAAGTTTTCGTTAAAATTAAAATATAAATTAATATTATAGTCAATATTGATTTTAACGTACATTTTAATTTATCAGGGCCACATACATACTCTAAAAATTCCCAAAAAATATTTTCTAGCTTGCTATTAACGATATGGTGCTAACAAAACTAATTTCGTCAAATTTAGAGACCGCTTGAAAAATGGCCATTTTCTGGTCGATCCAAATTGACTGAAACTGTTAAAACACATTTTCCTTTTCCACGCTCACATATTGATTTGAAAAATTATGAATTTTGGAATCTAGCAATAATTTGACATCCCGGATCCAACAAAAGTGGTTTCATCGAAAACGGAGGTCATTTGCAAAATTTCCATTTTTAAGGGCTAAAATTCCATAGCGACTGTTCTGAATTTTCAACTGGGCATAGCTTTTTATTCCCGCTATGAAATTTTGATTTTTTGGATTCGTTGGAAAGATATTCTCAAATAGATTCTAATATTTTTGGTTTCACTAAAATCCGGTTTATTTTGAATCCTGTACATTCATTTGAAATTTGAAATCAAAATTTCAAACTACCGCGCAATTTTCAATTCCTTTTATAATTAAAAATAAATATTTATATTCTAACGTCGATCTATATAAATATATACGTTCTAATTCTATTCAAAATAAATTTCTCGCCATTATTATTTAAAATAATTCATTTTAAATACCCAAAATTCACTAAAATTGCCAAAATAAAAATTTTAAATTGGCTCAGATTTTCCGGGTTATTACATAAAATGTAAAAAGGAAAGAACACACCGGATTTTATACTGGTTCGGATTACTCCTACGTCCAGTCCCATGCAACGCTGGATCGCACAGAGTTTTATTACTATATTAATATCCAAGTACAGTACCCTTGATTTCATGGCCACAAGGTTACCACCGATTCCAAACTCCTTTAATCAAGTATAATCCCCTTGATTTTCTGGGCTACAAGGTTACCACCATTTCCTTCTTTGATTTCATGGGTACAAGGAACATACCATTTCCAAAACTATCCCAAATGATTACAACAGCCCTATAACTCTTCAGTAGTACTTTGATTCAGAACATAATGAGTAGAGAGTGAGAAGAGAAGAAGTTTTATATAATTGGACATGAAATCGGCAGAGTATATTGTAGAAACTATAAAAATATGATATAATAATGGTGTAATGAAAATAGATCAACATGGAGAAGAAGAATGGTTAAATAATTCGAAATCAACCCCTATTTATAAGTTTGAAAGGTTGCAACGCTTCTGGAAAGTTACAAATGGTGAAAAGACACTTCCTTTGAAATTTAATTTTCTGATAGTTATATGTCAACATACCCATCTATATATGTCGACGTATCCATCATTTTTTTATTTTTTAATCATTTAAAGTATTTAAATCAATATATATTCTGGAAATTCCTGAAACAAAACCAGTTGTTTAAACATTATTTTTCAAGTATAAAAACATAAGAAAATATTATTTAAATATATGATTTAAAACTTAATATATATGTGATATAAAAACTATATGTAATATAATTATTAACATATATAATATAATTATAAACATATATATAGGAATTTATAAAGATATTTGTAAACTATATAAACAAAAGGTTATATGAAGAATCAAATATAAGCTTAGTAAAATATATTTAATAAACTATAAAAATAAGAATACTTAAATTAGGAAATATATTTGAAATCATAAGTTTGAAATTCTTTAATCAAAACTTAATAATATAAATAAATAAATATTCCAAAGTGTAAAATCATATGAAATCATATACATATTTACAAAGTTATAAGGTTTAAAACTATATGTAAACTTATATAGACATATATGTGTGTATATATTAAAACTTTAAACTTATATGTTTGAAATCATATGTAAACTAATTTTAAATTAGAATTTGAAATGTGAAAATTAGAAATTTGAGAATTTGAAAATCAAAATTTGAACCTGGAGTGTTATTCAAAGTCTTACATGTAAACTAGATTCTGTTACTATATTTTTCTTGAACTCTTGATCATCTTAATAACTCATGAGTCTTGAATCTGTTCTAAATCCTGAATCTGTTCTTGAAACTCTAAAATTGTACAGTCTTCAGTATTTAAGTCCTGTATACAAATCCTACATATATATGTCTATATATTTTAGATAGAGATGTTAGTATATATATTTTATAATCAATCATAATTGAGACAATGTTGTTGTCATCAAAACTCCATTCTCCAACAATTGGATGCCCAGGTCTACTTGAAGACAGAGAATGTCGCGTCGAGCATACTATTGAAGCTGCTGTGTTAATCTGATATTCTGGTGGATTTGGTCGACTAGGCTTTATTGAATTTTGCTAACTTTCTTGAAGCTTCATCGAGGCGAGCTTGATCAACTAACGTATCGAGGTTAGGTGCATTATGTAATGACCCGTATTTTACATATCGACCGATCATAAAATAATTATATTTTATTCCCTAGTGGTCGGATCATTCTCAGATTTTAATATGTTGTTCATAGAGATGTGACCCATGTCCATGATTTTTACCAAATTCAATTATGACCATTTTCCCCTTGAGTTCACTTTTTGGGCTATAACTTTTGATAGGGATCGAATTAGGTGCTGAAATCAGTTTCATTAGATTGGAATAGTGGTTTATGATTCCAATAGAGTGGTCATATGAAGGACTTGGTTCGGCAGTTTGGGAGGAATTTCTATTTTTAGTTTCACCTTGTGTTAGGCAGACTGATTAGTAACTAATGGGCTAATCAGCTAAGCCCATTATGCTAATGAGCTGCATATATAAATAGAGAGATGTGGGGAGAGAACTAGGGTTACACTCTTCATTCTATACTTTAGGTTGGGCGTTTGCGATTCTCCGGTTCAACCTAAATACCTATTTCTCCATTCTTTTCATTCATATTCATAGTAGATTGCATATGGAAGATAAATCATCATCAAGGAGGGTTAGATCGCATCAGATTGCATCATATTTAGGGGATTTCATTGTTGTCCAGATCTGAATTTATCAAGTTTGCATCAAACCTAGAAATTGGTGAGTGATAGATATCTCTTGCACAGAAGCGGAGGGTTGTATGGGTTAGATCTATGTTAATTTCATTCTTATAAGTTATAATCACCTTAGATCTAATCATGTATGTTTAATCCTAATTTAGAAACCATAGGAAATCTAATTTTATCCAATTTACCAGATAACTGTTAGATTAATCATGATTATACATATGTTTAGATCCAAATCATGCTGGATCTCATTTTTATGCTATGTTTTTGCAATTGTTCATGTTTGCATACATAGTGTTGTTTGAATTGATGGTGTTTTGATTGAGTTGTTTGAGTTGTTGGTTAGAACTGGTTGTCATAGATCTTAGGTTCGAATAATCGAGCAAATCGGAGACTCAAATGATCAGATTCAGACAAAACTTGGCGGAGGCACTCTAGAAGATGTAAAATTAAGACATGAAAATTTTTATGCAAAGACAAGCAAAGGGCATGGGTCGACACTGACCCATGATGGACCATCATGGACCCATGGTAGAGGGTCGGATGGCGTTGGATTTTGGTGCATGGCTTTGCATTGGTGAGTCGAGGCTACTAATGAATTTTCAGACAATTCAGAGTTTATTTGTGACAAGTCGAAAATTGATTGCTCGAGATGGGAATGGATCGATGAAACTTCAACATGAGCGTTGAAATGATTAGAGATTGGTCCGGAAGGATATGCTCGAGGCCAGAATGGATATGGGCCAATAAATTAGCCAAAATCGGCAAAGTGGATGGGTCGGCATCAACCCATAGGGGGATACCGGGAGGACTTGGTTTTTTTGGAGCTAATGATGGTGGCTTCCAAAGGTTGCTAGTGAAGTTTTTTTTGAAATGGACTTCATATGGATGGTGTGAAACTCATAGATTAATGATGCTTCGATTGTGAACTCGTATTGGAGTGGTCGGAGCCATATTGATGTTGATTCGATATACTATCCAGTATGATGACAAATTGATAGGATGAGAGTCAATCATGGATGATAATGGAATGATTTGAGAAACAAATTGAGTCGCCGAGATGGAAGGCATGAAATATTTGATGTGCCAAGGAATCATCGGTAATCGAAGTGTTCCAGCAGACTCAAAGCAGGGGTATTGTGCAGACGCCTATTAGGATCAGATTCGATAGATCATATATCTTGGGCAGTCATGATGGGTCCAGTTGTCGAGAATGGGAAAAGATAAACATACGAGTCACGATGGCGTATGGTAGTTTGGTTAGAACCGTAGTTCTCCATTAGCCCATTTTGATCGTTGAAAACAAGTTCGATTATCGATGAATTCAAGGATGTAGGCAGTGATAGCTAGGATATTGGATGCTATGGTTTATTTTGTATGGTTTCTCCTCTGTTTTCTCTGGATAGCTATTACCGTAGGATGTTGAAGAGAAGCGGCATAAGGGTTGCCCTTTCTTATTCTGTAATGACATGTGATGGATGGTTTTCACATGTGAACTTGTTGGTTGCTGGGAAGATGGGATGGTTGATCCGCCTATACTCATATTATCTTGTATACATGTTGTTAACTATTTTATTATTGATTCGGACTATTGTCTGACTCAAAGTTTTATGTTTCCAACTTATTACACTGGGACGTTCATCAATGTTGTTGATGAGAAGACTGAGTAGCAAGTAGTAGGTTTGGTGTCATTGATTTTATGCGGTGACGAGCATGAGGCTGGCGTGTTATTACTACCTACTATTTAGTTATTTCTTTTCTATTTCCGCTGTATGTTGATGTTATCGAGACTCCGAGGGATGTAGTGAGGCATATTGTATTCAGAGATTCATATAACGAGATGTTTTGTACTCAAGATTCTATGGTTTTATGGAAATTTGATTCTCTGTTCAGTTGTGCTTCATTACTATATCATGTTGTATATTTTATTATATATTATCTTTGTGCTATGAGTTATACGGCAGGTTCATTTCGAGTTATTATTCCTTGATGATCGTCCTATATTGACTTGGCACGTTATACAATGCACCTATTCCCTAGTTCGGTGCAGGAGGTACGGCGTGGTAGTCACATTTGGTATCATAGCTTTGGTTAATCGATTTTACCCAAAGTCCGCGAACGTAAACACGTATGAGAGACGTACATGTAATTTTATTTGGATGATTTCTATATTATATATGAATATAGTATAGTATAATAGGTTTGTCATCACTTGAACATCAATGCGGCTTTCTCTAATGTGAATTGACTCTCATTTCATAGTAAGGATGAGTCGACGAACTTCTAGACATGCTGCTAGGAATGAGCCTACGACTGAAGGGGTAGGCGACGATAGCTAGTTGGGAGCTGCAGCTGCTATGCCTAATTATCCTACTATGTTTGAGGTCATGATGGCAATAATCAGGAGGAGGATTCCCACTCCAAAAGCGGCAGTAGATGGTGGTGTTCCTGTGTAGGCACCTAGGGCAGTGGATTTGGCTAAACTGTGCAAGGATTATACTTCTCTGGGTGGCAAGCCGTTTGTTGGGACAGAACTGATGGTTGAAGATCAGAATTGATTGGATACCTGTGTTCGAATCTTTAGAGACTTTGGAATTGATGATGCGACTAAGAAGAAACTTGCATCGAGGCAGCTACAAGGACGAGCGATGGATTGGTGGAACTTTATTACCATGAAGACACCAGAGGATCAAATCACTTAGGATCAGTTTAGAACTAAGTTTGAGGAGAAGTTCATTTCTATGGCCTAGAAATCGATGTTGTTTAAGAAGTTTGTTGAGCTTACGCAAGGAGGTCGACCAGTGTTTGAGTATGTGGACGATTTTAAAGCTTTAACTAAGAATGCTCATTCGTATATTGAGACTACTTATCAGAAGAATGAGAAATTTATTTTGGGATTAGACGAAAATACTGGAAAGCAAGTAATCGACCATATTGATGAATCTTTTGAGAAGTTAGCTAAAAAAGCTTTAAGGAAGGAGAGTCTGTTTCCGCAAAAGGTTGAGACTGTTGTTGAGAATAAAAAGGAGGATTGAAACCATAACAAGGTGGTGATAATAAGAAAAGGTGGAATGGTAAACGTAAACAACAACAAGGGAGAAATGGCCAAAAGAAGCCGAAGGGTGAGATTACTTGTTATAAATGTCAGCAGAAGGCCATCTTTCCAAAGATTGTAAGAACGCGAAGGTGGAAAAGAAATGTTTTAACTGTGATAAACATGGGCATATGAAGAAGAATTGTCTAGAAACACCGAAGGATATACAGGTAGTGAGAGCGTATGCTTTGGATGTTGTGTCGTCTTCCTCGAGGGGTCCGATTGTTGAGAAGAAGGGGAAGAATGTTGTTGTGCAAGGTACGCTTTCTATCAAAGATGTTTCGGTTTGCGTTTTGTTTAACACTGGAGTATCGCATTCTTTTATTTGTAATTAGCTTGTTTGCAAGTTAGGTTTAGAACCTAAAATCATTGATAGACCATTTGTCGTGACTAATCCAGTAGGGGGTTCGTCTTGTCTTTGTATGCTTTGTCGTGGTCTAGTTTTATCGATTCATGGTTTCTCATTTGTGTATGATTGTTTTGTCTTTAATTTAGCTGGGTTTGGGATTATTATGGTTATGGGTTGGCTCAAGAAGTATGCAGCTATTGTTGATTGTGAGAGGCTCGAGGTGACACTCTGGAATGTGAAAGGGCGAACGATTATGATACGTTGTCTACCAGAGGATGGAGTTCTGGTTAGCTTTTTATATTCGCTTGTAATTCCATGGGATGGATTGTCATCTATTCCAATCGTATGAGAGTTTTCTTACATGTTTGATGAAGTCAGATGGTTTCCACCGCAGCGATAAATCGAGTTTCAGATTGGTTTAATGGACGGAGCCAGACCTACAATATTGCCTCTTAGGAGGATGGTGCCTAAGGAATATCGAGAGTTATAAGTGCAAGTAAACGACCTTCTGAGTAAAGGATACATTCAGAGAAACGTATTTGAATGGGGTGCACCATTTACATTTGCAACCAAGGCCGACAGATTATTACGATTATGTGTGGATTATCGTGAGCTGGATAAGATGACCAAGAAGAACACGTATCCATTGTCGAGAATAGATGACTTGTTTGGTCAGTTTCACGAACCAAGGTGTTTTCCCAAATAGATTTTACGATGGAGTTTCACTAACTAAGAGTGGCTAGGGACAGTGTGCTGAAGACTGCTTTTAGGACACTATTCGAATTTTATGAGTGGCTAGTAGCCATATTTATATATTAGCGCGCAAACATATTTTGTGGATCTTATGAATCGTGTGTTCAGAGATCAGTTGAACAAGTTTGTACTTGTGTACGTAGATGATGTATTGGTTTACTCCAAAACTGAGGAGGAACACAAGACGCACTTGAGAATTGTTTTGGAAGTCTTGCGAAAACATCAGCTAAGGGATAAGTTTTCGAAGTGTCGCTTCTGGAAGGATGAAGTGAGATTTTTAGGTCACGTCATTTCGGGTCAAGGAATAGTAGTGGATCCCGCTAAGGTAGAAGCAATACAAGATTGGGATAGACAAAAATGCGACGGACGTGTGGAGTTTCCCTTGTTTAGCTGGATATTATCGACGATTTATCAAGAATTTCTCTAAGATAGTTGCATAATTAATCGGATTAACGAAAAAGAATCATGTCTTCGCATCTGATGCGAAGTGTGAGCAAGCCATCAGAATTCTGAAAGAGAGATTGACGAGTGCTCCTGTTTTGACTATTCCAAGTGGAAACGAGGAGTATACACCGATGCATATGGCACCGGACTTGGAGCGGTGTTAATGCAAAAGGATACAATTGTGGCCTATGCAAATCGACAACTGAAGTCGCACAAAAGGAATTACCTGACTCACAATTTGGAGTTAGCGATGATTGTATTTGCTCTATAGATTTGGAGGCATTATTTGCTGGGGGTTATATTTGAGTTTTCCATGGATCATAAGTCGTTAAAGTGTCGTTTCTCCCGGAAGGATTTGAATCTTCTGCAGCAGCGATGGTTATAGTTTTTGGCATCATATGATTTTGGGATAGCCTATACTTTCAGAAAAGGTAACGCAGTGACCAATGCATTAAGTATAAGACATGCTAGTTTGGGATCCATGTTTTCGGAATGGAATCATCTCAAGTATTTGGCTGGATTTGATTTTAGACCTCACTGTGAGTTATAACCTGAGATGTTAGCAAGCTTGTCGATTAAGCCGACTCTCATTGAAATGATTTGGGAAAGCCAAAAACAAGACGATAAGCTTATGGAAATTGCTCGAAGGTTGGAGATGAGAGTGGAACCCGAGGGATTTAAGGACTATGAAGTCAACTGAGATGGTTAGATTTGCAAGAATGTATGATTAGTTGTTCCTGATTTGAACCGGTTAAGAGATGAAGTTTTAAGGGAGTGGCATCACTCTAGATTGATGATTCATCCTGGTGGTAATAAGATGTATCGAGATATGAAGCGAATTTACTATTGGGAAGGTATGAAACGGGGTGTCGGGAAATTTATCTTGAAGTATATGAACTGTTAGTTGGTTAAAGCAGAGCAGAAGAAGTCGAGTGGGTTGTTACAGCCATTGGAAGTTCCTACGTGGGAATAGGAGCAAGTGCCGATGGATTTCATCGAAGGGTTAACTAAGATAAGGGCGGGAAATGATAAAATTTGGGTTGTTGTGGATCGTTTGACCAAGGGCGCAAGGTTTATTACTATCATATCAACTAGGACGACATCGAAGTTGGCCGAGTTATATCTTAAGTGGATAGTTCGATTCCATGAAATTCCAAAGAGTATTGTGAGCGATTGAGATCCGTTGTTCGCCAATGGATTCTGGAATAGTTTGCAAGAGACGTTGAGAACCGAGCTATGTATAAGTATGGCTTGTCATCCTTAAAAAGATGGTCAGACTGAAAGGGTTAATCGAGTATTGGAAGATCATCTTAGAGCTTGTGTATTTGATTTTGGAGGATCATGGGAAGACCATCTGCATTTAGTCGAGTATTCTTACAACAACGGCCATCGGTTGAGTATTGGAATGGCACTGTATGAAGCATTTTACGGTAGACCGTGTAATTCTCCATCTTGTTGGTTAGAAACTGGCGAGAAGTTGGTACTTGGGCCTGAGATGATAAGAGAAACGACAGATAATATTGAAGTCATTCGGCATCGAACGAAAGCACCCCAAAATCGTCAGAAGAGTTATGCCGATAAGTGGCGTAAGTATTCGGAATTCTGAGTCGGAGATCTGGTTTTCGTTAAGATTTCGCCTCAATGGAATATGGTTTGATTTGGAAAGAAAGGAAAGTTAGTGCCATGATTTGTTGGGCCGTTTTCGATTGTCGAGCTTACGGGAAAGCTTGCTTATAGATTGGACCTACCTGAGAAAATGACGGGTGTGCATAACGTGTTTCATGTATCATTTCTATGGAAATTCGTTCATGACTCGAATGTTACGGTATCCTTGATCGGTTTGAAGATTTTGATGTCGAGCCCAAAATTTCTAGACCTCGTAAGCCACTTTACGTCGTAGGGAATGATATGAAACGACTTAGGAGGAAGGTTATTAAGCTAGTCAAGGTACAATGGAGCGAGAAGGACGATGATTGCACGTGGGAAATGAAAGAGAATATAAGATCGACCCATACATAACTCTTTGTGTGGTATGTCTCATATATCGTATCTTACTTGTACCATTGTGTCTTGCACTACTAGAAGTTCCGCATGCGAGGATAAGATCTTGGATGCATGGATTGTTGGATACTAGATTGCATGATAGATTGGCTGCTTGAGGATGGTAGGCATGCGAAATACCTTGTTTGCTCGTGTTTGCTTGGGATTTCGGGGGCGAAATTTAAAGGGGGATAATGTAAAGACCTGTATTTTACGTATCGACCGATTGTTAAATAATTTTATTTTGTTCCCTAGTGGTCGGATCAGTCTCAAATTTTAATATGTTGTTCATGGGATGTGAGGCATGTCCATAATTTTTACTGAATTCAATTATGACCATTTTGCCCTTGAGTGTACTATTTGGGCTATAACTTTTGATAGGGATCGAACCAGGTGCTGAAATCGATTTCATTGGATAGGAATAGTGGTTTACAATTCTGCAAACTGGTCACATGAAGGATTTGGTTCAGCGGTTTGGGAGGAATCGCTGTTTTAAGTTTCAGCTTGTGTTAGGTAGACTGATTAGTATCTAATGGGTTGATCAGCTAAGCCCATTAGACTAATGAGTTGCAGATATAAATAGAGAGAATTGGGGAGAGAACTAGGGTTACTCTCTTCATTCTAAACTTTAGGTTGGGCGCCTGTGATTCTCCAGTTTAACTAAATCCCTATTTCTCTATGATCTTTTCATTCATATTCATAGTGTACTGCATCTAGAAGATAGATCATCATCAAGGAGAGTTAGATCACATCATATTGCATCTTATTTAAGGGATTTCATTCTTGTCCAGATCTGAATTCATCAAGTTTGCATCAGACCTAGAAATTGGTGAGTGATAGATATCTCTCACACAGAAGCAGAGGGTTGTATATGCTATATTTATGTTAATTTCATTCTTATAAGCTATAATCACCTTAGATCCGATCATGTATGTTTAATCCTGATTTAGAAACCCTAGGAAACCAAATTTGATCATATTCACCAGATGATTATTAAATTAATCATGCTTGTACATATGTTTAGATCCAAAATATGCTAGATCTCATTTTTATATATGATATGTTTATGCAATTGATCGTGTTTGTATACTCAGTGCTATTTGAATTGATGGTGTTTTAATTGAATTGATTGCATTATTTGAATTGTTTGTTGGACTTGCTTGCCATATATCTTAGGGTCGAGGAATAGAAAATCGGGGTTCGGATGATTGGATTTAGATGAAACTTGGCGTAGGTGCTCTGGAAGATGTGGAATTAGGGCACAAAAACTTTCATGCCAAAGTAAGTGTAATGACCCGGATTTTTAGAGTCATCATATTTAATTTATTTAAATATTGAATCAGAAATTGATTAATTTGAATTCAGAAATACAATTATTTAATATAACTAAATTCAAATATGGAATTAAATTGATTTCCAAGTTTATGGAAATCTCTTTAATGAATGTGAACAATAATATTTATTCATTTTTGAAAAATCAAAGCGTTTGAAATCAAATAAAATTAATTCAATTTTAATAACGCATAAAATAATATGTTTGCAAAGAGTATGGGAATTCGACGAGACCAGCTTTATCGAGTTCGAAAGGCTGTAGTGTAGTAGGATGTCGAATTTCATGAAGATCAGGTTTGTTATGAAGTCGTTGTGAACTTAGATCGTAGATGAGGATATAATTGAATATTTTATATAAAATATCTAGATATTTTGCCTCATGAAAATATCTAAACCTTTGCCTTATAAATACCCCTCCTAAGTCCTTAAAACCTAATTCTGATTTCACAATTTTATTCCGCCGCTCTTCCCTTGTCTTGAAAACAAATCTCGCCCACCTAAAAAAAATCGAAATAAAATCAAACAAAAACATATAAAATCCAAGATCGGTGTTTATGGCTTGGGGAAGAGGAGCTCTTCGAACCAGTATACATATTACTGGGTGCGGCCCCAATCTTCTGGAAGTCGAGCTGTCGCAGAAAAACTAGGGTTTGACTGCATCAATGATTCGTGACGAGCTTGGCAGATTCATGTTGGTTATGAGTTCGTAGGGAGTTCGATGGGGACATTTATGGTGCGCTTGTCATGTCTGAAGGCCGAGGATGGATTTCGTCCAGGCGACACGAGCTGCAGTAGGAGTTTGCGCGGAATAGTGTGGAGTTGTTGGGATGCGTCGTTGCTGGCATGTGGAGGAGGTGTTCGGTGTAGTGTTTGAGGTCGAAGTCCAGTGGGATTGTTGATGCTCGTTTGCAGGAATCGGGAGGAGGAGCCTAGGGTTCGAAATTCATGGAATGGTGCTGAGTGTATGTATAAAATATGGAGGGGCGTGAGGGTTATATCTGAAAGAAGATGGAGTATGTCTGGAGCAGGTGTTTGTTTGATGGCAGGAACGTTTAAAGGGAGTCTTAGAACATGGGTCAGGACATATGAAAGGAACATGCGGGATTGTTTGTGAAAGTGAGGATGTCACGGCATGTTATTCTGGGAAGAAAGGGGAATAAGAAGACAGGCGTGAGTTTATGTGAGGTATATAATTTTGTACAGGAGGTGATAAACGCTTTAAAAGAATTTGATGTTGGTTGATCTTTTTGTGAACTGATGGAGGCCGGTTATACTCAAATGGGAAGGGGAGTTTGTAGTGATGTTAGACTTTTGTTTTGTGAAATGTGTGCGAAGCTGAAGTGGAGGATTTGAAGTCATTGTTAGTTGTAATGGTGAGTCGAGTGTTGAGTGGGGGAAACGGGTGTTAATGGGATTGTATTGTTGTGTATGGTGAAAAGGAGCTCACGGGTTTGTTTAAATTTCTGGAGTGTACATTGAGGAGGAGGACTTTGCGGTTTGAAGCGGGTCGGGGCTTTGAGGATGTGCGGATGGATTTTTCAAATGGGTCAGCGCAAATGGAATTGGGACGGAAAATAAAGTTAAGCCCAGGAACAAAACCGTTTAAGTTTATTTTAATTATAATGAGTATAAAACTTTAAAAGTGTATAACTTTTGTATACTATGTCAGAATCTCGAACCGACGGGTCCGTTACGATCGTATGGGCGAGAGCTTCGCAATGAAGCTTACTGGAAGTGGATCGGTGCTCGTTTGAATTTATGGAGAAATAAATTGTTTGATTCAAATCAAATAAACAGTTTATCGTTCTTTAACGATGAACTGCCAAAGTGAGTAAAACTCACCAACTCTGAACAGTTATATTTTTATTACGAACTTTTAGAACTGTTATATATTGATTGACTGTTGTGTGTAGATTGGTTGATTGAACTGCTAGTCAGTTAGTTGAAAGTATATATATATATATACCATTAAATATTGATGTTGCTTATCAGAACATTTCATACTGAAATGAAGTTGATGTTAATTTTATGGTTTAACAATCTGTGATGCAGGGGAACAGGTTGGAGGAATCCGACGGGATTCCTCAACATTTAATTTACCGTTTTCATATATTGTGATATAAGTTGTGCTATAAAATCTGTTGTTGATTTCATATGTTTGAATGATATTGATCATTTGTGATACGACACGTTAAAACCCATAAGTGATACTGGAATATAGAAAAAGAAATTTTCAAAGAGTTATTGAAAATGAATTATTTATAAATCGAAGGATTTTATAAAGGAAATATATGTTAGAAAACAAATCGAATTGAAAGGAAATATTTGTTAGAAAACAAATAGGATTAAAAAGGAATATTTATTTAGAAAATAAATAGAATTAAAAAGGAAATTATTTATAACGGAATAGGACGTATAAAAAGGAAAACGTTATAAAAAAGGAAATCATTTATAAAGTGAAGAACCGTTACTAAAAGTAAATCTTTATAAATGGATAAACATTATTAAAAGGAGTTAATCGAATATAGGTTATTCGAATTTGAGTTAACCATTTAGAGTTAATCAGTTAGAGTTAACCAGTTAGAGTTAACTAGTTAGAGTTAATCGAATAGAGTTAATCGAATATAATTATTCGGAAGGAGTCAATTAAACATGGTTATTCGAAAGGAGATAATCGAATATAATTATTCGAAAGGAGAAAATCGAATATAATTATTCGAAAGGAGAATCAAACACAGAGATTAAGAAATGGAGTTAAACAAAAGTTAGAAACTGACTAGAGATTAGTAAGTTGAATAGTTTTCTGAGTATCGATCTGATGTTGGTTTCGGCCTTCAGGATTTATACTAGGGGATTGTTCACTTACTAGTTTACAGTTAGGGACTGATGATTTTGAAAAGTTAGTGATACGTGGATAAGCTATGGAAATGTTTTCCAGTATTAATAACATTTATTTTCTAATTATAGAAAATAAGGAAATATGAATATATGTATATATATATATATATATATTTATATGTTGGATGATTTGATCGATGAAGCCATTTGGAATTAAGATTGTTGTGTGAACACCGACATGTTTTCATTTGATAGTTAAATCACAGACTATCAAAGTTTTGACCATTTTAACGTTGTTAATATGGAGAGACCGGTTGGATTCTTATCCAAAGAACCACTCTGTATTGGCATAAGCGTTGCGAATATGCCAAAGAAAATTGAAGACGGAGTAAAGTACAAGGGCTGTTGTATAAATCTTAGATAACAATGGACTAAGATGGATGTACTGAATAGTGCCTTCGGTTTCGTTCAGTCCCAGAACGAACGTATATGGACGAGTGTCTGACAGAGTATTTCCAATGATCGAATGGGTTGGTCTGTATAAGTATATATGGTTGCAACGGATTTATTCCCTTAGCATAACATCCATAATATTTGTGTAAACCAATTAATGATTAACGGATTTGATAATGTGGCATTCAAAGTGATCGTGTTATCAATGAATGGAAAGTAATCGTAACCTCTGGCCTCAATAACCAGGAAATGACAAAAATCGGGCCGACAGCATGGCTAAGTCGATCACTCCGAAGTAGGGTGTATAATCACCTATTTAGAGAATATTCATTTGCTTCTTTAATCGATCAATGTTGTCCCATATATATATATACGAGAAACGGTTGCTGATCCCAACCGTTGGTGATATACATTCGATACACTCAAGCGAAATGAGTGGTCGGTCATGTGTGGCTGAGTTGCAAGATGTTCTAGTTGAACTCCAGTGTATCGTTCCTAGAGTACACTGATCGGAAGGTGGTTCCATACCTTGTCATAGTTGGAAATCCATTACCCAATACGTGCTTGCGGTTTTGATTGTATACTATATATGTAGAACGTGAGATGAAAGCTTTTCTGCTAGATGATTATTATATTGTGGTTGATAGACATTATTATAATATCAAAGGGTTTTGATATAAAGATATTTTGGATTCCCATAAGGGAAAAACCCGTTCCGTTATACGGCGTGGTCTTATGAGATATCGTTTACTTGTTCGAACTATTTTAAACTGTTTTTACTCATACCAGTCCCATGACTGACCCGGAGTTTATTTTGTTTTGTTTTCCCTAAACTCTTGGGTGCCTAATTTTGTACGGGCAGTCAAATAGTCAGGATTTTTCAGATACACTTGGAGATCTTGGAGCAGGAGGCTTCAAGATTCTATAGCTATTATTATTTCCGCTGTGTTATAAGTGTTGTACTCTGATAAGTGCTATTGTATACATATACTATTTGTATTTCAAAAGTTATGTTATATTTCATTCGTTCCGCTGTGAGATTCGTGTTTACTCTGATGGTGATGTTCTTCTTCTTCTTCTATTCTATAAGTTCAATCTTATCTATTCTCACCCTCTAACTTCTTTCTATTAATTTCCTGGTTTTCAGTACAATTTGTGGTTGGACTTGTGTTATTTAGTCAGCTCAAATTGGACCGGATTTTCGGGTCATTACAGTAAGCTAAGGGCGTGGGTGGCACCGACCCAAGATATGTTGGCACCGACCCATGATAGAGGGTCGGATGGCATTAGATTTTGGTGCATGGCTTTATGTCGATGATTTGAGGCTACCAGTTAATTTTCAGACCATTCAGAGTTGATTTGTGATAAGTCAAAGGATGAATGCTCAAAATGTGAATGGACCGATAGAAGCTTCAACAGAAACATCGAAACGATTGGAGATTGCGCCGGAAGGATATGCTTGACGCAAGAATGGATATGGGCTAACCACTTAGCCAAAATTGGCTAAGTGGATGGGTTGACACCGACCTATAGGGGGAGGTCGGGTGGACTTGGTTTTTGGGTAGCGTAATGACGGTGCTTCTAGAAGCTTCTAGTGAAGTTTGGTTGGATATGGACTTCATATAGATGGTGTGCAACTCAAAGACTGGTGGTGCTTTGATTGTGAACTCGCATTGAAGTGGTCGGAGCCAGATTGATGTGACACTGGCCCTGTTTCAATACACGATCCAATACATGACGGATTGACTGGAAGGGAGTCAATCATGGATGATAATGGAGTGATTCGAGAAATGAATTGAGTCGCTGAGATGAAAGGTTTGACATATTTGATATGGCAAGGGATCATCGGTAATCGATATGTTCTAGCAAACTTAAAGCAGGGGTATTGTGGGGATGCCCATTAGGATCGGATTCGATAGATCATATCCCCTGGGCAGTCATTATGGGACTAGTTGTCGAGAATGGGAAAAAGACAAACATATGAGTCATGATAGCGTATGGTAGTTTGGCTAGAACCGAGTTTCTCCATTGGCCCTTTTGATCGTTGAAAGCGAATTCGATTATCACTGGATTCAAGGCTATAAGCGGTAATAGCTAGGATATTGGATGTTGTGGATGCTATGGTTGATTTTGTATGATTTCTTCTCTAGATATTCTATCACCATAGGATGTCGAAGAGAAGAAGGATTAGGATTGTCCTTTCCTATTATGTAATGACATGTTATGGATGGTTTTCACGTGTTAACTTGTTGGTTGTTGGGCAGATCGAATGGTTGATCCGCTTATACCCATATTATCCTTTGTAATTGTTGTTAGTTATTTTATCGTTCACTAAGACTGTTGTCTGAATCAAGGTTTTATTCACCTCTTATTACCTTAGGTTTTTCATCAATGTTGTTGATGAGCAGACCAAGTAGAAGATAGCAGGTCTGGTGCCGTTGATATTGTGCGGTGACGAGCACGTGGCTAGCATATTATTATTGCCTACTATTTTCTATTTCTTTTCTATTTCCGCTGTATGTTGATATTATCGAGACTCTGAGGGATGTAGTGAGGCATTGTATTCAAAGATTCATGTATCGAGATGTATTGTACTCAAGATTCTATGGTTTTATGGAAATATGATTCTTTGTTTAACTGTGCTTCATTACTATATCCTATTGTATATTTTACTATTATATATTATCCACACGCTATGAGTTACACGACAAGTTCATTTTGAGTTATTCTTCATTGATGATCATCCTATATTGACTTGGCATGTTATAAAGTGCACTTATTCCTTAGTTGTGTAGGAGGTACGGGGTGGTCATCACACATTAAAAGCGTTTGGGTTCCACCTAGATTATGATTGTTGAGAAGCGGCGGTGTCGTCTACTGCGGAGGGTCCGACAAATGGATTCTTTGATCGCTTAACCATCATATGCGGACTTGAGTAGTAAGTTGAGAAGAAAATTGAGTAGTGCGTCGAAGTCGAGATGGAAATGTGCGGAAAGAAGTGAGTTTAAGTTTCTCAGTGAAAGCACCAAAGTGTTGATGGGAAAAAATGCCGTCACACCCAAAGATTCTCTTAACTCGAGAATTAACCTTTCGCGTACGAAAAATTAAAGTACGAAAAGCAGTAAATTACACTGAGGTTTATAGTGGTTTGGTCCGTGAGGAACCTACGTCCAATTCGAAGGAGTTTGTTGATCTTTTACTCATAAAATGGAGTTACAAGCATTGAACTTCATCATGACATTTGTTTACAAGTTTTTCTATGCAAGTGGGAGTCATATTTGTCATATGCCAAGTATTCGAAAAAAGTTATGTAATCTTCTTCTTCCCCAAGAGCTATGCTATATTAATGGAGTTCTAAGAGCTTGTAGAGCTGTCAAATCCAGCAAAATCCAACCCTTGTGAAGAATGAGTGATGGTATTTATAGGTAGCGGGTTAGGTGGGAGTAGGTAAGATTTGGGTCCACACAGAAGAATTTCGCATCCCCGAAAAGCCAAAACCTCGAATTTTGCATCCCCCCGTAGTGCTCAGGAAAACTTTGTATCCCCTTAGGATACTGCAATTCCGTATCCCTAGGGGATACGAGTTTTTGGTATACCTTAAGGGATACGAATTCGTACCCCTCAGGGATCGTTGAGGGGGAGTAAAAAGTGGGTATGAGAAGTGGTGGGATGTGCTATGGAGGGGACATAAATCAACTAGGTGGATGATGTAGAGAGTTGAAATCAGAGGAATTCGAAATCCCAGGTGCAAAACCAGGGATTCAAAATCTTTGGATGGAGCATGTTTTGTATGGATTCAAAATTGAAGTGTTTTGAGGGGTTTTGAGGCCTACGCTCGCTTGACTTCTCTCGGGGTTGATTCCTTAGCGCTTCCGCGATGCTTTGGGCTTTGGTGTCACGCAATGTGTTGATTCGAACAGGCCTGGTATGATTTTGGGAGCTGGATCAAAAGGCCGGTTAATAGGTAGGAGTGCTAAAGGGGTGTTGTAAAACAGGGGTGCCCCAGAACGCTTCTCTCTCTATATATATGAGATAGGATCAAAGCACCCCAAACAGTACAATACCCTTTTAGCCCCCTAATTTCCACCATACAATCGTCTTTCTCTCTCCATCCACTAATTCTCTTTCCCACTCACACATTATTTAAATATAAATGAGTGGCTATTATAGAGGTCCAAAAGGGGTGCCACCAAAAAGATGTGCCATATAACCTTCCTATATATATTTATATAATGGAAAGTTTATTTAGACACGAAATGGAGACATAAGCAATCCCAACCACTATATCTCCCCTTGAATTCCACCTTTCACATAAAGATAAACAAATCCTATGGTCTAGAGTTTGTGTCTTTAATTATGTGTTTAATTTTGTGTCTCAATAGATGCTCCCTATATATATTCATTAAAAATAGAAATGAACTACAAGAGCAAGGCCTTTAATTGTCACATAGCCATGATGTGTTTTGGCATTGATTTCTTTTCCTTTTCATTATGAGGGTTTTGCTGGACAACTTGGAAAATAATATGATTCCATTAGACATGTAGACTAAGCGTATATTTTTGAACCAGTAGTCTCAAATGCATGTGGTTCTTTTTCTATAATAATCAATATCATTTGGCAAATAATAATAAAGCCATTTTTTGAAGTTGCGATTAGTTTTACAATTTCCTTTACAATTTTATGTTTGTTTATACATGGTTGATGAAACATATTTATTTTTATTAAATATAGTAACTATATTGTTACTATGTAATATATGTTTATGTCGAACAACTTTACTATTTGTATAATGTTTGGATAAAAGGTAGAATATATGTAAAATCAACATCAGAGGCTATCCAAAACTTATGAACATTACAAAATTTGTATCTCAAGTAGTGGCGGAGCCAGCAACTGATATGAGATGGAGCAGAATAATTATTTCAGATGGATCCAATTTCTTTCAAAGTATAATTTGTAAAGGAATTGCAAAAAATGAGATAGGTCTTTAGCCCTAGCTGGCCATATACTACATCCACCCCTAATATCAAGGATGCAAAATTTGAATTTCAAATTATAGCTAAAATGTTACAGGTCATATGCAGGACTGGACTAATAAGCATACGTTGCATACATTTTGAAGGTACATGTATTACACACATTGGAAATGTGCATTGTTTGCATTTGCTTCTGTTTCCCCGTTTGCAAATAGGATATATGCAAGTTACGATTTATCTTTGCAAAACCCACATCCCTCTAATATTTTTTTCTTACTTCTTGGTTCAGCAATATGACAGTTAACCCAATATGTTGTATCATTAGGCATAAAAAGTAAAGTGGCCATAGTGCATTATACTGCATACTTAATATAAGAGAACATAAAATACTAAATTAAAAAATCTTCATATATCCTTCTAACTATAAATTAACATTTGAAAGTATATTTTAAAATACTATGTATCTTACATATACCAAACAATATTGGATATTTTAAAATATTTTCATAAAAGAAAGAACAAAATCGTTCTTATTTAATTAAATATTTGAAGCAATGTAAAAATAAAATATAAGTCTGGAACTTTTAACTCATACTTACCAAAGGTAAATATTGTCATTTATTTTATTGTAATACAGAAAATAAAAGAGAAACATTAAAAATTAAAAGAAAAATGATTTTATCATTAGCATTTTAAAATGTTATAACGATAGAATATCTATTTGAACAAAAACGATGATACAAGGGATATCAAACATTATTTCTTCCTTTGAGTTCAACTCCTATTAAGATCTATTGGTCAACATTTATTATGTTCTCATTTTGTATTTTATTTTGTGCCACAATAGCCAACCCATATGGTTATACTTCAAATGACAATAACAAACAATTTTATATTTTATATTATACATCTTAATGGTCGGTTTTCTCATCATTTTTCACTTATACTAGTATATTAATGTGTTGGTTCCAGCTAATAAACATAAAGAAAAAGGACCCATAGTCATATTCTTTCTACAAAAACATTCTGTAACTAAAGAGATTCCCAATAATGTTTTGGATGTTCAAACTCATGACCTCCAAAATACCATCCTACAACACAAAACCACTTATCATTTGAGCCAGTGGTGTTTGACCACTCTTAGCCGTACCCAAGGACCGATCTATGGTCTTTGTATCCTGGGATGCAGCCCGGGTCATTAAGTTGCAACACAATCATATATTAATAGTTTAGTCACTAAAGTAATATATATATATATATATATATATATATGGAAACTTAGTTAATGATTTTATTACGCAACATGGCCCAAAAAGGGGGAGATTACAGCACGTGCAATGCATGCACCTTGTATCAAAACATATCAGATAACTGAACATACATCAAACTTTAATTAAACTAATACTTAACAAAAATAAACTCCTTCCATCTTATCGTCTTCGTATTCTCTAGAAACCAATCATGGTGGCTCAAATCTACAAAAGCTCGTTCCCGGAATTCCGCCCGGCGCATCAACCGACCATTAAGATGTCTAATACAAAATATAAAATTGTTTGTTATTGTCGTTTGAAGTATAACCATATGTGTTGGCTATTGTGTTACAAAATAAAATACAAAATGAGAACATAATAAATGTTGACCAATAGATCTTAATAGGAGTTGAACTCAAAGAAATAATGTTTGATATCCCTTGTATCATCTTTTTTGTTCAAATAGATATTCTATCGTTATAACATTTTAAAATGCTAACATTCGAGTCTCGAATTCTTCATTTAATTAGATTATTTTCAATACAACTCAAATTGCTGACGACGATTGCATTCTTCTCCACATCCTTGAATATACATGTGTTTCTCTCTCTCCAAATGATGCAAACTATATATATCAAGGAAATCTTTTGGAATTTGGTTATAAAATATTTTCTATAACTATCCTCAGCCAGGTAATTCGTAATTTCCTTAAAGTTTGTGGGTTACGTAGATAAATTATTGGCATTCATGCAATTTTTGAACATTGTTTTGGCATAATCACACGAGATAAAGAGATGTTCATGAGATTCTTCTGCCATCTTACATAAGACACATAGTCTTTCTTTAATTATTCCCCATTTAAGCAACATGTCTCTAGTAGGGAGGCGATTCATTATCCCTTTGTAGGCGGTTAATGAATTTTTAGGACAAATCACCTTATCCCAGATAGTCTTACTCCATTTTTGATAATTGCTTCTATAACAAATTGAATCCCAGGCCGATTTGATTGTGAAACTCCACCCAGAATGATTCCATGTCCAAACGCCTTTTTCTCTATCTGAATATAAGGTTATAGCCTCTATATTCTATTTAATCTGACGATTACAAGGTAAAAGGTCACAATTCCAATTATGGTTGTCAATGATCAGGTCAACAAACTTTTCAGGTGAACCAAATGCTAAGAAAGTTTCCTAACCCACAATATCAATCATCAATTTGCTTAATATGCATGGGTCTTTCCACAAATTAGTGGCTCTTCCATTAAAAAATTCTCTTGTGCAGTTTTCAGCAAGTTTATCTCTAATTTGAAGAATGACTTTCCAAGTAGGAGAAGCATTATTATCAATTTCCAGTTACCAAAAATTACTCTTCACATATCTTTGTCTCATCCATCGAGTCCATAAACCATTGCCTGGTAATAATTTTCCATCCATGCTTAAGAGTATAAATCTCTCATAATTTTAAGATTCCTGAGACCAACACCTCCTCATCTTTCGGTATACATAAATAAGAAAATTTAATTTTGTGGAGCCCACCTTTCCATATGAAATCTGCATACACTTTTATAATATACTCAATAGATGCAGTAAAGATCTAAAAGGTCTACAACCAAAAATTAACGTTAGCAAGAATAACTGTGTGAACCAATTAATACGACTGGCCGAAGTTAAAAGCCATGAACACCAGCCATGAAGTTTACTTTTAATCTTGCTAATTAACTCCATACATTCTCTGTCAGTGATCTAATTCGTAGATAAGTGAGCCCCAAAATACTTAACTTGCAATTCACCTTCAGAAACTCCAAGTATATCAAGAACACTATCTTTCTCCCGACAATATCAACCAAAATAGCATTTCGTCTTATTCTGACTAACTTTCAATCCAACATACATCTACAATAAATGAGAATCGTTCTTTATAGTTCTAGTTGCGGTTTCATTCGTTTTAATGCATATTATCATGTCATCGGCATATATCAGATGGCTTATCTTGGATTGGAACTTGTACACAATCTGAATGAATCTGTTATGCTCAGCTAACTCCAATTGGAGAGAAAAGTACTCCATAGCCACAACTGTTGAAGTATGTGATACTATATGATAGATTGAAGAGGTCGAAGATAGCTTTGAGTCGGAGGTGACCGTTCGCAAATCGGAGCTCGTATGTAGGAGTTATGAGTTGGAAGGTGTTTGCTGTCAGTTGGGAACAGGGACAGACGTCTGTCATTGGGAGTGACAGACATCTAACTGCAGGGAATTGGTTTCCCAAGAGCTCAGAAAGATGTCTGTCATATCCCTAGTAGACGTCTGTGCTGAGTGGATGTGCTCAATTAATCTCTGGAAGATGACAGACGTCTGTCAGGCGATACGACATATGTCTGATCGGGTATTGGGCTATTTCGGGCTGGAAATTAGCAAGCAGATTTGTGACTAATTCGGGGGCAATTTGGATAATTGGCCAAACCTCTATATAAGCTATTTTCTGATGTGAATTAGGGAGAGGCTTGGAAACTTGATTTGGGATGAAGGGTTTATTCTCAAGGGAGAATTAGGGTTTATAACCTAATTCAAATTCTTCAATTCTGTTCTCCTCAAACTCTTTTCTATATTGAAATATAGTGATCATTGGATCAATCTCTTGTACTCCTTTCATCATGGTAATAAAATACTCTCTCCAAAGTGGATGTACACTAACAAGATGTTAGTGGAACCACTATAAATCCTTGTATGATTTATTTTTGCTACTTTGTCATTAGTTCTTTGCTTGTGATTGAGATTTGAATCGATCGTGATTGGTTGATATTGATTTTGTGACTAGAGTAATTGCTTTGGTTGTTTTTGCAAGTCTAACAACGGTCTAGTCTTCCGCTAGCGCTTTGTGGTTTAGATATCGGATGCGAGTGGTCTTGAATCAGATTAATCACAACAGTTACAACAGTTGGTATCAGAGTTGTTTGGTGCTTGTTAGGTGTTGGGGAAAATGCCGGAGACGGTTAGTAGCTCGGTAAGTCCTTCAACCGGAAGTCCGAATAGTGTGGCGCCTTATGAACGGGGTTCGTATGCGGCGCCTTATGTACGGGGTTCCTATGCGGCATCGGGTTCTCAATTGGTTATTGGCAAGTGGAATGGTGATAATGACTTTTAGAAGTGGCAATGGAAAATGAAAGCGGTTCTTAGGCGGAATCGCGTGCACTGAGTAGTATTTGATACTCACTTATTACCAAGTGATATCTCGAATGTTGAGAGAGAGGAGACGGAGGAATGAGCTTACACTACTTTTCAACTTGCTATGGGGGAGAATGTGATCTCCGAAATTAGTGGTGAGACTACCGCTAAAGGTATTTGGGACAAGTTGGAAGAACTTTATATGAAGAAGTCGCTCACTAACCGTTTGATCTTGTTGCGAACGTTTCTCACCTTCAAGATGCAGGAGGGTAATTCGCTTAAGGCACATTTGAATGCCTTTGATGAATTTCTCATGAATATGAAGGCCGTTGATTTGAAGATTGAGAAAGAGAAAAAGGCGATGATATTATTGTGTTCGTTGTCGGACCGTTATACGGGTTTCTCAAATAGTTTGATCTATGGCCGGGATATCTTGACTCTAGATGATGTCAAGACAGGTCTTCTTAGTGAGGAGTAGAGAGATCAAATGAAAGAGATGAGTGAGGGTAGTAGTGGAGCTAGTAGTAGTCACAGGTTGTTTGTGGAGAAAGAAAAGAATGTGAAGAAAGGAAACCGGGGCCGTTCTAAATCAAGAAAACCCGGTGGAAGAGGTAAATCGAAAGAGAGAAATGGCAAGTGCTTTATTTGTAAGAAACCGGGACATTGGAAGAATGAATGTTCGGACAAAGATAAGAAGGAAGTAGCTTCTTCATCCATGGCGGTGGAGAGTGGGGATGGTGAGATAGATGAGAATGTGTTGACGGCGGTAGCAATGGGTGTTTCGAATAACGAATGGGTACTCGATTCGGGTGCGTCGTATCATATGACGCCAAATAGAAGTTGTTTTTCAACCTTTGAGGTCAAAGAGGGAAATGCAATTTCTATGGGAAATGGTGCTATTTGCAAGTCGATGGGTAGTGGCTCCGTGCAAATAAGGATGTTTGATGGAGTTGTTCGCACGCTCACCAATGTTAGCTATGTTCCGGGACTTAGAAAGTCGCTTATATCTTTGGGGCAATTGGATTCTCTAGGATGCAAGATCACTATCGAGAAGGATTGCTTGAGGGTTTCGAAGGGGGCACTTGTGGTCATGAAGGGTGCTAGGACTCATGGTATATATTTGCTTCAAGGTGTGACCGTAGGAGGTGAGACTTGTGTGGGTGTTGATAGTTCTCGTGACTTGGATGCGACACGGTTGTGGCATTTGAGATTGGGTCATGTCTCGGAGAGGAGTTTGGATATTCTTCGGAAGCGGGAGATGATCGAGGGTGAGAGTTTCAATAAACTAGAGTTTTGCGAGGAATGTGTCATGGGGAAGCAAACAAGGGTATCATTCGATGAAGGAAAGCATGACTCAAAGGAGGTTCTTGAGTATGTTCATTCGGACGTTTGGGGACCTGCACCTGTTGCTTCTTTGGGAGGAGCAAGGTATTATATTTCTTTCATTAATGATTTGTCTCGAAAGGTATGGGTGTATGTAATGAGGGCCAAGTCGGAGGCATTTGCTAAGTTCAAAGTGTGGAAGGCTCTTGTTGAGAATTAGAGTGGTAAGACTTTGAAGGTGTTAAGGACCAACAATGGCGGCGAATATGTTTCCCGGGAATTCTTGGAGTATTGTAAGCATCACGAAATCCGAAGACATTTGAGATCCGCAATCTAATGGAGTAGCGGAGAGAATAAACCGAACTCTACTTGAGAAAGCTCGATGCTTGAGATTGACATCGGGTTTGTCTAAGGGATTTTGGGCCAAAGCTTTGTCAAACGCGGTGCATATTGTGAATCGAATTACGTGCTCGGCCAATGGTAACAAAATTCCGGGGGAAGTGTGGAAAGGGAAGAGTGTTGATTTGAGATATCTTCGTGTGTTTATTAGCCCGGTTTATGTGCATGATCCGGGGAATGATAAGCTTGGAGCTAGGGCATTCAAGGGGATCTTGCTTGGTTTCACGAATGGCGTGAAAGGCTATCGGATTTGGAATCCGAAAACAAAGAAGGTTGTTAATTCTCATCATGTCACTTTTGATGAATCGGCTTTATTCAAGGTGAATAAGAGCTCATCGGACGTTCCGGATTTGGTTCATGGTGAATCAAAGGAGAAGGAAGTCATTCCCACATTCCGTCCAAGTGGTAGTAGAGTTGAAGAAGCTCATGGGGTTGAAGCGCTTGATGAACCATCACATACTCCACATGGTTTCTCTAGTGATGTTGGTGATGTACATGATACTAGAGAAGTTTCGACTCAAGGTGGAGCCGAAAGGGGTTTGGGTGAAAGTATTGCTACTCGGGTTGGTCGACATGCAATAAGGCCTCCCGAAAGATATGGTGATTGAATGTGACGACCGCCCATAACCCCCGCACTAAACAAAAGGAATAATATACTAAAGGTGTGCCAGGCTGCTATGGAAAAGATTAATTTATAAATAACAGTTTATAAATTAAATTAAATATTTATCATTCGATAAATGGAATCTATAAGTCTGAACTTATATAGAGAAGAGATATTGGGTTTAACACCGATAGTTTAAGTAGAATATGTACACATCATTTGTATAAGTGAAGTAACGTTATTAAAGAGAAATATTTACAAAGTGAAGAACCGTTACTAAAAGTAAATCTTTATAAATGAATAAACGTTATCAAATAGGAGTTAATCGAATTACAGTTGTAACACCCCACCTCCGCCAGGGTGACTCTTGCAAGCACTCTGACTTTGGAGGGGTGTTTGAATCAGGTAAACATGCATAATGATATATCAAGGCAGAACAAGAACATATGTATATATGTAAACAGAGTAAATAAGATAAATAAAACAACGGAAGATTTCAAACTATTTCAAAACAAGTCTGGTACAACATAATGTCAACTTTCCAAATACATAAGTCTAGATAAAAACAACATTTCTGAAAAACTGAAATACATAAGTACTATCCCCAAATAAGTGATAACCATAGCTAGCTTCATGTCAAGACCGTACATGAGCTAAAATCCCACGAGCAAGCGATCAGAAATCCAGCTAAGCTCCAATATTCCCTCCCTGAGCACCTGGGGGGGGGGGAAACGGAAGAAAAGAGGCGAAAGAAAACAGGTCAGTCAAAAAGACTGAGTAAGCCCTACTACAATCAATGTAAACTGATAAAATTAACTGGCATGAGAAGCAGGTATGATCATAAGGATAATTACATACTAGCATGGTGAATATCTAACAGATAATTCAAAGGAGTCATCACATAATCAAGGTGAAGTTTTTCACCACAGGTGTACCAGCATTCTAACATGTCATGTATAAACAAGAATTTATCCCTTGGCCTAAACTTGGCCCAATATCAGGTGTTGACCTAAGTCAAGATCCAACTTCTTAGTACCAATACTAGTATAACAGGATTAGATGTTACCCTAAAGTCTACATCGAAACATGACGGAACAGAATGGCCCATAGATAGAGTTCGGGAAAAATGGGCTTTTACCACCCTAACAGATAAAGTACAGAAACGGAATGCTAACAATAATGGGCCTTTACCACCCTAACAGATAAAGTACAGAAACGAAATACTACAATTAGGTGTACACTAGTAGTGGGCCTTTACCACCCTAACAGACGGTACCACGCAGACACATACGGGTGTTACCACCCAACAAACAGACGGTACCAACAGAATCAGACAGAGCTAAGTGTACCCTAAATCCTACCCAAGCGATCGGCTCCCTAATACATAAATACCCTATGTCGGCCCCACGATAGGGTGTATCACTCCCTAAAGTGGCAACCAATTGGCACAGGCGTATTTACAGATGTCACGGCGTCTTACATCCTCAGAGGCAGACCGGGATCCATGCACGCACATGACCCGGTTGGAACGCACCATCAACACCCATCGCCATTATCAGAATGAACCACTTATAATTAGTTCAGTAAGCGTGCCCGGACCCTACCTACAGTTGGGTCAAAGTTTTGATACCAGAGAGGGTTACTGACTAATATGGGTCCCAAACAACAGATGACACAAGTATTCCCCCTTGTGTCCCCAGACTATCAGATTCAGATTAACTTATTAACAGAGTTCAGACATACCAGGTTCAGACGATCAGTTTTCAGACTAACAAATCAGATAACAGATTTACAAACTTGCCTAACTTGGTGTGGGTCCTACAGATCCGCAAAACAGGTTCGTTTAATTTATCAATCAAGTTAGTTTATCCAGACCAGGTATCAAATCGGTTCTCAGCCTTATCAAATTACTGAGTTGGATTGGTTAAGTATAGTTCAACTTAACCCCGTTAAATTACCGAGTTCAGATTGGTTAAGTGTAGGTTAACTTAACCCTAACCACTAGTCGTATTTTACGGTTAAGTGTCATTAAGAAATCAAGCCCGTTTTCACTTAACCTACCCATTCATGTCAAATTAATTAAGTGTCATAAATCAAATTTACTTAACCTTATCATGTAGCATTAATTAATTTAATGCACCTTAACCTCTCACATTAGACCTCATTGTGGTTACTAGTTAAGCCGGGCAGGTCCGGGTAGCTTTACACCACAACTTGGTCTAACCTCGGGTTCAAGGTACAACATGACCAACTTCTCACATTGGGTCCTATTGTTTGTAGCAACTAGTTAAGCCGGTCGGTTCCGGGTAGGTTTACGCTACAAACTCAACCCAACCTCGAGTTGGTCACACTTATCTTTTCTAAGTGTCATGTCCATCATGTTTCCAAAACATGTTACAAGTTTTCAAGCATTTGGGTAGACCTAACTTAATAGGTAAATTCCCAAAGGGTAGACCTAACTTAATAGGTAAATTCCCAAGCTTATGTTTTTATGTCTTTTAAGTTTACTCAACCCCAAACGCAATCCCATCGCTTACATATCACAATAGCGCATAAAGGATAGAAAGAGGGAACTTGGCATAATCGTGACATAAAGGTGTTGAAGCCACAAGTTCAACATGGTGGCATAAGAAATGTACATATGTTCATATACTTGCATATTACATTTTTAGGCCTCAAAAGCATGCATAAAACCAAACTTGGCATATTGGTGATACATGGTGCTAAATGACATGTAGACATGGCCATAAGTTCGCATTTAGCCTCACATGCAAGTTATCATAAGAGATATGATAACTTACATGTTGCCAAAATGCAACCTTTAGCATAAAGCTTGAAGCTTTATGTTCATAAACCCAAGATAAGCTTGCATAACATGATAATATGAACAAAAGGATCAACCCCAACTTGCATAACATAACTTGCATATCATATGACAAACTTGCATATCAAACTTGCATAACATGACATGATGAACTTGCATATCATAGCATAGTAAACTTGCATATAAACTTGCATATCACAACATTTAACTTTAGAGTTTAAGTATGAAAGTAGAATAGGGCTTACAATGCCAAAACCCTTATGAAATCAAATAAACCCAAAATGCAAGCAAAACCCTTGAGCCAAAATGATCAAAACTCTTTCTTTATGATGCTAATATAGAAACTTGACTTGAATGCAAGCTAATGACACTCATACAAGCTTGAAAACACTTGTATGCATGGAAAATCTCTCATAGAAATTTATTTAGGAATTTGTTGAAGAGAGTGGAGGCCATGAGAGGTAAAAATTTTCCATAGTTTAGTTGTATGAGTGAATAATGTTGATTTAGGCTTAGGTTAGGGTCTTATTTATAGATTAGGCAAGTGTTTTAGGCCATTAGATTAACCATAGGTTAGATTAGGACCATCAGATCTCGGAAGCTTCCAGAAAACAGCCCAAAACACTGCCAAACCCTAAAATGGTGCACCAGGCCAAACTGGCCGAGCACCCCCTATCGACAGCCAAGTCGACAGGGCTATCGACTTGGGTCCAACCAAGTCGACTCCCAAGTCGACAGGGCTGTCGACTTGGGTGCTCTGGCGGGAATTTTCCCGCCTGGCCCAAACTGGCCCAAATTTCCAAATTCAAACTTGAATTTGAAATCTGTTTTTTTACTTTGAAATTTTCTGAAAACTTCGTTGGGCCTTAACCGAGTCATACGGACTCCGATTTTCGAAAACTCGGACTCTATTTCGCGTATTTTTCCGAGACGAACGCAATGGCATAGCCCGTTTTCCTTGATTCAGATTTATAAATTAAATTCTGCCTCGATTTACGATATAACAGGTTATCAGAAATACGGGTTGTTACAACAGTAAATCGATTAGAGTTAGAATTAATCAACTAGAGTTAGAGTTGACCAGTTAGAGTTAACCAGTTAGAGTAAATCAGTAAGGGTTGGCCAGTTAGAGTTGATCAGTTAGAGTTAACCCAAGTGAGTTAATCAGTTAGAGATGAACAGTTAGAGTAACCCAAAGGAGTTAAATAGTTAGGGTTGACCAGTTAGAGTAATCAACTAGAGTTAACCAGTTAGAGTTAGAGTTAACCAGTTAGAGTTAGAGTTAACCAGTTAGAGTTAGAGTTGACCAGTTAGAGTTATTCAAATAGAGTTAATCGAGTGGAGTTATCGAATATCACTTATTCGAAGTAGAGTTATCGAATATAGTGTATTCGAAGAAAAGAGTAATCGAATATAGTTTATTCGAGAAGAGAAATCGAATATAGTTCATTCGAGAAGAATTATCGAATATTGGTTATTCGAAGTGAGATAATCGAATATAAGTTATTCGAAGTAAGATAATCGAATATTGGTTATTCGAGAAGAAGTTATCGAATCTAGTTATTCGAAAGGAGTTATCGAATCTAGTTATTCGAAAGGAGTTATCAAATCTAGATATTTGAAAGGAGTTAATCGATTATAGTTTATTCGAATAGAGTTAGAGGAGTTAATCGAATATAGTTTATTCGAATAGAGTAAAGGAGTTAATCGAATATAGTTTATTCGAATAGAGTTAGAGGAGTTAATCGAATATAGTTTATTCGAATAGAGTTAGAGGAGTTAATCGAATATAGTTTATTCGAATAGAGTTAGAGGAGTTATCGAATATAGTTTATTCGACAGGAGTCAAGTGATTAGAGTAAATCAAATAGAGTAAACCAAATAGAGTTAAGCAAATAGAGTTAATCCAAAGGAGTTAACCGAATAGAGTTAATTGAAAAGAGTTAACCGAATATAGTTATTCGAAAGAAAGGTTAAGTAAGGAAGTTAGTTAAAGAAATATAAAGTGAACTTTGCCTATTTCAAGGTTAGAAGTGTTGTTCAGTTAAGGTCTGAGAGGTAGTTCTACCCCAACTTGATTGGCTTCGTTTTTAACTGAGGAATGGTTAAGGTTCGGCAGTAAAGGATGGTAAAGTGAATTTAGTAATTAAAGGAAATGGTTGAGTTGGCATAGCGATGTTTTATCTAAACATCTGCTTAATCCAAACGTAGAAGTTTTGGAAATGTTTTCCAAACAAGAATCAGAATTGTTTTCTAATATAGAAAACATGGGATGGAAATGTTTTCCAGTGTTAATAACATATATTTTCTAAATTTAGAAAATAAGAAAATGTTGAATATAGGGAAATAGGAAATGACAAATAAGATAAATAAATGATAAATTAATTAAAAGGATAAAAGTTGTTTGATGATTGATCGATATAATTTCCATCTGGAAATAATATCGTTGTTTGCACACTTGTTTTTCTTTGATAGTTAACTCACAGACTATCGAAGTTTTGACCATTTTAACGTTGTTAATATGGAGAGACCGGTTGGATTATTATCCAAAGAACCACTCTGTATTGGCATAAGCGTTGCGAATCATTTATGCCAAAGATAATTGAAGACGGAGTAAAGTGCAAGGGCTGTTGTATAAGTCTTAGATAACAGTGACTAAGATGGATATACTAAATAGTGCCTTCGGTTTGTCCAGTCCCAGGACGACCTGTATGGACGAAGGTCTGACAGAGTATATCTAATAGATCGCGTAAGTTGATCTGTTCAAACGTATTCACATTTGGTGGCGGAGGAATTCATTTCTCTTATCTGTATACCCGTGTTATTTTTGGATAAGTCAATTTGTGATTTGGTGGGTATGACAATGTGACATTCTAAGTGAATAAAGATGTGGCATGTAAACCTGGATGACATGTATGGATGAATGTCTGACAGAGTATTTCCAGAAAGGTCACGTACATTGATTTCTTCAACCGTACCAAGAGTGGAAGCAGAGAAGGAAACTTCTTTAGCTAACACGTAATGTATTGTTGTAGACGTCAATTAGTGATTTTCGATGGAGCTGACAATGTGGCATTCGAAGTGAATCTGATGTGATGATAAAGCGTAACCTCAAGCTTCATCAACCGGTAAATGACAGAAATCGGGCAGGTAGCATGGCTATGTAGGTCGCACCTATTTGGGTGTAAAATCACCTGATTTAGAGTTTCATTTACTTATAAAAATCTATTGTTGATGCTGTCCCATTCGGGAAACAGTTGCTGATCCCAACCGTTGGTGATATACATTCGATACACTCAGCGAAATGAGTGGTCGGTCATGTGTGGTCGGGTTGCAAGATGTTCTTGTTGAACCCAGTGTATTCCTCTCTAGAGGTACACTAGCAGAAGGTGGTTCCATACCTTGTCATAGTTGAAAATCCATTACCCAATACGTGATTGCGATTTTGATTGTATACTATGTATGTAGAACGTGAGATGAAAGTGTTTCTGCTAGATTGATATCTATTTGTACTTAGACATTATTATAATATCAGAACGATATTGCTTGTCAAAGATGTTGGATTCTCATAAGGGAAAAACTCGTTCCGTATTCACGGCGTGGTCTTATGAGATATCATATACCTATTCAACTGTTTTACTCATACCAGTCCATGACTAACCCGGAGTTTATTTTGTTGTTTTCCCTAAACTCTTGGGTGCCTAAATTTGAACGGGCAGTCAAGTAGTCGGGATTTACAGATATACGTGGAGAGCTTGGAGCAGGAGGCTTCAAGATCATATAGCTACTGTTTATTTCCGCTGTGTTGTAAGTGCGTACTCTGATAAGTGCTATTGTATACATAACTGTTATATTTCAAAGTTATGTTATATATTATATGTTATTCGTTCCGCTGTGAGATTCGTGTTACTCTGATGATGTAAGTTCTTCTTTTCTTCTTCTATTCTGAGTTTCTATCTTAACTATCCTCACCCTCTGTCTTCTTTCTATTAGTTTCTTGAATTTCCAGTGCAATTTGGGGTTGGACTTGTGTTATTTAGTCAGCTCAAATTGGACCGGATTTTTGGGTCACTACACTTATTCCACTCTTAGATCCAATAAGGCCTTTTGGAATACCATTAATCAAAATGGAAAAGGTAGGAGTATTAATACATTCACAAATTAAATCAACAATTTTCTATTGAAACCCCATACAAGATAACATATGAATTATAAAATGTCTATTAATCTTATCATATGACTTGTGAAGATCAACTTCAAGACAAAATTTTCCCGCACCTGGTTTATTAAAATTTCTAACAAGTTCATGTGCCAAAAATGAATTCTCATAAATACTTTGGCCTTTAATGAACGCACTCTAACATTCGACAATGATATCTAGTAATAGTTGTTTCATTCGATAGCAAATGACCTTGCTCAATATCTTATACATAATATTCCAACATGCAATAAGTGCGTAATCCTCAGATCTTGTGGGTTTTTCTACTTTAGGGATGAAGTAGATGAAATTGTGGTTCATTTCTTTAATAATTTTTCCAATGTCAAATGCTTCTTGAATAATGTCTTGAATGTATTTTTCAGGATTTGCCAGTGCTATTTGAAGAAGGCAACGCCCAAGCTATCGGGCCCCGAACTGGATTCATTACTAATAGACGTCAAGGCAGTCTAGATTTCTTCAACCCCAACATGAAAATTCAACAATCTTCTTCCTTGGGTATTCACAATGTGCTTATACACAACATCAGGAAAATTAGTTTCGCATACTTCTTTATAATGATTAGGGAAATAATAAATAGCATCATATTCAAGTTTGTTAAAATCTTTGTGAGATTTGACATTCTCATTAATAGACCGATAAATGCTATTGATATGATTACGAATGGACATTTTAGTATTAAAAAATTTGGTACAATCATCTCCATCCGTAATCCAATTTTCTTTAGCTTTCTGCTTTAGTTCCACAGCCTTAGCATGTAGAGCATCCTTTAATTTGTTTTGCGGTTCAGAATACTTATGCCAAAATTCAGCAGAGTTATCACCATCATCAATGAGTTGAAGAAACATAGAACAATCAATATGTAATTGCTTGATGAGATCACTATCTTTAGATCTGCATTTATTCCATTCCTTTAGGCATTTTTTGCATATTTAAGAAGTTGAAGAACTTTGTAACCAGCACAGTCTTTTTGAATTATTCATTTACTAAAATCAATAACAGATTCATATCCCTCTATCATTTGCCAGACATTCACATATCTAAAAATCCTCCCTTTAGATAGCAATTGATTTTCGTTTAATTGAATATGTATAGGACTGTGATCACTCGAGAACGTAGATAAGATTTCCACCTTCTGATCAGGCATTTTAATAACGCAATCAAAGTTCACAAGCACTTTATCAAGTTTACACGACTTTCTTTTGTTTTCACCGCTTATGTAAATTTCAGGCCCGAGTGGATAGGCTTGAGCAACCCAGAACTGGTTACATAGTTTTTAAACTCGACAAGTTGAGCAACACATAGTTCCAAACCCCCATTTTTTCTTCATTATTTAATACAACATTGAAATCTCCCAAAACAACCCATGGTTTAGTTATAATATTTCCCATAGATTTTAACTTGTCCCAAAGGACACATCTACCAGATGATAAATTTCTAGCATATATAGACGATAACACTAGTTTTAGACCACCCACATTATTGATACTAATGGTAATTTGTTGATCATCCTTGTCAAGAATTCGAGCTTTCCATATATTTTTACACCAAATTATTAGAATTCTCCCTTTACTACCAGTGGCGTTGTTATGACAATATTCCCAACAATCTCCAAGCGAATTCATAAAGTATTTGATGCTTTCATCAGTGAACTTATTTTCTAGCATGCAAAAAATAGAAGGCACATAGGTTCTTCAAATGTTTAAGAGGTCTAATTGACGTGTGTCATTGTATAGACCTCTTACATTCCACGAAATTATTGGTATTTATTGTGTGGTAGACTGCTCCTCAAAATCCTAGTAGTGGAGCCCACCACTTCATTCTTTCTGTTATTCACAGGCTTGCTTTTGAGCTGATCATTATATTTTTTGTTCTTCTTTGTAAGGTTTTTAGAAATTGAGTTTTCAATTTCCTCTTCCTCCTCATATGTTATGTTAATATCACCAATCTCAATATTTTCAGGGTCATCCACTATAAAGGGAATCCTATCTTGCTGTTGCTGGTCGAGATTTGAATGAACAACACTCTGATCAACTGGATCGGCTGCCTGTGCAGTCTAACTTTCAAGATTTTCCTTTTGGGCTTTAGATCTAGCACTTCCATAATTGTTAGTGCTTGTAATTATTAAGTTGTCAACAGTAGCTTTATCTTTTTTCTCATGTATCTGGCTTTCGCTAGTGCTATTCACAGGTGAACTATCACTACACCCCTCTGGCTCAACTTATTGAGTTTGGTTTTTGTCTAATGATAATGCAATTTTAACTGGCTCTTTAGATGGATTAATATCTTATGCATTAGTCACTTTAGATTTCCAAACTTGAGGAGCATGCTTGACTGTAATGGAATATTACATGTAATTATGACAAGAACCATAGCATAATTTTTTTTCCACATTTCTGGTATTATCGTCAATGTCCAAAGGGACACCAATTAAACTAGCAATTTTGCTAATGCCCCCAGCATTCCATAAAGATAGATCTAAATTTCTCAATCTCACCCAGACAGGGTAAGAATCAAGCATATCTCGTTCCAGTCTTAAGTTTGGTTCCCATTTTTTTTAATAAATATGAGATTGTTGTCCATGAACCACAACCCAACATCTAGCACTTTTTTACAGTTGATTTCTTTCTTTGATTTTATCAAATAAAATCCATTCTCACAAGTAAATACATCCTACTTACCTTCAGGTTTCCATTCCCGCTTTATGTAAGCATTCAAATGCACATAATAAGGCTTGCGTCCCACCAAGTAAATGTAGATTGAATTTTGCCACATTACATCACCATGAATAAATACATCATCATCCAATTTAGCATAACTAACCTCCGCATCTTTATATCCTTCAAAATATTCAACATCCCCATCAATATGTGTGTTGCCAGCAAGGGCTTGGGCCCAAGATCGTTGACCATGCTTGAATTGCGACAATGCAAATTTCCTATCTTGATTATTAAAATTATTCGAATTCTTCTAATTTTGTTGTGCACCAAGTATGATCGCGTCCTTATACGATCTGTTCTTTTTATATCTTACCTCCTACCATGCGAAATCCATTGTAGTTGATGAAGAATTAGATTTAGGGTTAGGGATTTCACCCATAGAAGAGGAAGTCATTGTTGATATATTTATAATTGGTTACTAAAGTAATATATATATATGTGTGTGTGTGTGTGTGTGTGTGTGTGTGTGTGTGTATGTATAGGAGCGTTTCGAGGCACCCCTGTTTTGTTGCATCCCTTTAACCCTCCTACCGTATTGTGAGCTACACCAGTTCAAATACAACAAAAATTTGTAGATGTTCAATCCACATATATTATCATTCATCCAAAGTTTAAACATTAATTTCAGCCGTTAAATTTAAACATCAAATGTATTATTATACGAATGTCGGAATGAGTTCAAATTTTGGATCGGTGATAATATATATGTGGATTAAACATTAACAAATTTTTGTTGAATTCGGATTAGTGTAGCTCACCATGCAGTAGAGGTGCTAAAGGGGTGCCTCAAACCAGGGGTACCCTGAAACACTCCTTATATATATATATATATATATATATATATATATATATATATGCATGGCTATTTGGACACAAATCGGGAGACACTGCTAGAAAAGGTGGCTACAACTTCGGTGCTTTAACATCGGTTTCTAAAACCACCGATGTTAAATGAATTTTGTACATCGATATTTTGTTTATTGATGTTAAAAGTTTTCACAGACATCACTTATTAAAATAGTCGTTGTCTATTACATTGTTTAAAAAAACCCAAAAATTACATTCCCCTGCTTAACCGAATATTATTTCCCCAGTCCTTCCACTTTTGTACAAAAGAAAACCTTTCCTCCTCATGTTGATTTCCAAAATAACTTTCCCATTTTCATTTTAATGGCCACGGAAATCAAATCACCTTCAAATGGTCGCCACCATCAAATCGCTTCACCCTTAACCTCTCCCATCGCCTGGTGTCGACCATTGAAGGCATATGCCACCTCCTTCAATCATACAACCCCTCATGCTCTAAAAATTCTTATCGTCACCTTTACAAATTGAAGCTCCAGTAACTTGAAGCCACCAACATCGAACCACAACCTCGTTTATCTGCAATTCACCTAGGATAACATGGCAAATATGTGAGTTTTCTCATGATTTCCTTTATTCAAGTAGATTTGACTTCAATTAAGATTGAAACAATAGTGTATTCCTTGTTATGATTACTTTAGAGTTTACTAGCCATGATTCTAGATGTTGGTTGCTGCCCTAACCTTGTTTCGCTGTTTTCTACTATCTTGGGTTCTTGCTATTACATTTTGTTGCTATGCCTTTTTGTTTGCATGTTAGATATGTTATATTGCTACCTGTGGACTTTGTGAATTGATGTGAGTTTAACCTCACGATTAACTTGTTTTAAAGTATTTTAACTTCGATAGGAACTAAATAAATAGCTAGTGGGTTTGACTCTTGTGTTGGCTGCCGCATTTTGTGCTCTGTTTACGTTTGAACTCTTAATCGTGTTAATATGTGGAGGTCAACACATGTATATGTGTGTGTGTGTATATATGTTCTCATGTGTATATATATTTGTTGGCATACGTATACATGTAGATTTCATTGTTGAATAGCCTAAAATCTTGTGTATATTTGGTTATTTGGTATTGCTTTGTCCTTGCCTTTGTCAATGGCCTTGTTGTTGCATTTGTGTAGGTTGCCCTATGTACCTTTTATAGCCTATGTGCCCTTTTGTACTTGTGAACCCTTTACGCCTTTGTCATTGCCGAATTATCGCATAAATTTTGGATAAATGATTGTCGTACTTAGCCTGTGCTTGCTGCATTTTCATAAGTTTTATCTTGAAAATTGAAAATCTACATATGTATATGCATATTTATATGTGCAGTGCTATGCCCTATCCCTTTTGGCACTGATGTTTGACCTGATTTCACCCATTTACTTTCGAAACACATGTTGTTCTTACCCATTATTTGCTTAAAATCTTGAGTCATATATGTTGACCTCTTTGCACATATATTGTGCTTGGTTTGAATTGAAACTCAGTATAGATGACCGCGGTACTAGCTTTGCCTAAATCATGGCGTTGCCTGCACGTTTGTTGGCCATGCAGACTTGAACCCATTTTCTTTGTAACTTCCCATATTTTTCTTTGTTTAACATTGAACGTTTAAAACATTTAAATATTGAATTTGATTTAATAATGGATGTTATTTAATTTGTGAAATAAGATTATTTTTATCGATAACTTAAGTGTTTGAAATCGATATTGTTGGCATATAAAAATAGTGATGTTTTAAACAATCTCAGAATTCAATGAAATCAATTCCATTAGATACGGATCAGTGTATTATTATCGGGTTTCGAATTTCGTAACGTTTGAACTTATCGATCAAACGTACAATCAGAAAACGCCTAGAAATAATTAATTGAATTTAATTTTAAATCATCGATTTAAATTGATATCTTCTACATATGATCGAATGAGGCTTCGAAACCTTTTTCGGTGAGTTCAAAATAATGGTATAACACTAGGAATGCCGGTTATTGCGTTTATATAGGAGTTTGGAAATACGAGATAACTCAAATTAAATAAATCTACATCGGTTCGAATTAATTTAAGGTCAACGTATATTAATTCCTTCCTCCCCAAGCTAAAACTATTTTTCTTCTACCCTAAGCAACCCAACAAGGTACATTACAAGTCTACTTCTCCCTCATGCCTATTCCTAACCTACAAGTACCATTAGAAATCGACGTTGTTCTTATCGTTCTCTCTTTCGCCTATATTACAGAGCCTCACCTTCGTTACCTGCTCATTCTAAACCCAACAAAATAAATTATGAATTTCCCTCTTCGTCTTCTCTGTCAAACGCAAAATCAGTCCATCGTTTAAACAAAAAAAGGAAATCAAAATCGAAATCGCAATTTCAAATTGCGAAATCCGTGAACTCGAATGAAGCTAGAGCACTCGTATGAGGGTTCTAACATTGTTAAGGGTTGCAAGAGGAGGATTGAGTCACCACGATCTCAGGGGCCGACGTAGAGTTAATATTGATCTTCGAAGGAGCAACGTGAAGTTCGGATTTACTGTTGAACGAGGTGATTAAGGGGTAGTGCGATCTGTATTTATTTGGAGGAAAGGGATTGCGGCAAATTTCTAGAGGGAAGGGAAATGCAATATTGATTACATCTGGGAAGTGCGATTTACTGATGTTGAAATGGGTGCGATTTGGAATAGTTGAACTAGTGATGAACTAATGGGATTCAGCAGTGGAATATGGGGTTTCGATCTTTGATTTTTTGGGGTAATTTAGAGTTCGATCTTTCTGATGAGGACTGGGATGTGTTAAGGGAATTCAACAGTAGGTGAATGGGGAAGTTGTTGTTTGGTTTGTGCAGTGAGAAGTGATAGTTTTGTGGCATTATAGTAAATATTGAAGGATGCAAATGTGAGAGGCATTGGATGTCAAATTGGAGGAGTTGTGGATAGTAAAGGCCAAGCAGCTGATGGGGTTCTTGAGGCATGACAGTGTTGTTTCAGTGGTTGCAGAAGGCTAGTCCAATGATGTAGCAGCTTAGCTTGACAGTTGGTTGTGGGTGGTGAAGACGGGATGGTAGTTTGACTGTGACGTGTTTGTTGAACTGACGAAGTAGGATGGAACAAAAAACTTAGGTTGTTTGTAGTAACATTGATCGATGATTGTTGTATTTGCTTCGCAGATTGGTCATGGTTGCAAAGCAGCAAGGTATACGCCTTTACGAATTTAAATTACATAGAAAACTTATTTATTTAGGCTAGTAATTAATTTACATGAACAATCGTTTAATCTTTAGATAAAAATAAATGATCGTAGGTGATAAATTCATTTGAGATGATTCTAGTAGATGCGTAGTCAAGATAACATGGAATTAAATAGGATATTCAGCAAAGGAAAATCGAGGTGAGTTAAACTCACTCAGTTAAATTATTGGGAACTATTTTTCAAATAGTTCAATTTAAATTATTATTTGTCGACTGATATAAACTGAATGATAGTATATATTTAATATTATATGCATAGTATATATTATATAGCTGATTGAATATATATAATATTGGTGATTGGATATATTCTCGCATATATATATATATATATATATATATATATATATATATATATATATATATATATATATATATATATTAGTGGATGATTTCCTTATGCGCCCCACAATATATATAGTGTATGACCTTCTATACCGCGATATCCTACCTTGAATCAGGATGGGTATTATTTAAATTGTCTAAAATTTGTGGATGTAGGAAAAAAAACAGGTTGGAGGGATCCAATAGGATTCCTCAACATTTATATTTTATTTTATTTGTTTTCACATATATGCTGATATATGATTTATAACTTGTGATAGTTTACAATACGTTTGGATGTGTAAGTAACACCGGCCTTGTTTTGAGCATTTTGAATAATAGATGGATTTTAAATAGAATTTGAAATATATAAGTGTTTAAAGGAATTTTTATTTCCAAATAAAAATGTTGATTTAGAAACTGAATTTATAAATATAACTGAAAAGTAAAGATTTGTTATTAACAAATGAGACAAGAAATTGATTTTTATAAGCGAAGTTTATACAGAAGTGAAAATATTATCGTTGAAGAATTTGGAAAAATATAATTTGAATATGAATTCAGAAGAAAGATGGAATCGCATTCAAAACCGATATTTTCAGTTTCCAATTGCAATGGAAATTATAAATGAGATTATATGAAATAACTCTAAAAATAGAAGTTACACTTAGAATTGAAACTTGGAATTTACAAGTTTGAAATTAAGTTAACTAAATAAGTCAAGTATGGATTTGTGTTAAGAAATATATTATTCACGATTGAGGTGAATAAGGGTTTAAAGCAAATTGTGTGCAATAATGGGAATTTATTAAAAGTAAGTTAGGAGGGTTTTTTGAAAATTTAAATTCTAATTTAATTTAAGGCAAACTAATTTGAATAATAATATAGATTATATTAAAGAATTTTATATAAGATTTATAGATAATAATTATTAGTAGTAAGAATTGGCAAATGATATTGATATATGAATATTTCAGAATGGAACGAAGTTTATTTAAATAAACTAAGATGAGTTGGAATAGAACCTAGAAAAGATGTTTATAAGGATTATTCATGGAATTAAGACTATATATGGAACCTAGATTTACGAATCTAAAAGGAAATTGAGTTGGAAGTGCCTTGTTCCTGTTTAGAGATGAATAAATATTTAGCAAACGTTTTGCAAATCGCATTTTAATGGAATATTCGATAATGGTTGTAACAAACGTTTTGTAAATCATATTTTTAAGTAAGATATTTGAAATGGTTATAAGATGGAGATAAATATCTCATTTAAAGTTATAAATTGACATTTGGAATTTCTATTCGTTTAGAAGTTAAGAAATGGAGTTAAGGAAATTAGAAACTAACTGGAGATTAGTCAAGTTAAATGGCTTTCTGAGTGTCGATCTGATGTTGCTTTGGCCTTCGGGGTTGATATTTAAGGAGTTATTCACTTACTAATTTATGGTTAGGGACTGATGGCCGAGTTGAGAAGTGCATTCTAAAAGTGTTTTTAAAATGAAATGGTATTGAATATTCTTATATAAATATAAAAAGAGAGTTGAGTATTCCATATGTTGGAAATTTTTAGAAGTTTTAATTAATGATAATTAATTAAAGAGGCTAAATAATACTAAGTATTGAATTAGCAAATTCAATTTTCTTTTATGGATGAATGGTTGTTTAATTGATAGTTAAAAAATCAACTATCAAATCTGGCCTATACAATTGTTGGTACGTAAAGTACGGGAATTTATATTCGAAAACCATTCCAACCAAAGAATATGTAAACGTTAAAAGATATCTGATGCTGATCGAGATGGAGCAATTGAAGACCGTGGACCTTAAAAAAACGGAAGAACTACTTAAAATTTCTGGTTTAGCAGCCAGAGATATACTATAATTCTATCGTGGTTGAAATCAGATTGCAAGCACTACTCGCTACTGATCTATAGGGTGATACCTAGGATTTGGTAGGTGGGTGCCTTCAATTTGTCCAGTCCACGATAACTTTTATGGACGAATGTCTGACAAAGTATTTCCAAAGGATCGCGTACATTAATTTCTACAAACATACTTCTGTTGGTGGCAAAGGAATTCGTTTTTGTTTCTTAAATACCCAAAGTATTTTTGTAGACATCAATTAGTGATTTAATGGATCTGTCGATGTGACATTCAAAATGAACGATGGCCAGATGTTCTGAAAAGGTAATTAAAACCTCAAGCCTTGTCGATCGGGAAATGACAAAATTTGGGCAGGCGGCAAGACTAAGTAGGTCGCTCCCATTAGGGTGTATTATCACCATCTAGAGAAATTTCATTTGTATTCTTCTTTCACTTTTGTATCTTTGGAGAACGGTTTTGTTGGTACCAACCATTGGTGATAAGACATTCGATACACTCAAGAGAAATGAGTGGTCGGTCATGTGTGGTCAGGTTGCAAGATGTTCTTGTTGAACCTAGTGTATTCCTCTCTAGAGATACACTATCGGAAGGTGGTTCCATACGTTATCATAGTTGGAAATCCATTACCCAATAAGCGCCCGTGGTTTTTAATTATATACTATATATGTGGAGCGTGAGCTGCAAGCGTTTGCTAGATGGTTATTTATTTGATTTAGACACTATTATAATATCAGAATAAATATGATTTCAAATGTTTTGGGTTATCGTAAGATAAAAACCGTCTATGTTTATGTGTGGACTGGTTTTGCGATTATCCTTTTCTTTTGAAAGAGTTCTCTAAAAGTAAAATCAATTGGATGATACCAATAATTTAGTGAGATTTTCTCACTTTGACTCACCAGACTGACTTGTGGCATTTGTATTTTCAGGTCAAACTGAGTTTTATAGGTTCAGGATAAAATGATACGAATTCCAGAGGACGAGCTGGAGGAGTTCAGACGTATGATATGTATATATTAATTTTTCCGTTGAGTGTTGTAAATGAGGACAGGCTGTTATAACTGTCCAGATGTGTTGAACGTCCACTGTGCTCTAACGATTGTAAGTATTTTTCAAGTTCTCAATAAAGACTTATTTCGGTATTATATTTTATTCCGCTGCGATATGAGACTCTGTGCATTGTTGATCTGTTTGGTTCTTCTTCTTTTCTTCTATTCTTAACTTTCTTTCTTTCTTTTCTTATTCTCTAATTTCTTTCTTCTAGCTTTCTGGATTTTTGGTACTCGAGTTTGGACACGTAAATATAGTGGAAGTATTAGTTTCGAAAATTCGAGCATCGAATTTTTTTGGGATGCTACATTCCTGAACAATGGTGTGGATCCATGCGCTCATTAGCCTTCGAAATATACCTATTTTTAACTTTTTGCACCTGAAACTATGGGTTTATCTTGTGGTAACCTGAACCTACTGTTGTTTTGATTGTGCCCATTTATCACTTGTAGACTTGGCAAAATTTTGAATTTTGACCTGCTAAATGACCTGAATGGTTAGATGCTACACTTGATCATATCACCGATAAGAACATATTTTCTCTTGCTAAAATCATTGTTACCTCTGAACTCTGATCATTCATAAGAATAGATAACGCACTTGTTTGTTACTATATGTTTACTTTGTCATAGTTGGTTCATTTACATGGTGAGTGTTGTACTTGTCCACTTTTACTGTATATATGTGTATATACATGACCATGTATGTGTATACACGTATTTTATGGTGCTATATTTAAAGTTAAGAGGTAGACTCCCTCCTCAAAGTAGTTAAAACAATCAATAACAGGTAGGCAAGTCGTACTTTGTTATTTATTTAAATACTTCTAAATGGACCAACAATCCTAACTTTAGATTTTATTTTATACATTTAGATTTATCAAACCTTGGAATATGCTAAATTTCACTTTGGCTTTGCTTTCTAACTTTAGTTGCATCTTTTCCTTGATTTGAATGTGATACTATAAAATAAGTGCTTCTTTGAAATTGCTACCCCACCCTAACCCACGTATCCATGCTGTGCAAAACTTATATGTAGAATGTTATATATAAATGTAGTAGTTCTTGTATGTTATATGAACACACTTTGTGTACTTATGTTGATTTATAAACATGGATTACAGTGACCATTGTTACATCATTTGAATGGCCAGTAACTGCATGTTGGACACCATGTTTACCCAACGTTGATCACTAGTTTCTCTATAAATATGCCTCATCCACCAATGTTATTTATATATACATGTAGCACCCTATCTGGTATTGGACTTATATGCTTGCATTGGAAATTGTATGTTACATTTGCGACTTAAGACTAGGTATTATCTTGCCTCGATCTGCAGCTTTTATTCTATTGAAATACATGTGGCATAATCATGTATATAATAACTTTAAAAATGTTGTTAGGATTAACTATTTTATTTTAGCTAGTATTTTATTGACGTTGATTTACTTAAATAAAGTTAATCCTAATTCGAGTGTTTATGTTTTGCCTGAAACACTTGGGTCAGACAGAGTGTTGTAGCTTAAGTTTTGCGGTTGATAAAGTTAGAGATTCGTGAAGACGTGCGCTTAGGTTTTATGTGATAGTTAAAGAAGGATGGACAACTGGATACAAGCTAGCTAGAAGACAGAGTCAAGTGTACATGTATGTGTGTGTGAGTGAGTGTTTATAACGAATGGATGTAAAATGTAAATATAAAACGTATGTGTATATGAACTGAATGTGTATGTACAAATAGTTGAAACTGAAATGTATACTATTCATGTAACAGATATTTGTTCAAATACGATATTTATTTGTTATTCATCTTCTTGTTCAAATACTTATTTGAAATAGATAGACTGTATACTCAATAGTTATGTTTAAACAAACTGATGTGATAAGGAACATATCGTATTGGACGTCCAAAAAAAGTGATGTAATAGACCATCTATTACATCAGTTGGTTAAAAGAAACCGATGTAAATAATGGTCTGTTATATTAGTTTGTGTAAAGAAAACTGATATAAAAGATTGTTTAATGCATCGAATAAAAACCGATGTGAAAGATTCTGATCTTTTTCTGCACTCGTAAAGACATCGGTCGTAAAGCAATCAGATGTCGCCCAAAAACCAATGTTCTAGCCACATTATTTAGTAGTGAAGTCACAAATCTCAGCCGTTGGAATAATTTGTTCTTATGCGAGGAGTGGAAATCAATGATCAATTCAATGGTTGAGAATTTGTGTCCTACCATTTTGTGTCAAATTTATGTGTTTAAGTAGGCTTTCCTTCTCTCTCTCTCTCTCTATATATATATATATATATATTCCTTATATATATATATGTAGAGAGAGAGAAAGAGAAAGAGAGGAAGAGAGAGAGGAGCATTCTAGGGAACCCCTATTTTACAGCACCCCTTTAGCATCACTACATATTCGTAAGCTACACCATTACAAATCCTACAGGAATTTGTAGATGTTCAATTCACATATATATAATCGTCTATCCAAAATTTGAGCTCGTTCAGACATTTCGTGATTGTCGTATGACACAATTTCCGGCTAACCTTATTCTTGCCCATTTGTGTAGAATGTTCCCATTTAATCTTTGTATTCATCTCAATTCTATACATTAGCTTGGTCATCACAGCTAGAGCTATCAATGAATACTCGAAAAATTCGAAATCCGTCCGCATCTAAAAAGCGGATAAATATCTGATATTCGGAATAGCGGATGCGGATGTGGATATAGGCATATCTGCATCCGGAAATTATTCATCCACTTTTTCCATGATTATAGCCTAAATTATGTGTATTTTAACATAATTAAATATACTAATTTATTATTTTGAAAAATTGAAGGTCTACTGAATGCATGCTAATTGTTCAAAATCATATATTATCATCATATTTATTTATTTTTGGTCTTTTAGTAATCAATTAGGTTGAAAAATCTTAATGTTAAGCTAGAAAAAATTCATTTATTTTCATTGTTTTATCGACCGTTGGCGGAGCGGATAACTATTCGATATCCGTCCGTATCCGCGGATGCGGATATCTAATATCCGAAAATGGTTTCGGATGCAGATGCGGATGCGGATATGGCACTATCCACATCCAAAAGTATCCATTTACAGCCCTAATCATAGCCTAATTATTTTTGTAATGTACTATCACCTAACAGTAGATATGATAGTTGTCGTAAGACATGACCACCTGAGTGAGATTTAATTTCTTCTTCTTTGAGTCCACAAGCAGTACGATGCAAAATTTTGTTTTTTTCCTTTCAAATGTGTCGTATCCCATAGCTTTGTATAAACCAAGCTTTGATACCACAATGTAACCATCTGGTCTTTTTCAACCATCGAACAACAGCTAATGCTCCGCCGTGGCATTACATTGGTACCCCAGCACCTTGTTTTACGGCCAGCCTCTCGACTGTCGCGGCCTCATGCCTAGCCAACCCCTCTTGGGACATGTAGAGGTAAGAGTCCTCTGCTCGCCACCAAACCAAGAGCGAGAACCCCTTACAACGCTGCCTCATGCCAAACAAGGACTGGTGTGAGAACTCAAAACATTTGTTTTTAGGGTTTATTTTAAAGTTAGGTAATTCACTGGACCATGCCGCTAATGCGGAACGGGTTTACTCCATGTGAATAGCAGTGCATAGAAATTTGCAATGACTTTTTAAAAAATGAAACTAACATAAGGTCTCGCGGGACACACACAATGCAAACGCACACATGAGTGAGGTTTCTCCTTATGCAGTCAAAAATGCTTGATACGTGAAAATCCTCTTTCAATACTATAATATAGTGTGAAAAATCCTTTCAAAAGTAAATGTATCATTCTTAGCTAGCATAGGTACCATATATTATACTGACATATGGTATACAATCAAAACCGTACGGGCCCGTAGCGGAGATTGGGTTTCCAACAATGACCAGGAAAAGGAACTTCCTTCCGAAACGAATTTTGAACACCTCTAGAGGGATGTCCGAGGATCAACAGTGATGCTCCTTTTGCCAACACAAGGCCGGGTTACCCCTTAACTGGGTAACTTAGAGTACGCTTGAGCATGTCATCTCCCGGTCGTTACCGACCTTTTCGAGCATGCGCCATCAACAATCATAAAAGTAGATGCTTTTACCACATAGGTTAATACTTAGGCTATGTACCATAGTACACCTTTTATTTAGAAGGAGACAACACCTCGTAACCCTGCTGTATTTCTTCATGTTTTGTCCATTTACCGGGGTGTAAGGCTTGCCGAGGTCCCGATATACACAAAGCTACACTTAAATAAGCCATGCTTTGATCATCCAAAGCTCACCACATAACTTAAGTATGCCACATTGTCCCTTCATAACGCATCACTGATTTTTATTGATATATGACCTCTAAGCGCATACGTCTTAGAGAAGGGTGTTAAGCAAGAGAATAAATTCTCCGCCACCAAACAGAGATCAGTGCTACGCAGTCAAATACAATGTCAGACACACAATCCATAAATGTCCGTTCTGGGTCTGAGCGAAACAACAATCCGAAATTCCTTCACATACGTTTGGGCTTCTTGCCACTTAGCTAATATAAAATCCATCTGCAAATAGGAGCTACCCATTTGAGACATTCAGCAAGTCGTCCTTATGATATGAAGGGTCTCGGTCTTCAATTTCTTGCTCCACAACATCGTATTATTACTCGGAATGGTTTTCGGACATATATCTGATCCCGGTCTTCCCAAATAATAAGCATAATTTTTAAAACACAATTACGGAACACACGGGGTTTCAACCAAATCTCCTTACATCTTGGATTTTGTTAAATTAAGTTTCTTTAAATCCATTCTCAAATTATAACAAAATCCATATTTAACCTTTCTCTTTTACAGCACATCCCTTAAATCAAAGATAATTTAGCCTTAAAGCCTTAATTAATTTTCCATTTGATAATCATTATCAAAACCCAGTTTCCTTTGAAAATCCTTTAATCCACATTTCAATCATAGTTTCCAATTAAATCGGTTTCCCAACATTTAGTTCTTTAATCTTAACTAAAAGATTATACTTCCTTCCGAATTCATTATTTTTAATTTTCTCAAATCAAAGGTTTGATTAAATCCCAATTTACGATATGAATTTCCACAACTCAATCTCATTGGGCTTCAAGAATGATATTGAAGCGACCCGAACTTCCCGGCCGGCCTAAACCGAATAAGAAGGCGGATTACTTTGAGAAAAGACCAATCGGAACACAAACAGAAGAACATTTCATTGCTTATTACAACAATTTCATCAGAATACAAAAATATACAGAGTATGAATAAATATTATACATTCGATCAATATCAGAGATTTAAATTACATTTAAATACATAGCAGCGGAAAAATAATACAATACACAATTGAAAGGAATATACGGATACAAAGCTTTCCGAATATCATTCCAGCTGTAAACCAAGATCCTGTGAATAAAAATATGCAAAACAAAAACTACTAGCTGCCCGTGTGGAAATAGGGGCACCCAGAGTTTAGGTTAAAACAATAAACTCCAAGTCAGTCATGTGACCGGTGTGAGAACTAAAACAGTTATTTAAAACTTTACTTTAAAATCAGATATATCAAGGGACCACGCCGTATAAACGGACTTCCTCCCAAGAATACCAGTGCATATAACAAAACAGCGCAATGTTTTTTGGAAAAATGAAGCTATTATAAGTCCCAGGTCCCATCACACAATGCAACGCAAGCCGGAGGATAGGGTTTTTCCTTATAATAACCAAACATGCTTGGTACGTTAAAACAAATCATTTGATACTATTATAAGTGCATAGTGTATAAAACAACTTCAAATATAAATGTATTAATCCTAGACGGCATGGGTGTAGGATCTAAATTAACCCTAGAGGGGGGGGGGTGAATAGGGTTTATTGCAAATAAAGTATATTTAAAATAATTGCAGAAATAAAAAGATCACACACAGAAAATACCCAGCTTCGGCAAAAACTATGCCTACTGCTGCATTCAAGGTTTCTACTAGGAATTTTAAACAATCTCTTCGCTTACAGACTCTTGTAAACTTGCGACCTTCGCTCCCGACTGTTAAAACCCTACGCTCAAGACCTTGACACAACACGACCTCTTATGTTGTGATTTTTCAAACTACTCACACTCGTAGTTATTGACTTTAAGGAATAAAAGAAAATTTTTAAACAACAAAAAAATAAAAGGAAAATGAAACCCTAGGTTTTATTTAGGGTTATCCCCTTTCAACATAAAAGGCGGCTCCCTTTTATTATTGCTTCACCACTTTTTGTTTGGCTCGATCTCCTTCCTTAAAAATGGCGGCGTCACTTGAGAGATTCCTAGGATTTCTTCAGTCTTCCCCCAAATCTCTGCGCTTGAGTGATGGAGATGCGGTTCTTTGATGTGCGACTTCGATGTGGCTTTCAAATGCTTCGATTTGGGTCCAAGTTGTTTACTTGTTCTCTGGTATGATTTTTAATTCGAGTTTCTCTTTGATTGTGCTTGAACTTCGATGATAATTGCCGATGAGGATTGGTGTTTAAATAGGATTGGAATTCGATATATTAGCTCTGATTTCGTCTTGGACTTGATTTGATATATTCGAAAATTTTGGAGCTTGAAATCTTCTGGAATTCTGATGATTTCTTCGATTCAAATTTTGTGGAGTAATTTGCGTTTATCCTATATACTTTATACTTCAATTTCCTGCTTTTAAATCAATCCCTTGATTTTTTTTGAAACTTGAAATTTTCAAACTTGTATGTGAATTCCTGAATACTCGCATTCGATCTTACGTTTTGAACTTGAGTTTTCTGCCTCTGATTTCTGAACCTTTTGAACTGTACTTAGAATTATTCAAACAACCTTATTTAAAAAAAAAAACGAAATGCTTCTTTTAATTCGCCAGTACATAATGCATGTCTTTGTGGTGGAGATGTTTAACTTGATAAGAACAGATACTTGAATTCTTTGATGTTGCGTCTGCCTCCCCATTGTAATTAAAACTGTTTAGCACTTTGAATATTTTTGCTTGAGCAATTTGCTCTTGTTCACTTCTGTTGATCAAAATGGGTACTGTACTTTAATCTTGCATGTTGTCGCTTTGGGCTTCTATGTCCTTGTTTGTATTACTGGCATATACATGCTAAACTGTTGCCATCTAAACTTTAAACTTTGAACTGATTAAAGAAAATACTATAGTTGATCTTGCATGACTCTGTATGTTGCTTTACCCCTGAGTGTTTGTGCATGTGTGTTCTTTAGCTGCTCCACTGTTTTGAGTTCCTGTGACTATTATGTTGACTTGTACCTTGCTTGACCCCCTGCATGTACCTAGTTGTATCTTGCTCTGCTCGAGTACTGCTTTGCACCTTGTATTTGAAACCTGGTTGTGTGCACCAATGTCATGTCTGTATTGCTGTTCACTTTCATGCATTGAATTGCTTCATGTAGTACTTGCTTTCTTGCTTGACTTTAAAAACTATACTTGAACTTGCCAAACTTTTTAATTTATGTCGCACTTGATGTTTGCCTTTTAACATTGATACCCATGTTTTCATATACACAAACCTGTGTAAATACACCATTGATACTCCATGTTTCCATGAACCTGTTTTATCACTTGCATAATGCACCACACCCTTGGGCCTTGCATGTCTGACTTGTACATCTATGTTGTGTTCTTCTCTTTTATTATCCACTTGAGCTTTTCACTACACTCTTATGTTGACAGATTGCTCGACCATAGATATTGAGCTGCGGCTCGACCATTATGTCCGACCTTTGCACTTGATCACTTTTTCATTCATGTTGCATTGATTTTCTTTCTTGGACTTGTATTTGATTTTCCTATTGTTGATTGTACACTGGGTTGAGATGGTCTTTTTGGCTACTCCTCAGTCGCGATACTGGATTGGCGTGGCAGTGCACACGTGTATTCACGTGTGTATATGCAGCCATCCAGACGAGTTTTCCTGTTCCTGCATATCAGACAAAGTCTAGAAAAATGATGAGAAACACACTGTAATTCTGAGGCAAATAAAATTTTAAAAATAAATTTTTATTTGCTTTTATTTTATTTTATTTTTGTTGCAGTCTACTGTGTGTTCTTTTTGTGACAGGTATGAAGTCAGGATTTGACTGAAGGTTGTGAAGACAGAAGATGGACGATAGAAGACAGTAAAAAAAATGTCAATGTATGAAAGTGTTTGTATGTGCAGTTGTATAGCGTGAGTGACAGAGTTGTATGAATGAAATGTAATATGTCAAATAGTGGAGTAAAAAGATGTACTTTTGATATTGAAATAAAATATTTTTATAAAATACTGTGTGATTGTTCAAATTTCTGTATCAGTGTATTTACAAACACATTCAATAATAAAAATATATTTGGTTGTTATCATCAAACAAAAAAATCATATAATTGTGTATACAACACTGTTATATACAACAATCTCCCCCTTTTGATGATGACAAACAAATAAAAGATTTTGAATGTGTGAATGTGTTTGATAACGTGAGGTATGTTACTCCCCCTATTTGTATGCTCCCCCTACAACTAAGCTTCCCTTATTGATGCACATAGATTTGAAAATTTTGAAATGAATTAATCAATCCCAAATTTTAAAATATTCTATAAATGTTTACTCATCCATCAAAATCTTGATCATTCTCCCCCTTTTGTTATCATCAAAAGAATAACAATAAATTAAAATGGTGATGAATATAAACTAGAAATATAAATTCGGATCAAGAGGATAATATATTGTAAATCTCATTGAATCAAACAAAAATCATAATATTCTTTGAGTCAGAGACAAATTTCACTTTCAGAATGAATGGATTTACTATGGATTTTATAGAATTAGGAGAGTCCAATACTTGAATATAAAATTTAAAGGTTTCAAATATGCTTATAAAATATGTTAAGCACTTTCTAACCACGCATAGCCCAAAGGTCTTTTAAATGGGGTTAGTAGTAACTTAACTTTATCCTCTCTGATGAGTTCCATCCATGCACAGCCCGAAGGTCTTTTAAGTGAGAATGAAAGCACATAGAGATTAAGGTATTTCACCCACACATAACCGCGAGGACTTTTAAATGGGAGTGAGTACCAAGGATATTATTATTTATTTATTTATTTATTTATTTCTAAATTTCAAGAATAATTAGAACTCCCCAAATTAAATAAAACCATGATGAGTGACAGAAGTATGGTAGATATAGAAGATGGTCGTGAAATAAGCTTTAATTCAAAAAATATTATAAAATCTGTCCAATCATCATGAGATTTAAAATATTTCCTTATGATGAAAATATATTATAGTCAAAACTCATCACAATTTCAAGATCTGTCATAATTTCAACGATTTCCAAAGTAGTTTAAATGATCAATCATTTAACTTTTGAATAACCACTTAAGAAATTTTATTTTATTATTATTATTATATATATATACACATATATATATATATATATTTTCTTTTTTTTTAAATGGATAATGATTAATCTATTTCTATAATTCCCAAATCTAAGCGTAATCGTGAAAATCTATCTTCGGGAAGAGGTTTTGTAAAGATATCAGCAAGTTGATCGTCAGTTGTAATAAACTCAATACAAATATCTTCTCGTGAAATGTGATCTCTAATAAAATGATGTCTCACATCTATGTGTTTAGTGCGTGAATGGTGAACAGGATTATTAGACAAGTCTATAGCACTTTTACTATCACATTTTAGTGGTACTTTTTTATAAATTAGGCCAAAGTCTGAAAGAGTTTGCATCATCCATAATATTTGTGCACAACAACTTCCCAAAGCAATGTATTCAGCCTCAGTTGTGGATAAAGCAACACAATTTTGTTTCCGACTTGACCATGAGACTAACGAGTGTCCTAGCATAAAACAAGTTCCACTAGTGCTTTTTCTATCAACAAGAGAACCAGCATAATCAGCATCAGAATATCCGATTAGTTTGAAATTATTGCATGCGGGGTACCATAAACCAAATTTGTGTGTGTGCAAAAGATATCTTAAAATTCTTTTTGTGGCTTTTAAATGAGATTCTTTTGGGTTGGATTGAAAGCGAGCACATAAACAAACAGCAAACATAATATCAGGCCTAGATGCAGTGAGATAAAGAAGTGAACCAATTATTCCACGATATTTCTTCTGATCAACTGCAACTCCTTTCTCGTCTTTGTCAAGCTTGGTTGAAGGACTCATCGGTGTTCTGAGTGGTTTTGCATTTTCTAGTCCAAATTTTTTCAGCAATTCAGCAATGTATTTTGTTTGTGATATGAAGATCCCCTTGGAGCTTTGTTTAATTTGAAATCCAAGGAAATATTTTAATTCACCTACCAAGCTCATTTCGAATTTATCCTGCATGACTTTTTCAAATTTCTCACACAAACAATCGTTAGTAGCACCATATATAATATCATCAACATAAATTTGGACAATTAAAAAATCATCACCTTCATGTAATAGAAACAATGTAGTGTCAGCACTGCCCTTTTTAAATCCGTTTTCCAAAAGATATGCACTTAAACAATCGTACCAAGCTCTAGGAGCTTGTTTAAGACCATATAATGCTTTTTCAAGTTTGAATACATGGTTTGGAAATTCATAATTTTCAAAACCGGGGGGTTGTTCCACAAAAACTTCTTCTTTTAATTCTCCATTTAAAAATGCACTTTTTACGTCCATTTGTTTTAGTTTGAAGCCTTTATAACATGCGAAGCTGAGCAAAATTCTAATGGCTTCTAACCTAGCTACTGGTGCAAATGTTTCATCAAAATCAATTCCTTCAATTTGATTATATCCTTTTGCAACCAACCTAGCTTTGTTTCTAATTACATTTCCGGATTCATCAAGTTTATTTTTGAACACCCATTTAGTTCCCACTACTGGATAGTCATTCGGTCTAGGAACTAATTTCCAAACTTTATTCCGTTCAAATTGATTAAGTTCTTCTTGCATTGCTAAAATCCAACTTTCATCATTAAGTGCAATTTCAACATTTTTAGGTTCGATTTCTGAGATGAAACAACTGTGAATACAAAAAGTACAGATATTTTTATTAAATGATGAACGAGTTCGTATACCTGCCGTTGGATTTCCTATCACCAATTCTGGAGGATGGTTGGTTTTGAATTTCAACTTTTCGACTTCAAATGTTTGTTTTGTTTGATCATCACTTCCAGTCTTCTCTTTGCTATTTTCTTTTTCACCCTCATGTGTAATTTCCTCATCGTTTTTCTCTTTTTCCATCGTATCCATATCTGATTCATCAAATTTCACGTTTATGGTTTCAACAATGGTTTTTGATCGTTTGTTGAAAATTCGATAAGCCTTGCTTCTTGACGAGTAACCCATGAAAATTCCCTCGTCAGCCTTTGATTCAAACTTACCAAGATGATCACCTGTATTAAGAAGATAACAAGGGCATCCAAACACTCTAAAATATGAAATGTTAGGCTTTCTGTCAAACCACAATTCATAGGATGTTTTGTTAAGTATTGGTCTAATCATTACTCTGTTCATTACATGGCAGGATGTATTAACTGCCTCTGCCCAAAAAGTCAAAGGTAAATTATATTCACTTAACATAGATCTAGCCAATTCCTGTAATGTACGATTTTTCCTTTCGACTACCCCATTTTGCTGGGGTGTTCGAGGAGCAGAAAATTCGTGTTTAAAACCATTTTCTTCACAAAAATTTTCAAAATCCAAATTTTCAAATTCACCACCATGATCACTTCTTAAAGTTTTTATTGAAACACCTTTTTCATTTTGAACGAGTTTTGCAAACTTTGAAAAGTAATCAAAAGTTTCGGATTTTTTGGCTAGAAAATAAACCCATGTAAATCTAGAATAATCATCAACTAACACGTAACAATATCTTTTTCCATTTAAGCTAGCGATTTCATTTGGTCCAAATAAATCCATGTGAATCAGTTCAAGTACCCTATTAGTGCTAACAACATTTTTGGGACGAAATGATGAACGACTGAATTTTCCCATAGCACATGATTTACATACTTTATTATTTTTATATTTCTGATGTGGTAGACCTCTTACCAATTCTTTTGATTCAAGTTTTTCCAAGAGACTCATACTAGCGTGACCCAATCTCCTATGCCATAAGAATACTTCTTCATCCGTAGCTACTAAACATCGTGAGAGAGTCAAATCATCAAATGAAATAGTATAGACATTTCCTTTTCTTTTTCCCGTGAACACAATATTGTTTGTGGATTTTTCAATAATCTTGCAGGATTCATTATCAAATATCACACTCATTCCTTTGTCACATAGTTGGCTTATGGAAATTAGATTATGATGCAAGTTTTCAACATATAAAACATCAGTTAAGGAGAAGGTACTATTACCTACTTTACCTTTACCGATAATTTTACATTTTCTGTTATCGCCCATTATCACACTTCCTCCTTTATATTTTTCAAGGCTAAGGAACTTTGATTTATCTCCTGTCACATGTTTGGAACAAGCTGAATCCAAGTACCATTCTTGTTGTTCCTTAGCCCGCCAACATACCTACACACAAGAAGAAGAGAATGACCTAGAGAAACTCATAGGTCTAATAAAATTAGTAACTGACAAATTTTGATTTTGAACAACAGATCCTTTTGGAATCCAAATTTGTTTGTTTTTATTAAATCCAAATCTATTACAATTACTCGTCAACCCTTTTGGAACCCAAATTTGTATGAATTTTTTATTATTGTTCCTATTTTGCCATTTTTTATAGCTATGTCCAATTTTTCCACATTTTGTACATTTAGGAAAAACACTTCCACCCTTCGCATTATCATTCATATTAACGTATGTTTTCCCAAATCCTAATCCTTTTCTATTATTAGCATATAATTGGTTTCCAAGCAACATTCTAAATGACTTTTCCCCTTTTGAAAACTTACTCAATGTTATTTCCAGATTTTTTACTTTGGTTTTAAGTGCTTCATTTTCATTTACAAGAGAAGTACATCTGTTAATAAAGTTCTTTCTTTTTGTGTCATCACTTTCTCTTAAAGCCAAGTGTTCTTGTTTTAATTTTTCAAAATTTGCCTTAAATTCTGTTTGCTCTTGTTTTAATAACTTGCAGTTTTCACATTCAAGGTTTGTCATTTTTCCAAGCTCATCTTCTAACCTATTGTTTTCTTGGACCAATTTTAACCTATCAGATTTTAATTTCTTGATTTTTAGTTCAAGTGAATCAACGGTTTTGGTGAGATTATGACATATTAAAATTAAATCTTTATAAGAGTAATTTGGTACCTCGGTGGAATCATCTTCGCTACTGTCTGGATCTGACTGTGCCATAAGGCATAAATTGGCTTCCTCTTTATCACTGTCAGAGTCTTCTTCTTCTCCTTCTTCATAGTCCCATGTAGCTGCAAAAGCTTTCTTTTTCTTCTTCTTCTTTCTGTCTTTCTGAAGTAATGGGCAATTTGGTTTGATATGGCCAGGTTTATTGCAGTTGTAACATATGACTTCATCATCTGAATTGTCGGAATTCTTGGATTTGTTGGATTTTGAACTCTTCTTTCGTGACTTGTATTTTTTGTTAGTCCACTTTTTAAGAACCATGGCCAACTCTTCGATAGGATTCTCAGCTTCATCGTTACTTTCAACAGTGTTGCTTAGAGCAATTGTCTTTTTCTTTGATTCTGAATCATCGCGTCCTTCTTTGGCTTTTAACTCCATTTCATAAGCAATCAGATTTCCAATCAATTCTTCTATTTTCAACTTATTTAGATCTTTTGATTCTTGAATGGCAGTTACTTTGGCTTCGAAATTCATTGGCAGTACTCTCAGTATCTTGCGTATTAATTCTACTTCAGTGTAGATTTTTCCAAGAGCCCTTGCATTATAAATCAGTGTGGAGAATCGACCATACATCTCTTTTATATCTTCGTCTTTTCGCATCGTGAAATTTTCATATTCGTTGCAGAGTAGTGCAAGACGAGATTCCTTGACCTGAGATGTTCCTTCATGTGTAACTTCCAAAGTATGCCAAATTTCCTGTGCAGTTGAACAGTGAGATATACAGTTAAATTCAGTTTTATCAAGAGCACAAATTAAAGCATTCATTGCTTTGGCATCAGTTGAGAATAATTTTTTATCATTAGCATCCCACTTATCTTTTGGTTTAGGAATTTCAATATCATTGATAATCGTAACTGGAGGTTTATAGCCTGTTTCAACGATATCCCATACATCATAATCAACTGAACTTAAGTAAATTTTCATCCTAGCTTTCCAATAAGCATAATCAGTTCCATTAAACATTGGTGGCCTAGCTATGGACTGACCCTCAGAAAAAGCGTTGTTAGACAAATTCATGACTCTAGAGTTAAAAATACCTGCTCTGATACCACTTGTAGGATCTAAATTAACCCTAGAGGGGGGGGGGGGTGAATAGGGTTTATTGCAAATTAAGTATATTTAAAATAATTGCAGAAATAAAAATATCACACATAGAAAATACCCAGCTTCGGCAAAAACTATGCCTACTGCTGCATTCAAGGTTTCTACTAGGAATTTTAAACAATCTCTTCGCTTACAGACTCTTGTAAACTTGCGACCTTCGCTCCCGACTGTTAAAACCCTACGCTCAAGACCTTGACACAACACGACCTCTTATGTTGTGACTTTTCAAACTACTCACACTCGTAGTTATTGACTTTAAGGAATAAAAGAAAATTTTTAAACAACAAAAAAATAAAAGGAAAATGAAACCCTAGGTTTTATTTAGGGTTATCCCCTTTCAACATAAAAGGCGGCTCCCTTTTATTATTGCTTCACCACTTTTTGTTTGGCTCGATCTCCTTCCTTAAAAATGGCGGCGTCACTTGAGAGATTCCTAGGGTTTCTTCAGTCTTCCCCCAAATCTCTGCGCTTGAGTGATGGAGATGCGGTTCTTTGATGTGCGACTTCGATGTGGCTTTCAAATGCTTCGATTTGGGTCCAAGTTGTTTACTTGTTCTCTGGTATGATTTTTAATTCGAGTTTCTCTTTGATTGTGCTTGAACTTCGATGATAATTGCCGATGAGGATTGGTGTTTAAATAGGATTGGAATTCGATATATTAGCTCTGATTTCGTCTTGGACTTGATTTGATATATTCGAAAATTTTGGAGCTTGAAATCTTCTGGAATTCTGATGATTTCTTCGATTCAAATTTTGTGGAGTAATTTGCGTTTATCCTATATACTTTATACTTCAATTTCCTGCTTTTAAATCAATCCCTTGATTTTTTTTGAAACTTGAAATTTTCAAACTTGTATGTGAATTCCTGAATACTCGCATTCGATCTTACGTTTTGAACTTGAGTTTTCTGCCTCTGATTTCTGAACCTTTTGAACTGTACTTAGAATTATTCAAACAACCTTATTTAAAAAAAAAACGAAATGCTTCTTTTAATTCGCCAGTACATAATGCATGTCTTTGTGGTGGAGATGTTTAACTTGATAAGAACAGATACTTGAATTCTTTGATGTTGCGTCTGCCTCCCCATTGTAATTGAAACTGTTTAGTACTTTGAATATTTTTGCTTGAGCAATTTGCTCTTGTTCACTTCTGTTGATCAAAATGGGTACTGTACTTTAATCTTGCATGTTGTCGCTTTGGGCTTCTATGTCCTTGTTTGTATTACTGGCATATACATGCTAAACTGTTGCCATCTAAACTTTAAACTTTGAACTGAGTAAAGAAAATACTATGGTTGATCTTGCATGACTCTGTATGTTGCTTTACCCCTGAGTGTTTGTGCATGTGTGTTCTTTAGCTGCTCCACTGTTTTGAGTTCCTGTGACTATTATGTTGACTTGTACCTTGCTTGACCCCCTGCATGTACCTAGTTGTATCTTGCTCTGCTCGAGTACTGCTTTGCACCTTGTATTTGAAACCTGGTTGTGTGCACCAATGTCATGTCTGTATTGCTGTTCACTTTCATGCATTGAATTGCTTCATGTAGTACTTGCTTTCTTGCTTGACTTTAAAAACTATACTTGAACTTGCCAAACTTTTTAATTTATGTCACACTTGATGTTTGCCTTTTAACATTGATACCCATGTTTTCATATACACAAACCTGTGTAAATACACCATTGATACTCCATGTTTCCATGAACCTGTTTTATCACTTGCATAATGCACCACACCCTTGGGCCTTGCATGTCTGACTTGTACATCTATGTTGTGTTCTTCTCTTTTATTATCCACTTGAGCTTTTCACTACACTCTTATGTTGACAGATTGCTCGACCATAGATATTGAGCTGCGGCTCGACCATTATGTCCGACCTTTGCACTTGATCACTTTTTCATTCATGTTGCATTGATTTTCTTTCTTGGACTTGTATTTGATTTTCCTATTGTTGATTGTACACTGGGTTGAGATGGTCTTTTTGGCTACTCCTCAGTCGCGATACTGGATTGGCGTGGCAGTGCACACGTGTATTCACGTGTGTATATGCAGCCATCCAGACGAGTTTTCCTGTTCCTGCATATCAGACAAAGTCTAGAAAAATGATGAGAAACACACTGTAATTCTGAGGCAAATAAAATTTTAAAAATAAATTTTTATTTGCTTTTATTTTATTTTATTTTTGTTGCAGTCTACTGTGTGTTCTTTTTGTGACAGGTATGAAGTCAGGATTTGACTGAAGGTTGTGAAGACAGAAGATGGACGATAGAAGACAGTAAAAAAAATGTCAATGTATGAAAGTGTTTGTATGTGCAGTTGTATAGAGTGAGTGACAGAGTTGTATGAATGAAATGTAATATGTCAAATAGTGGAGTAAAAAGATGTACTTTTGATATTGAAATAAAATATTTTTATAAAATACTGTGTGATTGTTCAAATTTCTGTATCAGTGTATTTACAAACACATTCAATAATAAAAATATATTTGGTTGTTATCATCAAACAAAAAAATCATATAATTGTGTATACAACACTGTTATATACAACAATGGGTACCATATATCATGTCTCCAATACTAGGCTCTATAATCAAAACCGCAAAGTCACGTATTGGAAGTTGGATTTCCGTCTGTGAACCAAGGCAAGGGATCGTCCTTTCTGCTTCGAGACGCTCTAGCCCGCCCCTCAGGATCAGAGCTCGAGTGACCCTTGGATCGTCAGGGCCGGTCCACCCGAAGTGCAAAGGGTGAATTAAAATGCCTGGACATGCGTTACACCGCCCTATGGGGTATAAGTATGGTCTGTATAAAGACCATATCATCCATCGGCCCCGCCGTGCCAATATATCCGAGGCGCCTCGCTATCCATCATCCACATAAGTAAAACGTCTGGGCGTGCAAAACCCGAACACCACTCCTAGCTAGAAATAAACGCATGTCCTCTCCCGTTTCTGGTTCACACCGGTGTGTGAGGCTCGCGAATTAACGCAACACAAAACAATGCTATATTAAAGCGGTGCTTTGATCATCAACCAAAAGACTTTGCTTTTCAACAGAAGCCTTGATCATTTGCATCTCAGCATGCCACTCAGGCAATTCACGCTATGCAACCAACGTCTATCGATAACACAGAACGAAATCCGATGTCAGACACACATCCGTTTACAAGTTCGTTTTGGGTCTGAACGAAACCGGAGGCAGCTTATTCCTCGTTCCATATGTCCAATATAGGAGAGAGGTCCTCGCATATCCGGTCGATCTCCAAGTACATCTGGATGATCACCACTTATTACCTTGTATTGGGTGTACAGCCCAATCAAGACATCAGTAATCATCCAAACGATGTGAAGACCTCCGGTCTTCAACCACCGTCTTCATCGTCGACTCATTACCGATTCAGTTATCCAGAATGGGATAAACCCGTTCTTTCTGAATAACTCGCATATATAATAAACAAGTGCTATAAAAACACAACATACGCCTCATTCCAATTCTGAATATTCTTTTATTTAAATATTCATATCCTTTGGGAAAGGTTCCCATTAATTTTATAAAAGATAAATTCTTTAAATTTATTCTTTAATCTTCCTTTGGAAATCAATCCATTCCAAATTATGGTTTATCCAAACTAGTCGGGATTAGCGAACCTTACCGAAGTAATCATTTGTTTTAATTTCCCAATCCCAACTTATTCATCCCATGAAGTAAAACTGGTAATACTTCATCTCTAACACCACGGTGTTATCGGTAAAATTAATTACCATTTCACGTTCAAATCTAATTAAAGATTTAACTAACGCTTGGAGCAAAACTGGTGATACTCCATTCTCGATCATTTCTTGGATTTGATAATTTTAGTTATCAAATTCACCTTTCAATCTATTTAAAGATTCATTAAAACTCTAATTCAGTTTTAATTTCCAACAATCATTACTTAATGATTTTTCCAATTCAGGAAATAAATCCTGTCTTTAACTGGGTTAAAGAACTAATGTCATTTAAAACACAGTTCACAATAAACCCAAAATCACATTCCATTAATTATGGAATTTTCACGGAAAAACAAACCAAAATATAATCGATATCAATTTCCGTATCCGACTAAAATTATAAATGGAATAACGGCAAAGCCTTTTAAATTCCATATATGTTATCAGTCTTCCTCCACAGAAGTTCATTTCGATTATTATCAAATCGAATCCCATTCCATTCCAATTTATTTTATTAAACTGGAGAACTTTACTTTGGAAATTCCATTAAATCTTAGAACAAAGATTTATAAATTCCAAATCACATTTCATTGCAAATCGGGTTAAAAAATGAATGTCGTTAAAACACAGTTCACAATAAACCCGATTTACATTCCATTACAATTCCAATTAAATATTCATTAAGTGGTAATTCTTCTTTAAATCTTAGTTAAAAGACTTATTCTTTTCATATGGGGTTTCAGAACAGTGTTAATGAAGACACCATTCCATCAGTCTCTAACCGTAAATTAGGAAGAGAATAATTCCCTAAGTATTAATCCTGAAGGCCAAAACCAACATCAGACCAATACCTAGGAAACCATTCATCTTAGCTAATCTCCAGTCAATTTCTAATTTCCTTAACTCCATTGGGTTTAAGAACAGTGTTAGTGAAGTCACCGTTCACGATAAACCCAAAATCACATATGATATTAAATACAAGGCTCTGAATAGAAAATATATGGGCTTATATTCCATATCAAATTCTGAACTCAACAAACATCGTATTGGAATAACGACATATATATCTTCCAAATTCCTCCACAATACCCGTATAATCACGGAATCCAATATCGGAATATTCCGAAGAAAATTTTGAATCAAATCCATTCCAATTCATATATTAGAATTTCTGGTTATTTTTAAAACCATTTCAAATCCAATTTATTTATTTAAAAATAATTGGATTATAATTCTAGTTCATAACTAGTTCATTTCGATAAAAATCTATTTTTATCTTTTCAAATATGGATTTTTTCATCCCAATTCTTTCCAAATCATTTCTTATGATTTTACACCAGTTATTGATATTTTTAATAATTTTATCAAGGCCCGTACAATCGATTTCCATAAACGGCCATCGAACTACACTTATAGCGACCTTTTCCAAATTTGATTTAGACATAATTCCAAATCCAACCGTTAGATTTCTAATATTCATTAGAAAGCTCTTTTCGGTACGAACCCAACGGTTCCGGTTTTAGAAGAATCCGACGGTCGGATCTCCCGTAATATCCATTCGAAGTCAATGGTCGAAATTCACGAACTGCTGCAGCGCGGCGTGTTCTATTCAGGCCATTATATTATATATATTATATATATAATATATATTTCGTCGATTTCCATTTAAAACGTATTTTATAAATCGTTATAAATTCGTTTTAAAAAATGTTTCAACTTCATATTCAATTTCAAATCAAAATTGAATATTCCATATCATTAATATATAAATGATAATATTTTCAAAACATTAGATTTTGAAATCAATTCCTTTTCAATATTCATTATAAAAATGAATAAAATCGATATAAATATCGTTAATGTCAAAATGGCGTTAAATTAATCAACACGGCTTTATATATTTAAGTATATTCGTGTCCATCCCAAATCGAACATCAAAATCATATTTTGATTCTTTTTTTTAATATATTTTTAAAATATTCATTATTTGAAAATATTCGTTATTTTAAAATATTCGTTCGTTCTGAATTGGAATCAGACATAGTCAATTACCATAAAATGTTGTTTATATGGATTTCATATAACACACGTATATAACAACCATAATTAACAATCATCCATCATCTAGAGTGCATTCTACACTGTATAAGCATTAAATATAAATAATTAACGCTTACAATAGCCTGTCAACCCATCGATTGACATACCACTAATCATTGGGATCAGTGTATGTCAAATATCATCCCAATACCCGTGTGGGGTTTTCAAACAACAAATATTAGTTATTAATTGTGCAGTTGGGCGATGTGTAAAATTTATCGACCCAATCAGTATTAGATAAATGGGTGTACATAAACAAATCGGCCGATTTGTAAATGAATATTTATTCTCATTTCATTTACTCGTTAAAAAATATATTTCTAACAATAAATTATTTCAACACAACATATGAATATTTTATATAACCCATTTCACATCACAAACAATTTCAAACAACACAATATAATCAAGCAAACAAGTCGTCCATGGTCTGTTGACCACGGGGAGCCGTTCATATTTGCAATTATAAGATAAATAACTAAACAAGAAATTATAGTGATGAGTTCTCACCTTCGGGTTCCACTCCGTCATTCTTTATTGTCACTCATATTCGCTGTTCTGATTCCAACGTAGTCTATTTCACGAAATTTATATTAAAAATCACATTTTAATAATGCTTCATATATTTAAAAATCACATTTTTAAATCGATGTTCAATATATATAAATCATATTTTTATTAATCAGTTTTCTATATGAAAATCATATTTTTATCTTGCTATAAATAATTTCATATGATCTCATATAAAAAGTATATTTTTACTCCAAATCATTTCATATAAAAATTATATTTTTCTTCTAAATCATTCCATATAAAAATTATATTTTTCTTCTAAATCATTTCATAAAAAAATTAAATTTTTAAAACTAAGCAATAATATATAAAAATTACATTTTCTTTTCATTGCTATATATATATAAATAAAAATCATATTTTATCTTTTTAAAACAATATTTTTCTATCAAAAATTTGATTTGAAAATAATGTTAATTACATAAAAAAATTGATTTTAATCAATGTTAATTATATTTTTAACATAACTAAATATTAACTAATTAAATTAATCACTTTTACCTTTACTAACACTTTTAAACCGTGGTCTTTCTTCCTTTATCAGCCGACGTTGAAGATACCCATTAGCTCGCAACAAGAAACCTCCTGCGTCGGCCACCTTCGATGACCGGACACCGATCGCTAACCACCACCGCCTTGCCCTTTGTGTCCCCTTCCCAAAGGCCCCCTCCTCGTGAAGCTCAATGTCCATGGCTGCCCTAGAACGGCGTTCGAACGGAGCGCGTTCATGGCTTGCAATCTCATGATATACCTCACCAGAAGTGATCAACTCCATACGATTTTAAAGAGCTCAAGGAGGGCTTTGAATTTCGTTTATGACCCATATTGTAATTCAGAATGATTTGAAAACAATTTGGGGATGATTTTCTGTAACAACCCGTAAAATGCGAGCCAGTTTGAAATTTTTATTTTGGTAATTTTAGCGAATTTTGATTATTTAAAATGAATTATTTTAAATAATATCGACGAGAAATTTATTTTGAATATAATTCGACGTATATATTATACGCGTCGTCGTTAGAATATAAAATATTTATATATAATTATAAATAGAATTGAAAATGGCGCGGTAGTTCGATAATTCGATTTCAAACTTCAATTGAATGTACCGGATGCAAAACAATCCGGATTTTAGTGAAACCAAAAATAATGGAATCTAATAGTGAATATCTTTCCAATGAATCCGAAAAATTAAAAGTTCGTAGCGGGAATCAAAAGATATGTCCAGTTGAAAATTCTGAATAGTCGCTATGGAATTCAGGCCCTTAAAAATGGACATTTTGCAAACGACCTCGGATTTCGACGAAACCACTTTTGTTGGATCCGCAGTGTAAAGTTATTGCTAGATTTCAAATTTCATAATTTTTCGAATCAATATGTGAGCGTGGCAAAGGAAAACGTGTTTTGACCATTTCAGTTGATTTTAATCGACTGGAAATTGGCCATTTTTCCAACGGTCTCAGAATTCGACGAAACTAGTTTTGTTAGGACCGTATCGTCAATACGAAGCTAGAAAATATTTTTCGAGAATTTTTAGAGTTAGTATGTGACCCCGGTAATTTAAAATGTACGTTTAAAATTCAATATAGTGATTTAAATGTAAATTCAAAGGAAACTGATTGTAACGATCAAATCAGCTTGCGATACATATCCCATTGTGTTCGGAATGGGGGTAAAACGCTATGGACGACAGGCGGTGGGCCTCGTTTTGAGGTCGAAAATAAAGGTTGCTTTATAAAGTAAAATTTAAAAAAAAAAAAACTTTTCTTCCCCCCCCCTTTATCTTCGTTCTGGCCCCCCCCTTTCTATTTTAGTTCAGATTAAAAAAAAAAAAAAAGAAGATCGAATCGAGACGAAACCCCACCTCCGTTCACCCCATCGCCGCCTCGACGTTCACTGCCACCTCCTCCAGTTGCTGAGCCGCCATCTCCCCGACGTCCTCTGGCTCTCTCCTCCTCCGCGATAGACCGCAGCGCCCCCTCCCCGTCATCCGCCACGACAGAGCAGCCCTTCCCCGGCGAGCAACCTCCGACCCCCTCTGAGCAACCACCAGCGCCCCCCCGAAAGAGAGGACCCGTAAGTTTTTAAAAATACTGATTTCGTTTAGATTTAAATACTGATTTCGTTTAGATTTAAATACTGATTTCGTTTAGATTTAAATACTGATTTCGTTTAGATTTAAATACTGATTTCGTTTAGATTTAAATACTGATTTCGTTTAGATTAAAACTGATATTTTTAAAAGAAGAAAAAACTGAAATTTTTAGGAATATAAAAACTGAAATTTTTAGGAATATAAAAACTGTTATTTTTAAAAGTATAAAAACTGTTATTTTTAAAAGTATAAAAACTGTTATTTTTAAAAGTATAAAAACTGTTATTTTTAAAAGTATAAAAACTGTTATTTTTAAAAGTATAAAAGCTGTTATTTTTAAAAGTATAAAAGCAGTTATTTTTAAAAGTATAAAAGCAGTTATTTTAAAAAGTATAAAAGCAGTTATTTTTAAAAAGTATAAAAGCAGTTATTTTTAAAAGTATAAAAGCAGTTTTTTTAAAGGTATAAAAACAGATTTTTTAAAAGTATAAAAGCAGTTTTTTTAAAGGTATAAAAACAGATTTTTTAAAAAAGAGTAAAAGCAGATTTTTTTTTTAAAAAGAGTAAAAGCAGATTTTTTAAAAAGATATAAAAACAGATTTTTTAAAAAAGAATAAAAGCAGATTTTTTAAAAAGGTATAAAAACAGATTTTTTTAAAAAGATATAAAAACAGATTTTTTAAAAAGATATAAAAATCATATTTTTATGTATTGAAAGTCGAGATAAAAAAATCATATTTTTATGTATTGAAAGTCGAGATAAAAATTCGATTTTTATATATTGAACTTTGAAATAAAAATTCGATTTTTATATATTGAACTTTGAAATAAAAATTCGATTTTTATATATTGAACTTTGAAATAAAAATTCGATTTTTATATATTGAATCTTTGAACTAAAAATTCGATTTTTATATATTGAATCTCGAACTAAAAATTCGATTTTTATATATTGAATAGCGAAGTAAAAATTCGATTTTTATATATTGAATAACGAAGTCAAAATTCGATTTTTACATATGTAGAGGATCCGGGCAACGAAGATGACAAAGATGCGATAGCGATGAAGATTTCTATCAATGAAGTGCCGTGGAGCTAGGATAGCTATATGTGAGAATTTCTCACCTTTCAATTTATTTTTTTTAGTTATATATATATACTAGGATGCAGACGGTGCTTAGTAGCACCCGACACAATCGTCCACAGACCATGGACTTGTTTGTTTGGTTGCATAGATTAGTTGAATTATTTGTTTGAATTGAATTGTTTGGTGAGATGAGATTGATTTGATTGATGTGTGAATGGCGTGGGCCTTCACTAGACCGGGGATAAGGCTAGGCCTTGTCCCGTTTCTAGTATCGTGCCGTTATGCCGCCGAAATTTTCTAAAATATGTTAGAAAAATAAAAATATCATTTTATTGAATAAATGAATTGAATAGAAATTCATAGGTTGAAATAAAATGTTTTATCGTTAAAAATATAATTTTTAACGTGAATACGAAAATGGTGAAGTGAATAAATAAATATTCATTTACAAACCAGATGGTTTGTTTATGTACACTTATTTGAATGACATTGATTGGGACGATAAATTTTACACATCGCCCAACTGCACAACTAAAATCTGTGTTTGATTGTTTGAAACCCCACACGGGTGTTGGGATGAAATATGAATTTCACTCATCCTGATTGATTAAATATGTCGATCGATTGATTGACAGGCTGTTATGAGCGTTGAATATCTATATTTGATGCTTATACAGTGTAGTGCACTTTGGTTGATGGTTGATTATTTTCAATGTTATTATATACATGTGTTGTATGAAAATCCATATAATTAATTTTATATGGTAATTGATTGGGCCTCATTCCAATCGTGAAAATAAAGAATATTTTGATAATAACAAATATTTTGATAATAGGAAATATTTGAAATAGAATATTTGGAAATAGAAATTTATGAAGCCGTGTTGATTAGATTGACGCCATTTTGACGTAAACGATATTTATATCGATTTTATTCATTTTAAAATGAATATTGAAAAGTCATCTCGAAATCGAATATTTCGAAATGAAATGAATTGAAAACGATTTCGAAATGAATTGAATTGAAAACGATTTCGAAATGAATTGAATTGAAAACGATTTCGAAATGAATTGAATTGAAAACGATTTCGAAATGAATTGAATTGAAAACGATTTCGAAATGAATTGAATTGAAAACGATTTCGAAATGAATTGAATTGAAAACGATTTCGAAATGAATTGAATTGAAAACGATTTCGAAATGAATTGAATTGAAAACGATTTCGAAATGAATTGAATTGAAAACGATTTCGAAATGAATTGAATTGAAAACGATTTCGAAATGAATTGAATTGAAAACGAATTGAAATGAATTCAAATTGAATTGAAATTTGAATTGAATAGAAATGAATTTTGAAACGAATTTAAAACTATTTATATAATTCGTTTTAAATAGGAATCGACGAAATATATATTATATATATATTATATATATAATATAAATGGCCTGAATAGAACGCGCCGCGCCGCGGCAGTTCGCGAATTTCGACCATTGATTTCAAATGGACATTACGGGAGATCCGACCGTCGGATTCTCCTAAAACCGGAACCGTTGGGTTCGTATCGAAAAGAGCTTTCTAACGAATGTGATAAATCAAAAATCTAACGGTTGGATTTGGAATTATGTCCAAATCAAATTGGAAAAAGGTCGCTGTAAGTGCAGTTCGATGGCCATTGATGGAAATCGACTGTACGGGCCTTGATAAAATTATTAAAAATAGTAATAATTTATGTAAAATCATAAGAAATGATTTGTGAAGATTTGGGATGAAAAACTCCATATTTGAAAAGATAAAAATAGATTTTTATCGAAATGAACTAGTTTTGAACTAGAAATATAATTCTATTTATTTTGAAATAAATAAATTGAATTTGAAAAGGGTTTTAAAGATAACCAAAATTTCCAATGATTGCATTGGAGTGGAATTGAATCGAAATTGTCTTCGGAATATTTCGATGTTGGAATTCGGGATTATACGGATGTTGTTATGGAAATTTGAAAGATATATATTTATATCGTTATTTCCAATGCGACATTTGTTAATCGTGGAATTTGATATTGAATATAAGCCGATATATTTTCTATTCAGAGCCTTATATTGAATATCAAATGTGATTTGGGTTTGTCGTGAATGGTGTCTTCACTAACACTGTTCTTGAACCCAGTTGAGAAAAGATTAAATCTTTTTATTTAGATTTAATGAAGTGTACCAATTAAATGATATTTAATTGGAATTGAATTGATATTGATTTTTGGGTTTATCGTGAACAGTGTTTTAAATAACACTTATTCTTTAACCCGATAATTAATGAATGTGACTTTGGGTTTATCGTGAACCGTGTTTTTAAATGACACGGATTCTTTAACCCAGTTAACGATTAAAACTAAGTGGAGTTTTAATGAATCTTTAATTAGATTGAAATGATCGAAAATGGAGTATCACCAGTTCTTGTTGCTGGCCCTGTGTGGGCTGGGTACGCGTGATAGGGGGTTCTCGCTTCGCAGTTTGGTGGCGAACGGGAGACTCTTACCCCTACATGTCCCTTGTGGTGGGGGTTGGTTCGCCAGTGGGCGCGAGACTCGAGAGGGTTGCCGTAAAACAAGTAACTGGGGGACCATGTGAAAGCCACGGTGGGTTTTACCTGCTGCTTGGGGGATGAAGGGATGGTTGCAAAGCCTACCGGAGTTCGTCGGCTATTTCACAGTTGGTATCAGAGCTTTGGTTTACAGAGCTCGAGAACAAGACACATTAGAACCATACGAAAGAATTCATCAGATATTGGATTAGTAATATCCAATGAGAATGACTCGTTAGAGATAGGATCAGTAGTATCCTAGAACGAGTGTGAAGAGTATATTTTTGAAAATGAAAACAAATTTTGTTTTTAAAATCTAAATCAATTATTCGTATTTGATTATCTATTTATATTGATGTGGACAATCCAGTATATATAGATTTTGCGTATACGTCTGATCCGCGTGTATTCGAAATTTTAATATACTGGATAGATATGGAATCACATTCTAGTCGCCCGAAGATGATTCTGATGATTGACTAGTCGTCATTAGTATTCATGTTCGAGTAACGAAGGTGTGATATCTATATATTTCCTATTGACTGGTGTGAGAACCAAAATTAGATAGGATCTTTTGTTGTGATTTGGCATCAAAACATGATTTTTTGTATATATATCAAAGTTATGAATTTGAAACTCTAATTCACTAATTGATGGATGTTTGTGTTGTTTGTTTAATTGTTTGATAATTTTGAATCTTTATGCCTAACTGAATCAAATATTGAATTGTATTGAAAATTGGTCGCATTTGCATGCATATACATATACTTGCATTGAACAGGTCATAGCAAGGAGGCTAGAGCCAGAGAATAAAATTTGTTTGCCCGACAAATAGGTACATGTTTACTACATAATTTCCTGTTTTGTTTGGGTGATGATGATTTTGTGAGCCTATTGGCTAGCCGCTTGGCTTTTTCTTTTTCTTTTTGAGATCTGAAGGACCGGGGAAGCTATTTGAAATTCCCCGATGCTCCCGGTGCAGGGGAGGTTATGGCGAATTTTTTCAAAAATTTAGGGTGTTAGCCAAATTTTTGAAATTTTGAAAATTCTCAGAAACTAAAGAGTTAGAGAATGGAAGCCTGATCGATCGTAGAGTTGATTAATCAAACCACTTTCGACTTTGTTCCTTTTCGGGGACGAAAAGTTTTAAGTGGGGGAGATTGTAACAACCCGTAAAATGCGAGCCAGTTTGAAATTTTTATTTTGGTAATTTTAGCGAATTTTGATTATTTAAAATGAATTATTTTAAATAATATCGACGAGAAATTTATTTTGAATATAATTCGACGTATATATTATACGCGTCGTCGTTAGAATATAAAATATTTATATATAATTATAAATAGAATTGAAAATGGCGCGGTAGTTCGATAATTCGATTTCAAACTTCAATTGAATGTACCGGGTGCAAAACAATCCGGATTTTAGTGAAACCAAAAATAATGGAATCTAATAGTGAATATCTTTCCAATGAATCCGAAAAATTAAAAGTTCGTAGTGGGAATCAAAAGATATGTCCAGTTGAAAATTCTGAATAGTCGCTATGGAATTCAGGCCCTTAAAAATGGACATTTTGCAAACGACCTCGGATTTCGACGAAACCACTTTTGTTGGATCCGCAGTGTAAAGTTATTGCTAGATTTCAAATTTCATAATTTTTCGAATCAATATGTGAGCGTGGCAAAGGAAAACGTGTTTTGACCATTTCAGTTGATTTTAATCGACTGGAAATTGGCCATTTTTCCAACGGTCTCAGAATTCGACGAAACTAGTTTTGTTAGGACCGTATCGTCAATACGAAGCTAGAAAATATTTTTCGAGAATTTTTAGAGTTAGTATGTGACCCCGGTAATTTAAAATGTACGTTTAAAATTCAATATAGTGATTTAAATGTAAATTCAAAGGAAACTGATTGTAACGATCAAATCAGCTTGCGATACATATCCCATTGTGTTCGGAATGGGGGTAAAACGCTATGGACGACAGGCGGTGGGCCTCGTTTTGAGGTCGAAAATAAAGGTTGCTTTATAAAGTAAAATTAAAAAAAAAAAAACTTTTCTTCCCCCCCCCCCTTTATCTTCGTTCTGGCCCCCCCTTTCTATTTTAGTTCAGATTAAAAAAAAAAAAAAAGATCGAATCGAGACGAAACCCCACCTCCGTTCACCCCATCGCCGCCTCGACGTTCACTGCCACCTCCTCCAGTTGCTGAGCCGCCATCTCCCCGACGTCCTCTCGCTCTCTCCTCCTCCGCGATAGACCGCAGCGCCCCCTCCCCGTCATCCGCCACGACAGAGCAGCCCTTCCCCGGCGAGCAACCTCCGACCCCCTCTGAGCAACCACCAGCGCCCCCCCGAAAGAGAGGACCCGTAAGTTTTTAAAAATACTGATTTCGTTTAGATTTAAATACTGATTTCGTTTAGATTTAAATACTGATTTCGTTTAGATTTAAATACTGATTTCGTTTAGATTTAAATACTGATTTCGTTTAGATTTAAATACTGATTTCGTTTAGATTAAAACTGATATTTTTAAAAGAAGAAAAAACTGAAATTTTTAGGAATATAAAAACTGAAATTTTTAGGAATATAAAAACTGTTATTTTTAAAAGTATAAAAACTGTTATTTTTAAAAGTATAAAAACTGTTATTTTTAAAAGTATAAAAGCTGTTATTTTTAAAAGTATAAAAGAAGTTATTTTTAAAAGTATAAAAGCAGTTATTTTTAAAAAGTATAAAAGCAGTTATTTTTAAAAAGTATAAAAGCAGTTATTTTTAAAAGTATAAAAGCAGTTTTTTTAAAGGTATAAAAACAGATTTTTTAAAAGTATAAAAGCAGTTTTTTTAAAGGTATAAAAACAGATTTTTTAAAAAAGAGTAAAAGCAGATTTTTTTTTTAAAAAGAGTAAAAGCAGATTTTTTAAAAAGATATAAAAACAGATTTTTTAAAAAAGAATAAAAGCAGATTTTTTAAAAAGGTATAAAAACAGATTTTTTAAAAAAGATATAAAAACAGATTTTTTAAAAAAGATATAAAAATCATATTTTTATGTATTGAAAGTTGAGATAAAAAAATCATATTTTTATGTATTGAAAGTCGAGATAAAAATTCGATTTTTATATATTGAACTTTGAAATAAAAATTCGATTTTTATATATTGAACTTTGAAATAAAAATTCGATTTTTATATATTGAATCTTTGAACTAAAAATTCGATTTTTATATATTGAATCTCGAACTAAAAATTCGATTTTTATATATTGAATAGCGAAGTAAAAATTCGATTTTTATATATTGAATAACGAAGTCAAAATTCGATTTTTACATATGTAGAGGATCCGGGCAACGAAGATGACAAAGATGCGATAGCGATGAAGATTTCTATCAATGAAGTGCCGTGGAGCTAGGATAGCTATATGTGAGAATTTCTCACCTTTCAATTTATTTTTTTTAGTTATATATATATATATATACTAGGATGCAGACGGTGCTTAGTAGCACCCGACACAATCGTCCACAGACCATGGACTTGTTTGTTTGGTTGCATAGATTAGTTGAATTATTTGTTTGAATTGAATTGTTTGGTGAGATGAGATTGATTTGATTGATGTGTGAATGGCGTGGGCCTTCACTAGACCGGGGATAAGGCTAGGCCTTGTCCCGTTTCTAGTATCGTGCCGTTATGCCGCCGAAATTTTCTAAAATATGTTAGAAAAATAAAAATATCATTTTATTGAATAAATGAATTGAATAGAAATTCATAGGTTGAAATAAAATGTTTTATCGTTAAAAATATAATTTTTAACGTGAATACGAAAATGGTGAAGTGAATAAATAAATATTCATTTACAAACCAGATGGTTTGTTTATGTACACTTATTTGAATGACATTGATTGGGACGATAAATTTTACACATCGCCCAACTGCACAACTAAAATCTGTGTTTGATTGTTTGAAACCCCACACGGGTGTTGGGATGAAATATGAATTTCACTCATCCTGATTGATTAAATATGTCGATCGATTGATTGACAGGCTGTTATGAGCGTTGAATATCTATATTTGATGCTTATACAGTGTAGTGCACTTTGGTTGATGGTTGATTATTTTCAATGTTATTATATACATGTGTTGTATGAAAATCCATATAATTAATTTTATATGGTAATTGATTGGGCCTCATTCCAATCGTGAAAATAAAGAATATTTTGATAATAACAAATATTTTGATAATAGGAAATATTTGAAATAGAATATTTGGAAATAGAAATTTATGAAGCCGTGTTGATTAGATTGACGCCATTTTGACGTAAACGATATTTATATCGATTTTATTCATTTTAAAATGAATATTGAAAAGTCATCTCGAAATCGAATATTTCGAAATGAAATGAATTGAAAACGATTTCGAAATGAATTGAATTGAAAACGATTTCGAAATGAATTGAATTGAAAACGATTTCGAAATGAATTGAATTGAAAACGATTTCGAAATGAATTGAATTGAAAACGATTTCGAAATGAATTGAATTGAAAACGATTTCGAAATGAATTGAATTGAAAACGATTTCGAAATGAATTGAATTGAAAACGATTTCGAAATGAATTGAATTGAAAACGATTTCGAAATGAATTGAATTGAAAACGAATTGAAATGAATTCAAATTGAATTGAAATTTGAATTGAATAGAAATGAATTTTGAAACGAATTTAAAACTATTTATATAATTCGTTTTAAATAGGAATCGACGAAATATATATTATATATATATTATATATATAATATAAATGGCCTGAATAGAACGCGCCGCGCCGCGGCAGTTCGCGAATTTCGACCATTGATTTCAAATGGACATTACGGGAGATCCGACCGTCGGATTCTCCTAAAACCGGAACCGTTGGGTTCGTATCGAAAAGAGCTTTCTAACGAATGTGATAAATCAGAAATCTAACGGTTGGATTTGGAATTATGTCCAAATCAAATTGGAAAAAGGTCGCTGTAAGTGCAGTTCGATGGCCATTGATGGAAATCGACTGTACGGGCCTTGATAAAATTATTAAAAATAGTAATAATTTATGTAAAATCATAAGAAATGATTTGTGAAGATTTGGGATGAAAAACTCCATATTTGAAAAGATAAAAATAGATTTTTATCGAAATGAACTAGTTTTGAACTAGAAATATAATTCTATTTATTTTGAAATAAATAAATTGAATTTGAAAAGGGTTTTAAAGATAACCAAAATTTCCAATGATTGCATTGGAGTGGAATTGAATCGAAATTGTCTTCGGAATATTTCGATGTTGGAATTCGGGATTATACGGATGTTGTTATGGAAATTTGAAAGATATATATTTATATCGTTATTTCCAATGCGACATTTGTTAATCGTGGAATTTGATATTGAATATAAGCCGATATATTTTCTATTCAGAGCCTTATATTGAATATCAAATGTGATTTGGGTTTGTCGTGAATGGTGTCTTCACTAACACTATTCTTGAACCCAGTTGAGAAAAGATTAAATCTTTTTATTTAGATTTAATGAAGTGTACCAATTAAATGATATTTAATTGGAATTGAATTGATATTGATTTTTGGGTTTATCGTGAACAGTGTTTTAAATAACACTTATTCTTTAACCCGATAATTAATGAATGTGACTTTGGGTTTATCGTGAACCGTGTTTTTAAATGACACGGATTCTTTAACCCAGTTAACGATTAAAACTAAGTGGAGTTTTAATGAATCTTTAATTAGATTGAAATGATCGAAAATGGAGTATCACCAGTTTTGCTCCAGGCGATAGTTAAATCTTTAATTAGATTTGAACGTGAAATGGTAATTGAATTTACCGATAACACTGTGGTGTTAGATATGAAGTATTACCAGTTTTACTTCATGGGATGAATAGGTTGGGATTGGGAAATTAAAACAAATGATTACTTCGGTAAGGTTCACTAATCCCGACTAGTTTGAATTGATATTCAAAAATAGATTAAAGAATAAATTCAAGAATTTATCTTTGATAAAATTAATGGGAACCTTTCCCTATGAATGTGAAAATTAGAAATTAACTGTCGGTTAGCCAAGCAGAATGGTTTTCTGGATATTGATCTGATGTTGGTTTCGGCCTTCGGGGTTAATATTTGGGGAATTATTCTCTTGATTAATTTACGGTTAGTGACTAATGAATTGGAATGAGGCGTATGTTGTGTTTGTGTAACACTTTTATAAAATATACGCGAGTTATTCAGGAAGACCGGGTTTATCCCATTCTGAATAACTGATACGACGATAAGTCGAAGATGAAGACGATGGTCGAAGACCGGAAGTCTTCACGTCGTTTGGGTAATTACTGATGATCTTGATTGGGCTGTACACCCAAGAAGATGGAAACAGTTAGTGATCGTCCAGACGTACTTGGAGATCGATGGATATGCGGGGTACTAGGTGCCTCCGGTTTCGTTCAGACCCAGGACGGACTTGTAAATGGACTGTGTGTCTGACATCGGATTTCATTCTGTGTGACTGATATCGGTTGCATAGGATGGTTTGCCTGTGTGGCATGCTAAGATGCAAATGATCAAGGCTTCTGTTGAAAAGCAAAGTCTTGTGGTGATGATCAAAGCACGGCCTTTGTGGCGTAGCTTTGTGTAACGTTTACCTCGCGTGTTTCACACCCGGTATGAACCAAAAACGGGAGACGGACCTCAGGGAGGACTTGCGTTTCTTTCTAGCTAAAAAGTGGCGTCAGTGGTTTTACACGCCCTGACGAGATTGACTTATGTGGTTGTTGCTGTTGCGAGGCGCCTCGGTTATATCGGTTTCGGCCGATGCATTCTGGTCGGCTGACGGACCAGACTTACACCCCATAGGGTGGGGAGACGTAGTGTTCAGGCATAATAATCCACATCGGTGGACCGGCCCTGACGATCCAAGGCTTGCCTGCGCGCTTGCCTGAGGGGCGGGCTAGAGCGTCTCGAATCGGTTGAGGACTATCTTTTGCCTCGGTTCATAGACGGAAATCCAATTTCCAAATACGTGACATTTGCGGTTTTAATTGTAATCCTATATATGGCGACATAGTGGGATGGGGCGCTTATGCCGCCTATGATTGATACTTATGATTTGAAGTTGTTTTATACACTATGCACTTATAATGGTATCAAATGATTTGTTTTAAACGTATCAAGCATTCTTTGGCTGTTATAAGGAAAAACCCTATCCCCCGGCTTGCGTTGCATTGTGTGATAGGACCTGGGTCTTATAACAGCTTCATCTTTCTTTATTTAGCATTGCGCTGTTTGTTTTAAGCACTGGTATTCTTGGGAGGAAACCCGTTCCGTGTTATACGGCGTGGTCCCTTGATTTACCTAATGATTTAAAATAAAGATTAATAACTGTTTTAGTTCTCACACCAGTCACATGACTGACCTGGAGTTTATTGTTTTAACCTAAACTCTGGGTGCCCTTATTTTGACACGGGCAGCTAGTAGTTTTGGTTTTGCAGATTTATATTCACAGGATCCTGGTTTACAGCTGGAACGATATCCGGAAAGCTTTGTATCCGTATATCCCTTCTAGTTGTGTATTGTATTATTTTCCGCTGCTATGGATTTAAATGTAATTTAAATCTCTGATATTTCTGTGTAATATTTATTTATACTCTGTATATTCTTGTAATCTGATGCATTGTTGTAATATACAATGAAATGTTCTTCTGTATGCGTTCTGTTGTGGCGTGTTCTCGAACTATCCGACGCTTTCCTTTACGGGGAAGTTAAGGGTTTTCACATTTTCGGATGAGGAGGGCCCATGATTTGGGAGTGGTGGCTGAGGTCATGAATGGGCTAGGGTTTCAGATGGGGTAGTTATATAATAAATATTTTATTAGATTTAATTCTTTTATTTTCAAAAATCCATGTTTGCCGATATGAACTTCAAATCAAGCCCGATGACTGTCGCCCCTAGCCAAATACCCCCATTCCGGACACAATGGGATATGTATCATAAGCCAGTTCGATTGTTTCGATAGATTTTTATTTAAATTAAAATATAAATCATTCAATATTCAATTTGAACGTACATTTTAATTTACCGGGGCCACATACTAACCCCAAAAATTCTAGAAAAATATTTCTAGCTTTGTATTGACGATACGGTCCTAAAAAGCTAATTTCATCGAATTTGAAGACCGTTTGAAAAATGGCTATTTTCTGGTCGATCCAAATTGACTGAAACTGTCAAAACACGTTTTATTCTGCCACGCTCACATATTGGTCCAAAAAATTATGAATTTTGGAATCTAGCAATAATTAGACATCCCGGATCCAAAAAAAGTGGTTTCGTCGAAAACGGAGGTCGTTTGCAAAATCGCTATTTTTAAGGGCTATATTTCCATAGTGACTATTCTGAATTTTCAACTGGGCATAACTTTTTATTCCCACTATGAAATTTCAATTTTTCGGATTCATTGGAAATATATTTTCAAACAGATTCTAATATTTTTAGTTTCACTAAAATCCAGTTTATTTTGAATCCTGTACATTCATTTGAAATTTGAAATAGAATTTTCAAACTACCGTGCCATTTCCGATTCCTTTAATATTTAAAATAAATATTTATATTCTAACTTCGATTCAAATAAATTTATACGTTCTAATTCTATTCAAAATAAACTTCTCGTTGTTATTATTTGAAATAAATCATTTTAAATATTCAAAATCTATTAAAATTGCCAAAATAAAAATTTTAAATTGGTTCTGATTTTCCGGGTTGTTACAATCTCCCCCACTTAAAATCTTTTCGTCCTCGAAAAGGAACGGAGCTTAAAGTTGTTTAACTAATCAACTCAACTTTCATTCTTCAACTTTTCAGTTTCTAAGAATTCCTAATTTTTCCAAAATTTGGCTAACACCCTAAATTTTCAAAAAATTTCGCCATAAACTCCTTTGTACCGGGAGCATCGGAAAAATCCCCAAACCGCCACACAGGCCCTCTCATCTCAAAAAGAAAAGAAAAAGCCAATTGGCTCATAAAATCATCCAAACCCAATAAATTAGTAAACATGTACCTATTTGTCGGGCATACAATTTTATTCCTCTGCTCTAGCCTCCTTGCTATGACCTGTTCAATGTATATACATGTATACGCATGCAATTTCAAACAATTTTCAACTTAGTTCAACATTCGACACAATTTGATTATATTTACCGTTCATGTTCATATTGGTTTCATTATTCCAATTAGTGAAACTAATAATCAAACAACACAACCAGCAATCAATTTGTGAATTATCGCTTCAAATTCATAATTTTTATATATATAAAAATCCATTTTCGATGCCAAGTCACAACAATAGACCCTATCTAGTTTCGGTTCTCACACCAGTCAATGGAAATATATGGAAATCCCACTTTCGAAACTCGAACATAAATGTTGATGATGACGCGTCAATCATCAGAATTTCGCCCGGGCGACTAGAGTGTGATTCTATATCTATCCAGTATATTAAAACTCCGAATATACGTTCATGACGCGTACATGCAAAATCTCATATACTGGATTGTCCAAATTCAAAATAAAATAATATACTCCAATACATATAATAAGGTTAAAATTTCAAAACTAAATTTGTTTTCATTAAATCATACTCTTCTAACTCATTCTAGGATACTACTGATCCTATCTCTAATGAGCCATTCTTATTGGATATTACAAATCCAATCTATGATGAATTCTTTCATTTGGTTCTAATGTGCCTTGTTCTCGAGCTTTGTAAACCAAAGCTCTGATACCAAATGAAGCGACCCAAACTTCCCGGCCGGCCTAAACCGAACAAGAAGGCGGATTACTTTGAGAAAAGACTAATTGGAACACAAATAGAAGAACATTTCATTGCTTATTACAACAATTTCATCAGAATACAAGAATATACAGAGTATGAATAAATATTATACATTCGATCAATATCAGAGATTTAAATTATATTTAAATACATAGCAGCAGAAAAATAATACAACACACAACTAATAGAAATATATGGATACAGAGCTTTCCAAATATCATTCCAGCCGTAAACCAGGATCCTATGAATATAAATCTGCAAAACCAAAACTACTAGCTGCCCATGTGGAAAATAGGGGCACCCAGAGTTTAGCTCAAAACAATAAACTTCAGGTCAGTCATGTGACTAGTGTGAGAACTAAAACAATTATTTAAAACTTTACTTTAAAATCAGATATATCAAGGGACCACGTCGTATAAATGGGTTTCCTCCCAAGAATACCAGTGCATATAACAAAACATCGCAATGCTTTTTGGAAAAATGAAGCTATTATAAGACCCAGATCCCATCACACAATGCAACGCAAGCCGGAGGATAGGGTTTTCCCTTATAATAACCAAACATGCTTGGTACATTAAAACAAATCATTTGATACTATTATAAGTGCATAGTGTATAAAACAACTTTAAATATAAATGTATCAATCCTAGACGGCATGAGTACCATATATCATGCAGCCAATACTAGGCTCCACAATCAAAACCGCAAAGTCACGTATTAGAAGTTGGATTTATGTTAGTGAACCAAGGCAAGGTATCACCCTTATCGCTCCGAGACGCTCTAGCCCGCCCCTCAGGATTAGAGCTCGAGTGACCCTTGGATCGTCAGGGCCGGTCTACCCGAAGTGCAAAGAGTGAATTAAAATGCCTGAACATGCGATACCCCGCCCCATGGGGCGTAAGTCTGGTCTGTATAAAGACCATATCATCCATCGACCCCACCGTGCCGATATATCTGAGGCGCCTTGCTATCCATCATCCACATAAGTAAAACGTCCAGGCGTGCAAAACCCAGACACCACTTCTAGCTAGAAAGAAACGCATGTCCTCCCTGATGTCCTCTCCCGTTTCTGGTTCACACCGGGATGCGAGGCTCGTGAATTAACGCTACACAAGGTTATGCTATATTAAAGTCGTGTTTTGATCATCAACCACAAGACTCTTCTTTTCAATAGAAGCCTTGATCATTTGCATCTCAACATGCCACATAGGCAATTCACGCTATGCAACCGATGTCTATCGATCACACAGAATGAAATCCGATGTCAGACACACATCCGTTTACAAGTTCGTTCTAGGTCTGAACGAAACCGGAGGCACCTTATTCCTCGTCCCATTTGTCCAATATAGGAGAGAGGTCCTCGCATATCCGGTCGATCTCCAAGTACATCTGGACGATCACCACGTATTACCTTATCTTGGGTGTACAGCCCAATCAAGACATCAGTAATCATCCAAACGATGTGAAGATCTCTGGTCTTCAACCACCGTCTTCATCGCCGATTCGGTTATTCATTATGGGATAAACCCGGTCATTCTGAATAACTCGCATATATAATAAACAAGTGCTATAAAAACACAACATATGCCTCATTTCAATTCTGAATATTCTTTTTATTTAAATATTCACATCCTTTTGGAAAGGTTCCTATTAATTTTATCAAAGATAAATTCTTTAAATTTATTCTTTAATCTTCCTTTGGAAATCAATCCATTCCAAATTATGGTTTATCTAAACTAGTCGGGATTAGCGAACCTTACCGAAGTAATCATTTGTTTTAATTTCCTAATCCCAACTTATTCATCCCATGAAGTAAAACTGGTAATACTTCATCTCTAACACCACGGTGTTATAGGTAAAATTAATTACCATTTCACGTTCAAATCTAATTAAAGATTTAATTAACGCTTGGAGCAAAACTGGTGATACTCAATTCTCGATCATTTCTTGGATTTGATAATTTAGTTATCAAATTCACCTTTCAATCTATTTAAAGATTCATCAAAACTCTAATTCAGTTTTAATCTCCAACAATCATTACTTAATGATTTTTCCAATTCAGGAAATAAATCTTATCTTTAACTGGGTTAAAGAACTAATGTCATTTAAGACACAGTTCACGATAAACCCATAATCACATTCCATTAATTATGGAATTTTCACGGAAAACAAACCAACATATAATTGATATCAATTTCCGTATCCGACTAAAATTATAAATGGAATAACGGCAAAGCCTTTTAAATTCCATATATATTATCAGTCTTCCTCCACAGAAGTTCATTTCGATTATTATCAAATTGAATCCCGTTCCATTCCAATTTATTTTTATTAAACTAGAGAACTTTACTTTGGAAATTCCATTAAATCTTAGAATAAAGATTTATAAATTCCAAATCACATTTCACTGCAAATCAAGTTAAAGAACGAATGTCGTAAAAACATAGTTCATAATAAACCCGATTTACATTCCATTTCAATTCCAATTAAATGTTCATTAATTGGTAATTCTTCTTTAAATCTTAGTTAAAAGATTCATTCTTTTCATACGGGGTTTCAGAATAGTGTTAATGAAGACACCATTCCAACAGTTCTGACCGTAAATTAGGAAGAGAACAATTCCCTAAGTATTAATCCCGAAGGCCGAAACCAACATCAGACCAATACCCAGGAAACCATTCAACTTAGCTAACCTCCAGTTAGTTTCTAATTTCCTTAACTCCATTGGGTTTGAGAATAGTGTTAGTGAAGTTACCGTTCACGACAAACCCAAAATCACATTTGATATTAAATATAAGGCTTTGAATAGTAAATATATCGGCGTATATTCCATATCAAATTCTGAACTCAACAATCATCGTATTGGAATAATGATATATATATATCTTCCAAATTCCTATACAGTGCCTGTATAATCACGGAATCCAATATCGAAATATTCCGAATATAATTTCGATTCAAATCCATTCCAATTCATATATTGGAAATTCTAGTAATTTTTAAAACCATTTCAAATCCAATTTATTTATTTAAAAATAATTGGATCATAATTCTAGTTCATAACTAGTTCATTTAGATAAAAATCTCTATTTTTATCTTTTCAAATATGGAATTTTTCATCCTAATTCTTTCCAAATCATTTCTTATGATTTTACACTAACTATTGATATTTTTAATAATTTTATCAAGGCCCGTACAGTCGATTTCCATAAATGGCCATCGAACTGCACTTACAACGACCTTTTCCAAATTTGATTTGGACATAATTCCAACTCCAACCGTTAGATTTCTAATTTCTAACATTTGTTAGAAATCTCTTTTCGATACGAACCCAACGGTTCCGGGTTTAGGAGAATCCGACGGTCGGATCTCCCGTAATATCCATTCGAAGTCAATGGTCGAAATTCGCGAACTGCCGCAGCGCGGCGCATTCTATTCAGGCCATTATATTATATATATAATATGTATTATATATATTTCGTCGATTTCCATTTAAAACGTATTTTATAAATCGTTATAAATTTGTTTTCAAAACGGTTTCAACTTCATATTCAATTTCAAATCAAAATTGAATATTCCATATCATTAATATATAAATGATAATATTTTCAAAACATTAGATTTTGAAATCAATTCCTTTTCAATATTCATTATAAAAATGAATAAAATCGATATAAATATTGTTCACGTCAAAATGGCGTTAAATTAATCAACACGGCTTTATATATTTAAATATATTCGTGTCCATCCCAAATCAGACATCAAAATCATATTTTTATTCTTTTTTTTTAATATTATTTTAAAATATTCATTATTTGAAAATATTCACTATTTTAAAATATTCGTTCGTTTTGAATTGGAATCAGACACAGTGAATTACCATATAATATTGTTAATATGGATTTTATACAACACGCGTATATAACAACCATAATCAACAATCATCCATCATCTAGAATGCATTCTACATTGTATAAGCATTAAATATAAATAATTAACACTTACAATAGCCTGTCAATCCATCGATTGACATACTACTAATTATTGCGATCATTATATGTCAAATATCATCCCAATACCCGTGTGGGATTTTCAAACAACAAATGCTAGTTATTATTTGTGCAGTTGGGTGATGTGTAAAATTTATCGACCCAATCAGTATCAGATAAATGGGTGTACATAAACAAATCGTCCGATTTGTAAATGAATATTTATTCTCATTTCATTTACTCGTTAAAAATTATATTTTTAACGATAAATTATTTCAATACAACATATGAATATTTTATATAACCCATTTCACATCACAAACAATTTCAAACAACACAATACAATCAAGCAAACAAGTCGTCCATGGTCTGTGAACGACGGGGAGCCGTTCATATTTGCAGTTATAAGATAAATAACTAAACAAGAAATTATAGTGAGGAGTTCTCACCTTGGGGTTCCACTCTGCCATTCTTTATTGTCACTCGGATTCGCTGTTCTGATTCCAATGCAGTGTGTTTCACGAAATTTATATTAAAAATCACATTTTTAATAATGCTTCATATATTTAAAAATCACATTTTCAAATTGATGTTCAATATATAAAAATCATATTTTTAATAATCAGTTTTCTATATGAAAATCATATTTTTATCTCGCTGTAAATAATTGCATATCATCTCATATAAAAAGTTTATTTTTACTCCAAATCATTTCGTATAAAAATTATATTTTTCTTCTAAATCATTTCATATAATAATTATATTTTTCTTCTAAATCATTTCATATAAAAATTATATTTTTAAAACTAAGCTATAATATATAAAATTTACATTTTATTTTCATTGCTATATATATAAATAAAAATAATATTTTATCTTTTAAAAATAATACTTTTTCTATCAAAAATCTGATTTGAAAAAAATGCTAATTACATAATAAAACTGATTTTAATCAATGTTAATTATATTTTTAACATAATTAAATATTAACTAATTAAATTAATCACTTTTTCCATTACTAACACTTTTAAACCGTGGTCTTTCTTCCTTTATCAGCCGACGTTGAAGAAACCCTTTAGCTCGCAACAGGAAACCTCCTGCGCTGGCCATCTCCGATGAGCGGACACTGATCGCTAACCACCACCGCCTTGCCCTTCGTGTCCCCTTCCCAAAAACCTCAACCTCGTGAAGCTCGATGTCCATGGCTGCCCTAGAACGACGTTCGAATGGAGCGCGTTCATGGCTTGAAATCTCACGATATACCTCACCAGAATTGATCAACTCCATACGATTTTAAAGAGCTCAAGGAGAGCTTTGAATTTCGTTTATGATCCATATTGTAATTCGGAATGATTTGAAAACGATTTGGGAATGACTTTCGGATGAGAAGGGACCTCAATTTGGGAGTGGCGGCTGAGGTCTTGAATGGGCTAGGGTTTCGGATGGGGTATTATATAATAAATATTTTATTATATTTAATTCTTTTATTTTCAAAAATCCATGTTTACCGATACGAACTCCAAATCAAGCCCAACGACTATCTCCCCTAGGCAAATACCTCATTCCGAACACAATGGGATATGTATCGTAAGCCATTTCAGCTGTTTCGATATGTTTTTATTTAAATTAAAATATAAATCATTCAATATTCAATTTGAACGTACATTTTAATTTACCGGGGCCACATACTAACCCCAAAAATTCTAGAAAATTTATTTCTAGTTTCGTATTGATGATATGGTCCTAACAAAACTAATTTCATCGAATTTGAAGACCGTTTGAAAAATGGCAACTTTCTGGTCGATCAAAATTGACTAAAACTGTCAAAACACATTTTCTTCTGCCACGCTCATATATTAATCCCAAAAATTATGAATTTTGGAATCTAGCAATAATTTGACATCCCGAATCCAACAAAAGTGGTTTCGTCGAAAACGGAGGTCGTTTGCAAAATCGCTATTTTAAGGGCTATATTTCCATAACAACTATTCTGAATTTTCAACTAGGCATAACTTTTTATTCCCGCTATGAAATTTCAATTTTTTGGATTTATTGGAAAGATATTTTCAAATAGATTCTAATATTTTTGGTTTCACTAAAATCCGGTTTATTTTGAATCCTGTACATTCATTTAAAATTTGAAACCGAATTTTCAAACTACAGCGCCATTTCCAATTCTTTTTTTATTTAAAATAAATATTTATATTCTAACTTCGATTCAAATAAATTTATACATTCTAATTCTATTCAAAATAAACTTCTCATCGTTATTATTTAAAATAAATCATTTTAAATATTCAAAATCCATTAAAATTGCCAAAATAAATTTTTTTAATTGGTTCTGATTTTCCGGGTTGTTACAGATATTGTTGAAGATATTATTCACGACAAAGCCCAAATCAATAGATATTGAACATAAGTTACACAGAAATTGTATCTAGTTATATTCGGTATCAATCCTCATAATCAAAGAATACTATAAGTGGAATAACGATATAATAATAATATCTTCCAAATTCCTCAAATAGTATACGTTTACACCAAAGAATTTCATATCAAATATCCGAAGATTATTTCTATCCTACTTATCCCAATCAAATTGGGAAACCCCCATATCTTACTTAAAAGATTTATCCAACTCTTTGACATTAGATATGGATAGAAACACCATTAACTTATACTTAATATTAATCTCGATATCCAACTCACACTATAAACGGAATAATGGTGAACTACCTTTTAAATTCCTCCAATAGTAAGAGTCGTCATCAAACATCCGAAGATTTATCTCCAATCATATCCAATTTTTTAAAATTGGAAAACCCATTTTAATATTAAATAAATCATTACTTATAGTTCGGAAGATAGTTTACGGGTTAAAACTTCAAAATAGATTGTTTTCGAAGAAAGCGTTACAATAGCATTTCAAAAGTATTACAAAACAGTTATCTTAACTATTTTGATCAAAATATCGTTTATCTTAGCCAAAACTTAAACTTTACAATTCAAACACCTTTTCATAATTTATAATGACTTTACAAATTTTTTCCATATTTTTAAAACATTTAAAAATAGCTGTTTATAGTTATGGTCAACAATTGTTCTTGCATCGACCTTTTCCAAAACGGTTTTAAACATAACTTGAATATTATAACTCGAATTTAAAATCTGCTTTCACTCATTTGAAAGTTCTTGTTAATGGAAATCAAACATTTTTCATGTTATGGAAATCTGATTTAGATTGCAAAAGTTATAAGCGTTTAAAGTTTGCATCTAAAATACGTAAATTGTCGTTATGCGACAAGCTCTATTTTGATCATAATAACCATTATTCTATGATACTTCAAAATATCTTAGAAAACCATTATATCCTTATATAACCCTTTTAAAATCATTTAAGTTTACTTTCCAAATTATTTTGGATCTAAAATACAACTTTTATTTTTTTACTTAATAAATCAAATTTCAATTCATTTCTAAATTCAAATAACTTCAAATTAACCATCCCATTCAACAGTTATTTATAGCCAGGGAGAGAAGGAAACTTTATTTCCAAACCCAAGCCTAGAAACTACCCTCTCTGTCATCCTAGATTGTTCCGGTATTTATTTATTCATTTAAAGGACCTTATCAATAAATATGAATTCATACATATGGTCTTTCCAAATTATTAACCTTCAAATTCAATAATGATATCGCTTTTAATTACGAAGGAGAATTGTCGATCACCAATGTGATACCATAATTGTTGTGTCATAGTGTGTGCAAAACAACATCAACAACCATTTAAACATCCATAGCAACCATCATCAACATATTTAAATAAATCATAATTGTGCACAAGCGTTATAACACTAACACTTAATAGCGTGTGTGGTCTAAACTACGCATCCATCATCCATCATAGCAAACATCAATCATCATTAACCACTATTAATTCATCACTATATTTAAATTAGTCTAACTACTAATTAAATATATAAACCATGGTTAAAGAGTTCTCTCCTAAGTCCTAACAACTTTCCAAATCTTCACGGTAGGCGAGCCTAGTTGAGCGAACCATCAGACAGTATTTCAACGCACCGTCTACTTCACCAAAATATATACTATATAATATATACTAATCTTTCTCTCTCTATATATAATAAGAGGAGGAGGATGACGAACTTCGGCAAGGTGGTGGTGGAAAAGACGAAGACTTATGTCATGGAAACCATGGCCATAAGCTTTCAGAAGAAGATGAAAAGAAGAAAATGCAGTGAATGGTTAAAAAATGGAGGAAAGGCCTCCTTATACAGAAATGGAGGGCTAAGGAGGTAATGACACATAAGGGGGCAAGTGTAAAACATGCATGAAAGGAGGCATGCAAAAATACAAGTGTCCTTACACTTGTCTTAAGGAGGGAAAGTGATCTTTTGGTAGCATTTCCTTTAAAATGCTATGAAAACTAAGGACAACACTTAGTTCTAACGCTACTAATTCATGTTATGGTTTGACAAATCCAATCAAACGACTAATAGTATCAACTCCAAACTTATTAATTATCATTCTCATGTATAATTCAAGTAAAATCTATCATATAACTTATCAAAATTATTAAATATTCTAAACCACATATATGTATGTCAAATTCAAATTCAAATTCAAATTAAGTAATAAAAATTCCAATTTTAAATTGGTTAAAAATTCTGGATCGTTACATTCACCCACCCCCCTCCCCTTAAAAATTTTCGTCTTTGAAAAGGAAATGGAATCGCAATTACTCATTTGACATCTTGTAGATTTTCAGACACAAGATTAAAATTCTTTACACCAAAGCTCTCCGTTCTCATAATGGATATACCGGGTAGAATATTCTAACACACATAGTTATAAATAACCATATTTACATGTCCTCCAACGATATCTTCCAATCACCCATTATATTCGATTCATCGTTTACTGGGCCAATTACTTATACTCAACCATTTACCTCCTTCAAGAAAATTCAGAGTTATAAATTTGTTCTCTTATATCTTATCTTGCAAATATAATGGTTATGAAACTTATTCCTTTTCAGTTTCCAAAATTTACCATTATTCATTACACGAAAAACTTAATCATCTCCGAACTCAGGTTGTCTAAATGTTTCAGTTTAGGTAATTTCTTCTTACTATTCCCGCTTGCCAAATATCCTTTAACCAAATTGTGAAACTTAATTCATAAGATACTCATGCTTACTTAAACAGTCCCTTTTATGACCGCAATATATTTTAGAACTTATTGACTTTCCAAAATCATCGATAATTCCAGATTTTAGTTCTTTATGTTGTTTAATTTTGGCTATCCTCATTAATTATTCCCAAGGTTACAAAACTTATTTCCTTCAAACTTTAGAGAAACCATTTAGATATATTTTTATTAACATCTTTAACCACCGTGGTCCTTAACCAAAATATCATCAAATATTTTATAGTCATATTGTGAAACAGAATTCTCAAGATATTTTCATTTTAAAATTAATTAGTTGGGAAGGACTAATTATAAAATATCCTGATTAATTAATTCCAACTTAGCCTTTAAATCGTTTCCCAAACTACTTTTCCGATATTTGGATTGCTTATGTAAATTACAACTTTACCTAAACGTCTTTTAATTAACTGAGAAATTCCTATCACAAGATGTCTGTGCTCAAGTTTTTAATTTCCAAATATTTTCAAAGATGTTTTTCCTTAGATTCAAAATATATTCTTCAAAATCAATTCCAAAGTAACTGCCAATTCTTACTCAAAATTTTGATTTAAGTTTTCAAATTATATATCTTTACAAAACCCCTTTATATATATATATATCACAAATGCACTTTCTCAAAACTCTTTACTGGCTTATCCCTTACTAACAAGTTTACCTGGTATAATTCTTATAACCCAATCAAATTTTCACTTTTTTATTTAAGTTCACATCAATTTACCAAACAATTTCAAACACTTACCTAAATGGGTTGAAGTATATATTGATGTTTTAATCGGAATCATATAGTCATCCCACTTTCGAAACTCGAAAATACATATTGATGATGTTGCAGTCATCAATATAAACATCTTCAAGCGACTGGAGTGTGATTCTATATCTATCTAGTATACTTAAGACTTCATATATACGTTAGCTAGGCGTATATTCAAAATCTTCTTATACTCGACAGTCCAACCTCAACATCGAATACAATACTCAAATTCTAATTTTTAATTTCTAACTATATTGATTAGTTACCTTAACAAATTTGACCCAAGTTTATCGATATTTCGAAATGTTACCCAATAGTGACATTAAATCCAAAAGGCATTTGTACTCAGATCATTTTCCTGATCAGTGGAAGGGGCTTAATTACCATGCCATAAGAATTATTTTATGTGTAATTATAATCACAAAATGTAAACTTAACCTTAATCGTTTGATTAAGTATCCATGTTATAATTAACCATATATTTCCAAAATATGTTTCTTTCTTAAAATATAACTTTTCAAAACTCATTTCATATTTTCAAATACGCTCTCTCAAATATAATACTCTAAAATTTCATTCTAGGGCATTGCTAACCCTATCTCTAATGAGATATTATAACTTTAATGAATCTTTCCTTTTGTTCAAATGTGTCGTACCCCATAGATTTGTTTAAACCAAGCTCTGATACCACAATGTAACCGTCTGGTCCCTTTCAACCATCGGACAACGGCTAATACTCCGTCGTGGCATTACACTGGTACCCGAGCACCTTGTTTTACGGCCAGCCTCTCGACTGTCGCGGCCTAATGCCTATCCAACCCCTCTTGGGACGTGTAGAGGTTAGAGTCCCCCGCTCGCCACCAAACCAAGAGCGAGAACCCCCTATCACACTGCCTCATACCAAACAAGGACTGGTGTGAGAACTCAAAACATTTGTTTTTAGGGTTTGTTTTAAAGTTTGGTAATTCACCGGACCACGCCGCTAATGCGGAACGGGTTTACTCCATGTGAATAGCAATGCATACAAATTCTTAATGACTTTTTGAAAAATGAAACTAACATAAGGTCTCGCGGCACACACACACAATGCAAACGCACAGATTGGCAAGGTTTCTCCTTATACAGTCAAAAATCTTGATACGTGAAAATCCTCTTCCAATACTATAATACAGTGTGAAAAATCCTTTAGAAAGTAAATGTATCAATCTTAACCAGCATAGGTACCATATATTATACTGACGTATGGTATACAATCAAAATCGTACGGGCTCGTAGCGGAGATTGGGTTTAGAACAATGACCAGGCAAAGGAACTCCCTTCCGAACCAAATTTTGAACACTTCTAGAGGGATGTACGACCAACAGTGATTCTCCCCGTGCCAACACAAGGCCGGGTTACCCCTTAACTGGGTAACTTAGAGTACGCCTGAGTATGTCATCTCCCGGTCGTTACCGACCTTTTCGAGCGTGCGCCAACAACAACCACAAAAGTACATGCTTTTACCACATAGGTTAATACCTGGGCTCCATACCATAGTACACCTTTTATTTAGAAGGAGACAACACCTAATAACCCTGCTACATTTCTTCCTGTTTTTTCCATTCACCAGGGTATGAGGCTTGCCGAAGTCCCGATATACACAAAGCTACGCTTAAATAAGCCATGCTTTGATCATCCAAACCTCACCACATAACTTAAGTATACCACATTATCCCTTTACAACGCATCACTGATTTCTATCGATATATAACCTCTAAGCTCATACGTCTTAGAGAAGGGTGTTAAGCAAGAGAATAAATTCTTTGCCACTAAACAGAGATCGGTGCTACGCAGTCAATTACTATGTCAGACAAACAATCCATAAATGTTCGTTCTGCGTCTGAACGAAACAACAACCTGAAATTCCTTCACATACGTTTGGGCTTCTTGCCACTTAGCTGATATAAAAACCATCTGCAAATTGGATCTACCCATTTGAGACATTCAATAAGTCGTCCTTACGATATAAAGGGTCTCGGTCTTCAATACTGTCTTCAATTTCTCTACAACGTCGTATTATTACTTGGAATGGTTTTCGGACATACATCTGATCCCGGTCTTCCCAAATAATAAGCGTAATTTTTAAAACACAATTACGGAACACACTTGCTTTCAACCAAATCTCCTTCCATCTTGGATTTTGTTAAATTAAACTTCTTTAAATCCATTCTCAAATTATAACAAAATCCATATTTAACCTTTCTCTTTTACAATACATCCCTTGAATCTAAGATAATTTAGCCTCAAAGCCTTAATTAATTTTCCATTTGATAACTCGTTATAAAAACCCAGTTTCCTTTGAAAATCCTTTAATCCACATTTCAATCATAGTTTCCAATTAAATCGGTTTCCCAACATTCAATTCTTTAATCTTAACTAAAAGATTATACTTCATTCCGAATTCCTTATTTTTAATTTTCTCAAATCAAATGTTTGATTAAATCCCAATTTACGATATGAATTTCCACAACTCAATCTCATTGGGCTTCAAGAATGATATTGTTGAAGATATGATTCACGACAAAAACCAAATCAATCGATATTGAACATAAATTACACAGAAATTGTATCTATTTATATTCGATATCAATCCTCATAATCGACGAGTACTATAAGTGGAATAACGATATAATAATAATATCTTCAAGTTCCTCAAATAGTATACATTTACACCAAAGAATTTCATATCAAATATCCGAAGATTATTTCTATCCAACTTATCCCAACCAAATTGGGAAACCCATATCTTACTTAAAAGATTTATCCAACTCTTGGACATTAGATTTGGATAGAAATATCATCAACTTATACTTAATATTAATTTCGATAACCAACTCACACTATAAACGGAATAATGGTGAACTACCTTTTAAATTCCTCAAATAGTAAGAATCGTCATCTAACGAATTAATATCAAACATCCGAAGATTTATCTCCAACCATATCCAATTTTTTAAAATTGGAAACCCGTTTTAATATTAAATAAATCAATTTAAGTTCCATTTAAAATATTTCCAATACTTTTAAACCTTTGAAAACATTCCACAAATCATTACTTATAGTTCGGAAGATAGTTTACGGGTTAAAACTTCAAAGTAGATTGTTTTCGAAGAAAGCGTTACAATAGCATTTCAAAAGTGTTACAAAAGCGTTACAAAATTGTTATCTTAACTATTTTGATCAAAATATCGTTTATCTTAGCCAAAACTTAAAATTTACAATTCAAAACACTTTTTCATAATTTGTAATGATTTTACAATTTTTTTTTCATATTTTTAAAATATTAAAAAATAGTTGTTTATACTTATGGTCAACAATTGTTCTTACATCGACCGTTTCCAAAACGGTTTCAAACATAACTTGGAAATTGTAACTCGAATTTAAAATCTTCTTTCACTCATTTGAAAGTTTCTGTTAATGGAAATCAAACGTTTTTCATGTTATGGAAATCCGATTTAGATTGCAAAAGTTATAAGCGTTTAAAGTTTGTATCTAAAATACGTAAATTGCCGTTATGCGACAAGCTCTATTTTGATCATAATAACCATTATTCTATGATACTTCAAAATATCTTAGAAAACCATTATTTCCTTATATAACCTTTTAAAATCATTTAAATTTCCTTTCCATATTATTTTGGATCTAAAATTCAACTTTTATTTCTTTTTCTTAATAAATCAAATTCCAATTCATTTCTAATTTCAAATAACTTCAAATTAACCATCCCATTTGTCGGATCAGTTAGGGATAGCCAGGGAGAGCAGGAAACTTTATTTCCAAACCCAAGCCTAGACACTATCCTCTCTGTCATCCTAGATTGTTCCGGTATTTATTTATTCATTTAAAGGACTTTATCAATATATATGAATTCATACATATGGTCTTTCTAAATTATTAACCTTCAAATTCAATAATGATATTGCTTCTAATTACGATGGAGATTTGTCGATCACCAATGTGATACCATAATTGTTGTGTCATAGTGTGTGCAAAACAAAATCAACAACCATTTAAACATTCATAGCAACCGTCATCAACATAATTAAATAAATCATAACTGTGCACAACCGTTATAACACAAACACTTAATAGTGTATGTGGTCTAAGCTACGCATTCATCATCCATCACAGCAAACATCAATCATCATTAACCACTAATAATTCATCACTATATTTAAATTTGTCTAACTACTAATTAAATATATAAACTGTGGTTAAAGAGTTCTTACCTAACAGCTTTCCAAATCTTCACAGTAGGCGAGCCTAGTTGAGCGAACCATCGGACAGTATTTCAGCGCACAGTCTACTTCACCAAAATATATATTATATAATATATACTAATCTTTCTCTCTATATATATTATAAGAGGAGGAGGATGACGAACTTCGGCAAGGTGGTGGTGGAAAAGAAGAAGACTTATGTCATGGAAACCATGGCTATAAGCTTTATGAAAAAAATGAAAAGAAGAAAATGGAGTGGAATGGTTAAAAAATGGAGGAAAGGCCTACTTATATAGGAATGGAGGGTTAAGGAGGTAATAACACATAAGGGGGCAAGTGCAAAACATGAATGAAAGGAGACATGCAAAAATACAAGTGTCCTTACACTTGTCTTAAGGAGGGAAAATGATCTTTTGGTAGCATTTCCTTTAAAATGCTATGAAAACTAAGGACAACACTTAGTTCTAAAGCTACTAATTCATGTTATGGTTTGACAAATCCGATCGAACGACAAATAGTATCAATAGATCCAAACATATTAATAATCATTCTCATTTATAATTCAAGTAAAATCTATCATATAACTTATCAAAATTATTAAATATTCTAAACCATATATGTGTATGTCAAATTCAAATTAAGTAATAAAAATTCCAATTTTAAATTGGTTAAAAATTCTGGATCGTTACAGTTGCAGCCTCCCACTGACTGTTAAAGAGCAATTAATCCTCAATATCAGGATAGTTTACAGCACTTCTGTCCTCCAAGACATGTGTGATGCCGATAGAAAATCCAATCAAATTTTACAGATGTAAATGCTTTCTCAGTTGAATGAGTTTGATGCATTGAAAAATAACTTTGACCATATAAACCCCACAGAATATTACTCCACATTTCATGCAAAAGTGGCAAACATTCTTGTAGTTCAGTTGCTACAACTGCTGATACAAGTTCTTCGTTCAAATCCGAAATGAAATTGGAGTTGCATATCTAAATATGTGGACTTGAGCACCAATGTAGTTATTCCAAATAAATTTTGCCAGAATTTTAATCTTCAGGTATGAGCATCTGAAAACCAAAATCTGACCCAACTTTTCAAAATCCAAAATGGACATGACGCTGAAGAGTAGTAGAAACTTCAGTTTAAACAAGCCACAAAGTCGATCCGATAACTGATTTGATATTACTTTCTGTAAGAATAATCTCGAATATAAACTGTAGATACCATCTCAAATATAATATATTAATCTGTGTCTCAAATTCATAAATCTGGTACGCATGAACCTAGTCAACATTTATAGAAAAAAGCATGAGATAGTGGTATTGTTTCCACAGTAATCCAAGTAATATCCAAGATCGAATTGTTTGAATTCGTTGGGATCCAGCGTAGAAAAAATTTGCACGGTAGCTTCCCAGTTGACAGACACTATGATCAAATATAATTTACCAATTCCTTGCAGTAAAACCAGATTAAACACTTTTAACCCGAAGCCATATACACTATATCCATTAATAACTGAACCAAAAATCATCCCAAACTATATTTATAAATTTCTCACCAAACCACGAAGATACTGTAATCGAAATCTTGTAAAACAAAGATCGGCAGATTGGTTATGAGAAATTGGAAGTGAAACTTCACTTACGCTGGCAATGGTAGATCCCAGCTTCCCTGGTGGCTTGATCTCCTGTTATTGAAAAAATTTTGCCTAGTATCTTCTGCGGTGATGGGTCTGCAGTTAAATTTGGGTAAAATCTCGTGGATCTTTTTTGAGAACAAAAATAGTCCGGTCGCGATGTGCAGATCTGAAAAGTAAATCGTTTTACGTGAGTTCAGATATTCTAGATTGGGGAACAAAGATCTAAATCTTATCGATTTTTTGGGTTACTTCGCAAATCTAGTACTAGAAAATTAGTCGGATTTGGTTGTGAAATTGTGGTAGGGAGATGAATTTTGGGTGGCTTATCATCGTGGGGAGTATACCAATGTAGTTTAGATACAAATGGCTTGAAACCACAAAGCAGTTTACGTTTTCTTATATATATATATATATATATATATATATATGAGAAAGTCTAAATGGACACAAAATTAAACACACAAAATTTGAGTCATTAGATCTCCCCCTGAATTCCACCTCACACATAAAGACAAACAAGTCTTATGGTCTAAATTTGGTGTCCCTATAGCCGCTCCACACACACACACAAATATATATATATATATATGCGACAGGTTTAATGGCACCCACCACTTTTCCAACACATATTTCCTCCCTCTCTCTCCTTCCATTCATTGTCTCACCTCTTATTCACTTTCTTTAATACAAATGAGAGCAGGAAATCAAGGGGTATTTGGAGCGCTCCATTTTTGGGGTGTAACCGAACGTTTGCCTATATATATATATATATATGTATGTATGTATGTATGTATGTATGTGTGATTGTCAGAAACGTATGCTTAACTTGGACTGTAAAGGAGGTTATATTTAAAGCAAACCTTTAATTTCATTGTAGTTAACTATTGTATTCAAATTTTATCTTGCACTTGCTACCATAAATCGCAAGTATGTGCAATTAGTAGCTAAAGCATGTGTGTTATGAATGCAGAAGCATCAGAGATCATAACACATTCATTTCAAGCATTCTAGTTAGTGCTATCAGATGCAAATCAAGAGTGAAATTCCACTTTTCCAACACACATTTCCTTCCTCTCCCTCCTTACATTCATTCTCTCACCTCCCACTCACTTTCTTTAATACAAATAAGAGCAGGAAATTAAGGGGTATTTGGGGTGCTCCATTTTTGAAGTGCAACCGAACGTTTGCCTACATATATACACATACATATATACACACACAGATATATATATATATATATGAACGTTCAATGACACCTCAAATAGTGTAGCACCCCCTTTAACCCCCTTGATTTCCAGCACACATTTCCGTTTCTTTTTCTTTCCACTAACTCTTTTTTCCTCCACTAACTTATTTAACTATAAATACTTGACCACAAATGAGATGCAAAAGGAAGGCCAAAAAAATGGGGTGCCATATAACTCTCCTCATATACGAATGTATACATATATGATAGTCAGAAACGTATGCTTAACTTGCACTGTAAAGGATTTTACACTTAAAGCAAACCTTTAATTTCATTGTAGTTAGCTATTGTATTCAAATTTTATCTTGCACTTGCTACCATAAATCGCAAGTATGTGGAATTAGTAGCTAAAGCATGTGTGTTATGAATGCAGAAGCATCAGAGATCATAACACATTCATTTCAAGCATTCTAGTTGATGGTATCAGATGCAAATCAAGAGTGAAATTCCATGGATGATTGATCAGGAATACTGTAACAGCGTAGGCAGAAACAGATGAATTGTGATCATGAAACCGTACTATTTAGGATATTCTTTGAATTTTCATTGTTAATTGTAGTGATCAGTCAAATAATTCACCCCACTTTATAGTTTCTTATGGGAATCAAAAGGAAACTTATGTGTACATGGTCTGCAATGCTAGAAGAAGATATATTTAAAGCAAATATTTAGCTTCAACAAAATTAACTATTGTAGACTTGCAACAATAAATCCCAAATCCCATAAAGTTTATCATATAATTCATCAGCTTATCGTCTCAGTTTCTTACAGGAACGGAGAGGTAATTCATGACCCAGCTTTGTGCAAATGTGGACATAAACAGACAGCAAAACACGATTTTTAGCACCAGTTCTATGAATATTAGCTCCTTTACAATAGTGCTTCAAATGAACAAGATTACAACAGCCAAGCATTTGCCCAAGGAACAAAAACAACCAGTTTATATGTTGTTTATCAAATATCAGAGGCTTCATGCATTTTCGCTTATTGCAGTTTTCACAGTCCTTGAGAACTGGCTTCATCCATTTATCCGGCGCCCTGTCGTGTAAACTTAGGAAATTTGAAGCTAAGTAGTCCTTTATCTCTTTGAAATGAGAATAGAAGTCCAATGACTCGTGCTTTATTTGGTTACAGTACTTGCACTGAAGGTCGCCTTCCACATTGAGGTGGCCATGCTGGAATTCACCTGCTGCTGTTGTAATTTCATGATCTTTGAAGAATTCAACATTGTCATTGTTAGAATAGAGTTTGGCGTCGTTCATTGGTAGTGATGGAATGAGAGGATTTTGAGATATGGCAGGGACTGGTGCGATGTTATCTGTATGATTAGGGAGATTGTTTAGGTTTAGAAAATCTATGAAGTTTTGTTTGCCTGCCATGATTTGTTCAATGTACGAACGAAATGGAAGAGGACGAAATAATAGAGGAGGAAGAACTCGTTAGATTGAAGGTGAAATTTGCAGGGTTTTATATACGAGTAGAAAGTTCAAAAGTCGTTAATTGGGGAAAAAAATTTATTATTGAAGATGATGTTATTTCCGAAGAGTTAAATTTGATGGGAATATAAATAATAAATCGCTTTGACTGTTGTTCTCTGTTCGGTTTGACGCCGTGGTATATTTAAGACTTAGTAGCGTTTGATTTGTGAACTGACCAGTTAAAGTTCGCATCTGCGTCTCACGCGTCTGACGCATCCACGGTGGGACCCATACGTTTGCCCCTTCGAGACGAACGGTTGAAAAGGTGACTTTCGCGTCCGATGCGTTGGACGCACGTCTGACACGATGAATTTTCCAGAACAGCCGATCACTACACCCTCCATCTATATGTTCGACCATTTCTTTCTCTTTTCTTCACCAAAACAACCACAAACCCGAAAATATTTGCTTCAATGAGCGTCTACTCATCGATCGTTTCAGGTTTTTGCTATTATTTTTGTTTTTTTAGTTTTTTAACTTCCATATACATTTTATTCGTAATTTTTAGTGTTTTTTTCAACAGAATGACAGCCAGTCAATCTTTATCGACTCGTTCCATCGTCGAATGGAACAACGACGTGACTAACGCTTTCATCGATGTGTGTGTGCAACATCTCAGTTCCCGTGCACACAATGTTGGAGGATGGTACCAGCTAATCGCAATGGCGTTCAATGAACGGACCAGATTACACTACAATGCCGGTCATATTAATAACAGTTCGATAACATGAAAAGAGATCGGGCTCCACAGAACAGACTGCTACAGATTAGTGGAGGGGCGTGGGACGAGCAGCTGGATACCGTCTTAGGATAAGACGAGTGGTGAGCGGCGGTGCCAATAGGGGCGCGCAAGTACAAGAGTGGGTCTCCGGCGTGATTCAGGGAGTTGGACTCCATGTTTGCAGGCTGCATTCGTACTGACAGATGTCAGTACGTAATTCAGGATGCTCCACCAGTTCATTTGCAAGAGGCTCAGCTCTTTGGCGATATCATTCGAAGCAATAATGCGGAGATCTCGAGTCATCCGACTCGTAGGCAGGTCAGATCTGGTGTTGGCCCTTCTTATTCAGCTCCTTCGCGCATGGACAGAGACGAGCTTATAGATTTATGCATGTCTGTACAACGTGAGGATGATGACTATCAGGAGTCGGAGGTGGCGGTTATTCTGTCAGAGCATGACAGATTGACCCACAACCATTTTTATTCTCTGCTTGACAAGCCCGAACAGCTTAGGGGTTGTGTTATTCATTTTGCTAGGAAGCTGAGGACTGGATAGATGTGATGTTTTCTTTTATGTGGGTGTTGTAGTTGTGTTGTTTGGTTTTGTGATGTTTTATTTTGTGGTTGTATTGTGGTTTGTGATTGTGCTGTGATGTTTTCTTTTATGAGTGCGTTGTAGTGATGTTTTTTTTTAAATGGTGTTGTAAGGCGTTGTACTGGCTTTTGGATTTTGCAATTTCAATTCAGTAATTTTTATTCTGCAATTTGTATTTTGCATTTTATTATCCTATACGATAATATACACACAAAAACACAAACATAAACATAAACAATAAAATAATTTAAACAAAAACATTTAAAAATTATAAATTTGCCCCTTTCATAAAAAAGAACGCATTCCCCGTTCGCAACAATTCTCCTTCAAATACCCCTTCCAAATAACCCTTCCCGTTCAAAATCAAATGGAACTTTAGTTTGAATATTGTTGATCTATAGCGACTAGCGAGAGCAATGAAAACTGTTAACCGGACATTACTGTAAAATTTAGACAGCAACATGTGTACCCTAAAGAGTCTCCAACATATATATATATATATATACTTAAAAAATATCTTTTGAAACCGCTACTTCAACTTTCGAATATTTTCATCATATTTTTAACGATAACAATTTATAAGCGAGAATCTAATTTTCGTTTACACTGGATTATAATAGAAATCAGACAACTGGTTATAAATAAAAGAATATATGAAAATATGAAAACTATAAACGGTTTTCTATAAAATCTTTATAATAATTTTTTTTTAAAAAAAACCGATTTTTGTTGTAGAGTGAGGATTTTTCAATTTTTTTTTCTTTCCTTATTCGTATTGATTTTAGGCTTGCCATTTGAAATGCTCTAAGAGATCATTGATTTTTCCAATTAAGCTCAAATGTTCGCGTGTAAATTTTGTTTTCTTTGTCAGTTTCGCATGGTTTTGTATTGCTAGAATAAGCACAAACCTTTTGATTACTTTACATATTTTTGTCCACTTGTGGATTCTCTATCAATTGTTATTTAGTGTGTAACTCATGTTTTTTTACACTAATATAGCAAGAGCACAATATTTGTGCTTCAAGTACAAAAAATGTATTTGAAAAATATTTAAGATATATCATAAAAAAATTGTTATGAAATTTATGATGAGTTTTTCTATAATAGATGGATAACATATGAATATAATTTGTTATGATTTTTTTAGCAAAACTAGCTCGTTTTTAAGTGGGCCGACCAAATTTATGCAAGAGATGTATTCAACATATGCACGAGAACAAAAAAAACAAAAAACAAAAAAATATGCCACACCAGAAGGCAAAAAACCTATACTATTACAACAAACACGATACAAGTCCCCCTTCGAAGAGGAAGATCCATTCTCATCCTAAAAAAAGACAGAGCCAATGACATGAAAGTACCCAAAAAAAAAAAGATTTAAGAAGGAACATTGTCCGCTAGATTATCACTATAAAAATACATTTTGTCTAAAGAGTCATCTTCCAACATCGACCTATTATTATCACCATGTTTACCGATAACAAATAGGAAAAACATATTGCCTTCCATGTGATAGAAAAGACATCTCTTCTCTCCTTCATTTCCAGCATACTTAAAAAACTGACTACTAAACGGGTTGAATCACATTTTCGAAAAACACACCGACATACCTTTACCTAGAAGATCTCTATATCACCCCCTTATTCACCAGAAACAATCGGCATAGATGCCGTAGGAAACAAGGTCTCCAATGGAGTTGAAATAGGTGAATGAATAGTAGGAATCGAGACAAGGTCTAAAACTACTAAAACGAGGACTGCTACAATAGCAGGCATATACAAAGGAACTCAATCCTAAGAAGAGAGATGGTATAATCATATTTTCCAACTTTCAAACCTTAGAAGTATGACCAAAAGACCAGCATGCCACACAAATATTTTTTTTCCAACTATAGTGGACCTTTACATCTATATCATATCCCTTTACAATTCTGATCTTAAGCTTGAAAGATAAAGGCTTATTAGACATGATCTCTATCAATGCTTCGGCATACACTAATTTTTTAGTAGTCATAGTACTAGTACCGAAACATCTAACCCTGCCAACAAGGCTGAAAAGCCAATCAAGCTCAATCATGGGATGGAAGATAAAAGAGATATGTGAAAAGCGATCCTATAAATAAATAAATAAAGCATGTTTCTTTGCCTTGTCCAACGTCGAACTCCAAGTAATGGTAATGGAAGGCTTTCCCTCAATAAGAACCAGATCAGTTTCAAGTACACGAAATTGTTCATCATTTATCATGACGAACATAACGTCATCAAGAGGCAAAGTTAAACCGCTCGAGAATTTCTAGACCTGACAATAATGCTCTTTAACCAGGTGATGAGCCAAGTCAGAGCTTAAGAAGAAACAAACTAGATAATCAAACAAATAATAAACTCTCGCTTGAAAAACTTTGACAGGAGGAACCATCACTTTATCAATGTCAACAATATCAAATGCTCGAGGAGCACAAATTTCAAAATTTCTTGGTAAGGAAGTAAATAACGAAGACCAAGTAAATAACGAAGACCACTTGGCAGCTTCGACATGGGCATAGGACTGAATTACAATTCGATAGGTGCACTCTGCATTTCTAGAACTTGAGACAATAAATTTGTGGTAGCACTTCCATAAACATCTTACGGTTGGAGCTAGGCCAGCATGCACCGGAGATTACGGGTGAATTTTGTTTTTTTAACCCTGTTGGACTTTTGCTGAGCTTATAAAGTCTAATTTATTTAGAACATTTTTAAATTGATTTTAAATAAAATAATGTGTTTTATTTAAATTGAAATATTTTATAATATAAATTTATCTTGCTTGGTTTAATTTATATATGCATGTGTCATATATGTATATATATGCATATGTGTGTGTATATGCATATATATATATACACATATATATATATATACACACACATACACACACACACATATATATATATATATATATATATGTGTGTGTGTGTGTGTGTGTGTGTGATATAATAATTCATAAAGGTATTATAAGCCTATATATAGATATTGCGATCTAAACTTGAACGGGCACATCAACTCATTTTGTACGTAGGGTCTATTGTCTAAATATACTCCGGAAATTATACAACAATATTAAAGATTATGAACGAAGTTCCTGGAGGTAGCGGGTTCGAGTCATACCCTCCTGCGTCGTGCTCTCCCTTAAGGCTTGGAGCGGTTATCCCTATTATTTCCTACTAATCGGGTTGGGATTGATGCTCGTTACTGGGCTAGCTAAAAAAGGGGAGTTTATGTGGTAGACAATATTGTTTCCTAGCTTTACCCTCTGAAGTAAAGTTTTTATATAAAAAATAATGTGTGTAGTATATGTGTGTGTGTGTATATATATATATATAATATAAGATATATGTATAATATAGAAAATTAGAAAAATTATATGTATACTATTTTAAATCATAACCAGACCTATGAATTAATTTGCTAAAAAAAATAATTTTGTAATTTATAATTATTTATTTCAATACAATATATACTTCCAGCTATTATAATGAAATATAATGCAGTTAGTTACTAAAAGTAGAATTTAATAGTTTCCGAAAGTTAAAGATCATGGGATATGGGTTACAATTTTTTTTAGTGAATTCTTAGATTAAATTATTGTTTTTAGTAACTAATATATAGTTCAAATATATATATATATATATATGGATATATATCCAAGAATGCTGATTATTTATGCAAAGGAGAAGACAAACAAGTGATGAAAAGTGCTCCTTCTAAAAAGACATTTAAGGAGCTCTACAACTAATGAATGACAATACTCACTTGGAATGCCAGGGGCATGAACTCACCGCAGCGTATATGTGATGTTCTCAACCTTCTAACAACTTTCAAGCCAACTTTGGTTGGTCTTGTTAAAAACAAATTATCTACTGCTAGTTTAACTTTATTCAAGAAAAAAATTCCACCTTCTTGGGATTTTATCACTAATGATTCTCCCCAATGTATATGTCAAATACTGGTATCATGGGACTCGGATGTTTGGAGAATTTCTATGTTATCTTCTTCTGCCCAATAGTTAACTGATTCTACATTAAATCATGGTGGCCTTCAAATTGTCATTACAGCTATATATGCAAGTAACTCCTTCCAGGAACATCAAACTTTGTGGCAATATATTATTGATGAAGCAGCTAATATTCAAGACTGTTGGATACTTATGGGCGATTTCAATAATGCAACCTCATTCTTAGACAAAAAAGGAGACTTCCTATTCCTTTCCAGTCTTTAAGAGCGTTTAATATCTTCCTTTATAAATCGAGACTGAATGAAATCAAACCCCTTGGGTTTAATTATACATGGCGATGAATAGGTATTGCAACCAACAATGATAAGATATCGGTGAATAATAACTGTTTAACTAAATTGATGAATATGAAGGCGATATCCTTATCACAGATGTCAAGTGATCACAAACCTTTATTACTCCACTTGATTCGTACTTCTGCTTCGAAGTGGCTTCCATTTCGTTATCAAAATGATTGACATTTTAAACTAGGGTATAATGAATGTTTTCAACAGTGCTTCAACATATATAATGGGATTTTCCCTCATATTCTTTTCTCCACAAACTACAGGCTTGTAGGCAAGAATTGAAACTCTGGATTCATTGCAAGGCAAAAGAAAATGAACACATACGAGAATTGGAGAAGCAAGTGGCTGAACTAGAGATAGCTGTCGACCAAGGTCCTTGCAACTTGGATTTATTTGATGACATGCTGAACCTAAAAGATCAACTACATGCTATGGAGAAAATAAAGGCATGTGGATTGAAGCAAAAAGCAAAAATTCCCTGGTTACAGCAAGGAGATTTAAACTCCAAAAAATTTCACTGTAAGATGTCGTCCAGACGATTTCATAATAATATCACGGCCTTTATTACAGAGAATGGTGAGTTTCTTATCAAGCCAAATGAAATTGAAATTGAAACTATTAATTACTATACCCTGTTATTTAGTGGGCCAGTGAGCAATATATTCCCTAAGTTTCAGCCTATATGCACAATAAACGATCAGGGTAACCAATATTTACTACAAGACATAACTCTTCCCAAAATTAAAGAAGCAGTTTTTTTCTATCCACGATGATTCGAGTCCTGGCCCCAGTGAACTAAACTCTAAGTTTTCAAACTGCATTGGGAGGATATTAAGTATAATTTGCTTCATGCCATCAATGATGTCTTCCTATCATCTAAAATTCCTTAAGGAGCTTGACAACACGTTCATTGCCCTTATCCCTAAGCATGACAGTCCCATTAATATCTTTGATTATCAACCGATATCTTGCTGCAATGTCTATTATAAAATTATTAGCAAGGTCCTATGTTATGGAATCAAGTTGTTCTTACCTCACCTAATTTCATAAAACCAAAGTGCATTCATAAGTGGAAGATACATTAGTGAAAACATCCTGCTAGCACGTGAATTGTTACGTGAATTCAAGAAATCGGGCAATCCAAAATTTTGTTCAAAAATTGACCTAACTAAGGCGTACGACTCCATAAATAGGGAAGTTATTTGCTTCATTATAGCCACTATGGGATTCCCTGTTCAATTCGTAAATATTGTATAATAATGTATCTCAACCCCATCGTTTTCTATCCGTATACAAGGAATTCCAAAGAGGTATATTACTAGCAATTTGGGGATTAGACAGATAGATCCCCTATCCACCTATCCATTCACGATCGCCATGGAGCACTTCACTTTTCTTATGAACGAGGCAGTTCACACCAAATTTTTTTGCCCAGCAATCAAACAATCCAATGATTTCACATCTTTTATATGCCGACGACCTTATGATGTTTGGTAAGGCTTTTGTAACAACCCAACACTTTAACAAAAAAATAATTAATTAATGGATTAATTAATTAAGGAATAAAATGAATATTAATCAGAAAATATTTAGAATTGAGTAAAACTGACTTTACCATTCCGTTCGTCTCGAAATTCTGGTTTCGATAGACCCGTGGATTGCGTAAATCGGATAATATATGAAGAAGTTATGGACTTAAGAAGACTGCAATAAAATATATACAGAATATATATTTAATTAAAAATACATAGCAAATAGATGCAACGATAAGTGGGCGACCCAGCTCACACTTGGGTTGACACATGGGTCTACCCAGGCCTAAGGCGGGTCGACCCATGTGGTAGGTGGGGTCGACCCACCTTGAGAAATTCGGTGAATCTGGACCTGCTTTGAATCTGAACTATTTTTGTACATAAAATACTTTTGCTGACTCAACATTGGGTGTACGATTGGATGAGAAAACTTAAATCTACCGGTAAGAGATTATCCTAGGTAATCTGTATAAAGGCTAGTGGCCTCATTGTTTTTTACACACAAATCTATTCTTCATTCTTCTTCCTCCAAACCTTTTCTAATTAAAATCATAAAGAAGCTGAGGTGCTGCTCAAACATAGATTAGAGAGGACAATTCTTATTTTTCAACAACGAATCTAAAGTGGACTTTCATCTATAACAACTATTTTAGAATATTTTCTTGATCTACAACTATGTGAGCATTACTGTGATTTTCCCGATTTCTTCTAAGTTAAAGTTAAATAGATATAATAGTTGTTTTTGTAGTAATCTAAGTAAAAAGAACATTGACAGTAAATATATTTTGAATCTGAAAAGTAACAATGTTTATAAGATCATTCTTATATGTTATTTTAATTACTGTCAAATTCCTGTTCGTTTTCAGTTATTTTCTTGTACGTACATCTCTCTTCCTTATCCCCTTTCTGTTGTTTGTTTTATTTATAGTATTATATGCCTTTTTGAATTACATAGAATTGGAAAAGTATGAAATAACATTAAAAAGGGAAAATTGGGCATATTAGAATTTGTACTGTAAATTGGGACTATTAAAAGTAAGAATATGTAAGCATGAATAGGTTAAACTTAATTTTATATTAAGTAGAAATGTCATCTTTTAAACATGCGATTGACATTAATACGGCATTAAATGGGAAGAACATGTTATTTGACGTTGATTTGTGAACATAATTTGTAAACATATTAAAATGGCAATGATTTGGTGAATATGAATTTGACATTAATTTGTAGACATATTAATATAACATTGATTGGGTGAACAATTTTTTGGCATTAATTTGTATATATGTCAATAAAGCATTGATTTGAAAATGTGTAACATTAATGTTAATTAACATTGAAGAGGATATGTTAATTTGAGGAATATGGTAATTTGTCACCTATCTCATTAATAAAAGGAAAATATGTTAATTGGGGATAACATATCAATTTGACATTTGTGAGCATTCATGTTAATTTGGGAAAGCATGTAATTAAATGTAACACCCCATGTATTTTATAACTGTGAAATTCATAAATTAAACAATAAATAATTTTAAATCAAAGAATTAAGGGAAACGGGATACGCCATTGCGTTCGTCTCGGAATTCTGCTTGAGATAGAGTCTGAGTTTGCGTAAAACGGATATCGTATGAAGAAGTTATGGACGAACGAAGTTGGGCGAAAAACCGGAAAACGGGTCAGAATGCACTGGCGCACTTGGGAAGTGCACCAGAACAAAAATGCATTGGCGCACTTGGGAAGTGCGCCAGTCCATTTTTGACCTGGCGCACCTGCCAAGTGCGCCCAGGTCAAAAATGACCTGCTGGCCAGGTCTGGTCTAGTCCTGGCTGGCCAGGTCTGTGTTTGGTCGATTTTCAGAAGCTTGCTTTGTCATTAGGGCTAGGTGGCAGGCTCTAATTGGTCTCTCTTTCGAATGAATGGCTACGATCAATCCAAGCAACATCGATGGTCCTAATCAGTTCATAAACTCTATAAAAATGACCCTAGACTCTACCTAATCTATTCATTCAAAAATAAGAACGAGGCCATCATGCTGTAGAGGAACGACTAGGAGTAGCCACCAATTTGAGAGAAGATTAGGAGGCAAATTCTAAAGCATAAAGCAACTTAAACAAATCAAATCAACAAGGAGTCGCATCTCCAAATTCCTGAATTGGAGAATTCGCCACACGATAGTAAGTAGAGTATTATTCCGGTACAAATAAATAACTGTGTTGATTTGTATACTTGATTTGTGGTGATAAGTAATTCATATTTGTGCGTTACTATGATTCTTATCGATTTGGAATATTGTATAACAATTGGATATTCGCAAAATATGTTATTCATTATAAAAACTACATATTTGCGGTAGTTTTATGCAAGTATATGTTTGGATATTCGCAAAGTATGTTATTCATTATAAAAACTACATGTTTGCGGTAGTTTTATGCAAGTATACGTTTGGATATTCGTAAAGTTTGTAATTCATGTTGAAGCTACATGTATGTAGTTCTTTAATTGAAATTCATGCAAGTTTGTGGTTTTGCTACTATGCCATCATAATGTGTACTTTTGTACAAAAATCATTTTGTGTGTAATTGGAACAAATTTGGGTTATTATAATTCATATGAAATTATGTTAAAAATTTGGCATCACGATCTATGTATTAAGCCATACTTTGGTACTAGAAAACCCCTTTGCAAACTTATGAATATGACTAGGCTATGATTGATATTTTGCATAATTGAAAAACATGATTAGGTCTATATTGTTAACAAGAATTATATGATGACACATGTGGTACATAGCTAGGTTAGATTCAAAATCTCATTTGCAAGTTTGCATGACTAAAGTAAAAATCATGATTTCATGTTAGAAATATTTATGCCATAAGTATATGTGTGCCATGGTTATGTGAATAGATTTAAAATCATGATTAAGTTGGATTAATTCTAGTTGAATTATACTTTTGTATTAGTCACAAAAGTAAGCACCTTTGTAAACATGTAGTAATCTTATAAACATGATTTGCTTATGTTTGACATTATGCCTAAATAAAATATAGGTTTATGTTGTAGTTAAGCCTATGTGTCAATAGTGATATTCTTAACTTAACTACAAGTTTACATGGTTTGATTCATGTCACTTATGCTTTATGACCAAAGTATATGTTACTACTATGCAAGTACACCAGTTTCTATTTTATAGTTCCAACGTTATGTTGCAAGTTCATGCGTTCACATTCCCTTTTTTGTGTATGTAATCACGCTTTAAGCCTCCCCTCTTTCGCATGGCTAAGTTGGGCTTAAAAAGGCTAAGCCCAACATATATAATAAACGGACGTATTAAACGGGGGAAAATAACGTTGGGTTAAATTTATTAATAAATGAAAAGATAAAGTAAAGGGGCCCAAATTCAAGAATGGGTTGGGCCCATGATTGGTGTAACCTTTACACCATTGATTTTTAATGGGCCGCAAATATTTACATATAAGAAAGTAAAGAAGAAAGGCAAAATATGTAAATGTAGAAAATATGATATGTTTAACCCGAGGTTGGATTGAGTTGTGATGTAAACCTGCCCGGAACCGCCCGGCTGTCCAGTAGTCACAACAATACCTATCCAATGTGGGTGGTTAAACATGGAGCCCAATAAGGACCCGAGGTTAGACTGAGTTGTGGCGTAAGACTGCCCGGAACCAACCGGCAACAGGCAGCCACAACAATACCTGTCTAATGTGAGAGGTCAAGGCTTTGATAAGACAATTAAGGCTGAGTCAGGGTTGTTAGGATTAAGTGAACTAAAGACTTAATCAAAATGGAACATGCTAAACTAAACAGACTGAATTGGGGGGGTTAGGTTTATAAAACACTTAACCAACTTAGCATGTTGGCTAGAAATAGAAAACCTAGTAGCGGAGGACCCTTTTCGCAGTAACCCTACAAGGTATCACGATACCCTGAAACTAGGCAGGGTGGGGCACGATTACTGGGCTGATTGTAAGAGGTCAAATCGACGGCGGTGGTGCAGCAGTGTAGGTTCTAACGGGGTGTGGGCGTGCACACACTCCGGCGCAGAAAAATAAGGCACTGGGCACCAGTAGCATACCTGTGCATTCTAGGATTGTGTCGGGCCGCCACCATGGGACTTGATACACCCCATGGTGGGACCAGCACAGGTAACTACAACATCGGGGGCCGTAGGACACATGTAACTATGCGAGTAGGAGCCGGTCATCATGAAATGGATCACTTCACCCAGATTATGGGGTGCCAGTTGGAAACTAGTTTATATGGGTTCAGAGATTGATATGGGGTACGATAGTATATTCGTCCCTAGACAACTTAACTAAGTTTATAGTACTTTCCCATTTCGAGTTTATACTTATCATACCCAGTTCTTTATTCATAGACTTAATAGTCCTAGACTTACTCAGGCTTTATGTCTGACTCTACTTTTCTTTCGTCTTCTTTTCTTCCGTTTCCCCCCCAGGTACACAGGGAGGGAATACCGTAGCTTGACCAGCCTTCACATCCAGCTTGAAGAGAAAGAATGTATTGCTTGGACCTTTTCGCTTTGAACTATGGCTTTGGACAACAACTATGGGGCTTTTGCAGTTTATTTATGTTTTCTTTATGCTTCTTTAAATGATGTAATCAAGACAGTTATGAAGATGTTATGTTTTGAAGTATTGTAAGACAATTATGGCATGTTGTTGAAACACGTATTTTCTTTATGAAATAAAAGTTGTTATTTTTCCGCTGTTTAAAAATATGTGTTCTTATATCTGTCTTGTATATTTGTGACTTATACTTATAAACCTCCACCAAAATTAGGGCATTCCCTTTGAGAGTGACCCTAACGGAGGTGGGGTGTTTCACTTGGTATCAGAGCATAGGTTTACCAGATAAGATAAAAAGTTTTGAAAATTTATTTTCAAAAAGGAAATTTAAAGAAGCATTTTTAAAAGATAAAATATTATTTTGTTTTAAAAGGCAAAGTCCCCCCAAAGCCATAGGTACTATCTTCTATCCTTCGTTTTGAATCTATCCTTTATGTTTCAGCATGTCTGGAGACCTTACTCCCCAGCTGTTGACGCTTTCACTCCTCCTCCTCCACGTGAACCAGCAAGCGGAAGAGTCCTAGAGTAGGAAGACGAATAATAGTCAAACAAGAAAGGATCTTAACAGTAATAATAAGAAACGGGAAAAAAGGAAATGTAATTTTTGTGGTACGGAGGGGCACATAGCCAAGGATTGTAGAAAGAGGAAAAGAAAGCAAGGAGAATGTTTTCATTGTAGGGAGACTGGACACATCAGCAAAGACTTCCCTGAGAAGACAGACTTTGAGAAGGGCGGGAAAGACAACAAGTCCCGAGAGAAGAGGGAGTGTAAATTCTGTGGCAAAGTGGGGCACTTAGTGAAAGACTGCCGGAAAAAGAAGGCCAAGATGAATGGTGGGTGTTTTTCTTGCGGTGAGATAGGCCACATGGCTAAGGACTTCCCAAAGAAACGAGGTATAAATACCTCTGTAGAAAGTGTAGTTTATCTTTATGATCACCCCACTCTCACTTTATTTGATTCCGGCGCATCACACTCCTTTATCTCATCTGCTTTAGTAGAATCTCTGCACCTAAAAACTAGTATGGTAGAGGACCCCTTAATTGTTTGAAACCCAATTGGGGGCCCAGTTCATTTGTCTATGATCTGTTTGGGATTGAAAATTTCTATTCTAAGCGTAGAACTTAAGTGTAGTGCCTTTGTTTTGGGCTTTTCGGGATATCGTTTGATTTTGGGCATGGATTGGCTATCCAGTAATGGGGCCATCCTTGATTGTGAGAAAAGGGTTGTTAGGCTCCTAACCCAGCTCGGTAATACTTTGGAAATTTCTTGTAATCCCTCGTATGCGGTTATGCTTAGTTATCTTGAATCGCCAGATGCCTCTGTTGAAAATTTGCAATCAGTTAGAGTGGTCCGGGAATATCCGGATGTCTTCGAAGAGGTGAAGGGCTTGCCTCCGAAGCGGGAGATAGACTTCCGCATATACCTTGTAGATAATGCAAAGCCCGTTGCATTGCCTGTTAGACACATGGCTCCACGGGAAAGGAAAGAGCTCAGTAAACAGATTAAAGAGCTTCTAGAAAAGGGGTTCATTAGAAGGAGCATTTCAGAATGGGGCGCTCCAGTAGTGTTCGCCACTAAGGCGGAAGGTTCATTTCGCTTATGCATGAGTCGTAAAGAATCACCTTAGTAAGTACATTTGGCAACATAGTTGACATTTGTTTATTTTCAAGAGATAATTCATCTATGTGGAATTCCTTCTAGTAAGTGAACAAGATCCAAGATTTACTAGTGAATTTTGGAGAGCTTGCATGGAACCATGAGTACGCAGTTATGCTTGAGCCAAGTATACTAGAAGGAGAATAAGTGAAAGTGGAACGAGAGGCAACAGTGAAATAGGTTCCAACTCATATTTTGGAAACAAGAATTAAGAAGCTACGAAATTGTGAAGTTAAAGACGGAGAAAGCATAATGGAGTTAAGCTCAAGGAAATGTGACTTAGAAGATTGAAGACTAGATTCGTGCATCATATCTCTTCTTAAGAGTATAGCCTTGATCCCTCTCTTCCTGTAGAGCTTACTTGCATGCTATCTTTTGTGTATATCCTCTCGGTCCTATTCTTAATCCAATTTCTGTTCCAAACCCCATAGGGAGTATGACTCATCTGTTAATAACACATGTTGGGGCTCGAGGGTGTTCCTTGGTTTGACTAAAGTTTTTGGGTTTTATAGGATACGGGTTGGTCTTAGGAAGGGACTCCCTTGTGACCTAAAAGGAGTCCATCATGCTTAGTTTCCTAGAATCATATATGGTGGTCGGGTTGAGTAATTCTTTGGGTGTCAGTCTGATGTTGATTTCGGTCTTCAGGGCTGATGCTTAGAGAGTTCTTCTCCTAATCAATATATGTGTGGCATAGATTTCCAGTTTTGACATTGCCTAATGGGCACAAGGTTTTTACTTGCTTCTATCATTCGACTATACCTTTAGATAGGAACAATTGGGAAAATGGCCTATAGATTAGAGCTACCCGAAAGATTGGCCGGAGTTCACAACGTTTTTCATGTTTCACATCTCCGAAAATGTCTACATGAGTCTGCTGAAGTGGTAGAGCCAAATATCCTAGAAGAAGCTGAAGTGGAACGCGAAGCAACCATAAGGAAAGTTCCAACCCGCATGTTAGGAACGGAAGTGAAGAAGCTACGCAACCGCGAAGTCAAGCTCGTCAAAGTTCAGTGGAGCGACGCCGAGGAAGATGCAACTTGGGAAACTGAAGCTAGAATACGCGCAGCCTACCCTTTTCTTTTCGAGGGTACATCTTTGATCTTTCCTTTTTCCTTAAGTTGCGCTTTTATCTATCTTTTTAGGTATATCTCCTCGACCTTATCTTTTAGGTAGAAACCCTTTGGATGAAAACATGTAATTGAAACATGTTATGGATGATGGTTGCAAGTGGTTGCAAGTGATTGCTAGTGGTTGCTCGTGGTTGCATATACACACACAATCTAGGTTTTAGATCGGCTCAATCACTTCATATTGCATATGCATATATGTTTGCATTCGTATATGGTTGAACTTTAATGTGTTGTCATATGGATGTTGCATGTGTATGAATGATTGTGCACTCATGTAGAATCATGAATAGGGGGATTTGCATTCATAATGGATTCATAGCACTTACATAATTCGCATTAAGGAGATCAACTGAATCAGTAGACCGCCTGATTTTGCATTAGATAAGTACATGTACACACACACTTCGCATATGATCATGAAGCATTAAAAGTCTTTTAAGGACAATGGATGCTCGTGTTTGATGGATGAGTAGATGGATGTTTGGACGTTAAGATGTACATTCTTCCTGAACTTGAAGATTTCGGGGACGAAATCCTTTTAAGTGGGGGAGAATGTAACACCCAATGTATTTTATAACTGTGAAATTCATAAATTAAACAATAAATAATTTTAAATCAAAGAATTAAGGGAAACGGGATACGCCATTGCGTTCGTCTCGGAATTCTGCTTGAGATAGAGTCTGAGTTTGCGTAAAACGGATATCGTATGAAGAAGTTATGGACGAACGAAGTTGGGCGAAAAACCGGAAAACGGGTCAGAATGCACTGGCGCACTTGGGAAGTGCGCCAGAACAAAAATGCACTGGCGCACTTGGGAAGTGCGCCAGTACATTTTTGACCTGGCGCACCTGCCAAGTGCGCCCAGGTCAAAAATGACCTGCTGGCCAGGTCTGGTCTAGTCCTGGCTGGCCAGGACTGTGTTTGATCGATTTTCAGAAGCTTGCTTTGTCATTAGAGCTAGGTGGCAGGCTCTAATTGGTCTCTCTTTCGAATGAATGGCTACGATCAATCCAAGCAACATCGATGGTCCTAATCAGTTCATAAACTCTATAAAAATGACCCTAGACTCTACCTAATCTATTCATTCAAAAATAAGAACGAGGCCATCATGCTGCAGAGGAGCGACTAGGAGTAGCCACCAATTTGAGAGAAGATTAGGAGGCAAATTCTAAAGCATAAAGCAACTTAAACAAATCAAATCAACAAGGAGTCGCATCTCCAAATTCCTGAATTGGAGAATTCGCCACACGATAGTAAGTAGAGTATTATTCCGGTATAAATAAATAATTGTGTTGATTTGTATACTTGATTTGTGGTGATAAGTAATTCATATTTGTGCGTTACTATGATTCTTATCGATTTGGAATATTGTATAACAATTGGATATTCGCAAAATATGTTATTCATTATAAAAACTACATGTTTGCGGTAGTTTTATGCAAGTATATGTTTGGATATTCGCAAAGTATGTTATTCATTATAAAAACTACATGTTTGCGGTAGTTTTATGCAAGTATACGTTTGGATATTCGCAAAGTTTGTAATTCATGTTGAAGCTACATGTATGTAGTTCTTTAATTGAAATTCATGCAAGTTTGTGGTTTTGCTACTATGCCATCATAATGTGTACTTTTGTACAAAAATCATTTTGTGTGTAATTGGAACAAATTTGGGTTATTATAATTCATATAAAATTATGTTAAAAATTTGGCATCACGATCTATGTATTAAGCCATACTTTGGTACTAGAAAACCCCTTTGCAAACTTATGAATATGACTAGGCTATGATTGATATTTTGCATAATTGAAAAACATGATTAGGTCTATATTGTTAACAAGAATTATATGATGACACATGTGGTACATAGCTAGGTTAGATTCAAAATCCCATTTGGAATTTGCATGACTAAAGTAAAAATCATGATTTCATGTTAGAAATATTTATGCCATAAGTATATGTGTGCCATGGTTATGTGAATAGATTTAAAATCATGATTAAGTTGGATTAATTCTAGTTGAATTATACTTTTGTATTAGTCACAAAAGTAAGCATCTTTGTAAACATGTAGTAATCTTATAAACATGATTTGCTTATGTTTGACATTATGCCTAAATAAAATATAGGTTTATGTTGTAGTTAAGCCTATGTGTCAATAGTGATATTCTTAACTTAACTACAAGTTTACATGGTTTGATTCATGTCACTTATGCTTTATGACCAAAGTATATGTTACTACTATGCAAGTACACCAGTTTCTATTTTGTAGTTCCAACGTTATGTTGCAAGTTCATGCGTTCACATTCCCCTTTTTGTGTATGTAATCACGCTTTAAGCCTCCCCTCTTTCGCATGGCTAAGTTGGGCTTAAAAAGGCTAAGCCCAACATATATATAATAAACGGACGTATTAAACGGGGGAAAATAACGTTGGGTTAAATTTATTAATAAACGAAAAGATAAAGTAAAGGGGCCCAAATTCAAGAATGGGTTGGGCCCATGATTGGTGTAACCTTTACACCATTGATTTTTAATGGGCCGCAAATATTTACATATAAGAAAGTAAAGAAGAAAGACAAAATATGTAAATGTAGAAAATACGATATGTTTAACCCGAGGTTGGATTGAGTTGTGATGTAAACCTGCCCGGAACCGCCCGGCTGTCCAGTAGTCACAACAATACCTATCCAATGTGGGTGGTTAAATATGGAGCCCAATAAGGACCCGAGGTTAGACTGAGTTGTGGCGTAAGACTGCCCGGAACCAACCGGCAACAGGCAGCCACAACAATACCTGTCTAATGTGAGAGGTCAAGGCTTTAATAAGACAATTAAGGCTGAGTCAGGGTTGTTAGGATTAAGTGAACTAAAGACATAATCAAAATGGAACATGCTAAACTAAACAGACTGATTTGGGGGGGTTAGGTTTATAAAACACTTAACCAACTTAGCATGTTGGCTAGAAATAGAAAACCTAGTAGCGGAGGACCCTTTTCGCAGTAACCCTACAAGGTATCACGATACCCTGAAACTAGGCAGGGTGGGGCACGATTACTGGGCTGATTGTAAGAGGTCAAATCGACGGCGGTGGTGCAGCAGTGTAGGTTCTAACGGGGTGCGGGCGTGCACACACTCCGGCGCAGAAAAATAAGGCACTGGGCACCAGTAGCATACCTGTGCATTCTAGGATTGTGTCGGGCCGCCACCATGGGACTTGATACACCCCATGGTGGGACCAGCACAGGTAACTACAACATCGGGGGCCGTAGGACACATGTAACTATGCGAGTAGGAGCCGGTCATCATGAAATAGATCACTTCACCCAGATTATGGGGTGCCAGTTGGAAACTAGTTTATATGGGTTCAGAGATTGATATGGGGTACGATAGTATATTCGTCCCTAGACAACTTAACTAAGTTTATAGTACTTTCCCATTTCGAGTTTATACTTATCATACCCAGTTCTTTATTCATAGACTTAATAGTCCTAGACTTACTCAGGCTTTATGTCTGACTCTACTTTTCTTTCGTCTTCTTTTCTTCCGTTTCCCCCCCAGGTACACAGGGAGGGAATACCGTAGCTTGACCAGCCTTCACATCCAGCTTGAAGAGAAAGAATGTATTGCTTGGACCTTTTCGCTTTGAACTATGGCTTTGGACAACAACTATGGGGCTTTTGCAGTTTATTTATGTTTTCTTTATGCTTCTTTAAATGATGTAATCAAGACAGTTATGAAGATGTTATGTTTTGAAGTATTGTAAGACAATTATGGCATGTTGTTGAAACACGTATTTTCTTTATGAAATAAAAGTTGTTATTTTTCCGCTGTTTAAAAATATGTGTTCTTATATCTGTCTTGTATATCTGTGACTTATACTTATAAACCTCCACCAAAATTAGGGCATTCCCTTTGAGAGTGGCCCTAACGGAGGTGGGGTGTTTCATTAAATGTTTATGTTCATTTCATGGTTAAATCGGGAAAAAACATGTCAATTAGATGTTATGTTCATTTAATGTTAATTCTGACATTTATGCTCATTTGATGTTTATGTTCATCTATCTTCCTTATCCTTATTCAGCTGTTTAATTTATTTACAGTCTTGTTTATATGCCTATTTTTATACAGTTGATTTGATTATGTTCCTCTCCTTCTATTTTTCTTTTTATTTACGCTGAGCCTAGGCCACCAAGAGCTTAGGCTATTCTCGTTTAAGATTGCGTATAATAAAATACGGGATAACATGAAATGACAGTGAAAACGAGAATTTAGGGGGATATTATAAATTGAGGAATTTTGACAGTAATTTGGGAATACAATCAAAAGGAAGAATATGAAAATGTGTATACATGTTAGATTAAACTTAATACAGAGATTAAGAACAGAACATGTCATGAAAATATAAGTACGAGATGTAAGTTAAGTAAACAGAATTACTATAATGTATATATACATCTTGGTGTGTGCCTATTTTGGGGAAGGGGTTGTACACATAATAACATTTACATAAAAATGTCATATTACAACCATGCTTCTTAAACTTGCTAAGTTAAACCTGATCATTAATAAGCTAAGAAGTTCATCGTTCTACTATTGTATCGGGTTTTGGGGACTCTTAAATCCTAGTTACTTGGGGACACAAGCTTAGGGGGTTTGGCTTGTGTCAATCTTGCTGTATGGAACCCATATCAGTAGTATCCTTGTTGGTATCTTGTTACGGGGCCTCGCATTAGGTAAAGGCTAAGGCACGCTTTACTAAACTGGATAGTAAGAGGTTAAAAAAGGAAGGAGGGTACGGGTGCGTTCCGGCGGAGTCATGAGTGTGCATGGGTCCGATTAGAGAAACTAAGATGATGTAACAATAGTAGATAGGTTTGTGTTCCATAAATTGTTGGGTTAGGGAGTGATACACCCTACTGTCGGGGCTGACACAGGCTATTTATGTAGTAGAGAGCCGATCACGTGGGTAGTAATTAGGGTAACATCTATCATGTTTCTGTTATGTAATTATGGTAACACCTAATCATGTTCCTGTTATGTAATTAGGGTTACACCTAATCTTGTTCCCGTTATGTAATTAGGGTAACACCTAATCTTGTTCCCGTTATGTAATTAGGCTAACACCTAATCTTGTTCCTGATATGTAATTAGGGTAACGCCTAATCCTGATATTCTAGTAGAAGTGCAAAATAGTCAATTTGTCTGATCTAATTTCTAGAATTATTGTTATCATCATTATCTGTTTTTAAGAATAACCGGTCCTTATTATCAGTTCATATCAGTTATTGTTCACCTTTAGACATGGATAGACACTTACGCTTTTATGTTGTTAGAACCATTGTTTATCTTTTTTACTTAACTTAGCAGGTCGAGCTGGTAATCACAACAGCTCACTAGGCTTTATATCTAACCCATTTCCTTTTTTCCTTTCTCTTTCTTTCCCCCAGGCTTATTAATATTTCTTTGTTAGCTTTGTCATGATGGATTTCTATAAGTTGGGTTATTTCTTATTCTCTCTCCAAGGCTAGGTTTTATCATTTTGAATATATTTGGGGAATAATATAATTTTACTCTAATGTTGTTTTTGACTGAAGTTTTGAGACATGACATTTTGTAACTGTTTGATTAAGTGAAACAAAGTGACTTTTGTATTTTATGAAATGAAAGTCTTCTTCTACTATAAATTTATTATTATGTCTTCTGAAATCTTAGTATTTGTGATGTTTTATGTCTTTATACCTATAATACTCCATACTTAATTAAATCCTCATATGGGTGACATTAAGGAATATGGGGTGTTACATTTGGTATTAGAGCTTAAAGTTACCAAGATCATTAAAGTTTTCTTTAAAAAAAGAATTTTCAAAAGAAAATTCGTTTTTCAAAAATAAAAAGTTACAGTTGAAAATAAAGTATCCCCTATAGTCAATTACAACATTCCTTTGACTCTTTCTAAATCTTTATCTTTTTATTTGAGTTATAAGACGTTCTATCCAAGCTTTCCTTTATAGGTTGAAAATTGGAATAATGGACAAACCCGTTTATTATAGTAGTGGGAAAGAGTCAATGTTAAAAAGGAACTTGTGCTAAATAGATATTAAAAAGCGTTAATCATGGATGGAACTACCTTATTAGTTTAACGATAAAAAGGATAGTTTGGTAGATAAGAAAAACCTAAATTGATTGGTTAAGAAAAAGGAATGTATTTCCATAGTTGGGTTTCGAAATTAACATAGAAAATATCATTGCAAGATTAAATAGATTACTGCGGAGTTGGGGTTTTATCGTATTGCGCATTAACCGCCAACTTAAAGATAATTAAAAAGAAATATCTTGCGATCACGGGTTTCTATAAAATGTATTTTCTGATACTATGGAAATAGATTTTTATACATTTTCAGTAACCAATTAATTTGGGAACTACCAAAAAGGTGAATTTAAGGATGACAAGTGATAGGTCAACATGAGGCAAAAGGATTATAAGGAACATATAAGTAGTAACAAATTGGACATTAAGAGAAAAATTGTAAAAGGAAACGATTGGTGGAAGAAAGAATGTTATCTATCTTTAGTTCTTGCTTGCTTTCCTATTTGGTTTAGAAATATTTTGTCCTTTTTCCTTTAGTGCATTAGCTGCGTGGGGTCTCAGCCACGATAAGTTGAATCCTGTAGAGCGTTTGTATTGTAGGCTTAATGGAGCGATCCTTTACAGAAAGGGTAAATCCATGAGGGTTTGATGATAGCATTAGTGACTGTTGCATATCTATGTGTGCACATTTTAAATTTTCGATCGATGAAAATGGTTGAATCATTACATGGATGTTGCATTTTGGTGAATGGTTCTGCGCATATATAGAATTTATATGTATCATTAGGATTATTTGCATGTATATTGGATGCATGGCACATACATGAATTTCATTAAGGAGGTCAATTGAATCATTAGGCCGCCTGATTTTCACATTAGCATAGGAACATATACACGACACCTTTGCATAAGTTCATGCAAAGCATAATAAATTATAAGGATAATGGATTCCAATGGATGATGATTGAGTAGATGGGTGTTAGCATTCATAACATTCTTCTAGCCTTGGAGATTTTGGGGACGAAATCCTTTAATGAGGGGAGAATGTAACAACCCAAAATTTTAACAAAAAATAAATAACTAATGGATTAATTAATTAAGGAATAAACCGATAAAATGAATATTAATCAGAAAATATTGAGAATTGAGTAAAATCGACTTTATCGTTGCGTTCATCTCATAATTCTGGTTCAGATAGACCCCTGATTTGTGTAAATCAGATAATATATGAAGAAGTTATAGACACAAGAAGATTGCAATAAAATATATACATAATATATATTTAATTAAAAATAAACAGCGAATGGATGCAATGGTAAGTGGGCGACCCAGCTCATACTTAGGTCGACACATGGGTCTACCCAGGTCTAAGGCGGGTCGACCCATGAGTCGACCCAAGGGGTAGGTGGGGTCGACCCACCTTAAGAAATTCGGTGAATCTGGACCTGCTTTGAATTTGGACATTTTTTTATATATAAAATACATTTGCTTACTCGACATTGGGTGTACGGTTGGATGAGAAAACCTAAATCTAACGGTAAGGGATTATCCTAGGTAATCTATATAAAGGCTAGCAGCCTAATTGTTTTCTACACACAAATCTATTGTTCATTCTTCTTCCTCCAAACAGTTTCTAATTAAAATCATGAAGATGCTGAGGTGCTTCCCAAACATATATTAGAGAGGACAATTCTTATTTTTCAACAATGAATCTAAAGAAGACTTTCTTCTACAACAACTATTTTAGAAGATTTTCTTGATTTACAACTATGTGAGTATTACTGTGATTTTCCCGATTTCTTCTAAGTTAAAGTTAAATAGATATAATAGTTATTGTAGTAATCCAAGTAAAAAGAACATTGATAGTAATTATATTTTGGACTGGAAAGTAACAATGTTTATAAAATTATTCTTATATGTTATTTTAATTACTGTCAATTGCATATTCGTTTTCAGTTATTAGCTTGTATGTACATCTCTCTTCCTTATCCCCTTTCAGTTGTTTGTTTTATTTACAGTACTATGTGCCTTTTTGAATTGCACAGAATTAGAAAAGTATGAAATAACGTTAAAAAAGGAAAATTAAGCATATTAGAATTTGTATAGTAAATTAGGATTATTTAAAAGAAAGAATATGTAAGCATGAATAGGTTAAACTTAATTTTATATTAAGTAGAAATGTCATTTTGTAAACATGCAATTGACATTAATATGACATTGAATAGAAGAACATTTTATTTGATGTTGATTTGTGAACATAACTTGTAAACATACTAATATGGCATTGATTTAGTGAATACAAATTTGAAATTAGTATGTAGACATATTAATATGGCATTGATTGGGCGAACATTTATTTGGCATTAATTTGTAGATATATCAATAAGGCGTTGATTTGAAAACGTGTAACATTCGTGTTAATTAACATTAAAGAAGATGTGTTAATTTAAGGAATATGGTAATTTGTCACTTATGGACATTAATATAAGGAGAATATGTTAATTTGGGAAAACATATCAATTTAATATTTATGAGCATTCATGTTAATTTGCGAAAGCATGTAATTAAAAGTTTATATTCATTTTCATGGTTAAATTAGGAAAAAAATGTGCTAATTAGATGTTATCTTCATTTAATGTTAATTTGGACATTTATGCCCATTTGATGTTTAAATTCGTCTATCTTCCTTATCCTAATTCTGTTGTTTAATTTATTTACAGTTTTGTTTATATGCCTATTTTTATGCAGTTGATTTGATTCTGTTCCTCTCCTTCTCTTTTCCCTTTTTTTTTACGTTGAGCCTAGGCTACTGGGAGCCTAGGCTCTTCTAATTTAAGATTGTGTATAATAAAATATCGGATAACATGAAATGACAGTGAAAAAGGAGAACTTAGGGGCATATTATAAATTAAGGACTTTTGATTGTAATTTAAGAATATAATCAAACGGAAGAATATGCAAATGTGTATACATGTTAGATTAGACTTAATACAGAGGTAAGTAAGTACCAGATGAAAGTTAAGTAAACGGAATTACTATGATGTATATATACATCTGGGAAGGTGCTTGTTTTGGGGAAGGGGTTGTACACATAATAACATTTACAAAAAAAATGTCATATTACAACATGCTTATTAATGAACTTAAATCTGCTAAGTTAAACCTGATAATTAATAAGCTAAGAGGTCCCTTGTTCTGAGGCTGTATTGGGTTTTGGGGACTTTTAAATCCTAGTTGCTTTGGAGACACAAGCTTAGGTGGTTTGGCTTGTGTCTGTTTTGTTGTGTGAAACTCATATCAGTTAGTATCCCTGTTGGTATCTTTTTAGAGGGACTCGCAGTAGATAGAAGTCAGGGTACACTTTACTGAATTGGATAGTAAGAGGTTCGTAAGAGAAAGGTGGGTACGGGAGCGTTCTGATGGAGTCATGAGCTTGCACGAGTAGTAATTAGGGTAACACCTAATCTTGTTCCTGTTATGAAATTAGGGTAACACCTAATCTTCTTCCTGTTATGTAATTAGAGTAACACCTATTCATGTTCCTATGTAATCATGGTAACACCTAATCCTGTTACTGTTATGTAATTAGGGTAATACCTAATCTTGTTCGTGATATGTAATTAGGTAACACCTAATCCCGATATTCTAGTAGAAGTGCAAAACACTGCCTGACCTGATTTCTAGTAGTATTATTGTTATCATCATTGTCTGTTTATAAGAATAGCCAGTCCTTATTATCAGTTCATATAAGTTATTGTTCACCTTTAGACATGGATAGACACTTATCCTTCTATGTTTCTAGAACCATTATTTATCTGTTTTACTTAACTTAGCAAGTCGATCTGGTAATCACAACAGCTCACCAGGCTTTTTATCTAACCCATCTCCTTTCTTCCTTTCTCTATCTTTCTCCCAAGCTTACAGGGAGAAAGTATATAGTTCATATTTCTTTATTAGCTTTGTCATGATGGATTTCTGCAAGTTGGGTTACTTCCTATTCTCTCTCTCCCCCCAAGGTTAGGTTATATCATTTTGACTACATTTGAGGAATAATATTATTTTACTCTGATATTGTTTTCGACTGAGGTTTTGAGACATGACATTTTGTAACTGTTTGATTAAATAAAACAAAGTGACTTTTGTAAGTCTTCTTCCGTTATAAATTTATATCATGTCTTAAGAAATCTTAGTCTCTGTGATGTTTTATGTTTTTATACCAACAATACTCCATAGTTTCTTAATGAAATCCTCATGTGAGTGACATTAAGGAACATGGGGTGTTACATTTGGTATTAGAGCCTAAGGTTACCAAGATCACTAAAGTTTTGTTTAAAAAGAAAGAATTTTCAAAAGAAAATGCATTTTTCAGAAATCAAAAGCTACTTTTGAAAGTAAAGTATCCCCTATAATCAGTTACAACCATCCATTTACTCTTTCTAAATCTCTATCTTTTTATTTAAGTAACAAGGCATTCTATCTATGCTTTCCTTTATAGGTTGAAAATTGGAATAATGGACAAACCCGGTTAGCTTAGTAGTGGGGAAGAGTCGATGTTAAAAAAGGAACTTGTGCTAAACAGATATTAAAAAGCATTAGTTATGGATGGAACTGCCTTATTAGTTTAACGATAAAAAGGGTAGTTTGGGAGACAAGAAAAACCTAAATTGATTGGTTAAGAAAAAGGAATGTATTTTCCATAGTTGGGTTTGAAATAAACATAGAAAACGTCATTGCAAGAGTAAATGGATTAGTGCAGAATAGGGGTTTTATCATATTGCGCACTAACCACCAACTTAAAGATAATTAAAATAATTATCTTACGATCACGGGTTTCTATAAAATGGATTTTCTGATACTATGGAAATAGATTTTTATATGTTTTCAGTAACCATTTAATTAGGGAACTTCCAAAAAGGTGAATTTAAGGGTGGCAATTGAAAGTTCAACATGAGTAAACTAATGACAAAAGGATTATAGGGAACATATAAGCAGTAACAAATTAGACACTAAAAGAAAATACTGTGATGACCTAGACTTCCCCAATCCCCAAAGAGACAGAGGAGCCGGGATTGTTTTGAGAACACGGCGCATCGGAAAACTAACATGAGAACATTTCATTGCTATTACAACAATTTACATCAGAGTACAAGAATGTATCAGAGTTCAGATAAATAATATACAGCGGAAAAATAAATATCAGAGATTTACAAATTACAAAACAACGGAAATATATAAACATAAGTATAATGCACAGCGGAAAACATCAACTACCACAACTGAAAGAAATACACGGATGCAAAGCATTCTGAATATAGCTTTAGTCGTAATCCAGGATCCTATGAAAAGAAATATATGCGAAAACCAAAACTACTTGCTGCCCGTGTGGAAAATATGGGTACCCAGAATTTAGGTGGAAACAATAGACCCCGAATCAGTTATGGGACTGGTGTGAGAAATAAAACTGTTATTAACCTTATTTTAAAGCTGGGTAAATCAAGGGACCACTCCGTATGACACGAAACGGGTTTTCTCCCAAGAATACCTCAAAACAACAAGCGCAATGCTAAATGGAAAAATGAAAATGTCTGGGCTACAAACCATACCACCACTTTCCGCTAGAAAGAAACTGTAACATCCCGGTTTTTGACCAACTATATAACCTATAGATTTTGATTATATCTGGAAATTAAATTCGATTAAATAATATTGGATATAAAATATTATAGAGATTTCCAAATTAGCATTTTTATAAAATCATAAACATATATATATATATATGTAGATATACATATTGTAATGTTCCTTAACATATATATGTGTATGTAAAACTTTTTACAATATTTGTATTTTTGTTTTAAATTGTTTTAAAATATATATAAGAAGATAAATAATTAGACCACTTCATGTAAAATGAATCAAAAGGGTTATGCATTCATGAGCCTAAAAATATGTAAATGGTTTTGTACATTTTGCGGCAACTTAGTCTAGCTTTGCATACTAGCCTACATTTGCACATGTCCTGTGAGCAAAACATTTACTTTAGTTCAAAACTGGCCTGCATAAGCACATGGAAATGGGTAGATGTGAATACAAAACTTGGCTGGCCTTTACATCATTTCCTCTCAATCAAAAATCAAGAGTGCAGCTACCCTATTAGATAGCCTATATTACTTAGGAACCAAGTATTTCATTTTTCAAATTTACACATGACTGTACATTGATATAGGTTGATAACTAAACTAGACTAGCTGTAAAGGAATTGACGTGTATTGCCTTAAAACATCTATGGCTTTCAATCAAGACATGTAGTAGTAACATCAAATGAACAACCTATTTAGCTTAGTAACCAAGCATGCCTTAAAAACACCCACTGGCCTATAGAAGTACACATGAGTGTACAGCTAGTAACATGGCTATGTATATGCTCTGGTTATAGAAAATGACTGAAGAAAATTTATGTGAATTGTCTACATATAACATCCCTTGTCAATCAAAATCAAGACAAGTGGCCTACCCACCTTCAAACTACCCTATTCCTACCATGAAAACTTCAAGTTTAAGACTCATCCCTCCTATAAATACACACCTAGCTACTGAATTCCCTCATATACCCATTCGAACTAAACTGGAGGAAACCCTGAAGAAAAATGGAGTGAAAAACATGGAGGTAGAACTCAGTAGTAGGAAACAAGCCAGAAGACAAAATACTGTGCGTAAACCCCGTTTTCTTTTGTCTCTATTAAAATATAATCTTGAATGTTGACTATATATCGTTAGTATGTATGCTAATGTATGATAGATTACATTACATTGAATAAAAATCTAAACTGGGAACCTATGTAAGGGAAAGAACAGAAAAGGGAAGAGGAAAAACTGGAAATTGTTAGAAACAGAGGACCCATATATACTGTGGTATCATCTTTGGAAGTAAAGTGAAGAAAACGATAAATAAGGTTAAATAGAAGAATTAAGATGGAGACAAATTTATTGTGATAAAATAAATTAACTGCACATATATTATAGGAAGTAAGCTAATAATAAAACTAATGAAGCTTGAAGATCCAAAAGATTTTGAAGCGCTTGACACATAGAAAGACAGAATATAACAAAAGTCAGGCTCGTGTGATAAACTAACGTTTACAACGAGTTTAACAATCTAGACAAGCGTCCCCCATTAAAACATAGATGACTAAATTTCGCTTAACAAAAATTGTTAGATGCAAGAATATTTACAAAACCAAACAGCAATATATGACACTTTCTTCCCTGTTTTTCCTGTTATATAACTAATACCCCTTAAATTTTCATTTTCTGTTGACTATTGTATAAGCATTCATGAATCTGCATATGTTTTATCATGGAAGGTTTCAACATTTGTTGTAATTTGATCCCATTTAACATATATAAATATATAGATTGTCTAAATGGTTAACCAAGTAAATGTTAAACATAATCATTTTTCCCCGTTTAAAAATCAATAGCTCGAGTACTAGAATTATAGGGTATGATTTATAAATGAGTATAGCTTGTTTATGAATATAGTATAAGTTAAAAATAATGGTAGCATAGATTCAGTGGTATATTTATACAAGTTAGAGATATGCAGTAGGAGTTGGAAAACTTTGAAATTCAGTCATCATAAAATCGTGAATCAGGAAGACGAACGGATTTGTAAATAAAATCACGATTTTTAAGCTGGGTTTTAGGATTTATAGTGACGTAAATTCGTTTCTAGGATCCTTTGTTTGTCTCAGTAGAAAAAATTTAAATTCTCGAGAATTTGTGAGTGAAATCCGGATCTCTGTGTGTGGGAAGTTCATGGAGATTCGAAAAAGGTATGGACAGAGTTTAGAGTACTCCGATGGTCGGAGGGATCGGGAAGAGGTGATTGTTTTGGGTTTTTCATCATTTAATGGTAGCGGATTTTGATCCATTCGTGTAGGAATTATAAGGGATCGGGTTTCCTATTTTTAGTTTTATGAGGAGCGTCAGTGGGTGCAGTTAGTGATCCAACGGTGGCAGGGTTACTGATGATCGGAGTTAGTCGTATTTTGATAAATCCTTGGATTGACATATACTTGGCTGCAGAGTTGTTTTCGGGATGGAAGGTGAGATTGAGGAAGAGGGATTTCGAGCCACTGGTGATAAATCAGCATGAATGTGGGGGTGTCGATACGTTGGTGGGATGTGTCGTGACAAGTGGATGGGTGCTCGAGAGTTTGTGCATGTGCACATACGCGCTTATGTGCATTAGAAACCATACTGGAGCAAACCATTTAGCAAAGGAAGGGATCAGTATAAAGAAGCAGGAGACAAAAATAAGGAGAAGGGAAAAAATGGGCTAAAGGTGTTGGGCCTGAAGGGTGGACTCTGAATGAATAATAGGAAGGAGATAAATAAAAACAAAAGAAATAAAATGTTGGGCTTGGGAAACTTTGGACTAAGTGGCTGAAGTTTATATGAAAGAAAGGAGAGAATATAAATTTTAAAATAAAATAAAAAGGTTCCTTTCCAAAAGTATAAGTTAGTTATCTAAAATATACATATACATTTACCGAAAGGAATAAAAGAAGTTTTCAGAAGAAAATAAAAGTATAAAAGATTTCCTTTTTAAAAATATGAAATGAATATAAGAAAATACTAAAGGAGTGTTCGTATGGAAGGTGAATTCAAAAGAGCAAATTGTAGATGATCAGACTATGATCATAATAAACTGAGCGTACTTTGTCAAGAATGAATGGAGTTATAGTGTGAAAGTGATATTCTTTTACATAAAATATGGACCCACTTAGATGTAGGAATTCATTTAATTAGTCCAAGCTAAATTTGTTTAACAATAGCTAAAATTTTATAGCAATTAAACAGATGACTGATCATCAATAACATTGTATTGGGATGCACTCAATTATTTGAATAAACAGTGAATTGTTATTAAGTCGATTTTAAATTAAGATGTGATTTATAAGTCGAGTTAGTGACGATTAGGTTGAATATTTGGAATGCAAGGGAATATGAATAAATATAGTAATTAGATAAACAACATTTTGATCATGTACTAATATTGATTCAAATTATTAAGTTTAATTGTTATAAACGAGTCCAGAAGGAGTGATATCCACAATCCAAAGTGGATAACGTTAAAAGCAAAGATGTTGCAGATGAGGATAGTTGTGAGGAATACTGATAAGAGAAATTGGTTGATCAATGACGACAAGATTATTCTAGAGTTCCACAAATAAATGAAATAGTGATAAATTGGAAGGAGACGTTGAATTGTTATCGACTAAGTTGGATTAAGGAAAGTATTGTTCACTTTCTTTTTTAAATAATATTTAAATCAATTGAATTGTTTATTCTAAGGAAAAGAAATAATACATATAAGTCTAATAGATTGAACTGTGAATTATAATAATACTTTCATAAGAAATGAAAATAAATAGGATTATTAAATGAATAAAGTCTTAGTTAGTTATGATTGGGAATAATTATTCTCCAAGATGGACTAATTTATAAATAATTATTAGCCGAATTCGAATTATTGAATTGTGATAGACAATGTTTATTGTGGTTGATTTGCTATTTGATTTATTTTATAATGGTGTGGTATGACTTAATGAACTTGTTAGTTTAATTTAAACATTTATATATCTTAATTAGATATAATCACACTGTTGTTGAAATCTGAAAGTTTATATATATTTTCAACAGATATGTCCCAATAACCAATATTAATATTGAAATATGTTTGGACATGATGACCTGATTACTTTACATATAACATGACTCTTTAAGATATTAACATTTATTGATTCAATGAGACCGTTTTGGTTTTCTAAATGGAATCCAAATGCCACTTTTTTCGACCTAGGCGTTGAGTAGTTTAATATCAAGATGAAGACCCTTGAAGACAGAGTTTATACAAGGGTTGTCCTACTTATAGAATAGTGCCTTCGGTTTGTCTAGTCCCAGGACAACTTGTATGGACGAATGCCTGACAAAGTATACCTAACAGGTCGCATAAGTTGATCTCTTCAAAACTATAATTGGTGGCAGAGGAATTCGTTTGTAACGACCCTGAAAATCTGAACCAGTTTAAAAAATTTTAATTGGCTAAAATAGTGGATTTTAAATATTTAAAATAAACATTTTAAATAATAGCAATGAAAAGTGAGTTTGAATCAACGTTTGAAAATAAATATAATTACTTTGAATTATAAACAAGGCCTGAAATGGCGCGGTAGTTTCAAAATTTGAATTCAAATTTCGACTGACTGTACTAGGTGCAAAACAAAACGGATTTGAGTGAAACCAAAAATATTTAAATCTGTTAGTGAATACCTTTCTAACGAATCTGAAAAATCGAAGTTTCATAGCGGGAAGCAAAAGTTATGGCCAAATGAATTTTCAGAAAGGTCGCTATGAAATTTATATAGCCCGTGAAATTGGTCATTTTGCAAACGACCTCGGAATTCGACGAAACCACTTTTGTTGGATCCGGGATGTGAAGTTATTGCTAGGTTTCAAATTTCATAATTTTTGAAGCTAGTATATGAGCGTGGCAAAGGAAAACGTGTTTTGGTCAATTATAGTTAAATTGGATCGACCAGAAATGGGCCATTTTTCAAACGGTCTCAGAATTCGACGAAACTAGTTTTGTTGGGACCGTATCGTCAAAACATAGCTAGATTTATTTTTGGGGAATTTTTAGAATCAGTATGTGGGCCTGGCAAATTAAAATGTACGTTCAAATCTAAAATTGAATGTTTTATATTTTAATTTGAAGAATAACTGACTGTAACAGTCGAATTGGCCTATGAAACATATCCCATTGTGTCCGGGATGGGGGTATTTAGCTAAGAGCGACAGTCGTTGGGTTTGAATTGGTGTTAGCACTAGAAAACCCTATTTTAAAATTTAATAAAGTCATGGGCCAGTCAAATAATTCTCTCATAATTTATTTTAAAATAAAAAAACCAAAAAACACCCGATACCAGCTCTCGTCGACGACGGGTAATGCTCCATCGTTCCCAGCCATTTTCTGTCCAATCCTCTCAATAAAAACCCGTGGTCCTGTGGAGGATTTTGAAGACCTCACCTCCATCTACAAATCCATATAAAGTTTGCTAAGTTTCGTTGAGAATCGTTCGAATCACCCTTGGGAAATCCCGCCGTTCGTCGCCAGTTTCCGCCATCGCCAGGGGTTCGAGTTTGCCGTCTTCCAGGGCGCCACTGCGCCTCTCCAAGCTCGTCGACGTCGCTTAGGCTGATCGGCATATCGTGCTTCGGATTGAGAGAGAAATCGAAACCTAGTTTCGAGCAGTTTACTGAGGTAACGACTATGGCTATTTTCAACAGTTTTAACACCTTTAAACCGTTGCAAACTTTGAAAAATCATATCTTTTTCGTGTATTGACGAAATTCGATGAAATAGGAAATATCATGACCGTGTGGACGTCTTCTACATTCTAGAAGAGACCGCATATTTTTCTGAGCCTTCTGCTATTTTTGGTGGACTGGAACCCATGTGAGATTTCTAATTTATAAACGATATGAAAAACGACGATGTATAAATTATATAGTCGATGTATGAGTTATATAAGCGTTGTATAAGTTGTACGTTCGATGTATAAGTTATATATGCATTGTAAAAATTATATATGTGTTGAAATAGAAGTGAAATGCTATATATATATATATGCCCCTCGTCCACAAACCATGGACGATATTTATTGGTTGTGATTGGTGTGAAAATTGATTGATAGCGAATGGTTGATTTAAATTGTTTGTGGTTGAAATTGATTGATTGTGGTTGAAAAATACCCGTTTGCGGTTGAGAAATATTTGGTTGAAACCACATAGGATTAGTTTGTGGAAATGAAAAAAATATACATGCCGCCTGTGTGCGAACTAGATGCATGTTTCCCCATTGTCAAAAGCTGCGAGGCTTTAAGGTAGAGCGAGGAGCCGTACTAGGGACGGTCCCGGTTTTAACTACCCTGCCGTTATGCTGCCGAAATTTTGAATAATATTCATGTGTTAGAATTATTTTCATTTTTTGAAACTATATTTATTCGTTGAATAGAAAACCTTCATGTGTTGAATTGAAACCCATTCGTTGAATAGAAATTCATGTGTTGAATGGTATTCGTGTTTTAAATATAAAAATCACATTTTTACTCTATATATATAAACTATTGAAAACCTTCATGTGTTGAATTGAAATTCATTCGTTGGATAGAAATTCATGTGTTGAATGGTATTCGTGTTTTAAATATAAAAATCACATTTTTACTCTATATATATAAACTATAGAAAACCTTCATGTGTTGAATCTATATTCATTCGTTGGATAGAAATTCATGTGTTGAATGGCATTCGTGTTTTAAATATAAAAATCACCTTTTTATCTATATATATAAACTATAGAAAACCTTCATGTGTTGAATCGAAATTCATTCGTTGAATTGAAATTCATGTGTTGAACGGTATTCATATTTTGAAAGAAATTGTTTTATAGTAAAAATCCAATTTTTATTATCTTTATGAACTATATAAAATAATCTTGTTTTGAAAGAAATTGTTTAATAATAAAAATCCAATTTTTATCACCTATATTAACTATATAAAATAGTAGAGTTTTGAAATAAATTGTTTTACATTAAAAATCACATTTTTAGTATATACATGAATTGTTTAAAATAGTGAAGTGTTGAAATAGAAAACAGTTGGATAAAAATATCATTTTTATCAAATGTATGAAATTCATATAGTTTTGAAATCGAAGAATCGATATATATATAAATAGAATTGAAATATATCGAATAACGAAGCTGCAGTTCGTATTTTGAAACCGTGATTTCAAACGATAAGTGCGGGAGATCCGACCATCGGATTTTCCCGAAACCGCAACCGTTGGGTTCGCTTTGGAAATATCTTTCCAACGGCACCAACTTTGTAAAAATCCAACGGTTGGATTGTCTGGAATATTTAATTCAAATCTGAAGAAAAATAGCGCCAGAATCTATTATATATATATATATATAATTATATTAAATCGAATAACGACGCTGCATTTCGTATTTTGAAATCGAAACTTCAAGCGATTATACCGGGAGATCCGACCGTCGGATTTTCCCGAAACTGGAACCGTTGGATTCGTTTTGAAAAGATCTTTCTAATGGTGTAAATTTTGTGAAGATCCAATGGTTCAATTTTCAGATATGTGTAAATCAAATCTGAAGAAAAACAGCGCCACGGCCGCGTTATGGCCCGAAGCGTCGTTTTGAATAAATTGGCTATTTTAAAATAAATAAAAATAGCGATAAATCATTATAAAATATTATAAACGATATAGTCGCGAAATTTATAAATTACTTGAAGGTTAGCTAAGTCGAATGGTTTCCTGGATTTTGATCTGATGTTGGTTTCGGCCTTCGGGGTTAATATTTGGGAAATCGTTCTCTTACTGATTGACGGTTAGTGACTAATGAATTGAAATGATGCATATGTATGTTTGTGTTGCACTTGTTTATTATATACGCGAGTTGCACAGAAAGACCGGGTTTATCCCATTTTGAATAACTGAATCGACGATAAGAAGTCGAAGATGAAGACGGGGGTTGAAGACCGATCTTCACCTCGTTTGGATGGTAACCGATGTCCTGATTAGGAGGCATCCCGAAATATGGATAATGAGTGGTGATCGTCCAGACGTACGTGGGGATCGATGGATATGCGAGGTATTTAGTGCCTCCGGTTTCGTTCAGACCCAGAACGGACTTGCAAATGGACTGTGTGTCTGACATTGGAATTCATTCTGTGCGATTGATAACCATCAGTTGCGTGGTGTGAATTGCCTGTGTGGCATGCTAAGATGCAGTGATCAGGGCTTCTGTTGAAAAGCAAAGTCTTGTGGTGATGATCAAAGCCCCGCCTATGTGGCGTAGCTTTGTGTACAACGTGAATTCGTGAACCTCACACTCGGTATGAACCAGAAACAGGAGAAAGGACCTCAGGGAGGACATGTGTTTCTTTGTAGCTAGAAGTGGCGTCAGTGGTTTTACACGCCCTGATGAGTTTGACTTATGTGGTTGTTACTGTTGCGAGGCGCCTCGGTTAGATCGGACGATCCGGGTCCGATGGAGTCATTCGTTGGCTCACTTACGCCCCATAGGGCGGGGAAACGCATTGTTCAGGAATTTTAATCCACATCGGTGGACCGGCCCTGTCGCTCCAAGGGCCCACCTGAGTCTAGGTCCTGAGGCTTGGGCTAGACAGTCTTGAAGTCGGTAAGGACTGTCTTTTGCCTTGGTTCATGACGAGAATCCAATTTCCAAATACGTGACTGTGCGGTTTTGATTGTATACCTATATATGGCGACATAGTGGTATGGGGCATTAATGCCGTCTATGATTGATAGTTATGATTCAAAATTGTTTTCAAAACTTATAAACACTAGCAATAATACCAAATGGTTTTGTTTTATTCGTATCAAGCATATTTTGGCCGTTATAAGGTAAAAACTCTATCCTCCGGTTTGCGTTGCATTGTGTGATGGGAACTGAGTCTTATAATGGCTTCATTTTTATAAAAAGCATTGCGATGTTTAAAGATTTACTTGTTTTAAAGCACTGGCAATCCAATGGAGTAAACCCGTTCCACGAAAGTGGCGTGGTCCTGTGATTAGCCTTATTTTAAATGTGTTGAGTAGATTTCTCATACCAGTCCCATGACTGACTCGTAATTTGTTTCACTTTCAAACTCGGGTGCCCCCTTTTTTCTACACGGGCAGCCTTGTATTTAGATTTTAGCTGGCTTTATCCGGATAGCTGGAGCTGAAGATGGATTCTATCATTTATCTCTTTTTATACTGTTCAGCTCGTATTGTACATATTATGTTTATTTCCGCTGTAGACATTTATGTATAGCTGAACTGTATTTGTACTAAGTATGATCCTGTATATTGTGTAACTCTGATGATTACGTTTATTCAGTGTATTATTTGTACTTATCTGGTGTATTTATTTATTTCTGTTCTGCTATTATCTGTTTCTATGTTATATTCCAAAGATTACCCTTGCCACTGTCAGTACGGGGTTTGGGGTTGTCACACGTGGTATCAGAGCTTTGGTTAAGCTTAGCTCTGGAATATAACATATTAACGAACTCATCAGAAATAGATCCAGTAGCGTTCTAGGACGGGTGACTCAATACAGATAGGATCAGTAATATCCTAGTATGAGTAAAGCAGAATGAAATACACCCCACTAGACACATTTACATTTGAAGTATATGTTTCTATGTTTTAAAATACCTTTTCTGTGACCTGACACTTGATCTGCTATTTGCAGAAGTACTAGAAGAATGAGTGTCAGAAATAGAAGAAATGCAGAACCCGATCTAGAGGCTCTATTAAAGAGATATCAAAATCTGAACGGAGCACAGTTCTCGGGCAATGAATCTATTATTCAAACTCAAGCTTGGGTGAGCTTTGCAGAAAGAATATTTGAGCGTATCCAGTTGAGAGATGATCAGAAAAGATTAGTAGCATCTTGGGCGCTCAAAGAAGAAGCTTTAATCTGGTGGGAAACAATCATCAAAGATAATCCAGAAGGTGATATCACCTGGGATAGATTCAAAGATATTTTCCTAGAAAGATTTACTCCTCCTGAAGTGACGGAGCGATTATGTGATGAATTCTCTTATCTGATACAAGGAGATATGACCATTCCAGAATATCATAAGAGATTCAACGAACTTTCTCACTTTGCTCCTCATCTGATTCAAGATCCAAAAAGGAAGAATCTGAGATTTATGGCCTGCAAAGGAGATATCAGAATAGTGTAATAAGGAACGTGAAGCTTCCTTTTTCTGAAATGATTTATATGGCTTATCAGTATGAAGATCTCCATAAGAAGGGTATGTTGCGCGATGAAGAGGAAGTCAGCTCGAGTAACAAAGTCGAGTCTGTGACTGATAGTCCTGAGGTCAGTAAGAAGCCCAGTGCCAAGAGAAAAAGGGCCAGATCTGAAAAAGAACTAGCAAAGACTGCCATATGCAAGAACTGCAATCAGAAGGGGCATTTGTCCAGAAAATGTAAATCTTTAAACAAATGAAGGAAGAGTGGATTTGAACACAGTAAGAAGGTTCATGAGGGCAGAGGATGCCATAAGGGCCATCAGGCTGGGCATATTGCAAAAAAACTGCCTGCTATCTCAGAAATCAGAAGCAGTACATATAAATGAAGTAGCAGAAACTTCTGAGCCCTCAGCTAGTCAAGAAAGGGCTGATGTTTTGGAAGGCACGCTAATGTCAAAAATATTCCAGTTAAAGTACTGTTTGATACAGGCGCGTCGCGAAGCTTTATTGCAAATAATGCAGTTAAGAAGTTGGATTTGAAATTAAAGAAGCTCAAAGAACCAATGACTGTCCAAAATCCGGTCGGGGGTTCCGTCGATCTCAATTGGGTTTGTGCAGTACCGGTCTCATTTTCCTGCTATAAATTCCCTACTATCTCTATCATCATGAATTTTACTGAATTCGATCTTATTCTGGGATTGGATTGGCTAACCAAATATGAAGCAGAGGTTAAATGCGCCGAGAGAGTTGTTAAGGCGAAGGCACAATCAGGGAATTATATAACCATACCATGCGAAGGTCCGAATTCCAATAGAAAAGACTTTTGGTCAGCTCTAGATGTTTCTCCTTCTCAAATAGAAAATATCCCTAAAGTTACAGAGAATATTCCCAACCGCGTAAAAGATATTCCTGTCATCAAGAATTATGCGGATGTGTTTGAAGAAGTTGTTCGCTTACCTCTGCAAAGAGAAATTGATTTCAAAATTGCTTTAATTCCGAACGCAAGGCCGGTAGTTCACGCTATTCGAAGAATGTCCTTGAAGGAGAAAGAAGAACTTGACAATCAAACACGACAACTAGTATGGAAGGGTCTGATCAGGCCTAGTTTCTCTGATTGGGGTGCAGCAGTGGTGTTTGTCCCAAAATCTGACGGTACCCTACGGCTATGTGTGGATTATCGTGATTTGAACAAGCAGACAATAAAGAACAAATATCCATTGTCGCGAATCGATGATTTATTGGATCGCCTGAATGGAGCACAAGTATTTTCAAGGATGGACCTAGCTACAGGCTTCCATCAACTTCGAATTGCCGAAGAGTGTGTTCCTATGACAGCACTCAGAGGTCCAGACTTATTCTATGAGTGGTTAGTAATGCCATTCAGCTTATGTTATGCTCCAGCATACTTCGTTGATTTGATGAATAGAGTGTTCAGAGGAGTCCTGAATAAATTTGTTCTGGTTTTTATTGATGATATTCTAATCTTCTCTAAATCAAAAGTTGAACATGAAAAGCATTTGGAACAGGTTCTGGAAATTCTCAGAAGGAATGTATTAAAAGCCAAACTATCCAAATGTATATTCTGGCAAGATGAAGTGAAATTTCTTGGCCACGTTGTATCGAAAGAAGGAATTGCTGTGGATCCAAGTAAAATCACAGCTATTCAGAATTGGAAACAGCCAAGTACTCCTACAGAAGTCCGCAGCTTTCTCGGATTGGCTAGTTATTACCGGAAGTTCGTTAAAAACTTTTCGACGATACCTGGTCACTTAAAGAAGCTTACAAAGAAGCACTCGAAATTCAAGTGGACTCCAGAATGTGAGGAGGCTTTTGAAGAGCTAAAGTTAAGATTAACGACTGCTCCAGTGTTAACCATTATCGACGGCAATCAGGATTTAAAAATCTGGACAGATGCTTCTAGAGAAGGCCTTGGCGCAGTGTTAATGCAAAGAGGTCAAGTGATTGCTTATGCTAGCCGTCAATTGAAGCCACACGAGAAAAACTACGCCACTCATGATCTTGAGTTGTTGGAAATCGTATTCGCTTTGAAAATCTGGAGACACTATCTTCTGGGTGAGAAATTCGAACTGTTTACAGACCATCAGTCGTTAAAGTATCTGTTCACCCAAAAAGACCTGAATCTTAGGTAGCAACATTGGCTAGAGTTCCTTGCAGCATATGATTTTGAGATTCTATACACTCCAGGGAAAGCCAATGTCGTGGCCGATGCGTTAAGCCGAAAGAATGTAATGATCGCCAGCTTTATTATTATGACTTCCTTGATTGACAAAATATCTATTCTTCAGAAGAATGATAACATTATTAAGGACATGATCAAAACGATTCAGAAAGGCGAACCCTCGTGTTTTCAAATATATAACGATGGAATCCTGAGATTGAAAGGAAGGATTTGTGTTCCTGGCATCCCCGAGCTAAAAAGGGAAGTGTTAGACGAGTGTCACAAATCCAAGCTGAGTATCCATCCTGGTGTGGCCAAAATGTATAACGATCTCAAGCGAACATTCTGGTGGAAGGCTATGAAAAGAGACGTTTCAATATATGTTAGTTGATGCCCTACTTGCCAGCTAGTCAAAAGCGACCAACAGAAACTGGCTGGATTGTTACAACCGCTAGACGTTCCAGGCTGGAAGTGGGAACATATTTCCATGGACTTCATTGATGGTTTGCCCAGAACCAGAAAAGGAAATGACAGTATTTGGGTGATCGTAGATCGCTTCACGAAGACCGCCCATTTCATACCTGTCAGATCAAACAGAACTGCTCAGAGACTGGCGCAGATATACTTCAAGGAAATTGTTAAACTACACGGAGTGCCGATCCGTATAGTGAGTGATAGAGATCCAATATTCACTAGCAAATTCTGGGAGGCATTTCAAGTAGAGCTGGGAACAAAGCTGAACTTGAGCACCGCTTATCATCCTCAGACAGATGGTCAGACTGAGTGGGTGAATCGTATTTTAGAAGATCTATTACGGGCTTGTGTTCTAGATATTGGTGGATCATGGGAAGACCATTTACATTTGACTAAATTCTCATATAACAACAGCTACCAGGCGAGCCTGACAATGTCACCATTCGAAGCATTGTATGGTAGACCGTGCCGATCCCCTGCTTGTTGGGTCGAACATGGTAATAGACTTGTGTTGGGGCCAGATATGATCCGAGAAGCTACCGACAAAGTCGATTTTATTAAGAAACGATTACTCGCCGCTCAAAGCCGCCAGAAAAGCTATGCAGATAAGAAAAGGAGAGATATATCGTTTGCTGTTGGCGACTATGTATATCTGAAAGTATCACCGATGAGAGGAGTTATCCGGTTCGGTAAAACAGGGAAGTTGGCGCCCAAATTCATTGGTCCGTTTCCTATTCTGGAACGGATCGGAACTCTCGCTTATAGGGTTAAATTGCCTGATTGGTTGCCTGGAGTGCATGATGTATTTCACATATCTCAACTTCGAAAGCACGTTCATGATCCAGACTTGATCGTGGAAGAAGCAGCTCAACAAGATATTGAAATTACTCCAGAATTAGCTGTGAGAAGAGAGTCGCTCAAGATCATTGGCAAAGAAACCAAAGAACTGAGGACCAAGAAGGTTCACTTAGTCAAAGTGCAATGGAGTGGAGATCCGCTAGATTGTACTTGGGAAAATGAGGAGAGCATTCAGAAAGCCTATCCTAAGTGTCGAGTAGATATCTCTGATTGACTCCGTTGCAAGGTACATTTACCATACTTTGCATTACCAATTAATTCTCTACTTTGTTGTTATTTTCTTTCCATGGATGTGCACTTTTAATTCTATAATCTTCTTAATTTAAAAAGAGTTTATGAATTAATTTGTATGATTTTGAAAATTTAAAAACAAATTGATTGCTGTTTGTGTTGTGTGATAGTAGATTTGATTAATTAAAATTATTGAAATGATAGTTAATTTAATTAATAAGGGAATGAATGGTAGAATTTATTCGATTAAATCACACATTGAACTGATTTAAAAATAGATATAAATATATACATGTGCATTATATATGTTTGAACAGGTAACTGGATAGCTGTTGAGTAAAGAATTTATTTGTGTGCCCGACAAATAGGTAAACCTTAATGAGTTGGATGAGAAATATTATTATATCAACTCCTGTGAGTGCCATTGGATGCGGAGTGTTGGTTGTTCTGTGTGTAATAATAAACATCGCCATAGGATAGTAACAATTAATTTTGAACTACATTACATGGCATACTTCTGGAAGATAGGCATACTTCATCATATACCACATAAGCATTTGGGGCTTGTGTGACGAGGTGGAAGATTTACCATACGAGCGAGAGGCTTGTATGGCGATGGCCATATTTTACAGGTTGAACTGATGACTGATATGGACTATTTAAATTGTAACGATAAAATTGCCAGATTAATAAAAAAACCACACGGGTCTGGAGTTGACAATAATCACGTCTCTCTAGTTATTAGATACGACACATGGATTATTTATTTCCCACACGGGACGAGGTGACGAGGATTTATCCTCTGGAGCAATTAAAATACACACTCCCTCAGGCTTTGACAGGATGACGAGAATTTATTCTCTGGAGTTATTATCTATACACGCTCCCCTGTAAACACCAGAATATATCACTATAAATATGTGTATGCTTATTAGGATTTATTGGGTACCTAATACGGCCCAATAAATTTCCAAACCTCTCCCCGTACAAAGGAGGTAATGGCGAAATTTTTCGAAAATTCCGGGTGTTAGCCAAATTTTTGAAGAATTTGAAAATTCTCAGAAACTGAAAAGTTGAAGAATGGAAGCCAGATTGAACGTAGAGTTGATTAATCAAACCACTTTCGACTTTGTTCCTTTTCGGGGACGAAAAGTTTTAAGTGGGGGAGATTGTAACGACCCGGAAAATCTGAACCAATTTAAAAATTTTAAATTGGCTAAAATAGTGGATTTTAAATATTTAAAATAAATATTTTATATAATAGCAATGAAAAGTGAGTTTGAATCGATGTTTGAAAATAAATATAATTACTTTGAATTATAAACAAGGCCTGAAATGGCGCGGTAGTTTCAAAATTTGAATTCAAACTTCGACTGACTGTACCGGGTGCAAAACAAAACGGATTTGAGTGAAACCAAAAATATTTAAATCTGTTAGTGAATACCTTCTAACGAATCTGAAAAATCGAAGTTTCATAGCGGAAAGCAAAAGTTATGGCCAAATGAATTTTCAGAAAGGTCGCTATGGAATTTATATAACCCGTGAAATTGGCCATTTTGCAAACGACCTCGGAATTCGACGAAACCACTTTTGTTGGATCCGGGATGTGAAGTTATTGCTAGATTTCAAATTTCATAATTTTTGAAGCAAGTATGTGAGCGTGGCAAAGGAAAACGTGTTTTGGTCAATTATATTTAAATTGGATCGACCAGAAATGGGCCATTTTTCAAATGGACTCAGAATTCGACGAAACTAGTTTTGTTGGGACCGTATCGTCAAAACATAGCTAGATATATTTTTAGGGAATTTTTAGAATCAGTATGTGGGCCCGGCAAATTAAAATGTACGTTCAAATCTAAAATTGAATGTTTTATATTTTAATTTGAAGAATAACTGACTGTAACAGTCGAATTGGCCTATGAAACATATCCCATTGTGTCCGGGATGGGGGTATTTAGCTAGGAGTGACAGTCGTTGGATTTGAATTGGTGTTAGCACTAGAAACCCTATTTTAAAATTTAATAAAGTCATGGGCCAATCAAATAATTCTCTCATAATTTATTTTAAAATAAAAAAAACCAAAAAACCCCCGATACCAGCTCTCGTCGACGATGGCTAATGCTCCATCGTTCCCAGCCCTTTTCTGTCCAATCCTCTCAATAAAAACCCATGGTCTTGTGGAGGATTTTGAAGACCTCACCTCCATCTACAAATACATATAAAGTTTGCTAAGTTTCGTTGAGAAAATCGTTCGAATCACCCTTGGGAAATCCCGCCGTTCGTCACCAGTTTCCGCCATCGCCAGGGGTTCGAGTTCGCTGTCGTTCAGGGCACCACTGCGCCTCTCCAAGCTCATCGACGTCGCTTAGGCTGATCGGCATATCGTGCTTCGGATTGAGAGAGAAATCGAAACCTAGTTTCGAGCAGTTTACTGAGGTAACGGCTATGGCTATTTTCAACAGTTTTAACACCTTTAAACCGTTGCAAACTTTGAAAAATCATATCTTTTTCGTGTATTGACGAAATTCGATAAAACAGGAAACACCATGACCATGTGGACGACTTCTACATTCTAGAAGAGACCGCATATTTTTCTGAGCCTTTTGCTATTTTTGGTGGACTGGAACCCAATGTGAGATTTCTTATTTATAAACGACATGGAAAACGACGATGTATAAATTATATAGTCGATGTATGAGTTATATAAGCGTTGTACACCTCTTGTATAAGCGTTGTATAAGTTGTACGTTCGATGTATAAGTTATATATGCATTGTAAAAATTATATATGTGTTAAAATAGAAGTGAAATGCTATATATATATATATACGCCCCTCGTCCACAAACCATGGACGATATTTATTGGTTGTGATTGGTGTGAAAATTGATTGATAGCGAATGGTTGATTGAAATTGTTTGTGGTTGAAATTGATTAATTGTGGTTAAAAAATACCCGTTTGTGGTTGAGAAATATTTGGTAGAAACCACATAGGATTAGTTTGTGGAAATGAAAAAAATATACATGCCGCCTGCATGCGAACTAGATGCATGATTCTCCATTGTCAAAAGCTGCGAGGCTTTAAGGTAGAGCGAGGAGCCGTACTAGGGACGGTCCCGGTTTTAACTACCCTGCCGTTATGCTGCCGAAATTTTGAATAATATTCATGTGTTAGAATTATTTTCATTTGTTGAAACTATATTCGTTGAGTAGAAAACCTTCATGTGTTGAATTGAAACCCATTCGTCGAATAGAAATTCATGTGTTGAATGGTATTCATGTTTTAAATATAAAAATCACATTTTTAATCTATATATATAAACTATTGAAAACCTTCATGTGTTGAATTGAAATTCATTCGTTGGATAGAAATTCATGTGTTGAATAGTATTCGTGTTTTAAATATAAAAATCACATTTTTACTCTATATATATAAACTATAGAAAATCTTCATGTGTTGAATGGATATTCATTCGTTGGATAGAAATTCATGTGTTGAATGGTATTCGTGTTTTAAATATAAAAATCACCTTTTTATCTATATACATAAACTATAGAAAACCTTCATGTGTTGAATCGAAATTCATTCGTTGAATTGAAATTCATGTGTTGAATGGTATTCATATTTTGAAAGAAATTGTTTTATAATAAAAATCCAATTTTTATCATAGATATGAACTATATAAAATAATCTTGTTTTGAAAGAAATTGTTTTATAATAAAAATCCAATTTTTGTCACCTATATTAACTATATAAAATAGTCGAGTTTTGAAATAAATTGTTTTACATTAAAAATCACATTTTTAGTATATACATGAATTGTTAAAAATAGTGAAGTGTTGAAATAGAAAACAGTTGAATAAAAATATCATTTTTATCAAATGTATGAAATTCATATAGTTTTGAAATCGAAGAATCGATATATATATATATATAAATAGAATTGAAATATATCAAATAATGAAGCTGCAGTTCGTATTTTGAAACCGTGATTTCAAACGATAAGTGCGGGAGATCCGACCATCAGATTTTCCCGAAACCGCAACTGTTGGGTTCGCTTTGGAAATATCTTTCCAACGGCACCGACTTTGTAAAAATCCAACGGTTGGATTGTCTGGAATGTTTAATTCAAATCTGAAGAAAAACAGCGCCAGAATCGATTATATTTATATATATATAATTATATTAATTCGAATAACGACGCTGCAGTTCGTATTTTGAAATCGAAACTTCAAACGATTATACCGGAAGATCCGATCGTCAGATTTTCCCGAAACTGGAACCGTTGGATTCGATTTGAAAAGATCTTTCTAATGGTGTAAATTTTGTGAAGATCCAACGGTTCGATTTTCAGATATGTGTAAATCAAATCTGAAGAAAAACAGCGCCACGGCCGCGTTATGGCCCGAAGCGTCGTTTTGAATAAATTGGCTATTTTAAAATAAATAAAAATAGCGATAAATCATTATAAAATATTATAAACGATATAGTCGCGAAATTTATAAATTAACTGAAGGTTAGCTAAGTCGAATGGTTTCCTGGATTTTGATCTGATGTTGGTTTCGGCCTTCGGGGTTAATATTTGGGAAATCGTTCTCTTATTGATTGACGGTTAGTGACTAATGAATTGAAATGATGCGTATGTATGTTTGTGTTGAACTTGTTTATTATATACGCGAGTTGCTCAGAAAGACCGGGTTTATCCCATTTTGAATAACTGAATCGACGATGAGAAGTCGAAGATGAAGACGGGGGTTGAAGACCGATCTTCACCTCATTTGGATGGTAACCGATGTCCTGATTAGGAGGCATCCCGAAATATGGATAATGAGTGGTGATCGTCCAGACGTACATGGGGATCGATGGATATGCGAGGTATTTAGTGCCTCCGGTTTCGTTCAGACCCAGAACGGACTTGCAAATGGACTATGTGTCTGACATTGGAATTCATTCTGTGCGATTGATAACCATCAGTTGCGTGGTGTGAATTGCCTGTGTGGCATGCTAAGATGCAGTGATCAGGGCTTCTGTTGAAAAGCAAAGTCTTGTGGTGATGATCAAAGCCCCGCCTGTGTGGCGTGGCTTTGTGTACAACGTGAATTCGCGAACCTCACACCCGGTATGAACCAGAAATGGGAGAATGGACCTTAGGGAGGACATGCGTTTCTTTATAGCTAGAAGTGGCGTCAGTGGTTTTACATGCCCTGACGAGTTTGACTTATGTGGTTGTTACTATTGCGAGGCGCCTCGGTTAGATCGGATGATCCGGGTCCGATGGAGTCATTCGTTGGCTCACTTACGCCCCATAGGGCGGGGAAACGCATTGTTCAGGAATTTTAATCAACATCAGTGGACCGGCCCTGTCGCTCCAAGGGCCCACCTGAGTTTGGGTCCCGAGGCTCGGGCTAGACAGTCTCGAAGTCGGTAAGGACTATCTTTTGCCTTGGTTCATGACGGAAATCCAATTTCCAAATACGTGACTGTGCGGTTTTGATTGTATACCTATATATGGCAACATAGTGGTATGGGGCATCAATGTCATCTATGATTGATAGTTATGATTCGAAATTGTTTTCAAAACTTATAAACACTAGCAATAAAACCAAATGCTTTTGTTTTATTCGTATCAAGCATATTTTGGCCGTTATAAGGTAAAAACTCTATCCTTCGGTTTGCGTTGCATTGTGTGATGGGAACTGAGTCTTATAATGGCTTCATTTTTATAAAAAACATTGTGATGTTTAAAGATTTACTTGTTTTAAAGCATTGGCAATCCAATGGAGTAAACCCGTTCCACGAAAGCGGCGTGGTCCTGTAATTAGCCATATTTTAAATGTGTTGAGTAGATTTCTCATACCAGTCCCATGACTGACTCATAGTTTATTTCACTTTCAAACTCGGGTGCCCCCTTTTTTCTACACGGGCAGCCTTGTATTCAGGTTTTAGCTGGCTTTATTCGGATAGCTGGAGCTGAAGATGGATTCTATCATTTATCTCTTTTTATGCTGTTAAGCTCCTATTGTACATATTATGTTTATTTCCGCTGTAGACATTTATGTATAGCTGAACTATATTTGTACTAAGTATGATCCTGTATACTGTGTAAATCTGATGATTACGTATATTCAGTGTATTATTTGTACATTATCTGGTGTATTAATTTATTTCTGTTTTGCTATTATCTGTTTCTGTGTTATATTCCAAATATTACCCTTGCCACCGTCAGTACGGGGTTTGGGTTCGTCACGTCGTTTCTCTTTGCTTTATACCCGTGGTCTTGGGGAAATCGATTTGTGATTTGACGGGTTTGACAATGTAGCATTCAAAGTGAAAAAGACGTAATATATCTAAAGGTAAGTTTTAACCTCAAGCCTCACAACCGTGAAATGACAAAAATCAGGCAAGCAGCATGGCTATGTGGGTCGCTCCCATTAGGGTGTATAATCAGCTATCTAGAGAAATTTCTTTTCCTTCTTTATTCTATTCGATGCTGTCCCTTTCGGGAAACGATTGCTGATCCCAATCGTTGGTGATATACATTCGATACACTCAAGAGAAATGAGTGGTTGATCATGTGTGGGCCGGGTTGCAAGACATTTTTGTTGATCCAGTCTATTCCTCTCTAGTGATACATTATCGGCAAGTGGTTCCATACCTTGTCGTAGTCGGAATCCAATCTCCAATAAGTGCTTGCGGTTTTGTTTGTATACTATATATGTGGAGCGTGATATGCAAGCGTTCCGCTAGATTCTAATTTATTCGTGGGAACCCTAGACATTATTATAATATCAGAATAATTATGATTTTAAATTGTTTTGGGTTATCGTAAGGTAAAAACCATCTGTGTTTATATGTGGATCGGTCTTTCGATCATCCTTTCTTTCAAAAGAATTTTATCCAAGTTAAGCAAGCTATTTGAAATCGTTTACTCACACCAGTCCTATGAATGGCCCACATTTTATTTTTCTATGTTTTCCCTAAACTCTTGGGTGCCTAAATTTGAATGGGCAGTCAATAGTTCAGGATTTTACAGCTATCCTGGTAGGAGCTTGGAACAGGAAGCTTCAACGATAGATATATAGAGTTTATTTCTGCTGTATTGTATATATGTTGTACTTTGATGATATATGTAAGTACATATACTCTTTTGTTTTCCAAATAATGTTATCTATTATATTTTGTCCATTCCGTTGTGAGATTCGTGTTACTCTGGTTCTGTTATGTTCTTCCTTTTCTTCTATTCTACTTTTCTATCTTTCTATTTCTCACCCTCTAACTTCTTTCTATTAATGATCCGGTATTTCTGATACTTGAATGGTTGACATGTTATACAAGAGGCGCATTTATGTTGATTTTCAGGGTCTATAATTTCCGGGTCGTTACAGTGGTATCAGAGCATAAGGTTGAGTAATAATCTTGGCTCTGTGGCATAACTCAGTAGAGATAGGATTAGTAATACCCTAGACTGATTTCGAGTATATATATATATATATGAGTGCGTATTTGTTAGTTGATATAAAATTTGTTTTGTAGTGTGTTGATTAGTTTGTCGAGTGGTTTATGAATTCTGGTCGGTACAGTAGTCGACACTGTAATCGATAGGTGTTTCTAAACTCTTGAGCAAAATAATTTGATACAGTATTGTTTTAAAAGCCGGTTAAATGAAATAATTTTATCCAAAGTTATATTTTAATATAAAAGGATAATTTTCTGAAATTATAATTACCGTGTTGGTTGCTATTATAATATGGTATCAGATTATAAATTTATTCCACGATATTTAACCAGATTGAATTTGCATAAGAGTAAATATACAAATAAGACAAACCTGGAATTGAATTTGAAATTCTGAAAAGTTGGAATATTTATTTTATTGAAACAGGATATTTTGGGAGGAATTTGCAAAAGTTTTGAGTTTGAAAACAGGATGATAGTGTATAAATTAGGAAATGTGGAGATATTTTCCAAGTTTTGTGAAGAATATTTTCGGAGTAATATAATATTACTTTGATAAGGTTTGGGAAGAAATCATTTTTAATGGAAGAATTTTTGAATGGACAAAAGAGTTGGATTCCCACCAAATAAATTCAAACTTGAATTGTAAACGGATAACAACTCATATAAATTGAGTTGTAATAAAGAAATCAGATTATGGATAGTTGATATGAAGATAATTAACTTGAGAATTAATTAGTTGTTGGGGAATGTGGATATGACTTAACTTAAAGTTGGCAAATTAAATTGAATTGGAGTTTGAATAAAGGAATTTGAAGCATATAAATATGCTGGAACGGGTTTGACTCAAACGATTTTGGAATTTTATTTTACTTTTTTCAAATATAATCTAAGATAATTTCTTAATGAAAGAATATGGATTGATAAGAAGTCAAGATATTGAATTAAAGAAGTTGGAACCTAACTGGAGATTGGTTGAGTTAGATGATTTTCTAATATTGATATGTTGTTGATTTCGGTCTTCAAGGTCGATATTTGGGGGATTATATTATTACCAATTTACGGTCAAATATTGATGAATGTTGAAAAGTAAAAACTAATGAATAAGAAATGTAAATGTTTTCCAACTGTAATAATAAATATTTCTTGTTATGAAAATAACTATGGTAGACAGCTAATTGTTGGTATGTGTATCATATGTTTTGATTTCTATGAAATATTGATTGATAGCTTGAGTGTTTTGGATTCTTTGTTTGATGGAATTGTTAGTATAAACCTTTGAATGTGTGTTTTGATAAGCCCTTGACTTTAAATATATCTGAAATTTTCTCGTTACATTTTAATTTCGGGGACAAAATTCTTTTAAGGGGAAAGGAATGTAACGTCCCGGTTTTTGACCAACTATATAATCTACGGATTTAGATTATATCTGGCAATTAAATTCGATTAAATAATATTGGATCTAAAATATTATAAATATTTCCAAATTAGCATTTTTATAAAATCATAAACATATATATATATATGTAGATATACATATTGTAATGTTCCTTAACATATATATGTGTAAGGAAAACTTTTTACAATATTTGTATTTTTATTTTTGTTTTAAATTGTTTTAAAACATATATAAGAAGATGGATAATTAGACCACTTCATGTAAAATGAATCAAAAGGGTTATACATTCATGAGCCTAAAAATATGTAAATGGTTTCGTACATTTTGCGGCAACTTAGTCTAGCTTTGCATACTACCCTCTTATTTTCAAATCAAAGTAGATATTTGGGAAAATTTGCACATGTCCTGTGAGAAAAACATTTACTTTAGTATAAAACTGGCCTGCATAAGCACATGGAAATGGGTAGATGTGAATACAAAACTTGACTGGCCTTTACATCATTTCCTCTTAATCAAAAATCAAGAGTGCAGCTACCCTATTAGATAGCCTATATTACTTAGGAACCAAGTATTTCATTTTTCAAATTTACACATGATTGTACATTGATATAGGTTGATAACTAAACTAGACTAGCTGTAAAGGAATTGACGTGTATGGCCTTAAAACATCTATGGCTTTCAATCAAGACATGTAGCAGTAACATCAAATGAACAACCTATTTAGCTTAGTAACCAAGCATGCCTTAAAACACCCACTGGCCTATAGAAGTACACATGAGTGTACAGCTAGTAACATGGTTGTGTATATGCTCTGGTTATAGAAAATTACTGAAGAAAATTTATGTGAATTGTCTACATATAACATTCCTTGTCAAGCAAAATCAAGGCAAAGTGGCCTACCCACCTTCAAGCTACCCTATTCCTACCATGAAAACTTCAAGTTTAAGACTCATCCCTCCTATAAATACACACCTAGCTACTGAATTCATTCATACACCCATTCAAACTAAACTGGAGGAAACCCTGAAGAAAAATGGAGTGAAATACCCGGAGATAGAAATCAGTAGCAGGAAACAAGCCAGTAAACAAAATACTGTGAGTAAACCCCTTTTTTCTTTTGACTCTATTAAAATCTAATATTGAATGTTGACTATATATCGTTAGTATATATGCTAATGTATGATATATTACATTACATTGAATAAAAATCTAAATCGGGAACCTATGTACGGGAAAGAACAGAAAAGTGAAGAGGAAAACTTGGTAATAGTTAGAAACAGAGGACCTATATATACTGTGATATCATCATTGGAAGTAAAGTGAAGAAACCAATAAATAAGTTTAAATAGAAGAATTAAGATGGAGACAAATTTACTGTGATAAAATAGATTAACTGCACATATATTATAGGAAGTAAGCTAACAATAAAACTAATGAAGCTTGAAGATCCAAAAGATTTTGAAGCGCTTGACACATAGGAAGACAGAATATAACAAAAGTCAGGCTCGTGAGATAAGCTAACGTTTACAACCAGTTTAACAATCTAGACAAGCATCCCCCACTAAAACATAGATGACTAAATTTCATTTAACAAAAATTGTTAGATGCAAGAACATTTGCAAAGCCTAACAGCAATTTATGACACTTTCTTCCCTGTTTTTCCTGTTATATAACTTACACCCTTAAATTTTCATTTTCTGTTGACTGTTGTATTAGTGTTCATGAATCTGCATATGTTTTATCATGGAAGGGTGCAACGTTTGTTGTAATTTGATCCCATTTAACATATATATATATAGATTGTCTGAATGGTTAATCAAGTAAATGGTTAAACATAATCATTTTTCCCCGTTTAAAAATCAATAGCTCGAGTACTGGAATTATAGGGTATGATTTATAAATGAGTATAGCTTGTTTATGAATATAGTATAAGTTAAAAATAATGGCAGCATAGATTCAGTGGTATATTTATACAAGTTAGAAATATACAACACGAATTGGAAAACTTTGAAATTCAGTCATCATAAAATCGTGAATCAGGAAGACGAACGGATTTGTAAATAAAAATCCCGATTTTTAAGCTGGGTTTTAGGATTTATAATGAGGTAAATTCATTTCTAGGATGGAAATAATTTAAATTCGCGAGAATTTGTGAGTGAAATCCGAATCTTTGTGTGTGGGAAGTTCTTGGAGATTCGGAAAAGGTACGGATGGAATTTAGAGTACTCCGATGGTCACAGGGATCGGGACGAAGTGATTGTTTTGGGTTTTTTGTCATTTAAGGTAGCTGATTATGATCCATTTGTGTAGAAATTATAAGGGATTGGGTTTCCTATTTTTAGTTTTGTGAGGGGCGTCAGTGGGTGCAGTCAGTAATCCAACGGTGGCAGGGTTACTAATGATCGGAGTTAGTGGCATTTCGATAAATCCTTGGATTGACATATACTTGGTTGTTGAGTTGTTTTCGGGATGGAAGTTGAGATTGAGGAAGAGGGATTTCCTGCCTCTGGTGATGGATCAGCATGAACGTGGGGGTGTCGATACATTAGTGGGTTGTGTCGTGACCAGTGGATGGGTGCTCGAGAGTTTGTGCATGCGCACATACGCGCTTATGTGCATTAGAACTGTACTGGAGCAAACTATTTAGCAAAGGAAGGGAGCAGTATAAAGAAGCAGGAGACAAAAATAAGGAGAAAGGAAAAACGGGCTGAAAATGTTGGGCCTGAAGGGTAGAATCCGAATGAAAAATAGGAAGGAGAAAAATAAAAACCAAAGAAATAAAGTGTTGGGCTTGGGAAACATTGGACTAAGTGGCTGAAGTGTTTATGAAAGAAAGGAGGGAATATTAATTTTAAAGTAAAATAAAAAGGTTCCTTTCCAAAAGTATAAATTAGATATCTAAATATATACACATTTACCGAAAGGAATAAAAGAAGTTTTCAGAAGGAAAAAAATGTATAAAAGATTTCCTTTTTAAAGTATGAAATGATTATAAGAAAATATGAAAGGAGTGTTCATATGGAAGGTGAAATCAAAAGAGCAAATAGTAGATGATCATACTATGATCATAATAAACTGAGCGTAATTTGTCAGGAATGAATGGAGTTATAGTGTGAAAGTGATATCTTTTACATAAAATATGGATCCACTTAGATCTATGAATTCAGTTAATTAGTCCAAGCTAAATTTGTTTAACAATAGCTAAAATTTTATAGTAATTAAATTGATGATGCTGATCATCAATAACATTTTATTGGGATGCACTTAATTATTTGAATAAACAGTGAAACGTTATTAAGTCGATTTTAAATTAAGAAGTGATTTATAAGTCGAGTTAATGACGATTAGGTTGAATATTTGGAATGCAAGGGAATATGAAAAAATATAGTAACTAGATAAACAACATTTCGATCATGTACAAATATTGATTTAAATTATTAGGTTGAATTGTGATAAACGAGTCCAGAAGGAGTGATATCCACAATCCAAAGTGGATAACGTTAAAAACAAAGATGTTGCGGATGAGGATAGCTGTGAGGAATACTGATAAGAGAAATTGGTTTATAAATAACGATAGGATTATTCTTGAGTTCCATAAATAAATGAAATAGTGATAAATTTGAAGGAGACGTTGAATTGTTATCGACTAAATTGGATTAAGGAAAGTATTGTTCACTTTCTGTTTTAAATAAGATTTAAATCGATAGAATTATTTATTCTAAGGAAAAGAAACAATACATATAAGTTTGATAGATTGAACTGTTAATTATAATAATACTTTTATAAGAAATGAAAATAAATAGGATTATTAAATGAATAAAGTCTTAGATAGTTATGATTGGGAATAATTATTTTCCAAGATGGACTAATTTATAAATAATTATTAGTCGAATTCGAATTACTGATTTGTGATAGACAATGTTTGTTGTGGTTGATTTGCTGATTTGATTTATTTAAATAGAACATGAAACCGTGAGCTCCCAAGCATTGGGAGGAGAATGTGATCTCTGACCGCGTGCCTGTTGAAGAATGAGCCGGTTAATGGTGTGGTATGACTTAGTGAACTTGTTAGTTTAATTTAAACATTTATATGTCTTAATTAGATATAATCAAATAGTTGTTGAAATCTGAAAGTTTATATATATTTTCAACAGATAAGTCAATATTAATACTGAAATATGTTTGAACATGATGACCTGATTACTTTACATATCACTTGACTCTATAAGATACTAATGTTCATCGATTCAATGTGACCGGTTAGGTTTTCTAAATGGAATCCAAATACCAATTTGTTTCGACCTAGGCGTTGATTAGTTTAAAGTCAAGATGAAGACCCTTGAAGACGGAGTTTATGCAAGGGTTATTCTATTTACAGAATAGTGCCTTCGGTTTGTCCAGTCCCAGGACAACTTTTATGGACGAATGTCTGACGGAGTATACCTAACAGGTCGCGTAAGTTGATCTCTTCAAAACTATGTTTTGTGTCAGAGGAATACTATTCGATGTTGTCCCTTTCGGGAAACGGTTGCTGATCCCAACCGTTGGTGGTATTCATTCGATACACTCAAGCAAAATGAGTGGTCGGTCATGTGTGGGCCAGGTTGCAAGACGTTCTTGTTGAACCCGGTGTATTCCCCTCTAGAGATACACTATCGGCAGGTGGTTCCATACCTTGTCATAGTCGGAATCCAATCACCAGTATGTGCCTGTGGTTTTGTTTGTATGCTATATATGTGGAGCGTGAGAAGCAAGCGTTTCGCTAGATTCTAATTTATTTGTGGAAACCCTAGACATTATTATAAGATCAGAATAATTATGATTTCAAATTGTTTTGGGTTATCATAAGGTAAAAACCATCCGTGTTTATGTGTAGATCGGTCTTTCGATCATCCTTTCTTTCAAAAGAATTTTTTTCAAGTTAAGCAAGCTATTTGAAATCGTTTACTTACACCAGTCCCAAGACTGACCCAAAGTTTATTTTTCTAAGTTTTCCCTAAACTCTTGGGCGCCCAAATTTGAATGAGCAGTCAAGTAGTTCAGGATTTTACAGATATCCTGGTAGGAGCTTGGAATAGGAAGCTTCAACGATAGATATATAGAGTTTATTTCTATTGTATTGTATATGTGTTGTACTTTGATGATATATATAAGTACATATACTCTTTTGTTTTTCAAATATTGTTATTTATTACATTTTGTCCATTCCGTTGTGAGATTCGTGTTACTCTAATTATGTTATGTTATGTTATGTTCTTCCTTTTCTTCTATTCTACTTTTCTATCTTTCTATTTCTCACCCTCTAACTTCTTTCTATTAATGATCTGGTATTTCTGATACTTGAATGGTCGACATGCTATACAGGAGACGTATTTATGTTGATTTTCTGGGTCTAAAATTTCTGGGTCGTTACAGAAACACAAGTTCTCCTTACGGTCCTCACTCCATTTTTGACTCATACCGAGGTATGAGGTTCGCGAATTAACACTACACACAAAGCTATGCTAATTAAAGTCGTGCTTTGATCATCATCCACAAGACTCATCTTTTCAATAATAAGCGTTGATCATTTGCATCTTACCATGCACATTGTCAATCCATACCATACCATACCACTAATTTCTACCAATATATAACATTTAACCTCGTACGTCTCAGAGAACGGTGTTAAGCAAGAGAATAAATTCTCCATCACCATATAGATATATATTTAGCAGAGATCAACGAATACAGTATAAAGGAATGCAATGTCATACACAACATCCATTTTGCAAGACCGTTCTAGGTCTGAACGAAACCGGAGGCACCTTATTCCTCGTCCCATATGTCCAATAGAGGAGAGAGGCCATCGCATATCCGGTCGATCTCCAAGCACGTCTGGACGATCACCACTTATTACCTTGTCTTGGGTATACAACTCAATCAAGACATCAGTAATCATCCAAACGATTGAAGATCTTCGGTCTTCAACCGCCATTTTCATTATCGACTTTTAGTCGTCGTATCATTTATTCAGAATGGGATTGTAACGACCCGGATTTTCGGCGACTTTGGTTATCGACATAAGCACGATGTCGATAACCAAAACATCGAAAAATCCTGGTAATTAGTGAAAGAAATTAGAGGGTGAGGAAAGATAAGATAGAAACTTAGAATAGAAGAAGAAGAAGAACACAACATCAGAGTAACACGAATCTCACAGCGGAACGAATAACATATAATAGATAACATATCCTTGAAATAAATCATTATATGTATACAATACATTATCAAAGTACATCACTTACAACATAGCGGAAATAACTATAGCTATATGATCCTGAAGCCTCCTGCTCCAAGCTCTTCCAGTATATCTGTAAATCCCGACTACTTGACTGCCCGTACAAATTTAGGCACCCAAGAGTTTAGGGAAAACAACAAAGTAAACTCCGGGTCAGTCATGGGACTGGTGTGAGTAAAACAGTTTTAAACAGTTGAACAAGTAAACGATATCTCATAAGACCACGCCGCATAACGGAACGGGTTTTTCCCTTATGAGAATCCAAAGTTTCCTTTATATCAAAAACCTTTTGATATTATAATAATGTCTATCAACCACAATATATATATAATCATCTAGCAGAAACGCTTTCATCTCACGTTCTACATATATAGTATACAATCAAAACCGCAAGCACGTATTGGGTAATGGATTTCCAACTATGACAAGGTATGGATCCACCTTTCGCTCGTGTACCTCTAGAGAGGAATACACTGGGTTCAACAAGAACATCTTGCAACCCGGCCACACATGACCGACCACTCATTTCGCTTGAGTGTATCGAATGTATATCACCAACAGTTGGGATCAGCAACCGTTTCCCGAATGGGACAGCATCAACAATAGATTTTTAGAAGTAAATGAAACTCTAGATCAGGTGATTATACACCCTACTTCGGTGCGACCGACTTAGCCATGCTGCCTGCCCGATTTCTGTCATTTACCGGATGATGAGGCTAGAAGCTACGCTTTATCATCACATCAGATTCACTTTGAATGCCACATCGTCAAATCCATCAAATCACCGATTGACGTCTACAACAATACATTATGTGTTAGCTAAAAGAAGTTTCCTTCTCCGCTTCCACTCTTGGTACGGTTGGAGAAATCAATATACGTGATCGTCTGGAAATACTCTGTCAGACATCCCTCCATACAAGTCACCCAGGAACAGGATGAACCGAAGGCACTATTCTGTAAACAGGATAGCCCTTGCATAACTCCGTCTTCAATTTCCTTTGGCATATATGATTCGCAACGCTTATGCCAATACAGAGTGGTTCTTTGGATAATAATCCAACCGGTCTCTCCATATTAACAACGTTAAAATGGTCAAAACTTCGATAGTCTGTGATTTAACTATCGAATAAAAACAGGTGTGCAAACAACGATATTATTTACAAATGGAAATTATATCGATCAAACATCATTTAACATTCATCTCCTTAGTTCATTAATTACTTATCTCCTGTTTCCCTATGTTCAATATTCCTTATTTTCTAAATTGGGAAAATATACCTTATTAACAAATGGAAAACATTTCCATTTCTTGTTTTCTTTATTAGAAAACATTTCTGGTTTCTTCTTCGGAAAACATTTCCAAAGCTTCTTCATTGGACTTAGATAGATGTTTAAACAAACCATCGCGATGCCAACTCAAACCATTTCCTTTACTGCCTAACCTTAACTATTCCTTAGTTAAAAACGAAGCCAATCAAGTTGGGGTAGAATTACCTCTCAGACCTTAACTGAACAACATTTCTAACTTTGAAATTAGCAAAGTTTACTTTATATTCCATTTACTAACTTCCTTACTTAACCCTCCTTCGAATAGCTATATTTGATTTACTCTATTCACTTAACCCCTTTCGAATAAACTATATTCGATTTACTAACTTTATTCGAATAAACTATATTTTATTAACTCCTTTTACTTTAACCCTAATCGATTAACTAACATCGATTAGCTCTTTTTACTTTAACACTAATCGATTAACTAACATCGATTAACATCTTTTTACTTTAACACTAATCGATTAACTAACATCGATTAGCTCCTTTTTACTTTACTCTCTAATCGATTAACTAACATCGATTAACTTCTTTTTACTTTATCACTAATCGATTAACTAACATCGATTAGCTCCTTTTTACTTTACTCTCTAATCGATTAACTAACATCGATTAACTTCTTTTTACTTTAACACAAATCGATTAACTAACATCGATTAGCTCCTCTTGATAAACTACGTTTTCCGTTACAACTATTTCCTTTTTATAACGTTTACTTACCGTTACAAATATTTCCTATTTATAACTTCTATTTACCGTTACAAATATTTCCTATTTATAACTTCTATTTACCGTTACAAATATTTCCTATTTATAACTTCTATTTACCGTTACAAATATTTCCTATTTATAACTTCTATTTACCGTTACAAATATTTCCTATTTATAACTTCTATTTATCCTCTAAATAAATATCCCTTTTATAAAACCGTGTTCGTTTTATAAATATTTCCTTTTATAAAATCCTGTGATTTTATAAAATTCCTTTATTTCAATATACATTGAAATAAATTCTTTTTACATCCCAGGGTCTTTTATGATATTTAAAATATCGAATAAAAATGATCAACATCATTCCAACACCCATAATCCATAACAGATTATATAACACATCATATATCACAATATATGAAAACAGTAAAATAATTGTTGAGGAATCCAGTCGGATTCCTCCAACCTGTCTCCCTGCATCCACAGATGTTACACAGTATAATATATATCATATTTCATTTTGAAATGAAATATCCTGCTGTACAGAACCATATTTGATTAACAGTACATAGATTAACTATAACTACGTTTTCAATCAAATCTATTTAACAGTCCAGTTTAACAATCAATATACAGCAGTCAATAAATAAAGTACAATTTATATTAAAATATAAATTGAGGAGAGTTAGTGAGTTTTACTCACTTTTGCAGTTCATCGTTAAAGAACGATAAACTGTGGTTTGATTTGAATCAAACAATTTATTTCGCCACAAGTTCATACGAACGCCAATCCATTTCCAGTCAGTTCCAGTGTGTAGTGTCCGTCCCTACGGTCCCAACGCGACAAACTGTTCGTAATTCGGATGATGTATGAGAGAGATATTTTAATTAAAATTTGATACGCTACTTAATTAAAAATAAACTTTGATTTCTTTAAAAACATGGCCTTGCCCCTTTTCTCCTCCAGATAAACAAAAATCCGTATCCTCCTGCTACCAAAATTCTTCGAACTCCATTTCCAATTTCTTAGCTCCCGCACAACTCCCCTTTCTCCATGATTCTCAAAACCAAAGGCAGGGTTGTTCTCCTCGTTTATTTTCATTTCCCTCAAACTTCAACTTCAGACAGTCAACTCCCCTTCTTTACTATACTCAAATTAAAACAATCACAAACTCCTCATTTAATGCAACGCATGCTACCCTTCTCCTTACGTAACGGATTCCCGCCTACCCATTACATACACAGCAGCAGCTTCTGCAGTTTCCGCTACCTAAACTCCTCACAGTCCTCCTTCCTTTACTCTCAACATCACTCGCAGCATAAATCAAAACCCCGACTGTAGTTAGAAACCGCACCTCTTGTACTTCATCTCTGTGAGTTTTATACGCACTGACTCCTCCCTGTAAACACCATCAGCCATGCTTTCAACCTGACACCGCACCCTTTTCTTCACGGATTGCCACTCCAAGACCCCCAAAACAATGAACACGAACCCAGAAATCAAACCGCGTCGACCACAAAATGTATGCGAACTTGCTGAAACTTACATCGATGTGAAGAGAAGTTATCGAGGATCCCGAAAATATATATTTCGTGATTTATAGGGTTTGATTTGATTTATTGGGATTTTTCAGGAGATCGGTTTTTTTTTTGTTTTGGAACGAAATACTGGCGGCTTGAATTTGTTTTATCGAGAAAATCATTTAGGTTAAAGTGATTAAGGATTATTTATAGGACTTTGTTTCGATTTGTAAGGATTTCCCCTTTCCACGCTTTTGGCTGAGAGCAATGCATCGTGGCTTGCGTTTGAACAATGATAAAGTAGGATATTTTAAGTATTTTATTATTATAACTTAGGTACCCTTGTTGTAAACACATATGAACCGATAGGGACAGAAATAAAAATACTGATGTGTCCAGCAATGTACCGTGATTCCAAAAATATAATAATACCGGTAGATGGACTCATATTGTGAAATCCTGAAATGTCGATACAGGGTGCCAAATACTCCAAATAAAAAGTTGCTTATTAAATTAAACTAAAAATTTCCATAAAATTCTAAAAATTAAATTATCACTACGCCTCAAAAGAACCTTGTCTAAATTCAAACCCGATATTCAAATATATTGAAAACCTTTTTATAACGTAAATAAAGCGTTGCAAATTATAAAGGAATTTCACAGCGACTTTTCTAAAATTTGATTTGGACATAAATCAAAATCTACACGACGAAATCTCGATTTTTCTCTTCCATTAGAAAGATATACTCCACCAGCTCCACACGTTTCTTGTTTCACAGATATCCGGCTTAAAACGAATCATGTACATTCAGTTGAAGTTCGAATCGCCAATTTACGAACTGCAGTGCCATTTTAAGCTCGTTTATAATAATATTATAAACTATACGTTCAACTGTCGACGATTGAATATATTCGTTATTCTAAATCAATTCCAAGCTGAATTAAATATCACAGATGATCCAGTTCACACCATATCGCCATTTCAGCCAATTCTGATTATTTCAGAATTAAATATCTTATTTAATTTATTATTTAAATTAAATATTTACCATTAATTAATTCTACGGCCATTAAATTCTCTATACCACCATTGATATATTTAAATAAATAAATCATAATACCCCTGCCAATGCGGGTCATTACAATCTTCCCCACTTAAAATAATTTCGTCCTCGAAATTGCTAAAAGGTAGAGGACGACCCTATCGACTGGTTAGAACATATTTGTTCACTTCTTAACTTCAGTTTCAACTGAACCAATTTAAATTCAATTAAATCATTAATTAATTCTTATCAACGAAAATTTTCAAAAAACCTGAAAATTTTCTAATGCCTTAATTCTTCGAAATTTTTTTGCCAGCACCTCCTTTGTACTGGTCAATCGGTCAAACTCCAACTCTTGCCTCTCTGGGCCATCTCCATCCCAAAGAAAATCAAACAGCCAAGCGGCTTGCCAATTTGGCTCATGAATCTTATATTCAATAGGAATATAAACTTGTACCTTTTTGTCGGGCATATCAACCCCATCACTTCCATATGCTATCAACTCAGCATATACTAATATTAATCAAACCAAACTCTGATCAATTTATCCTCGACACCACCATTCGCTTTTTTTTACCAAGCCAAATTTTCATTTCAACTCAAGTTTTGTTCTTGATCCCTAACTCTTAACTTGATTATCACATTACACTCCACATTTGAATCTCACAATCAAATTTGCCTTGATATCATTCTAATTCCATTCAGTTTCCACGTAACTGTTTCAATTCAATTTAAGCTTACTTCCGCAAACTTCTATTTAAATTTGTTCTAAATTAAAACAGTCTCTTCCTGGGAATTTTCAAACAGTTTACTCTTTCAAAAATCAAATTTTCCTTTTTTTGAAATTTAACTGAGCCCATAATCACTATTCCATTAGTTAAATCACTTCTCTATTTCTTTATCAATATTTGTTAACCAAATATTTTCAATAACCATATTGGCCTTTTATGTTATTTGGAAAACATTTCCGAATATCGCCTTCCTTTGTTTCCTAAACTTTAGAAAATATATGCTATTTATAATTGGAAAATATTCCAATTTCTTATCTCTTTTCCAATCTCGTTCATTTCTATACTTAGGAAATATTCTTTATTCTATTTCAAAGTTTACACTTATTCGGGTTAAAACGGATGTTGTGTAAAACATCGTTACGACAACCCAATTACTATATTCAACTAACTCTTATTCAACATTGATTTTCGAGCCTGAAATCTTACTATTTATTTGTTAATAATGAAATCAATCAAGTTGGGGTATAACTACCTCTCAGACCTTGACTGAATAACATTTATAACGTCAAAACAGATATGACTACTTACTCGAATAATCAATATCATACAACTACTTACTCACTTTTAAACACGTATACGCTTCCTCTTTCTATCCTGACTAGATTTTATTCTAGACTTTCTTTTTGATTTTACTATTCTATTTTTAAGTTCGTTTCCTTATCGACTTCTATATATTTCGATACGTTGATTTCCAACTATCAAATTATCTTAAAAATATTATAACTCCTTAAATTTTCGGAAAAATTCGCCATAGCCTCCTTTGTACCAGGAGCATCGGGAAAATCCCCAAACTGCCACACAGGCCTTCTCCAATCAAACAGAAAAAGAAAAGCCAAGCGGCTAGCCGATACGGCACATAAAATCTCATATATGAATTAAATACATACCTTTTTGTTGAGCATACTATTTATAACTCTTGCATTATCCTTATCCATACCTATCCCATGTATATCCATACATTTCAAATTCATTCCAACTTAATCCAATCGTTTTAACTTATTTCGTTAAGTGATTTTCAAATTACTGGTTTGCCCATTCCAACTTTTTATTTGAATATACATGTTCAAATATAGGTTTAACCTGTTTATCAACTAATTGATTTCCATTTCAATTTTAATTGAATTTCCTATATTCAAATTCCATTTCGATTCTCTTATTCAAATTCTATATTTGAATTTCATTTCAATTCACTTATTCAAATTCCATTCGATTTCTTTTATGTCAAATTTTATTCGATTTCTCATATGTCAAATTTTATTCGATTTCTCATATGTCAAATTTTATTCGATTTCTCATATGTCAAATTTTATTCGATTTCTGTATTCGAATTTCCTCTATTCAAATTCTATATCACTTCCATTGAATTTCATATATTCAAACTCCCTTTTGAATTTCTATATTCAAATCCTCTTTGAATTTTCTTTCTTCAAATTCCTTTTCAAACTTTCTTTATTCATTCTTTACATAAGTCTCGATTTCAATTCCTTTTGAAATCGATATTACTACCTTTGGAAAAATAGGTTCCCCTTTCAACTTCACGCTTGTATTTTTATTTCTGAATTATCCAATGATAATTCTTTTCACTTCATTTATAAACTTCGTTTATAAAGGAACTTCTCGTTTTATTTCAAATCTATTTAAAAGTTCAAATTCTATTTTATAAATCCCATTTTGAAATTCAACAAACTTGTCTTTCCCAAAACAATTTCAAAACATTACCTCTGGTAGTAATTCATCACTTACAACTCGAAAATGAATACTGATGATGCAGCTGTCATCATCAGAATCTATTTTCCAGCGATCGAAGTGAGTTCAATACTATAAAACCATTTCTAAACATTTCCACTTTGAAATTCATTTCAACAAATAATTCACACTGCTTGCAAAACAGTTTAAAATCTCCCAGGGTCTTAAATTTTCCTTACTATTAATCCAAATCCATTTACAAACATTTATCCAATTTTCCAGAAATTTTAATTCAATTTCTGGTTTTAATTTCAGATTTAACTCATCTGATTTCACGTATTTCACTTATATGAATTCTGGTTGATTATTTACATAACCATTTAGTTTATAATCTTACTCGATTATAATAACAACCAATATATCAAAATATACGTTGGGTAAACTATTTTCATTTACCCTCTTTTCAAAATATACCATGATGGTTCATCGTATTCAAGTGTTTAGTAACTCCTACCGATACAGTGGATCAAACTGATCGACCAGAACTCATAAACGACTCAACCAATGAATCTCCACAATATAAAACAAATTTTTATATCAATAACAAATACGCCCACTCGTATATATACACTCAATCTCAGTCTAGGGTATAACTAACCCTATCTCTACCGAGTCACGCCACAGAGCCAAGTAATTCTTTTAACCTTCTGCTCTGATACCAACTGTAACGACCCGGATTTTCGGCGACTTTGGTTATCGACATAAGCACGATGTCGATAACCAAAACATCGAAAAATCCTGGTAATTAGTGAAAGAAATTAGAGGGTGAGGAAAGATAAGATAGAAACTTAGAATAGAAGAAGAAGAAGAACACAACATCAGAGTAACACGAATCTCACAGCGGAACGAATAACATATAATAGATAACATATCCTTGAAATAAATCATTATATGTATACAATACATTATCAAAGTACATCACTTACAACATAGCGGAAATAACTATAGCTATATGATCCTGAAGCCTCCTGCTCCAAGCTCTTCCAGTATATCTGTAAATCCCGACTACTTGACTGCCCGTACAAATTTAGGCACCCAAGAGTTTAAGGAAAACAACAAAGTAAACTCCGGGTCAGTCATGGGACTGGTGTGAGTAAAACAGTTTTAAACAGTTGAACAAGTAAACGATATCTCATAAGACCACGCCGCATAACGGAACGGGTTTTTCCCTTATGAGAATCCAAAGTTTCCTTTATATCAAAAACCTTTTGATATTATAATAATGTCTATCAACCACAATATATATATAATCATCTAGCAGAAACGCTTTCATCTCACGTTCTACATATATAGTATACAATCAAAACCGCAAGCACGTATTGGGTAATGGATTTCCAACTATGACAAGGTATGGATCCACCTTTCGCTCGTGTACCTCTAGAGAGGAATACACTGGGTTCAACAAGAACATCTTGCAACCCGGCCACACATGACCGACCACTCATTTCGCTTGAGTGTATCGAATGTATATCACCAACAGTTGGGATCAGCAACCGTTTCCCGAATGGGACAGCATCAACAATAGATTTTTAGAAGTAAATGAAACTCTAGATCAGGTGATTATACACCCTACTTCGGTGCGACCGACTTAGCCATGCTGCCTGCCCGATTTCTGTCATTTACCGGATGATGAGGCTAGAAGCTACGCTTTATCATCACATCAGATTCACTTTGAATGCCACATCGTCAAATCCATCAAATCACCGATTGACGTCTACAACAATACATTATGTGTTAGCTAAAAGAAGTTTCCTTCTCCGCTTCCACTCTTGGTACGGTTGGAGAAATCAATATACGTGATCGTCTGGAAATACTCTGTCAGACATCCCTCCATACAAGTCACCCAGGAACAGGATGAACCGAAGGCACTATTCTGTAAACAGGATAGCCCTTGCATAACTCCGTCTTCAATTTCCTTTGGCATATATGATTCGCAACGCTTATGCCAATACAGAGTGGTTCTTTGGATAATAATCCAACCGGTCTCTCCATATTAACAACGTTAAAATGGTCAAAACTTCGATAGTCTGTGATTTAACTATCGAATAAAAACAGGTGTGCAAACAACGATATTATTTACAAATGGAAATTATATCGATCAAACATCATTTAACATTCATCTCCTTAGTTCATTAATTACTTATCTCCTGTTTCCCTATGTTCAATATTCCTTATTTTCTAAATTGGGAAAATATACCTTATTAACAAATGGAAAACATTTCCATTTCTTGTTTTCTTTATTAGAAAACATTTCTGGTTTCTTCTTCGGAAAACATTTCCAAAGCTTCTTCATTGGACTTAGACAGATGTTTAAACAAACCATCGCGATGCCAACTCAAACCATTTCCTTTACTGCCTAACCTTAACTATTCCTTAGTTAAAAACGAAGCCAATCAAGTTGGGGTAGAATTACCTCTCAGACCTTAACTGAACAACATTTCTAACTTTGAAATTAGCAAAGTTTACTTTATATTCCATTTACTAACTTCCTTACTTAACCCTCCTTCGAATAGCTATATTTGATTTACTCTATTCACTTAACCCCTTTCGAATAAACTATATTCGATTTACTAACTTTATTCGAATAAACTATATTTTATTAACTCCTTTTACTTTAACCCTAATCGATTAACTAACATCGATTAGCTCTTTTTACTTTAACACTAATCGATTAACTAACATCGATTAACATCTTTTTACTTTAACACTAATCGATTAACTAACATCGATTAGCTCCTTTTTACTTTACTCTCTAATCGATTAACTAACATCGATTAACTTCTTTTTACTTTATCACTAATCGATTAACTAACATCGATTAGCTCCTTTTTACTTTACTCTCTAATCGATTAACTAACATCGATTAACTTCTTTTTACTTTAACACAAATCGATTAACTAACATCGATTAGCTCCTCTTGATAAACTACGTTTTCCGTTACAACTATTTCCTTTTTATAACGTTTACTTACCGTTACAAATATTTCCTATTTATAACTTCTATTTACCGTTACAAATATTTCCTATTTATAACTTCTATTTACCGTTACAAATATTTCCTATTTATAACTTCTATTTACCGTTACAAATATTTCCTATTTATAACTTCTATTTACCGTTACAAATATTTCCTATTTATAACTTCTATTTACCGTTACAAATATTTCCTATTTATAACTTCTATTTATCCTCTAAATAAATATCCCTTTTATAAAACCGTGTTCGTTTTATAAATATTTCCTTTTATAAAATCCTGTGATTTTATAAAATTCCTTTATTTCAATATACATTGAAATAAATTCTTTTTACATCCCAGGGTCTTTTATGATATTTAAAATATCGAATAAAAATGATCAACATCATTCCAACACCCATAATCCATAACAGATTATATAACACATCATATATCACAATATATGAAAACAGTAAAATAATTGTTGAGGAATCCAGTCGGATTCCTCCAACCTGTCTCCCTGCATCCACAGATGTTACACAGTATAATATATATCATATTTCATTTTGAAATGAAATACCCTGCTGTACAGAACCATATTTGATTAACAGTACATAGATTAACTATAACTACGTTTTCAATCAAATCTATTTAACAGTCCAGTTTAACAATCAATATACAGCAGTCAATAAATAAAGTACAATTTATATTAAAATATAAATTGAGGAGAGTTAGTGAGTTTTACTCACTTTTGCAGTTCATCGTTAAAGAACGATAAACTGTGGTTTGATTTGAATCAAACAATTTATTTCGCCATAAGTTCATACGAACGCCAATCCATTTCCAGTCAGTTCCAGTGTGTAGTGTCCGTCCCTACGGTCCCAACGCGACAAACTGTTCGTAATTCGGATGATGTATGAGAGAGATATTTTAATTAAAATTTGATACGCTACTTAATTAAAAATAAACTTTGATTTCTTTAAAAACATGGCCTTGCCCCCTTTTCTCCTCCAGATAAACAAAAATCCGTATCCTCCTGCTACCAAAATTCTTCGAACTCCATTTCCAATTTCTTAGCTCCCGCACAACTCCCCTTTCTCCATGATTCTCAAAACCAAAGGCAGGGTTGTTCTCCTCGTTTATTTTCATTTCCCTCAAACTTCAACTTCAGACAGTCAACTCCCCTTCTTTACTATACTCAAATTAAAACAATCACAAACTCCTCATTTAATGCAACGCATGCTACCCTTCTCCTTACGTAACGGATTCCCGCCTACCCATTACATACACAGCAGCAGCTTCTGCAGTTTCCGCTACCTAAACTCCTCACAGTCCTCCTTCCTTTACTCTCAACATCACTCGCAGCATAAATCAAAACCCCGACTGTAGTTAGAAACCGCACCTCTTGTACTTCATCTCTGTGAGTTTTATACGCACTGACTCCTCCCTGTAAACACCATCAGCCATGCTTTCAACCTGACACCGCACCCTTTTCTTCACGGATTGCCACTCCAAGACCCCCAAAACAATGAACACGAACCCAGAAATCAAACCGCGTCGACCACAAAATGTATGCGAACTTGCTGAAACTTACATCGATGTGAAGAGAAGTTATCGAGGATCCCGAAAATATATATTTCGTGATTTATAGGGTTTGATTTGATTTATTGGGATTTTTCAGGAGATCGGTTTTTTTTTTTTGTTTTGGAACGAAATACTGGCGGCTTGAATTTGTTTTATCGAGAAAATCATTTAGGTTAAAGTGATTAAGGATTATTTATAGGACTTTGTTTCGATTTGTAAGGATTTCCCCTTTCCACGCTTTTGGCTGAGAGCAATGCATCGTGGCTTGCGTTTGAACAATGATAAAGTAGGATATTTTAAGTATTTTATTATTATAACTTAGGTACCCTTGTTGTAAACACATATGAACCGATAGGGACAGAAATAAAAATACTGATGTGTCCAGCAATGTACCGTGATTCCAAAAATATAATAATACCGGTAGATGGACTCATATTGTGAAATCCTGAAATGTCGATACAGGGTGCCAAATACTCCAAATAAAAAGTTGCTTATTAAATTAAACTAAAAATTTCCATAAAATTCTAAAAATTAAATTATCACTACGCCTCAAAAGAACCTTGTCTAAATTCAAACCCGATATTCAAATATATTGAAAACCTTTTTATAACGTAAATAAAGCGTTGCAAATTATAAAGGAATTTCACAGCGACTTTTCTAAAATTTGATTTGGACATAAATCAAAATCTACACGACGAAATCTCGATTTTTCTCTTCCATTAGAAAGATATACTCCACCAGCTCCACACGTTTCTTGTTTCACAGATATCCGGCTTAAAACGAATCCTGTACATTCAGTTGAAGTTCGAATCGCCAATTTACGAACTGCAGTGCCATTTTAAGCTCGTTTATAATAATATTATAAACTATACGTTCAACTGTCGACGATTGAATATATTCGTTATTCTAAATCAATTCCAAGCTGAATTAAATATCACAGATGATCCAGTTCACACCATATCGCCATTTCAGCCAATTCTGATTATTTCAGAATTAAATATCTTATTTAATTTATTATTTAAATTAAATATTTACCATTAATTAATTCTACGGCCATTAAATTCTCTATACCACCATTGATATATTTAAATAAATAAATCATAATACCCCTGCCAATGCGGGTCATTACAGGGATAAACCCAGTCTTCCGAATAACTCGTGTATTTTATAATCAATAAACAAGTGCTAGAAAATAATACAGCTCATTCCAATTCATAATATTCTTTTATTCAAATATTCACATCTTAGGGGAAAGGCTCCCATTAATTTTATCAAAGATAAGTTCATTTAAATTTATTCTTTAATCTTCCTTTGGATATCAATTTCAAAAAATTTTATTTTATTTTTCCACAACTTGAACCAAATAAGGTTTATTAACTAGTCAGGATTATCGAGCCTTACGAAAGTAACCATTTATTTTATTAATCCTAATCCCAACTTATTCATCCCATGGAGTAAAACTGGTAGTACCGCATATCTAACACCCACTATGTTATCGGTAAATTTAATTACCATTTCACGTTCAAATCTATTTAAAGATTTAACTATCGCCTGGAGTAAAAATGGTGTTACTCCATTTTTGATCATTTCATGAATTCAATAAATTTAATTATCACATTCTCATTTTAATCTACTTAAAGATTCGTTAAAACTCTAGTTCAGTTTTAATCTAAAAAATCATTACTTAATGATTATCCAAATTTTAGGAAATAAATCCTATCTTTATTTGGGTTAAAGAACAAATGTCGTTTAAAACATTATTCACGGTAAACCCAAAATCCTTTTCCATTAAAATGGAACTTTCACGGAATTCATAACAATATATAATTGATATAAATTTCTGTATCGTACCAATACTATAAACAGAATAACGACAAGGCCTTTTAAATTCCATAAATAGTAATGGTCTTCCTTCACAGAATCTCATCCTGATTATCATTGAATTGAATTCCATTCAGGTCCAAATTAATATTTTAACTAGGAAAACTTTACTTTGGACAATTTCCATCAAATCTTAATTAAAAGATTTATAAGTTCCAAATCATTTCTTCACGGTTAATTGCGTTAAAGAACTAATGTTATTTAAAACATCGCTCACGATAAACCCAAAATCAACTTCCCTAAATCTTAATTAAAAGATTTATACTTTTCTCAACTGGGTTTAAGAACAGTGTTATTAAAGATACCATTCATGACAAATCCAAAATCCAATTTGAAATTAAATACAAGGCTCTAAATAGAAATCATATCGGCTTACATTCAATATCAAATTTTGAAACCGACGGATATCATATTGGGAATTACGATATATGTATCTTTCAAATTCCTGAACGATATTCGTATAATCATGGAATCCAATATTGAAATGTTCCGAAGATTATTTCCATTTAAATCCATTTAAATTAATGTGTTAGAAAATTCTGAATAGATTAAAACCATTTCAATTCCTTTCGGATCTTTACTCAAATTGGTAAATAACTTATTCAGATAAAAATATATTTATCTTTAAAAAAGTGGAATATTTCATCCAAACCCTTTCCAAATCATTTACTATGATTTTACATAATCTATTCATATTTTTAATAACTTTATTAAGGCCCTTACAGTCGGTTTCCAATATCGGCCGCCGAACTGCAATCATAGCAACCGTTTCCAAAACTGATTTAGACATATTTTAAAATCTAACCATTAGATTTTAAATCTCTTATTATCATTTGACGATATGAACCCAACGGTTCCAGTTTTAGGAGAATCCGACGTCAATGGTCGAAATTCGCGAACGGTCGCTGCGCGATACGTTCTATTCAGGCCATTTAAATATGTAAAATATATATCGTCGATTTCCATTTAAAAACGTATTTTATAAATTGTTTATAAATTCATTTTTAAAACGATTTCAACTTCCATTTCAATTTTAAATATAAACTGGATATTCCATATCATTATAAGATTAAAAATGATAATATTTTCAAAATATCAGATTTTGAAATCAAATCTTTTCGATATTCATTATAAAATGAATAAAATCGACAGAAAATTCCGTTTGAGTTAAAATGGAGGAGAACTACTTAACTAGGCTCCATATTCATTTCAATTATAAATATTTCCATATTTTCGTGTCCATCCAAAATCGGACATCAGAATCATATTTTTATTTTTCACTGAATACTATTTTAAAATATTCGTTATTTCTAAACTGGAATCAGACTCAATCAATTACCGTACAATTTTATTTATATGGATTCCATACATAGCATGTATTCAAAAATAGTGGTGAACAACTATTAAACATTCAATTCACATCTAGAGTGCAATTTACAAGTGTATAAGCATTAAATATTTAAATAACGCTTATAGTAGTATGTCAATCAATCGGTTGACATACAATTAAATCCGAGGGAGATGTGAATTAATTATCATCCCCAGACCCGTATGAGGTTTTCAGTCATCAACAAATAATTGGGCAATGTGTAAAGTTATCGTCCAAATACCGGTGTGAGATTTACATCCCAATCCATGTGAATTTATATATAGTTTAATAATAATGGCATTAAAACTGTTAACATCCACCAATCATCAAACAACATTTGCATTCATAGACAACAAATATATATTTAGTTATAAAAATAAATAACTATACAAAATTTTGAGTGAGAGAATTCTCACTTTGATTTCCACTCTGCCAGTCTTTATTTGAAGATTTTATTTTTAAACTAAATTAAACGAGCGTTTAATTTATCTAAAAATTCAACTTGCTCCGTTTCTGTTCTGGTCAGTTCCATGTTGTAGTGCTCATTGATACAAGCGCAATGCAACTGAAATCATCGAATTTCGATCTCGTATGAAAATGATATGGTATTAAATACGCTGAACAATTTAAACAAGAAATTAAATTAATTAATTTATAATTAACTTAAACATTTTGTTAATCTTCTTCAATCGTTCGTTCCTCACTGTAAACCATCGACCCAAAACATCGCACTAATCGTCTCCTTTCCGCATGCAATTCCACGCAACCGACCGTCGATCTGGAGACACCATCTTCTCCGGCTTCACATGCACCTCCGTCAGCCACCACCGTGCCCTATTCGATTCCACCCATGAGTCAGAATCGATGTTCGAACAGCGAAACTTCGAAACCAAAAATCGAGGACCTCAAGTCACAAAATTCGATCGTGCCCATTGAAAATACTGATCTCATCGTGCTCTATATATTCGCTTTTGAAAATTTTCGAACTCGCTTACTAGATTTGGAGGAAAAATCAAAAGAACCTGGGAAGGTTTCGATTGTTAGTTTCAATAGGGTGGAGGCGCAATTTTGACCAAGCTGGAAAAGAGTTTAGGGTTTTGACCAACTTCAAGGACCTTTTATAATTTATTTAATTACATTTAATCCTTTAATTGACTTGACCTCGTCCGAATCTCCAAATGAATCCCAACAACCAACGCCCCTAGCCAAATACCCCATTCCGGACACAATGGGATATGTTTTCTAAGCCAATTCGACTGTTTTAGTCAGTTTTTATCAAAAATAAAATATAAATTAATATAATGTTGAATATTGAATTTGAACGTACATTTTAATTTACCAAGGCCATATGCTGACTCCAAAAATTATGAAAATTGAAATCTAGCTATGTTATAACGATATGGTCCTAACCAAATTAGTTTCATCGAATTTGGAGACTATTTGAAAAATGGCCTTTTAATTAGCTTATTAAATTCAAACTAAAATTAAAAACACGTTTAAATTAACTACGCTTACGTACTAATTCTAAATGACCTAAATTTTTAAACCTAACTATAATTTGATATTCTAGATCCAACAAAAGTGGTTTTGTCGAAAACGGAGGTCATTTGCAAAACAGCTATTTTTAAAGGCTATATATTATTAATATATATATATATAAATTCCATAGCGAGTATTTTAAATTTTAAACTGGACATAACTAACAATTTATAAAATGAAATCTCAGTTTCTTATATTCATTAGAAAATTACAGTTCAAAATATTCCAACATTTCTTGTTTTATCCAATTCTGATTTATATTGAATTTTGTATATTCAATTGAAGTTTAAAACCAAAATTTCAAACTACCGCGCCATTTCGAGGTCGTATTATAATTAATATAAATTTATACGTTCTAACTTCGATCTAATTAAATTTTAGATCGTTAATTCTCAAAATAAATCATTTTAAATTCTTAAAATCCATTAAATCAATTAAAAATAAAATTTTAAATTGGTTCCAAAATCTGGGTTGTTACAATTTCCCCCAATTAATATATTTTCTTCCCCAAAAAGGAAGATAGAATCGAAGGTTGTTTACTTAATCAACTCAACCTTCGCTTGACTCAAGTTCTTAAACTTTCCAGTTTTTAAGAACTTTCCCATTTTTCAAAATTTGGCTAACGACTTAAATTTTCGAAAAATTTCGCCATAACCTCCTTTGTACGGGTCGATCGGTAAAACTACAACTTGCCTCACAAGGCCCTCATCAATCAAAAAGAAAAAGCCAAGCGGCTTGCCAAGCGGCTTGCCAATCGGCTCATAAAATCATTAAACTCAATCGATACTATAAACATGTGCCTATTTGTCAGCCATACAATCTTATTACCCTTCTTAGCTTCCATTCTATGACCTGTTCATTATATATACATGTACATATATCCAATTCCAATCAATTTTCAATTCAATATTTGATTCGATTTGCTTAATTCAGCTTTCATTTTCTTATTGGTTTTGTTATTCCAATATTTTAATTAGTTGGACTAATAATCACACAACATTACCACCAATCAATTAGTTGATTAACTTTTCAAATATATAAAACTTTTATATACCCGAAAATCATGTTTTCAATGCCAAATCACAAACAATAATCTCTAACTAAGTTTTGGTTTTCACACCAGTCAGTTGGAAATATATAGATATCCCGCTTTCGAAACTCGAACATAAATACTGATGATGTCTAGACTATCATGAGAATCATTTCCGGGCGACTAGAGTATGATTCTATATCTACCCAGTAAATTTGAGACTTCGTATATACGTTCATGACACATATATGCAAAATCTTCGTATACAAGATAGTCCAAATTCTATATAAAATAAAATACTCAAATACTTATAATAAATTCTTTTTTGAAAACTAAATTCTTTTTGTAATAAATAACACTCTTCAAACTCATTCTAAAGAATTACTAGCCATATCTCTAATGAGTCCTTCTTATAGGACGTTACTAATCCTATCTATAATGAATTCTTTTGCTAGGTTCTAATGTGTCTTGTTCTCCGAGCTTTGTAAACCAAAGCTCTCATATTAGCTGTGACGACCTAGACTTCCCCGATCCCCGAAGAGACAGAGAAGCCCAGACTGTTTTAAGAACACGACGCATTAGAACACTAACATGAGAACATTTCATTGCTATTACAACAATTTGCATCAGAGTACAATAATATATCAGAGTTCAGATAAATAATATACAGCGGAAAAATAAGTATCAGAGATTTATAAATTACAAAACAGCGGAAATATATATACATAAGTATAATGCACAGCGGAAAAAATCAACTACCACACCTGAAAGAAATACACGGACAAAAAGCATTCCGAATATAGCTCCAGCCGTAATCCAAGATCCTGTGAAAAGAAATATCTACGAAAACCAAAACTACAAGCTTCCCATGTGGAAAATATAGGCACACAGAGTTTAGGTGGAAACAATAAACCCCGAGTCAGTCATTGGACTGGTGTGAGAACTAAAACAGTTATTAACTTTATTTTAAAGTTGGGTAAATCAAGGGACCACACCGTATGACACAGAATGGGTTTTCTCCCAGGAATACCTCAAAACAACCAGCGCAATGCTAAAAGGAAAAATGAAGTCATTATAAGACTCAGGTCCCATCACATAATGCAAACACAAAACAGAGGATAAAGTTTTACCTTATAATGGCCAAACATGCTTGATACGCGAAATTTATCTTTTATTATCAATATAAGTGAAGAAATCAACTTCAAATATAAATGTACCAATCATAGACGGCATAGGTACCATATATTATGTCGCCATATAGGTTTACAACTAAAACCGAAAAGTGTTGTATTGGAAATTGGATTTCCATCTATAAGTCGGGGCAAGGGATCTTCCTCACCGGTTTCGAGACACTATAGCAAATGTCTCAGGACTCGGAAGCTGGCAATCCCTAGGAACGGTAGGGTCGGTCCATACTTACTTTAGTGGATTAGTTATTTCCGAACAATACGTTTTCTGGTCCAATCGGACCTCCAAAATGGTCATTATGTCGACCAATCATATCCGAGGCGCCTCGCATCCATCATCCAAATTAGTAAAAACGTCTGGGCTCCATACCATGACACCACTCTCAGCTAGAAAGAAACACAAGTTCTCCCTATGGTCCTTCATCCCATTTTTGACTCATACCGAGGTGTGAGGCTTGCGAGTTAACGTTGCACACAAAGCTATACTAATTAAAGTCGTGCTTTGATCATCATCCACAAGACTCTGCTTTTCAACAATAAGCCTTGATCATTTTCATCTTAGCATGCCACATTGTCAATCCATACCATACCACTGATTTCCACCAATATGTAACCTTTAAACTCGTACGTCTCGGAGAAGGGTGTTAAGCAAGAGAATAAATTCTCCGCCACCAAACATATATATATTTAGCAAAGATCAACGAATACAGTATAAAAGAATACAATATCAGACACACCATCCATTTAAAAGTCTATTCAAGGTTTGAACGAAACTGGAGGCACCTTATTCCTCGTCCCATATGTCTAATACAGAAGAGAGGCCATCGCATATCCGGTCAATCTCCAAGTACATATGGACAATCACCACTTATTACCTTTTCTTGGGTGTACATTCCAATAAAGACATCAGTAATTATCCAAACGATTTGAAGATCTCCGATCTTCAACCATCTTCATTGTTGACTTTTAGTCGCCGTATCAATTATTCAGAATGGGGTAAAGCCGGTCTTTCCGAATAACTCGCGTATTTTATAATCAATAAAAAAGTGCTAGAAAAACACATCATACGCCTCATTCCAATTCGAAAAACTCTTTTATTTAATTATTCACTTCTTAGGGGTACGGTTCCCATTAATTTTATCAAAGATAAGTTCATTTAAACTTATTCTTTAATCTTCCTTTGGATATCAATTTCAAAAGATTTTATTTTATTTTTCCACAACTTAAACCAAATAAGGTTTATTAACTAGTCGGAAATATCGAGCCTTACGGAAGTAACCATTTGTTTTATTAATCACAATCCCAACCTATTCATCCCATGGAGCAAAACTGGTAGTACTCCATATCTAACAGCCACGGTGTTATCGGTAAATTTAATTACCATTTCACGTTCAAATCTAATTAAAGATTTAACTATCGTCTGAAGTAAAACTGGTGGTACTCCATTCTCGATCATTTCATGAATTCGATAAATTTAACTATCCCATTCTCATTTTAATCTATTAAGGATTCATTAAAACTCTAGTTTAGTTTTAATCTCAAAAATCATTACTCAATGATTATCCAAATTTTAGGAAATAAATCTTGTCTTTACTTGGGTTAAAGAACAAATGTTGTTTAAAACATTATTCACGGTAAAACCAAAATCTTCTTCCATTAAAATGGAACTTTCACGGAATTCATAATAGTATATAATTGATATAAATTTCCATATCGTACTAATACTATAAATGGAATAACGACATGGCCTTTTAAAATCCATAAATAGTAATAGTCTTCCTTCACAGAATCTTGTCCCGATTATCACTAAATCGAATTCCATTCAAGACCAATTTAATATTTTAAATTGGAAAACTTTACTTTGGACAATTTCCATTAAATCTTAATTAAAAGATTTATAAATTTCAAATCATTTGATCGATTTTAATTGGGTTAAAGAACTAATGTCATTTAAAACCTCGCTCATGATAAACCCAAAATCAACTTCCTTAAATCTTAAACAAAATATTTATTCTTTTCTCAACTGGGTTTAAGAACAATATTATTGAAGATACTATTCATGACAAACCAAAATCTAATTTGATATTAAATACAAGGCTCTAAATAGAAATCATATCGGCTTATATTCAATATCAAATTCTGAAACCAACGGATATCGTATTGGGAATAATGATATCTGTATCTTCCAAATTCCTCAAAGATATCCGTATAATCACGGAATCCAATATCGAAATATTTCGAAGATTATTTCCATTTAAATCCATTCTAATTCATACATTGGAAAATTCTGGTTAGATTAAAACCATTTCATTTCCTTTTTGATCTTTATTCAAATTGTAAATAACTTATTCAGATAAAACTATATTTTATCTTTACAAACGTGGAATATTTCATCCCAATTCTTTCCAAGTCATTTATTATGATTTTACATAATTTATTCATATTTTTAGTAATATTAATAAGTCCCTTACAGTCAGTTTCCAATATCGGCCACCGAACTGCATTCATAGCAACCGTTTCCAAAACTAATTTGGACATATTTTCAAATCTAACTATTTGATTTCAAATCTCTTATTATCATTCGAAAGCTCTTTTCGATATGAACCCAATGGTTCTGGTTTTAGGAGAATCCGACGGTTGGGTCTCCCGTTACATCAGTTTGAAGTCAATAGTAGAAATCCACGAACGGTCATTGCGCGATACGTTCTATCCAGGCCGTTTAAATATATAAAATATATATCGTCGATTTCCATTAAAAAAAAGTATTTTATAAATAGCTTATAAATTCATTTTTAAAACGATTTCAACTTCCATTTCAATTTTAAATCAAAATTGAATATTCCATATCATTATAATATTAAAATGATAATATTTTCAAAATATCAGATTTTGAAATCAAATCTTTTCGATATTCATTATAGAATGAATAAAATCGATAGAAAATTCCGTTTGATATGAAATGGCGGATAACTACTTGACTCGGCTTAATATTCATTTCAGTTACAAATATTTCCATATTTTCATGTCTATCCAAAATCGGACATCAAAATCATTTTTTTCCCCTGAATAATATTTTAAAATATTCGTTATTTCTGAATTGGAATCAAACTCAATCAATTACCATATAATTTCATTTATATGGATTCCATGCATAGCATGTATTCAAAAATAGTGATAAACAACTATTAAACATTAAATTCACATCAAGAGTACAATTTACAACTGTATAAGCATTAAATATTGAAATAAAGCTTATAACAGTCTGTCTATCAATCAGTTGACATACAATTAAATCCAAGGGAGATGTGAATAATTATCATCCCCAGACCTGTGTGGGGTTTCCAATCATCAACGAATAATTGGGCGATGTGTAAAATTATCGTCTCAATACCCGTGTGGGATATACATCCCAAACCATGTGAATTTATATACAGTTTAATAATAATGGCATTAAAACTATTAACATCCATCAATCATTAAACAACATTTGCAATCACAGGCAACAAATATATATTCTGTTATAAAAATAAATAACTGTACAAAATTTTGAGTGAGAGAATTCTCATCTTGATTTCCACTCTGCCAGTCTTTATTTGGAAATTTTATTTTTAAACTAAATTAAAAAGATGTTTAATTTAGCTAAAAATTCAGCTTGCCCCATTTTCATTTTGGTCAGTTCCATGTTGTAGTACTCGCTTATACGAGCGCAATGCAACTGAAATCATCGGATTTCGATCGCGTATGAAAAAGATATAGTATTTAATACGACAGATAGTTTAAACGAGAAATTAAATTAATTAATTTATAATTAAATTAACCATTTTGTTAACCTTCTTCCATCATTCATTCCTCACTGTAAACCATCGACCCAAAACATCGCACCGATCACCTCCCTTGTGCATGCAATTCCAAGCAACCGACCGCCGATCTGGGGACACCATCTTCTCCGGCTTCACATGCGCCTCCATCAGACACCACCGTGCCCCATTCGATCCCTCCCATGAGCCAGAATCGACGTTCGAATGGCTGAACTTTGAAGCCAGAAATCGAGGAGCCTAGGTCACAAAATTCGATCGTGCCCGTTGAAAATATCAATCTCATCATGCTCTATATATTCGCTTTTGAAAGTTTTCGAATTCGCTTACTGGATTTGGAGGAAAAATTAAAAGAACCTGGGAAGGTTTCGATCGTTAGTTTCAATAGGGTGGAGGTGCGATTTTGACCAAGCTGAAAAAGGATTTAGGGTTTTGACCAACTTTAAGGACCTTTTATACTTTATTTATTTATATTTAATCCTTTAATTGATTCAATTTCGTCCGAATCTCCAAATGAATCCCAACGACTGAAGCCCCTAGCCAAATACCCCCATTTCGGACACAAGGGATTATATTTTGTAAGCCAATAAGACTGTTTTAGTCAGTTTTTATCAAAAATAAAATATAAATTAATATAATGTTGAATATTGAATTTGAACGTACATTTTAATTTACCGGGGCCACATACTGACTCCAAAAATTATAAAAATTGAAATCTAGCTATGTTTTGACGATATGGTCCTAACAAAATTAGTTTCATCGAATTTTGAGATCATTTGAAAAATGGCCTTTTTATTAGCTTATTAAATTCAAACTGAAATTGAAAACACGTTTAAATTTAATACGCTTACATATTAATTCCAAATGGCTTGAATCTTTAAACCAAACAATAATTTGACATTCTGGATCCAAAAAAAGTGGTTTCATCGAAAACGGGGGTCATTTGCAAAATGACTATTTTTAAAGGCTATATATGATTAATATATATATAAATTCCATAGCGACTATTTTAAATTTTAATCTGGACATAACTAACAATTTATAAAACAAAATCTCAGTTTCTTATATTCGTTAGAAAATTACAGTTCAAAATATTCCAAAATTTCTTGTTTTATCCAATTCTGATTTATATGAATTCTGTATATTCAATTGAAGTTTAAAACCAATTTTTCAAACTACTACGCAATTTCGGGTTCGTTTTATAATTAATATAAATTTATATGTTCTAACTTCGATTTAAATAAATTTTAAATCGTTAATTCTCAAAATAAATCATTTTAAATTCTTAAAACCCATTAAATCAATTAAAAATAAAATTTTAAATTGGTTCAAAAATCTGGGTTTTTAAAAATATTAAAAAGAAAGGATTGGTGGAAGAAAGAATGTCATCTATCTTTAGTTCTTGCTAGCTTTTTAATTTGGTTTAGAAATCTTTTGTCCTTTTTCCTTTAATGCATTGGCTGCTTGGGCCTCAGCCATGATAAGTTGAATCCTGTGGAGCATATGTATTGTAGGCTTAATGGATCGGTCCTTTATAGATTGGGTAAATCCTTGAGGGTGTGATGATAACATTAGTGATTGTTTTGCACTTAGGCCCAATGATTGTTTTTGAACCCTATTGGGATCGGCTTGATTATCTATTTTTCTGTAGTAAGTCCATGTTAAAACAAAAAACTTGCTTTTTGGCGCATGGATTTGGCTACCATGATTAGGCATCATATGACATATTGATTTACAATGAGAGGGAAAATTATGACCCTAAAAGATTGCATAGGCTTAAATATGACATAATGACTTATACGGTGAAGTTACAGGCCTAAAATTTATTAAGTATTTCTAGTGTTGTTTTGGCTATAAGAAGAAAATAGTCGGGCTAGGACTAATTTTTGAGAATTCTTGCGAACCGAAGGGTTAGTCACGTAGATATTCTTAGTGTATCTCTAGGAAGTATTGGTTCAAGTTTCTTTGTACTATACCTATTCCGAATAGTAAATGATTGAAAGATTATCTCTAGGAGAGAAAGAGAGATTAGTTTTCGAATCCGTATTTGTAGGAATGCTAAATTTGTAGCATTTTCTATAATGCACATGGTGTAATTGAGAATGGAGTTCATTGTTTTGAGTAGAATCTTTCCTAACTATGGGAATATAACATCAATAGATAGGTTGGAAGCTTAGACAAGCTATCTAAATAATAAGTCAGCTCAGACGGAAAGTGGATTTTTTTAGTGGTACTCAAACACGAGTTTTGACCTGTGAAGGATCAGTTTGATAGGAATATTTTACTCCTTAAAGCATGTCTTTTGGAAAAAAATTAGTGTAGTCTTTATGTTGGAACTTTACGCATGAGTTTTAAGGAAGTAGTTGGTCTTTGGTCGCATTGGAATTTTTTTGGAAAAAGCCAAGTAGAGGAATTTTTGAAGGAAAAAAATTGTTCCTAGGCAAGAGTGTAACAAGAAAGTGTTTTATGGAAACTTGTGAAACCATTTTGGGTTAAAATCCTATGTGTGTAAAGTTTTGATGAAAAAGCATTTTGAAAGACTAATGTGTTTTGATATGAAATTTGTATTTCAGAAATTTCATAAAAATAACTATATATATTTCAAAAAGAAATTTTTGCAGTTAAAATTTTGCCTCATTAAGATTTTTCAAACAAAGTTTTGAAAAAAAATTCTATATCAAAAAAAAGTGAGGCATAAAGTTAGTCTTTAGGGGTTGGACAATATAAGTTGAATGGGTCAAGGAACACAAGACGGGTAAAGGTAAAGACTAGAAATGTGCAAAGGAGGGAAAGTGTGACTTTACTTGAAAGATAAGGTAAGATTTTGGATTAGTTCACTTGATAGTTTTCGCCGAAGTAACTAAGATAAGTAAGATGAAAGAGCTTCACTAAGGGATTCAAGTTTCTTGCCCACATTCTTTTGACTAGTATTTTTCCTCTTTGATATTCTATCTATCGCTTCTTCCTTTGATTAAGGGATTCCCTCTACTATATCCTTAGAAAGTGTAGATATTAGGATTTGAGCTTATTGATGATAGTATATGGTTAAAACATGTGTTTGAGATATGTTATGTTTGATGGTGGCAAGTGGATGCAAGTGTTTTGCTAGTGGTTGCCAGTGGACGCATATACACACACATTAGGATTAGATCGGCTCAAACACTTACATATTGCTTATGGATGAGTGCGGATTTTAAATTTTCAATGAATTAAAATGGTTGAATCGTCACATTGATGTTGCATTTTGGTGAATGGTTGTGAACACATATAGAATTAATATGTATAATTAGGATTCTTTTGCATACATATTGGATGTATGGCACCGACATGAATTGCATTAAGGAAGTCAACTGAATCAGTAGACTGCCTGATTTACGCATTAGCATAGGAACATATACACGAAACCTTTGCATAAGTTCATACAAAGCATTAGAAATTATAAGGACAATGGATGCCACTGGATGATGATTGAGTGGATGGGTGTTAGCTTTCATAACATTCTTCAAGCCTTGGAGATTTCGAGGACAAAATCCTTTAAGAAGGGAAGAATGCAACAACCCAAAATTTTAACAAAACGATAATTAATTAATGGATTAATTAATTAAGAAAAATCTGTTAAAATTAATATTAATCAGAAAACATTGAGAATTGAGTTAAACCAACATTACTGTTGCATTCGTCCAGAAATTCTTGTTCATATGGACCCCTGGTTTGCATAAATCGGATAATATATGAATAAGTTATGGACTTAAGAAGATTACAATAAAATATATACGTAATATATATTTAATTAAAAACAAATAGCAAATAGATGCAACAGTAAGTGGGCGACCCAGCTCACACCTGGGACGACACATGGGTCTACCCAGGTCTAAAGTCGGTCGACCCAAGAGGTAGGTGGGGTCGACCCACCTTTAGAAATTCGGTGAATCTGCACCTGCTTTGAATATGGACTATATATATATAATACATCTACTGAATCAACATTAGTTGTATGGTTGGATGATAATACCTAAATATAACGGTAAGGGATTATCCTAGGTAATCTATATAAAGGCTAGCAGCCTCATTGTTTTTCTTCACACAAATCTATTCTTCATTCTTCTTCTCCAAACCTTTTCTAATTAAAATCATGAAGATGCTAAGGTGGTGCCCAAGCATAGAATAGAAAGGACAATTCTTATTTTTCAACAACGAATCTAAAGTGGACTTTCTTCTACAATAACTATTTTAGAAGATTTTCTAGATCTACAACTATGTGAGTATAACTGTGATTTTCCTGATTTCTTCTAAGTTAAAGTTAAATAGATATAATAATTGGTGTAGTAATCTAAGTAAAAAAACATTGACAGTAAATATATTTTGGATCTGGAAAGTAACAATGTTTATAAGATTATTTTTATATGTTATTTTAATTACTGTCAATTGCCTATTCGTTTTCAGTTATTTGCTTGTATGTACACCTCTCTTCCTTATCCCCTTTTTGTTGTTTATTTTATTTACAGTATTATATGACTTTTTGAATTTCATAGAGTTGGAAAAGTTTGAAATGACGTTAAAAAAGGAAAATTGGGCATATTAGATTTTGTACTATAAATTGGGATTACTTAAAAGGAAGAATATGTATGCATGAATAGGTTAAACTTAATTTTATATTAAGTAGAAATGTCATTTTGTAAACTTGCAATTGACATTAATATGGCATTGAATTGGAAGAACAGGTTATCTAATGTTGATTTGTGAACATAACTTATAAACTTATAATATGGAGTTGATTTGGTGAACACGAATTTGACATTAAATTGTAGACATATTAATATGGCATTGATTGGGCGAACATTTATTTGGCATTAATTTGTAGATATGTAAATAAGGCGTTGATTTAAAAACATGTAACATTCATGTTAATTAACATTAAAGAGCTTATGTTAAATTGAGGAATATGGTAATTTGTCACTTATGGACATTAATATAGGAAGAATATGTTAGTTGGGAAAACATATCAATTTGATATTTATGAGCATTCATGTTAATTTAGGAAAGCATGTAATTAAATATTTATGTTCGTTTCATTGTTAAATTAGGAAAAACGTATCAATTATATGTTACGTTCATTTAATGTTAATTCGGACATTTATGCTTATTTGATGTTCATGTTCATCTATCTTCCTTATCCCTATTCTGTTGTTTGATTTAGTTACAGTCTTGTTTATATGTCTATTTTTATACAGTTGATTTGATTATATTCCTCTCTTCTTCTTTTTTTACGTTGAGCCTAGGCCATCGAGAGCCTAGGCTATTCTCATTTAAGATTGCATATAATTAAATATGGGATAACATGAAATGATAGTGAAAAGGGAGAATTTGGAGGCATATTATAAATTGAGGTCTTTTGACAATAATTTGGGAATATAATCAAAAGGAAGAATATGCAAATGTATATATATGTTGGATTAGACTTGATACAGAAATTAAGTGCAGAACATGTAATGAAATTATAAGTACCAAATGTAAGCTAAACAAACTGATTTACTATAGTGTACAAATACATCTGGGCACGTGCTTGTTTTGGGAAGGGGTTATACATATAATAAAATTTCCAGAAAAATGCCAGATTACAACCATGCTTATTAATGAACTTAAATCTGCTAAGTTAAACTTGATAATTAATAAGCTAAGAGGTACCTCATTCTACTGTTGTTTTAGGTTTTGGGGACTCTTAAATCCTAGTTACTTGGGGACACAAGCTTACGAAGTTTGGCTTGTGTCAATCTTGCTATGTGGAACACATATAAGTCAGTATCCCTTTTGGTATCTTGTTACGGAGTCTCGCGCTAGGTAGGAGCCAGGGCATGCTTTACTGAACAGGATAGTAAGAGGTTCAAAAGAGGAAGGTAGGTACGAGCATAATCTGGCAAAGTCATGAACGTTCATGTGTCCGATTAGGGAAACTAAGAAGCTATAACACAAGTAAATAGGCCTATGTCCCATAAGTTGTTGGGTTAAGGAGTTATACACCATACTGTCGGGGCTAACACAGGGTATTTACCTAGTAAGGAGCCGATCACATGGGTAGTAATTAGGGTAACACCTAATCCTGTTCGTTTTATTTAATTAAGGTAACACCTAATCATGTTCCTGTTATGTAATTAGGGTAACATCTAATCATGTTCCTGTTATGTAATTAGGGTAACACCTAATCATGTTCCTGTTATGTAATTAGGGTAACACCTAATCTTTTCTTGTTATGTAATTAAGGTAACACCTAATCTTGTTCATGTTTTGTAATTAGGGTAACACCTAATCATGTTCCTGTTATGTAATTAGGGTACCACCTAATCTTGTTCCTGATATGTAATTAGGGTAACACCTAATCCTGATATTCTAGTAGAAGTGCAAAATAGTCAATTTGCCTGATCTGATTTCCAATGTTATTGTTATCATCATTGTCAGTTTTTAAGAATTGCCAGTCCTTATTATCAGTTCATACCAGTTATTGTTCACCTTTAGACATGGATAGACACTTACCCTTTTACGTTGCTAGAACCACTATTTATCTGTTTTACTTAACTTAGCAAGTCCAGGTGGTAATCACAACAGCTCATTAGGCTTTATGTCTGACCCATTTCATTTCTTCCTTTTTCTTTCTTTCCCCTGGGCTTACGAGGAGAGAGTGTATAGTTTAGTTTTCTTTATCCGCTTTGTCATGATGAATTTCTACAAGTTGGGTTACTTCCTATTCTCTCTCTCCAAGGTTAGGTTGTATCATTTTGACTATATTTGAGGAATAATATTATTTTACTTCGATGTTCTTTTGGGTGAGGTTTTGAGACATAACATTTTGTAACTATTTGATTAAATGAAACAAAGAGACTTTTGTATTTTATGAAATGAAAGTCTTCTTCCACTGAAAATTTATTATTATGTCTTGTGAAATCTTAGTCTTTGTGATGTTATATATATTTTCACCTACAGTACTCCATACTTTCTTAATGAAATCCTCATATGGGTGACATTAAGGAACGTGGGGTGTTTCAGCTTTACTCCCTACCGCGCAAACGCTTCAAGTGGTGTTTAAGAAGCTGGAACATTACACAGGTCTTTTTGTAAACAATGCTAAAATCAGGATTTTCTTTAGAATTTCATTTGTAAACACTCACCAAATCCAGCAAGCCTTCGGATTCCAAGTTGGAGAATTATCCATAAAATACTTGGGGTTCCTATTTCATCCACTTACTTGCATTACTTTGATTGTCAGGCATTGTTAGCTAAGGTTCTACGTAAATTACATGGATGGGACACAAAGATGCTAATTTTTCCAAGCGTGCTAAACTCATCTGATCCATTATTACACCCACCATCCTCTACTGGCTTTTCATCTGTCAATTGTTTGAGTTTACACTAGATAAATTGTGCACTCTTTGTGCTGATTTCTTTTGGGAAGGCAGCAAGCACAAGGTGTCATGGAAGACATTATTTAAATGAAAAATGGAAGAAGGTATAGGACTTAAATAATTCCCTCATTTGAAAAAAGCAATAGTCCTTAAGTTGATGTGGAACTTCTTATCTTGTAAAAATCTCTGGATGAAATTGATGGAAAATAAATATTGCGTGGAAAACAATTTTGGAATACGAATATAGACAACAACACCTCATGCACGTGTAAAACAATCCTCCATATAAGAACAACTGGAAAACAATTTTTTAACCGTGTCATATTGAATGGATATACTACTTCCTTATGGATTGATCCTTGGATAAATTGTCGTTGTCTAGTGAATATTATAGGCATTCATAGGCTATTCACTATTGGACATAGAGAGGATACCATAGCAAAAATATTGCATGAAGATAGGTTACTGCCCAACATTCATCTTGCCACACATGAGGTTAATTCAGAAATACATGATGTGTTAGTACTCTTCTGATTACTACGAATGGTGTGACGGGGGTAAATTTACTTTCACAAAGGCACTAGCAAAAATTCGAGATCCAAGCATCTACTCCCCTAACTATAAAGTAATCTGACATCCAAAGAATTGTAGGCGAATGTCTTTTATAATTACCTTTTTGTGTTAGACCATTTGAACACCAAATCTCGATTAGCCTCTTTTGGAATCTTATCGAACACCTTATGCCCTTTATGCGACACCCAATCGGAAACATCTTCACATCTTTTTTATAGCTGCGACTACTCCACATTCATTTGTTCCTTCATTAAGTTAAAACTTGGCCTCCAACCCTCAACCCGTTTTCTATACAAAAAGATGTCTTTGTTACATTCCACTTTTAAAACAAAGAACCAAATACAAGATATTGCTTTTGGGGCAGTTACAACTACAACGTACTCGATTTGGCAAGAACGAAATGCTAGAGTTTTCACACATAAGAAGATAGACGCTAATACTAAATCGCAATAGATTATGAAGGAAGTAGTGTACCTTGTTCGACGAAATGATAGTACATAAGCGAGAACAGGATGCAACATCAAGATTCTGAGCGGGTGGGGATTTGATCTCCATGATACTGGTTGATGAGATAGCTCGTGCTATAGTAAAGAGAATGACAAAGGCGGGATTTTATAATTCAATGTTCTATCTTATTTTGAAATGTAATCTGTATGTTGATTGCACTGTAGTGCTAACCTTGATGTATTGTTTAATATTCGTGTATCCGTACTCTTTTTCCTTGCAAGGTACCCAATATGGGGCTGCAAGGTTTTAACAAGACGTATACATGAATTATAATTAATGATGAATAAAGACTATCAATTTTCAATATATATATATTGTCCATAAAAACTAAATATAAAATTTAAGAACTAAAATTTAAAATGCGTAGAATTCAAGGATCATGATATACCGATTAAAAGAAATGTGAAATTTTGAGTTAATTTATTATTTTTATTAATTAATGTAATATTTGATCAAAATTTACATAATTATTAGAAATATTAAATATTAGTGAGAAACTCTGGAAAAAAAATCTAAACATCCGGCAATAGTGTATTAATTTTAAAAAACATGAAACCTGAATTTTGATTATTAACTATTCGAGGATCAATAAATATTAATTTCAAAATATATGTATATCAAAATAGAATCATTTTTCCAAGTTTCATAATTCATATTATATATAAGTAAGAGCGATAAGATTTGGAAACCAATACACATTATGTATGTATGTATATATATATATATATATATGTATATATATATATATATGTGTGTGTGTGTGTGTATGCATATATATATATATATGTACATGTATATGTATGAGTGTGTATGCAATTGTTAGAGCTAAATATACACTGATATGTGTATGTGTGTGTGTGTGTGTACATGTTGAGAACTGGTAAACTTGTATTAACGGGCTTCACAACTCAAAACGAGGATGTTCGGCCCAAAGCAGGCCAAACGTACCCACGTGAACAAAATCGATGCAAAAAGGAATAATGGAAAAAGGAAATGAAAACCCACACTTTTCTCGATTATTCCACTAGATCTAAAAAAATCAGAAGAAAAGCGAAGTGTTAGCCAAATTTATGGTTAACACTCCAAAATGATAGGGCCAGATTAAATTTGAAGATCATTTCCGCAAAGTAGCTCTGTTAAGTGTTTTGGATGACATTTGAAAGTGAATTCCTATAGAAAATAAGATAATGATAAGATATTGGTGGAACAAGGGTTGAAGACAACCGAATGATAGCTTTGAGTTTCCTGTAGAATATGTATTGGTTGATGTTAATCTATTGGTTTCGGTATGAACCTTTCGGTCAGGCTTTTAAACTTCGATATGTCAATCTTAAGTTCTCAGCGCACTGGCTAAAAGTAACCTGGTATGTATCTTGGAAATCCTTTCGATAGGACAGGTAAATGGTCTTTCGATCTTTCGCAAGGGGACGTTGAGCTCTTATGAACTAATTAAGGCGTACTAGGGAAACCATCGTCTAGTTTTGTTTAGTAGAAAGGCAGCAAATTTATATTTGAAAAATATATATAAGGATATGCACTTTGTGCCTCTAACACATAACATGCATTTTGGATTAACTTGTTATGTTTCCGAATAAATCTTATCCATCGTTAGTAGTATATTCGTCGCTAGTAAAAACACACTGCAATTTTAGGTTGTTAACGCTAGCCTATACTATTCTGCTACCGAGTTATGCTTGATCTACTGCTTATATTCTCTACTACTTCTTTAAATACAATTCTACCATATCTACACGTCCAAAAATCCTCAATAAGGTCTCTGTGAATTTTAACACAATTGATATCCCTCCAAACATTCCTAAGGAAATTTAAATGGTCCGTCTTCACGGTGTATTCTAGAATAATTTGTCATGGCAACATCTTTCTCCTTCAACCAGCATTATATTTTAGTTCCCAATTTATTAAGCAAATAACTTCTTGCGATCAATGGGTTGTAACATAAATTAGTGCACTTCACATTGATGATGTGCCTATTTCATTAGGGAAAAATAGAAAATATGCAACATAGACTGTTACAACTATGTTACAGAAAACCTTTTGCAAATATTTTGCACAAACTGTGTTTACTTATGTTGTAGAAACTGTTTGCAAATTCTTTGCAAAAACTTTGTTTACTTATGTTGGAAAAACTGTTTGTAAATTCTTTGCGAAAACTTTGTTTACTTATGTTATAGGAAACCGATGCAAACAATTTGCAAAAAACTACTGTAATGATTTTACAAAAACCGTTTCAAATACTTTTAGAAGTATTAGTAACCAATTAAGTATAATTTCTTTCAATTTTTCCAAGTCCAGGATAATCTATTTTCTTGAAACAATATTGCTCCCTCTAATGATGTAGATGGATGATGTGCAATTGTTTCCCAAGATAAAACGGACCGACTCTGTAAAGTGCGCTAGTATTCGCAGAGGACAATGAACTAAAGAGAATCGACTAAGAACAAAGTCTTAGGAAGAAGAAGAAAAAAAATTCAAATCTAATTATATATTTTAGTTTTATCTTTAGGCAGAAGAAGAAGAACAAAATTTCAATCGAAGATCCCATTCTAACAAAAGGCTTGCTAACCAAAGAAGAATAATCCTTGCATAACTCAGTGAAGTCAACAGACCTAGATGCTTTCATAGAAGCACAACCATTTATTGCCACTGATGGAGTAAGTATCATTCTCATGATCGATGCCATCGTGGTCTCGAACATAGCTGGAAAAGTGAGTGTAGCATCTCCCAATCAACCATCCTATCCTAAACCTCTAGAAGCTGGCTCATTCCTAACAGCGTTCCTCATATTTCAATGACTCGTTCTTAATCTGAAACAAGAATGATCGGTCCATATCATTGAAAAGCTGCATTGTGTTTTAGTACTTACTAATATACTATACTATATACATATGATATAGTTATCATACAAACCAAATTACAAGTACGTCCCTCAAACACTTTTATGCTCTTGATCTTTGGGTAAAATTAATTAACCAAAGCTCAAATACTGAGTGTGAAAACCGCCTCATCCCTTCTGTACCAAACTATAGGAAAAGTGTGCTATATTCATGCTAAATCGATACAAGATGATCATCAAGGAAGTTAAACTAAAATAGAACCTATCGTATAATTCACAGTGCATGAATAACATATAATAACAAAAATATACAACAACATATGGTAGCGAACCATGATAAAGCAAAAAATAACATCTCCATAAAATCTAAGAACTCATGTATAGTACATCTCAATGTTTGGATACGTCAAGCCTCACTACATCCCTCATCAGAGTATATAACATCAGACAGTGGAAATCATCTAAATAATTATATAGTATAATAGTAATACGCAAGCCTTCAGCTTGTCACTGCACTACAACATCGTCACAAAATTTGCTACCTGCTTCTCAGTCTACTCAACAACAATGTTGATGAGCATCCGAACGTAGTAAGAGGAAACATAAAGCCTTGAATCAAAAAAAAGTCTGGTGTGAGTGATGAAAACTATCAACATCTATATAGAAAAATATTATACTATAGTTCAACTCTCACCAGATATGTCTGCGTAACCAAAGAGTTAGCGCATAATAATCACACTTAAACATATAAATAAACATTAGACATAATAGGATTCATATTCCCTACGTCTCTTCAGTGTCCTTGGGGTGATAGCCTACCGAAGGCGTGACAACCGCGGGTCTCGAATCCCCGACCTCCCGTAAAGCAACACCATGCACTAACCACCGTGCTAAAAGATCTTTATGTTAGCTTTTCGAGAGGGGTGTTACAGACTACCCCCTTAAAGATCCCAACGTCCTCGTTGGCTCATATCACTCACCACCCAGGCGTTGTGCATGTAACCCGCATCAGTACCACACCGACTGACATCCGCAGCATACACACACAATTCCGACTGGGTATAGGCTCTGATACCAAATGCGACAACCGTGGGTCTCGAACCCCCGACCTCCCATAAAGCAACACCACGCACTAACCACTGTACTAAAAGATCTTTGTGTTAGCTTTTCGAGAGGGGTGTTACAGAAGGAAATAGAAAAGAACACACAAAACAATCATGGCATCCACATCAAACATTTCTAACTAAAACCAACTAAAGCCTTGAATACGTCGATATCTGAATGACTTGCAGTTTCCATCCATCAAGAGGTAAAGGAGAACCACGGTTCTAGTCGGACTACTGTATGTCCCATGTAAGTTTGTCTTCTCAAGAAAGCTAGATCGCTTCCTGTAGTGTCCCGAAATTCCGGTACAATTTGAGCCGACCAAATAACACAAGTCTAACCCAAATTACACTGGAACCCAGAAAAACTAATAGAAATAAAACAGAGGGTGAGAATAGATAAGATAGAAACATAGAATAGAAGAAGAAGAAGAAGAAGATACAGCATCAGATTTACACGAATCTCACAGCCGAACGAACAACATATAATAGATACATAACTTTGAAATAAAAGTAGTATATGTATACAGTAACATTATTAGAGTACAACACTTACAACACAGCGAAAATAACTATAGCTATATAATCCTGAAGCCTCCTGCTCCAAGCTCTCCAAGTATATCTATAAAATCCTGACTACTTGACTGCCCGTACAAAATTGGGCGCCCAAGAGTTTAGGGAAAACAAAACAAAATGAACTCTGGGTCAGTCATGGGACTGGTGTGAGTAAAACAGTTTAAAATAGTTTAAACGATATCTCATAAGACAATATCATATAACGGAACAGGCTTTTAACATTTGATTTAACTTTCAAAATCCTTTTGAAAGAAACGATAGACTTTATATCAAAACTCTTTTGATATTGTAATAATGTCTATCAGCCACAAGTAAATAATCATCTAGCAGAAACGCTTTCATCTCACGTTCTACATATATAGTATACAATCAAAACCGCGAGCACTTATTGGATAATGGATTACCAACTACGACAAGGTATGGAATCACCTACCAAAAGTGTACCTCTAGAGAGGAATACACTGGGTTCAACAAGAACATCTTGCAACCCAGCCACACATGACTGGCCACTCATTTCGCTTGAGTGTATCGAATGTATATCACCAACGGTTGGGATCAGCAACTGTTTCCCGAATGGGACAGCATCGACAATAGATTATAGAATGAAATGAATATCTCTAGATAGGTGATAATACACCTTACTTGGCAGCCAACCAATTAGCCATGCTGCCTGCCTGATTTTAGTCATTTCCCGGTTATGAGGCTAAAGGCCACGCTTTTCTCTGGCAGACCACACATCTATTCACTTTGAATGTCACATCGTCATACCCACCAAATCACAAATTGATTTCCCAAAAATACCACGGGTACACAGCTAAGAGAAATGAATTCCTCCGCCACCAAACGTAAGTACGTTTGAAGAGATCAACTTATGTGATCCATTAAATATACTCTGTCAGACATTCTTCCATACAGGTCGTCCTAGGACTAGACAAACAGAAGACACTATTATGTAAACAGGACAACCCTTGCATAACTTCATCTTCAATTATCTTCATCATATTTGTTAGCAATGCTAGCATCCATACAGAGTGGTTTTCAGATAATGAATCTGATCCCGGCTTCTCCGTATTGATGACGAAAAAATGGTCAAAAACTTCGATAGTCAGTGAGTTAACTATCGAAGAAAACGCGTGTGCAAACAACGATATATATTCCAGATGGAAATTACATCGATCAATCATCATTGAACCTTTATCTCTTTATTTCATTAATTTATTCATTTTCCATTTCCTACCTCCATATATTCAACATTTCTTATTTTCTAAATTCAGAAAATATACATTATTAACATTGGAAAACATTTCCATTTCTTATTTTCTATATTAGAAAACATTTCTGATTCCTATTTGGAAAACATTTTCAAAGCTCCTTCATTTAGATAAAAACAGATGTTTAACTAAAACATCGTTATGCCAACTCAAACCATTATACTCGTTAACTAAATTCACTTAACCAATCTTCACTATCTAACCTTAGCCATTCCTTAGTTAAAAACGAAGGCAATCAAGTTGGGGTATAACTACCTCTCAGACCTTAACTAAACAACATTTCTAACTTCGAAACAGAAAAGGTTCACCTTTAAACCTTTAACAAACTTCCTTACGTAACTCTCGGATTCTATTTACGAATCCACTTCTTTATTGAAAAACATTGATTATAACTATAGCGTTATAATCCCTACTTCTGAAATATCTAACTCCAAAATATAACTCGATTAACTCAAATCAATTAACCCTAGCTCCAGTAACTTTAACTCGATTAACTCTTCTCACTTAACTCCTTTCGAATAAACTATATTCGATTAACTCCTTCAACTCTATTCGAATAAACTATATTCGATTAACTCCTATTCGACTAACTAATATTTGACTAACTCTTATTCGAATAACTAATGTTCGATTAACTCTCTCCGAATTACTAATATTCGATTAACTTTCTTTTCGAATAACCAATATTCGATAACTCTCTTTTCGAATAACCAATATTCGATAACTCTCTTTTCGAATAACCAATATTTGATAACTCTCTTCGAATAACCAATATTCGATAACTCTTTTCGAATAACCGATATTCGATAACTCCTTTCGAATAAACTATATTCAATTAATTCCTTTCGAATAAACAATATTCGATAACTTCCTTTTTAATAACTAATATTCGATAATCCTTTCACTCTATTCGAATAAACTACATTCGATGAACTCCTTTTCGAATGACTAACACTCAGTTAACTCTCTTTGAATGATTTACATTCGATTTACTCACTTCGAATGACATACATTCGGTTTACTCTCTTCGAATGATTTACATTCAATTAACTCTCTTCGAATAAATTCTAATTTTATTAATTAATTCTATCTCTAATCGATTAACTCTAACGCTAACCGATTAACTATAATTCGATTAACTCCTCTAACTAATTTAGATTAACACATTTTGATTAACACATTTGATTAACTCTACGTCCGTATTCAGTTTCAAATATCGATGTTGAAATCGATTCTTACTTCTTTATATAAGTCCTGACTTATATATTCTATTTATCCAATGATAAACATTTTATTTAATTTATAAATTATTATTTATAAATTAATTTTCTCAATCTATCGGTTAGAACAGATTCTATTTAAAATCTTTGTTTTAAATCCATATCATGTTATACCCGTGTGCGAAGCACGGGTCTAAACCTTTCAAATATAAAATTCTCTTTTTATGGAATTATGTTCATTTTTCAAGTTTTTCCTTTTATAATCTCTTTATTTTCGAAATAAATATTTCCTTTATAATTCTATTTATTTTCTAAATAAATATTTCTTTTATCTCTATTTATTTTCTAAATAAATATTTCTTTTCCTATTTGTTTCATAAATATTTACCTTTTATAATTGTCCTTTGATTTTATAATTATTTTCTTTTATAAAATCCTTTTCCTTTTATATATAAAATCCATTGATTTTATATAAATAATTCATTTTCAAAATACACTTTGAAAATCCCCTTTTTTACATCCCAGCATTGCTTACGGTATCTAAAATACCAAATAACAATGAACGATATCATTCAACACACATAATCAACAACAGATTATATATCACATCATATATTACAATATATGAAAAGAACAGTATTATAAATATTGAGGAATCCAGTTGGATCCCTCCAACCTGTTTTCCTGCATCACAGATGTTACACAATATAATTCACATCAATTTCATTTCAATATGAAATATTCTGATAAACAGAATCAATATTCGATTAACTATATATATATACAACTATATCAATATTTTCAACCAATCAATTAGCAGTTCAACCAAACAGTCAACACACAGTAATCAATCATCATTTAATAGTTCTAAAAATATGTTATAAAATACTGATAGAGTTGGTGAGTTTTACTCACGTTGGACAGTTATCGTTAAAAACGATACTTGTCGCTTGATTCAAACAGACAATTTATTTAGCAATAAATTGTGATGAGCTCCAAATTACTTCCAGTCAGTTCCATGTTGTATTGTCTATCCCTACGATCCCAACGTGACCAGTTTCACTGAATTTCGTTCACGTATGACCATGTTATCGATTTAATAAGTTTATACAACTTTTTAACATTGAATAAAAACTTAAATTTTAATTAAATATGGGCTCACCCCATTTTAGCCCATTGGCCCATTCAGAACTAACACCCGTCCACCTAAAATCGTTCTTCTTCCCCAACGAGGACCACTCCAGTTTTTAACACAATTTCCACAGATTTAAAGCTTCACTGCGCCTTCCATTATTAAACGAAAATTTTGCATCGACATCCTCTTAGCATCCTCCATCAATCCATCCCTGGTTCCCCTATCTTAAACGCGACATGGTGCCTGGAATGGCCACTGCCGTTTTCGCATTTCACCTCTTCCATCAACCAACGATGCTGGCCACATCAGCACCTTCCTCCGGCCACCATGAGTGCAGTGGAGAAATCGATTTCAACTCCGGCTCCCTTAATCAAAAGTCGATCTGCTGCCTCAACAAACATCGCCACATGTCGCTCTTCACCACATAGCATCGCACCCGCCAAAACCACCCTCCTCTGACTCGTTTTCCGACCCTGAACTCCATAACACCTCCCCTTTGGCCTCCGATGTCCCCGAGTTTCCCCCACGACCAACCCTATCCCGCTGGTTTAAATATCGGACCCCTAGTAAATGACATCGCACCAAAAACGAAGCCTTCCAGGATGTCGAGGATCCTCCCAGGAACTCGAATATAAGTATTACATGATTAATGTATTTTTTTCTTGTATTGTTTCGATTTTCCAAAGTGGATGGTTTACTGAAAAGGAAGAACGACGGCAGAAACTCAATTGACCAGTGGAATGAATACTTTAGGGTTTGGGAAATTAGTGGAGATATTTATAGAGAAAAATATATATTTTTATATTCGAATTTTATATCCATTTTTAACCAACCGCTATTTATTTTTGTTGTTAAAAATCCCTGTGATCTCATATGATATTCAAAAATCACGAAAATGGACATGCATCTTCAGTTCGACATTACGGACCCAACGAAACTGGTTTTGTCGAATTCCGACTGTCACATAGCGTATTTTTAACTATCAAAATACTGAATGTTTTTCACATTAAAATCCCATACGGCCACATATTGACTTCAAAAATCACGAAAATAGAAATCTAGCAATAATTTAATATCGCGGATCCTAGAAAACTAGTTTCGTCGAAAACGGAGGTCATTTGCAAAACTGGCTATTTTTAAAGCTCTAAATAGACCATTTAAACATATATATATATTTAAAAATAATTAAATTAAATATTTAAAAATAAATATTATCGTATATATCTACGCTAGAATATCATACGACTCCAATTGGATTTATAACTCAATATTTCAAAATTCCCAGTTATATCGATATTCGATTTATATATAAAATCCTTTTATAATATAAATATATATTTATAAATTTCGAAGGAATTCCATAGCGACTTTTATAAAATTTGATTTGGACATAAATAAAAATCCACACAATGAAATCCAGATTTTTCTCTTCCATTAGAAAAATATACTTCACCAGCTCCGGACGTTTCTTGTTTCATAGAAATCCGATTTAAAACGGATTCTATATATTCAATTGAAGTTCGAATCGCCAAATAGCGAACTGCCGCGCCATTTCGAGCTTGATTATAATTATAATATAAATTATACGTTTAACGGTCGTTCAAATAATATATTCGTGATTCTAATTCAAATTTTGAGCTGAATTAAATATTTTAAATTGTCATGTCCACATTATATTGTCAATTCACTATTTCCGACTATTTCGGAATTAAATATGTTATTATATTATTTAAATTAATTAAATATTCAAAGTTATTTAATTAAACAACCCTTATATTCTCTAAATCACTATTTAAATAATTAAATAAATTAATAATTATATCGTTGAAAACACGGGTCGTTACATTCTTCCCCCTCAAAATAATTTCATCCTCGAAATTGCTAAGGTAGAAAACAAACCCTATTAACTAGGTAAAAATCAATTGTTTACTTCTTAAATTTCAATTTTAATTGAACAATCAATTCCAATTAGAATATGAATTTATTTCTATTAACGAAAATTTTCAAAATTTCTGAAAATTTTCTAACACCCGAAATTTTCGAAAAATTTTGCCAACAACTCCTTTGTACTGGTCAATCGTACAACTACGACTCGCCTCTCTAGGCCTTCTTTAACCCAAAAGGAAATCAAACAGCCAAGCGGCTTGCCAATTCGGCTCATTAAAATCTCATATCCAAATATAAATGTGTACCTTTTTGTCGGGTATATCAACTCTATCACTTCCATATGCTATTAACTCAGCATATATCCATGTTATCCTAATCAAATTCCAAATCAGTTTTTATCTTCAAACCAAATAATTTGCTTATACCAAGTCGAATTCCATTTCAATAGCGAGTTTCATTTCGATTCTAAACTCTTAACTCCACTAATCTGGTTCCATTTCAAATTCCGATCACATAAATCCAAATTTTTCGATAACATTCTAATCCAATTCATCTTCAGTTTGCTTTTGCACATTTCAGTTCAATTTCCACTTAATCGTCTTTAATTCAATTTCGATTTGCTTTCCCAAATTTCAATTCAATTTGGTTTTAATTCAAACAGTCTTTCCCTGGGAATTTTGAAAAGTTCACCATATCGAAAATCAACTTTCCTTTTCAGGATTCAAAACAACTTGCTTTTCTCAAATCAATTCAAAAACAAAACCTTTGGTAGTAATCCGTCATTTAGAACTTGAAAATGAACACTGATGATGTTGTGCAGTCATCGTCAGAATTATTTTCCAGCGATCGAAATGAGTTTAATACTATATCACTTTTCAAAACCATTTCTAAACATTTCTATTTTGAAATCAATTCAAAATGTCATTCACAATTCTTGTAAAACAATTTAAAATCTCCCAGGATTTTTAAATTCTCATATATTCAATTCAAATCCATTTAAAAACACTTTTTCAAATTTCCAGGGTTTTAATTCCAATTCTGGTTTTAATTTCAGATTTAATTCATTTCGTAACACTTATACGAATTTTGATTGGTTATTTACATAACCGTTTCAATTATAATCTAATCTGATTATAATCACAACCAACACATCCAATATACTATAATATTTCAAATATCAATACTTTGTTTATATCAAAATATATTTTGGGTAAAATAATTTCTTTTGCCCTCTTTTCAAAACATACAGTGTCGGTTCATCGTACTCGAGTGTTTATAAACCCCTACCGATACAGTGGATCAAACTGATCGACCAGAACCCATAAACAACTCAATCAATAAATCTCCACAATATAAAACCATTTTATATCGAATAACAAATACGCGCTCATTTATATACACTCAACTCAATCTAGGGTATTACTAACCCCATCTCTACTGATTCACGCCATAGAGCAAAGGTAATTACTTAACCTTCAGCTCTGATACCAACTGTAGTGTCCCGAAATTCCGGTACAATTTGAGCTGACCAAATAACACAAGTCTAACCCAAATTACGCTGGAACCTAGAAAAACTAATAGAAAGAAAACAGAGGGTGGGAATAGATAAGATAGAAACTTAGAATAGAAGAAGGAGAAGAAGAAGAACATAAAACATCAGAGTAACACGAATCTCACAGCGGAACGAACAACATATAATAGATACATAACTTTGAAATAAAACTAGTATATGTATACAATAACATTATCAGAGTACAACACTTACAACACAGCGGAAATAACTATAGCTATATAATCCTGAAGCCTCCTGCTCCAAGCTCTCCAAGTATATCTGTAAAATCCTGACTACTTGACTGCCCGTACAAAATTGGGCACCCAAGAGTTTAGGGAAAACAAAACAAAATGAACTCTGGGTCAGTCATGGGACTGGTGTGAGTAAAACAGTTTGAGCAATTAAACGATATCTCATAAGACCACGCCGTATAACAGAACGGGTTTTTACCTTATGAGAATGCAAAACATTTGATTTAACTTTCAAAATCCTTTTGAAAGAAATGATAAACTTTATATCAAAACTCTTTTGATATTATAATAATGTCTATCAGCCACAACTAAATAATCATCTAGCAGAAACGCTTTCATCTCACTTTCTACATATATAGTATACAATCAAAACCACGAGCACTTATTGGATAATGGATTACCAACTATGACGAGGTATGGAACCACCTTCCGATAGTGTACCTCTAGAGAGGAATACACTGGGTTCAACAAGAACATCTTGCAACCCGGTCACACATGACCGACCACTCATTTCGCTTGAGTGTATCGAATGTATATCACCAACGGTTGGGATCAGCAACCGTTTCCCGAATGGGACAGCATCGACAATAGATTATAGAATGAAATGAATATCTTTAGATAGGTGATAGTACACCATACGTGGCAGCCAACCACTTAGCCTTGCCACTTGCCCGATTTTTGTCATTTCCCGGTTGTGAGGCTAGAGGCCACGCTTATCTCTGATAGACCACACATCTATTCACTTTGAATGTCACATCGTCATACCCACCAAATCACAAATTGATTTCCCAAAAATACCACGGGTACACAGCTAAGAGAAATGAATTCCTCCGCCACCAAACGTAAGTACGTTTGAAGAGATCAACTTATGTGATCCATTGAATATACGCTGCCAGACATTCTTCCATACAGGTCGTCCTGGGACTGGACAAACCGAAGGCACTATTCTGTAAATAGGACAGCCCTTGCATAACTCCATCTTCAATTATCATCATCATATTTGATCACAATGCTAGCGTCCATACAGAGTGGTTTTCAGATAATGAATCTGATCCCGGTCTCTCCGTATTGACGACGGAAAAATGGTCAAAAATTTCGATAGTCGGTGAGTTAACTATCGAAGAAAACACATGTGCAAACAACGATATATATTCCAAATGGAAATTATATTGATCAATCATCATTGAACCTTTAACTCTTTAGTTCATTAATTTATTCATTTCCCATTTCCTACCTCCATATATTCAACATTTCTTATTTTCTAAATTTAGAAAATATACGTTATTAACATTGGAAAACATTTCCATTTCTTATTTTCTATATTAGAAAACATTTCTGATTCCTATTTGGAAAACATTTCCAAAGCTCCTTCATTTAGATAAAAACAGATGTTTAACTAAAACATCATATGCTAACTCAAACCATTATACTCGTTGACTAAATTCACTTAACCAATCTTCACTATCTAACCTTAGCCATTCCTTAGTTAAAAACGAAGGCAATCAAGTTGTGGTATAACTACCTCTCATACCTTAACTGAGCAACATTTCTAACTTCAAAACAGATAAGGTTCACCTTTAAACCTTTAACAAACTTCCTTACATAACTCTCGGATTCTATTTACGAATCCACTTCTTTATTGAAAAAACATTGATTATAACTATAGCGTTATAATCCCTACTTCTGAAATATCTAACACCAAAATATAACTCGATTAACTCAAATCAATTTGCCCTAACTCCATTAACTTTAACTCGATTAACTATAATTCATTAACTCTTATCACTTAACTCCTTTCGAATAAACTATATTCGATTAACTACTTTAACTCTATTCGATTAACTCCTATTCGATTAACTAATATTTGACTAACTCTCATTCGAATAACTAATGTTCGATTAACTCTCTTCGAATAACTAATATACGATAACTCTCTTTTCGAATAACCAATATTCGATAACTCTCTTTTTGAATAACCAATATTCGATAACTCTCTTTTCGAATAACCAATATTCGATAACTCTCTTCGAATAACCAATATTCGATAACTCTTTTCAAATAACATATATTCGATAACTCCTTTCGAATAAACTATATTTGTTTAATTCCTTTCGAATAAATTATATTCGATAACTTCCATTTGAATAACTAATATTCGATAATCCTTTCACTCTATTCGAATAAACTATATTCGATTAACTCCTTTTGAATAACTAATATTCGATAATCCTTTCACTTTATTCGAATAAACTATATTCGATTAACTCCTTTTCGAGTGACTTACCTTCAATTAACTCTCTTCGAATGATTTGCATTCGATTAACTCTCTTCGAATGACTTACATTCGGTTAACTCTCTTCGAATGATTTACATTCGATTAACTCTCTTCGAATAAATTCTAACTTTAATCAATTAACTCTACCTCTAATCGATTAACTCTAACTCTAATCGATTAACTATAATTCGATTAACTCCTCTAATTCATTTGGATTAACACATTATGATTAACACATTTGATTAACTCTACGCCCATATTCAGTTTCAAATATCGATGTTGAAATCGATTCTTACTTCTTTATATAAGTCCTGACTTATATATACTATTTATCCAATGATAAACATTTTATTTAATTTATAAATTATTATTTATAAATTAATCTTCTCAATCTATCGGTTAGAACATATTCTATTTAAAATCTTTGCTTTAAATCCATATCATGTTATACCCGTGTGCGAAGCACGGTTCTAAACCTTTCAAATATAAAATTCTCTTTTTATACAATTCTATTCATTTTTCAAGTTTTTCCTTTTATAATCTATTTATTTTTGAAATAAATATTTACCTTATAATTCTATTTATTTCCTAAATAAATATTTCTTTTACCTCTATTTATTTTCTAAATAAGTATTTCTTTTCCTATTTGTTTCACAAATATTTTCCTTTTATAATTATCCTTTGATTTTATAATTATTTTCTTTTATAAAATCCTTTTCCTTTTATATATAAAATCCATTGATTTTATATAAATAATTCATTTTCGAATTACACTTTGAAAATCCCCTTTTTTACATCCCAGTATTGCTTACGGTATCTAAAATACCAAATAACAATGATCGATATCATTCAACACACATAATCAACAACAGATTATATATCACATCATATATTACAATATACGAAAAGAACAGTATTATAAATATTGAGGAATCCAATTGGATCCCTCCAACCTGTTTACCCGCATCACAGATGTTACACAATATAATTCACATTAATTTCATTTCAATATGAAATATTCTGATAAACAGAATCAATATTCGATTAACGATATATATATATATAACTATATCGATATTTTCAACCAATCAATTAGCAGTTCAACCAAACAGTCAACACACAACAATCAATCATCATTTAACAGTTCTAAAAATACGTTATAAAAATATGAATTGATAGAGTTGGTGAGTTTTACTCACATTGGACAGTTATCGTTAAAAACGATAATTATCGCTTGATTCAAACGGACAATTTATTCTGCATTAAATTGCGATGAGCTCCAATTCACTCCCAGTTAGTTCCATGTTGTATTGTTCGTCCCTATGATCCCAACGTGACCAGTTTCACAGAATTTCGTTCACGTATGACCATGTTATCGATTTAATATGTTTATACAACTTTTTAACATTGAATAAAAACTTAAATTTTAATTAAATATGGGCTCACCCCATTTTAGCCCATCGGCCCATTCAGAACTAACACCCGCCCACCAAAAATCGTTCTTCTTCCCCAACGAGGACCACTCTAGTTGTTAACACCATTTCCACAGATTTAAAGCTTCACTGCACCTTCCATTATTAAACGAAAAATCAAACAGAAATTTACATCGACATCCTCTTAGCATCCTCCACCAAACCACTCCCGGCTCCCCTATCTTAAACGCGACATGGTGCCTGGAATGGCCACTATCGTTGTCGCATTTCACCTCTTCCATCAACCGATGATGCTGACCACACCAGCACCTTCCTCCGGCCACCACGAGTCCAGTGGAGAAATCGATTTCAACTCCGTCTCCCTTAATCAAAATTCGATCTGCTGCCTCAACAAACGTCGCCACCTATCGCTCTTAACCACATAGCATCGCACCCGCCAAAACCACCCTCCTCCGACTCGTTTTCTGACCCCGAACCCAACAATACCTTCCCCTTAGCCTCCGATGTCCCCGAGTTTCCCCCATGACTAACCCTATCCCGTTGGTTTAAATATCAAAACCCCAGTAAATGACATCGCACCAAAAACGAAGCCTTCCAGGATGTAGAGGATCCTCCCAGGAACTCGAATATAAGTATTACATGATTTATGTATTTTTTTCTTGTATTGCTTCGATTTTCCAAAGTGGATAGTTTACTAAAAAGGAAGAACGACGGCGGAAACTCAATTGACCAGTGGAATGAATACTTTAGGGTTTGGAAAATTAGTAGGGATATTTATAAAGAAAAAAATATATTTTTATATTCGAATTTTATATCCATTTTTAACCAATCGCTATTTGTTTTTGTTGTTAAAAATCCTTGTGATCAAATATGATATTCAAAAATCATGAAAATGGACATGCACCTTCAGTTCATCATTACGGACCCAACGAAACTAGTTTCGTCGAATTCCGACTCCGTTTGCTCACACAGCGTATTTTTAACTGTCAAAATACTGACTGTTTTTCACATTAATATCCCGTACGGCCACATACTGACTTCAAAAATCATGAAAATTGAAATTTAGTCATAATTTAATATTGCTGATCCAGCAAAATAAGTTTCGTCAAAAACGGAGGTCGTTTGCAAAACTGGATATTTTTAAAGCTCTAAATAGAACATTTAAATATATAAATATATTTAAAAATGATTAAATTAAATATTTAAAAATAAATATTATCGTATATATCCACGCTAGAGTATCATACAACTCTAATTGGATTTATAACTCGATATCTCAAAATTCCCAGTTATATCGATATTCGATTTATATATAAAATCCTTTTATAATATAAATATATATTTATAAATTTCAAAGGAATTCCATAGCAACTTTTCTAAAATTTGATTTGAACATAAATCAAAATCCATAAGAAGAAATCCAGATATTTCTCTTCCATTAGAAAAATATACTACACTAGCTCCAAACGTTTCTTGTTTCACAAAAATCCAATTTAAAATGGATTCTATATATTCAATTGAAGTTCGAATTGCCAACTAGCGAACTGCCGCGCCATTTCGAGCTCGATTATAATTATAATATAAATTATACGTTCAATTGTCGTTCAAATTATATATTCGTTATTCTAATTCAAATTCTAAACTAAATTAAATATTTTAAATTGTCCAGTCCACATTATATTGTCAATTCACTATTTCCGACTATTTCGGAATTAAATATATTATTATATTATTTAAATTAATTAAATATTCAAAGTTATTTAATTAAACAACCCTTATATTCTCTAAATCACTATTTAAATTATTAAATAAATTAATTTTTATATCGCTGAAAACATGGGTCGTTACACTTCCCAAGCGATCCAAGGTACTTGGTCTCTTATATCCTAATAATTGTACCCACAATACTGCTTCATTGAGTCCACTAGAATCGTCTGAACTATCATTGTTTCTTTGGCACTTCCAATCAAATAATCTGTAACGATCTGGAAATTTGGAACCAATTTAAAATTTCCAAATTTCACAAAGATCAAAATTAATTTGGATTTGGGCAGGAATAAAATTGTAATAATCTAAAACGATTGAATTCTGATTAAAAATAGTACGTTTACAAAGGAAGTAGTAGCTAACGAACTCGGATTTCGATGGAATCAGTTCAATTAAATTCGGAATGATGAAATTAGGTAACCAACCAAGTTATGTCGAAAATGGCATCCGTTAGATATGTTAAATTCACAAAAGATCCAAAATTTGAACTAAAAACCAACGATTTTGAGGATATCTTAAGAACAGAATATCGCTAGATCGTGAGACCACCTCTGTTGGACCCAAAATAGTGAATTTTAGTACTCAGGGAAGTTTCGCTTAAAACGGCATCCGTATGTGGAAGTAAAAAAATAAAAGGCCAAAATTTGAACTAAATTTTGGCGATAATTGAAATTTGATAGTGCTAATGGAAAAACTGGAACCTGAGACCTATCCAGAAAAATTTAGAACATAGAATACCAGCTACGTATGAAGTATGGGAAAATCCCGTATTGGATATAGAATGTTGTTAAGAAAACAGAATTAAAATAAATTATATGAAAACCCAAACGAACTCCGATTTGGATTTGAACACAATGGATTGAAGTACGTTCGAAACCGGATAATATGGTTGAAGAATTTCTGAAAACCGTTATCGTTTGATACTCCAAAATGGGATCGGAAAGTCGATGAGTAAACACATGAGAAAGCCACTTTTGGATAAGTATGAAAATGGATAAGGATGAATCTAGCCATTCATTTCTCTTCCCTTAGATTTGTGACATGTCACCAATCCATGTGACTTGCTAAGCTATAAAAGGACCTTCCCCCTCCACTTTAATCTCACTTCCATCTTCTTCTTCCTCCCTCTCTCTTAAGCTCATGGCCATGGCCGAAAATCATTAATAAAAAAAGCAAAGGAAAAGGAAGAAAAGGAGAAGGGAGGGCAAGACTAGGAGCCAGGGACCCTTAGGCAAAAGCTTGGATTTCACAGGATGAGAAAAACTAAACTTTTAAAGGGTTTTGTTGCTTGATTTAATGATTGCATGTATGATGTTTGTTATGATGGAGGATGGTTGTGTAGTTTAGAACACACAAACAATTAAGTGTTAGTGTTATAACGCTTGTGCATAGTTATTATTTAATTATGTTAATGATGGTTGCTATGAATGTTTATAATGGTTGTTGTTTCACGCACACCATGTTGCATCAATTATGGTATTACATTGGTGATAGACAAATCTCCTTCGTAATTAGAAGCAATATTTTTTGAAGTTGAAGGATAATAATTTATGGTAAAGTCTCTTTAAATAAATAAATAAATACTGGAACATTCAAGGATGACAGAGATGATAGTGTCTAGGCTTGGGTTTGGAAAATATAGTTTCCGGCTCTCCCTGACTATCCCTAACTGATCCGATGAATGGGATGGTCAATGCAAGATTTAATTATTTGGATATAAAGATAAACTAGAATTTAATTTATTAAGTAAAAATAAAAGTTGAATTTTAAACCCTAAATATTTTGGGAAAATAAATTTAAAATGATTTTGAATGGTTTATGTAAGTACATAATGGTTTTCTAAGGTAATTTTAAGTATCATAGAATACTTTTTATGGCGATCAATATAGCTTTTGTCACATAATGGAAATTTGCATATTTTTAGTTATAAACTTTAAACGCTTATAACTTTTGCAATTTAAATCGGATTTCCACGAAATAAAGTAGGTCTGATTCCTATTTACGAGAACTTTCAAATGAGTGAAAGCTGGTTTTAATTTCGAGTTATATTTTTTAAGTTATATTTAGAACCGTTTTGAAAAGGGCGTTGTAAGAACAGTCATCGGTCATAACTGTAAACATCCATTTTAAATGTTTTAAAAATATGGAAAAAATTTGTAAAATCATTACATATTACGAATAGGTGTTTTGAATTGTAAAGTTTAAGTTTTGGCTAAGATAAACAATATTTTGATCAAAGTAGTTAAGATAACGGTTTTGTAACGTTTTTGTAACACCTTTGAAACACTATTGTAACACTTTCTTTGAAAGCAATCTGTTTTGAAGTTTTTAACCCGCGAACTGTTTTCCGAACAATAAATAAATGATTGGGGGAAAATATGGATTTTGTTAAAGATAATTTGAGAATGGGTTTAAAGAAGTTTAATTAACAAATCCAAGACGGAAGGAGATTGATTTAAATCCTATGTGCTCCGTAATTGTGTTTTTAAAATTGCGCTAATTATTTGGAAAGGCCAAGTTTTTACCCATTCCGAATAATTATACGACGTGATGCTGATACCAAGATGATGACGATGGTGGTTGAAGACTAGTATTTTTCACATCGGATGGACAGCTTGTCGATGCCTCGGGGTCGCTCCTCAAGAGGTTAAAGTGATGGCATTATCCGACCGTACTTGAAGCGTATCGGATTGCAAGGTCTTGCATTCCCAAGCGGGGACGTGGAATCAAGTGCCTTCGGTTTCGTTCCTATTCCTGGAATGGACTTGTTGATGGATTTCGTGTCTAACACTGTATTTGGTAAAATATAGACTGACATTTACTAGACATACTTTTGTTTGGTGGCGGAGAATTTATTATCTTGCTTAACACCCTTCTTTGAGACCTACGAGATTAACGGTTATATGATTAATGGTGACTAATCATATGTGTGAATTGCTGATGTGAAGTACTATAGTTTGAAAGTACTTGTGATTATTATTGGTGTAAATTGTTTTTTACCAATTCAAGATATAAAAATGATTTCTATATGTTAACAATGATCGGGTAACGGTGCTGGTGATGAAAAGTCGGGGATGTATATGGAAGGTATGGTTCGCTCTTGAGGTGGAGAGAGGACGTACCTGGATGATTATCGTGACGTTAAGGTGTACCTGGAGCCTGGTCATCAGGATGATCTCTCGATCAGGTGGCATATAAATTGATATGCTTGTATAGTAGATATTTGAGGTTTTCACATATGTTTTGGATTGAGATCCCGAAGTAAAAGCTAATTTGATATGAAAGCTATATATGTATTTCAAATGATTTGAAATAAAAATTCGGGTATAAAGTCCAAAAAAATAACTTTTGTAAAGTTAACTGGATTTGAAATCTAAGTTTGGGAATTAAACCTAAATGGGTAGTTTAAGGAATTGCATATTGTTTGATGCATTATAGGCTTCATAAGTCTATTTTTTTGTAGTTATTTATGCAATGGCATTCGTGTGGAGTAAAACCGTTTCGTGTAATGCAGCGTGGTCCCATGATATACCCAACTTTGAAATAAAGTGAATAATTGATTTGAGTTTTCGCACACCAGTCATTGTTTGTTGGTGAGGCAGCGTGATAGATGGTTCTCGCTCTTGCTTTGGTGGCGAGCGGGGGACTCTTACCTCTACACGTCCCTAGAGGGGTTGGTTAGGCAGGAGGCCGAGACAGACGAGATGTTGGCCATAAAACAAGGTATTGGGGTACCAGTGTAATGCCACGACGAAGTATTAGCCACTGTTAGATGGTTGAGAAAGACCAGACCATCACACTCGGTATCAGAGCTTAGGTTAGATAAATCTTCTCTCTGTGGGATACAGAGATAGGATCAGTAGTATCCTAGGGCAAGTAACTCGTTAGAGATAGGGTTAGTAATACCCTAGGATGAGTTATAAGTGTGTGTGTGTATATATGAGAGACATATTTGTAATTTGATATACAAATGGTTTTGTGTTAGATTAATTTGTTGAGTGGGTTATGTACATTGGTCAGTACAGTAAGGATCCGCTGTATCGATAAGTGTTTCTAAACACTTAAACAAAGTAGTATAACCCAGTTTTTATGGATAAATGAAATAATTTTGTTCAAAAATATATTTTCATAAAAAAAGGGTTATATGTTTTGATGAAAGCTATGTTTTGGAAAATTTAATCCACTAATTGATTGTTGGAGATAATAATTAGTATAACTAGTTAAAAATTTCTCGACTATTTTGGACTGTCGAGGTATTTGCTAAAAAGATTATAAAACATTTTTGGTAAAATACTAAATGTTGTAGGGTATGGATTACTGTGGTCTAACCAAATATAATGAGTCAAAAACAAACAAGAAGGATTTATCAACAGATTAAAGAAGAAAATAGGTTGGACCTACGTAAGTATATTCGTAGCTACTCCAAAAAGGATAAGGATAAAGGAAAATTTATGTGTGTTTGCTGTTATAAGGAGGAATATTATGAAGTCCTATGCCCAGTGAACAAATAGATAAAGTTAAATAGTGGAGTTAATCAATAAAGCTCTAGGGTTAATAATCAAGGTATTAGTTAAGTATACGACCATTAGTTCCGACTTTGATTTCGAGGACGAAATCATTTTAAGTGATGGAGAATGTAATGACCCTGAAATTTGGAACCAATTTAAAATTTCCAAATTTCATAAAGATCAGAATTAATTTGGATTTGGGAAGGAATAAAATTGAAATAATCCAAAAGGAATGAATTTTGGATTAATAATAGTATGCTTACAAAGGAAGTAGTAGCTAACGAACTCGGATTTCCATGGAATCAGTTTAATTGAATCCGGAATGATGAAATTAGGTAACCAACCAAGTCACATCAAAATAGATATGTTAAATTCACAAAAGATTCAAAATTTGAACTAAAAACAGACAATTTTGAAGATATCTTGAGAACGGAATATCGCTAGATCGTGAGGCCACCTCCGTTAGATCCAGAATAGTGAATTTTAGTACTCAGGGAAGTTTCGCGTAAAACGACATCCGTATGTGGAAATAAAAAAATAAAAGGCCAAATTTGAACTAAATTTTGACGATAATTGAAATTTGATAGTGCTAATGGCAAAAATGGAACCTGAGACCTATCCAAAAAAATTTAGAACATAGAATATTAGCTATATATGAAGTTTGGGAAAATCCCGTATTGGATATAGAAAGTTATTAATAAAACAGAACTAAAATAAATTATTTGAAAATCCAAACGAACTCCGATTTTGTATTTGAACACATAGGATTAAAGTACGTTAGAAACCAGACAATATGGTTGAAGAATTTCTGAAAGCCATTATCGTTTGATACTCCAAAATGAGATCGGAAAGTCGATGAGTAAACACAAGAGAAAGCACACTTTTGGATAAGTATGAAAATCGATAAGGATGAATCTAAGCCATTCGTTTCTCTTCCCTTAGATTTGTGACATCTCACCAATCCATGTGACTTTCTAAGCTATAAAAGGACCTTCCCCCTCCACTTTAATCTCACTTCCAACTTCTTCTACCTTCCTCTCCCTTAAGCTCATGGCCATGGCCGAAAATCATTAATTAAAAAAACAAGCAAAGGAAAAGGAAGAAAAGGAGAAAGGAGGGCAAGACTAGGAGTCAGGGACCCATAGGAAAAAGCTTGGACTTCACGGGGTGAGAAAAACAGAACTTTTAACGGGTTTTGTTGCTTGATTCAATGATTGCATTTATGATGTTTGTTATTATGGATGATGGTTGTGTAGTTTAGAACACACAAACAATTAAGCATTAGTGTTATAACGCTTGTGCATAGTTATTATTTAATTATGTTAATGATGGTTGCTATGAATGTTAATAATGGTTGTTGTTTTGCGCACACAACATGATGCATCAATTATGGTATTACATTGGTGATCGACAAATCTCTTTCGTAATTAAAAGCAATATTTTTTGAAGTTGAAGGATAATAATTTATGATAAAGTCTCTTTAAATAAATAAATACCGGAACATTCAAGGATGACAAAGAGGATAATGTCTAGGCTTGGGTTTGAAAAATATAGTTTCCTGCTTTCCCTGACAATGCCTAACTGATCCGACGAATGGGATGGTCAATGCAAGATTTAATTATTTGGATTTAAAGATAAATTGGAATTTAATTTATTAAGTAAAAATAAAAGTTGAATTTTAAACTCTAAATATTTTGGGAAAATAAATTTAAAATGATTTTGAATGCTTTATATAAGTACATAATGGCTTTCTAAGGTATTTTAAGTAACGTAGAATAATTTTTATGGCCAAAAAAATAGCTTTTGTCGCACAATTCGAGTATTTTTAGTTATAAACTTTAAACGCTTATAACTTTTGCAATTCAAATCGGATTTCCACGAAACAAAGTACGTCTGATTCCTATTTATGAGACTTTCAAATGAGTGAAAGCAGATTTTAATTTCAAGGTATAATTTTAAGTTATATTTAAAACCATTTTGAAAAGGGCGTTGTAAGAACAGTCGTCGGTCATAACTATAAACATCCATTTTAAATATTTTAAAAATATGAAAAAAATTGTAAAATCATTACAAATTAAGAAAAGTTGTTTTGAATTGTAAATTTAAGTTTTGGCTAAGATAAACGATATTTTGATCGAAGTAGTTAAGATAATGGTTTTGTAACGCTTTTGTGACACCTTTGAAACACTATTGTAACACTTTCTTTGAAAGCAAACTATTTTGAAGTTTTTAACCTGCGAACTGTTTTCTGAACAATAAATAAATGATTGGGGGGGTGAATATGGATTTTGTTAAAGATAATTTGAGAATGGGTTTAAAGTAGTTTAATTAACAAATCCAAGACGGAAGGAGATTGGTTGAAATCATGTGTGTTCCGTAATTGTGTTTTTAAAATTGCGATAATTATTTGGAAAGGCCAAGTTTTTATCCATTTCGAATAATTATACGACATGATGCTGATATCAAGATGACGACGATGGTGGTTGAAGATCGGTATTCTTCACAATGGATGGACAGCTTGTCGATGCCTCGGGGTCGGTCCTCAAGAGGTTAAAGTGATGGCATTATCTGACCGTACTTGAAGCATATTGGATTGCAAGGTGTTGCACTCTCAGGCGGGGACGTGGAAGCAAGTGCCTTCGGTTTTGTTTCTATTCCCGGAATGGACTGGTTGATGGATTTCATGTCTGACACTGTATTTGGTAAAATATAGACTGACATTTACTAGACATACTTCTGTTTGGTGGCGGAGAATTTATTCTCTTGCTTAACACCCTTCTTTAAGACCTACGAGCTCAATGGTTATATGATTAATGGTGACTAATCAAATGTGTGAATTGCTGATGTGAAGCACTATAATTTGAAAGTACTTTTGATTGTTATTGGTGTAAATGGTTTTTTACCACTTCGGGATATAAAAATGATTTCTATATGTTACCAATAATCGGGTAACGACGCTGGTGATGAAAAGTCGGGGATGTATATGGAAGGTATGGTTCGCTCTCGAGGTGGAGAGAGGTCGTACCTTGATTATTATCGTGACGGTAAGGTGTACCTGGAGCCTGGTCATCCGGAGAATCTCTCGATCAGGTGGCATATAAATTGATATGCTTGTTTAGTAGATATTTGAGGTTTTCAAATATGTTTTGGATTGAGATCCCGAAGTGAAGGCTAATTTGATATGAAAGCTATATATGTATTTCAAACGATTTGAAATAAGAATTCAGGTATAAAGTCCAAAGAAATAACTTTTGTAAAGTTAATTGGATTTTGAAATCTAAGTTTAGGAATTAAACCTAAATAGGTAGATTAAGGAATTGCATATTGTTTGATGCATTGTGGGCTTCATAAGTCCATTTTTGGTGGTTATTTGTGCACTGGCTTTCGTGTGGAGTAAACCCGTTCCGTGTTATACGGCGTGGTCCCATGAGATACCCAACTTTGAAATAAAGTGAATAACTGATTTGACTTTTCTCACACTAGTCCCATGACTGATTCGTAGTTTATTTTTTTCCTTACAAACTGCGGGTGCCCACAATTTCCACACGGGCAGTCTGTTAATTTGTTTTTCAGTTTTCGAGATCGGGTTCAAGCTTGAAGACTTGGAGTTTCAGAGAGAGCTGGAGTTTCATATTGGAATCAAATTTTGTATTCAAAAATGTTCCAGTTGCAATAATATATTCTTATTATATTTTATTTTTTTTGCTGTGAGCTTTGTATTCCGCTATGTTTGCTCTGATAAACCCTAACGAAACATACTTTTGCTTACCTTGAATCGACGTGGATTCAGTTTTGGTTAGTTTGAAGTGAGTGGAAGTGTGGGTCGTTACATGATCCATCCATAACTCCATATTTTGCTCGAGTCACTCGAGTCAATCCATTATCTCGCAGCCTCATACTATCCAGAGCTTCCTATCACATTCGCCTTCAGCAATTCTTGCTTGAATTCACAATCGAAGAACCATCGCATTAGAAACAATAACTTCCACCTCGTAGATGTTATTGACGAACAGAGACCACCAGCAACCTCTTGAAGGCCCCTGCTTTTCAACCTAGGACCCCGACCCCAACACGTTAGATGGACCGAACCAGTCCATCCCTATGGTCCGGTGTCGGTCTATACACTTAGTAAAATACTTTCTCCTTCATAGCCTTTAGTACTTCTCCCGTGGTCCATTTTCATGCCTCATTATGAATAAAGAAGAAAAAGATAGAAGAAGAATAGAAATAACAACACAAAATCTCACATCGCAGCGGAATAAAATATATTATATATAACAACATTTGGAATACAAAATTGTACTTACATACAACATCCGAGTACAACTCATATACAACAAAATGGAAAATAAATATCTAATGTTGAAGCCACCTGCTTCAAGCTCCTCCAAGGATATCTGTAAAAATCTGAACTACTTGACTGTCCATACAAATTTGGGCACCTAAGAGTTTAGGGTAGACAAAACAAAATAAACTCTGAGTCAGTAATGAGACTGATGTAAGTAAAGTTCTACCACTTGGTTTAACTTTAAAAAATCCTTTTTAAAAAGCAACGATAATCGTAAGACCAATCCATACATAAATACGGATTATTTTTACCTTACGATAACCCAAAACATTCTTTGAAATCAATACTATTCTGATATTATAATAGTGTATAAACCAAATAAATAGAAACCTAGTAGAACACTTGCATCTCACTCTCTACGCACATAGTATACAATCAAAACCATAGGCACTCATTGGGTAATGGATTTCCAACTATGACAAGGTATGGAACCAACTTTTGATACTGTATCTCTAGAGAGGAATACACTGGGTTCAACAAGAACATCTTGCAACCCGGCCACGCATGACTGACTACTCATTTCGCTTGAGTGTATCGAATGTATATCACCAACGGTTGGAATCAGCAACCGTTTCCCGGAAGGGACAACATCGAAAGATTTAATAAGGAAATGAAATTTCTCTAGATAGGTGATAATATACCCTAATTGGGAGCTACCCACATAACCATGTTGCCTGCCCGATTTTTGTCATTTCCCGGTTGTGAGGCTTGAGGTTACGATTACTTACCTTTCATCGATAGCAAAACCACTTTGAATGCCACATTGTTAGATCCGTTAATCACTAATTGATTTGTAAAAATATATTCTGGGTATTATGCTAAGAGAATGAATTCTCCGGCACCATATGTATATTTGTATAGACCAATATAAGCGATCATTAGAAATACTCTGTCAGACATTCCTGCATACAAGTACGTTCTGGGACTGAACGAAACCGAAGGCACAATTTCCATTAATCCATTTTAGGTAATTTCTATCTAGGATTAACAGAAAAAGCCCTTGCATTTTACCCCATATTTGATTATCTTCATATAATATGATTTGCAACGCTACTGCCAATACGAAGTGGTTCTCGGATAATAATCCAACCGATCTCTCCATATTGACAACGAAATTGGCCAATACTTCAATAGTCGGTAATTTAACTATCGAAGAAAAACAAACATTCATCCAAAGCATCAAACAATCACTGGGCCCCTTACCTAATATTTCATTAATTAAATGTATCATTTCCCAATTTCTCTTCAATACCTTTACCCAGATATTTCCCCAAACACGTTTAGCCTCCCACGATTCTTGGAAAAACATTTCCATCTATCATAACTATTTATTTTCTATATTTTAGAAATTTTCTCTTTTTAACATTGGAAAATGCTTCCATATATTCACAAATCACTATTCTTCCACATTCATTAATCCCTAACTGTAAACTTGTGACAGCCCGCCCTGCACCAGCCGACATTTCCCTCAAAATGCGCTGCAACAATGCTCAACTAGCATGGGACGGTCATCAAAAGAAAGGGATTTGAAAATATGAATCATCAAGAACCTATAGTATATCTCACAACGCATGGAATAAAATATAATAATAACATACTTGACATAAAATAGGCGAGACAGTGCATAAGCTGAAAACTAAAGCATCATATCAGGGGAATCCAAAATACAGCTTATGATCCAAACCATTATTACAACTTCAAAATATTGTCTCTAAAGTAAAATAGAAAAGGTACACTACTAATGCCCAAAGTTGTGACCAGCAACAACACAGGGAGAATATATGTAAATAGTACGTGGAAGCCTCCTGCTCGTCTCTGGACAGCTACTGTGCATAAACACCTAACATGTCTCTAGTCTGCTCGTATAGGAGCACGCAGAGTAATAAGAAGAGACATAAAACTCTGGTTCAGACAAAAGTTTGGTATGAGAGATAGCAGCAAAATAAAACAATAACAGGTATAAATCATCATACCTAAACCTAGACCTGCAACCAAAGAGTTAGCACAACAAGATGTACAGTATTCTAAGGTAACACTAACACCAAATGTAAAAAAAAGAAGTTTGCATGTCATGGTGATAGAAAACATCAAACATAGCAATCAACCTCACATCTCTCACTCAGTGCGTAAAGCATATGATATCCCCCACTTTGATCACCAAATCCTTTGCTACGACCACTTTACCCTTGGGAGTCTTAATGACGATATTACGTTAGTCCAAAGCCACTAATCATTTGCTACGATCACTTTGCCATTGGGAGTCTTAATGACCCCATTGCGCTGATCCATAGCCATGCTACGATCACCTTGCCCTTGGTAGTCTCAGTGACCCCATTGCGCTGATCCATAGCCATTAATACGTCTCTCCATGGTGAACCGAAGCTATAGATATCGATAACCCCTTCACACACGTCCCGCCGCAAAGCCCAACTCTGGAAGTTAACTCGTTGGTTCCCATCTAGATCCTGAGACTTCCCATTTGGACTTCCATTACATCTCGGTTTTTGGTCGAATTGGTGTTCGGTTCGTGTCTTTCGATTCGGTTCGGTTATATATATATATATATTTATTTATATATATATGTATGTATGTGTCTATATATGTGTATATATATATAGTGCCCAAGTCATCGGTTCGGTTCGAAATGCTTCGCTCAAACTCAGTTCGGATACTCCAGTTCGGTTCGTTGCTCTCTGTTCGGTTGGGTTCCTCCATTGCCGTTCATTTCGGTGCTCCATCATCTCGGTTCAGTTTGGTGCTCCACCATCTCGGCTCGGTTTGGTACATGCCGATCTGATCCCACGCCCTCCATCTACTTTGATCTAATCCCAACTTGACCCACACAGGCCTTCTTTGTTGCCCTGCTCTTTCCTATGTCAAGCTCCAATTCGGCTCATACTCTCCACCCCGACACGAGGCATACACCCCGATCCGACCGGCTCGCCCCATCCTATCCGATCCGGAACTCTACACATTTTTCCAGCAAGTTTGTTTCGTCCATTCTCGCCATACAACGGCATTTTCAACCAATCTAACTTTACTAAATAATCATAAAACATCCCAAATAACAGTAACAACATATAGGCTCAATCCAAAAAATCAAAACATAAATGACATAGGCTATTTTAGGTCAAACATGCCCAAAACCATGGTTTTTCCCTTAAACATGTTTAACTATATCTAATAATAGGATTAGAAAACTCAATCCAAATAAGCCCAAATTTATATTAGTGACATAAAATAATATTCTAGAATTTTTACATATTTTTCTGAGTCATAATTTCGCTAATTATCACTAATCACCCCTAATCAGCCGTAATTAGTGAATAAACATGCTAATCACTCACCTTAGCCACAAATAAATTTCAGATCTGAAACTCTAAATAATTTAGCATAGATCCCAATGTGTTCCAGCAGTTCTATAATCCGCCTTAATTTGATGTAATTTCGCTTAATATTGTATTAGAAAGTGATTAGGAGATAGTTTAGAACGTGGAGGCCATTACTAGGCTTGAAGAAATGAAGGTGGTCACTGAGAAAATGAAACGAGTTGGTTTCCTAACTCATTTCAGCCTCCCCATAACCCTAATCTCGAAATGTTATGGGCCCATCCACTAATTACCTATTAAGCCCGCTTAAGCCCGCTTAAGCAGTTTTTCACCTTCCAAACCTTGTTTCATCCATATCTCCCAAACGATAAGTTCGTTTGATTAATGTGACCACTCTACGAAAAGGTAAACCATCATCTAAATCCAAACGAAGTGGTTTCAGGTCAAAACTCCTTACCAATCAAAAGTTATAAGCGAAACAAGATTCGCCAGGGGCAAAATGGCCATTTAAAATTCGGCAAAAATCATGAATATGGGAAATGACCCAATAATCATTCCCTAAAGTTACACGACCATACGACTTCGTATGAGAATGAAATATATATTCTACGATCCTCCGATGCGCAGAATGTGGGTCGTTACGCTCTCCCCCCCCCCCCCCCCCCTTAAGAAATTTCGCCCCTGAAATTCCTTAACTAAGAGAATAGCCAAAAGGTCCTGCATGCCTATCAACCATTTGCAACAATCAAACATACATAATAAACACAACAAGCCTATCCTAACATGCGGAATAACTACATCGCTATTAAAACCTTACTAGGTAAAGAGCTCTGGGTATGACTTCCTTATGTTCTCCTCGGTTTCCCAAGTGCAGTCACTCTCGTTATCACCCCATTGGACCTTAACCAATTTCACCGTCTTCCTCCGAAGTTGCTTCGTATCGTGTTCGACAATACGAATTAGTATGCAGCTTTGAACTGCCTCGGGTTCTACCTCAATATCATCCATCTGATCGGGTGAGATAGTCATATCAGAATCGTGCATGAATTCCTTAACAAGGAAACATGAAATACATCGTGAACTCCTGCCATCTTATCAGGCAATCCAACTTTATACACTAAATTCCCAACTTATTTGAGGACTGGAAATGGACCAACAAATCTTGGTGCTAATTTACCTCTCCTGCCTAAATTAATCACCCTCTTTAATGGAGAGATCTTGACGAATACCAAGTCGCCAATAGAGAATTTCAAATCTCTTCGTCTTTTATTAGCATAACTTTTCTGCCTATCTTAGGCAGCCTTCATTCTCTATTGAATAACCTTGACCTTATCTGAAGTTTCTCTTATTACATCTGTCTCAAATACAAATTTCTCACCGGCCTCCAACCAACATGATGGCGAGTTGCATGGTCTTCCGTACAAAGCATCAAATGGATCCATACCAAGACTGGACTGATAACTATTATTATACGCGAACTCAACCAGATGCAAATGGTCATCCCATGAACCTCCAAAATCCAATATACAAGCTCTCAGGAGATCCTCTAATACACGATTCACCCTCTCTGTTTGACTGTCAGTTTGGAAATGGTACGCAGTACTGAGATGTAATTCTGACCCTAAAGCTTCTTGTAAGCTCTTCCAAAACCCACTAGTAAATAATGGACCTCAGTCACTCACAATACCTTTGGGTACTCCATGAAATCTCACTACCCACTTCATATACAGTTCTGCTAACTTAGCTGTCGTTCTATTCGACTTGACCAGTATAAACCTTGCACTTTCACCCAAAAACTATCATGAGCTGGTCTAGTCCTTGGTAAACCGTCGATGAAATCCATCGAGACTTATTCCCATTTCCATTCAAGAATTTCCAATGGTTGTAACAAACCACTAGGCTTGTTTTGCTCGGCTTTAATTAACTGGCAGTTCATGTACTTGGATATAAACTTTCCAACGTCTCTCTTCATCCCTTCCCAGTAGTAGGTCTGCTTCATGTCTCGATACATTTTGTTACCATTGGGATGTATAGTTAGTTTTGAGTGATGACACTCTCAAATTCATCTCTCAATCCATTAACATTGGGTACAATGAGCCTCTCATACTTTTGAAGCCATCCTTCTCGATCCAGTCCATACTTGTTCGTTGCCTCACCGTCGATACCCATCTCTATCTTGGAGATAATTTCCAACAGATTAGGAACGTCCCTCTGACTGGAACCAACTCGATCAATAAAAGTCGGTCTGATTGTCAAACTTGCTAACATATATGGATCCAATTTGCACTTAGGTCTGAAATCATATCCCATGATATACTCCAGTTGCTTCCATTCAAGAAACATAACCCCCAAACTAGCATGTTTCCTACTCAATGCATCAGCTACCGCATTGCCTTTCCCGGGTGTGTATGCGATATTGAAATCATATGAGGCCAAGAACTCTAACCATCTTTGCTAACGAAGTTTTTAAATCCTTTTGAGAGAAAAGATACTTTAACGACTTATAATCGGCAAACAACTCGAATCTTTCTCCCAAAAGATAATGTCTCCACATCTTTAATGCGAACACAATCGCTGCCAATTCCAAATCATGGGTAGGATATCTTTTCTCATACGGTTTCAGTTGCCGACTAGCATAAGCTACAATCCTACCTCCTTGCATCAGTACATCACCTAATCTGGTACCACAGGCATCCGTGTATACCGTCATCTCTTTGTTCCCTTTAGGAATAACTAACACTGGTGCGCACATTAACTTCTCCTTTAGGCTCTTAAATGCATTCTCACACCTTTCGTCCCAAACGAAAATTTGACTTTTCCTGGTCAACTAAGTTAACGGTGTTGTTAACTTGGAGAAGTCTAAGATAAACTTAAGGTAATATACAGCTAACCCCAAGAAACTCCTCACATCCGTTGCATTCTTGGCCGTAGACTAATCTTGCGCCGTATCCACCTTTGTAGGATCCACGACAATACCATTCTCTGAACAACATAGCCCAAGAACCTCACTTCCCTCCTCCAGAAGTGGCACTTAGAAAATTTTTCTTTCAATTGGTGTTTTCTCAACACCTCCATCGCTGTCCTCAAATGTTCCTTGTGATCTTCCTCTGTCCTCGAGTAAACCAAGGTATTGTCCACGAACATAAGAACAAACTTATTCAATTGATCCCTGAACACCCTATTCATAAGATCTACAAAATATGTTGGTCATTGGTCAACCCGAATGGCATGACCAACCACTCACATAATCCAGACGGCGTCCGAAATGTCGTTTTAGGTATACTCTCAGCTGCTACTCGGAGATGATGAAAATCTGTCGCGAGATCTTACTAGGAGAACACTCTAGCTCCACTCAACTGATAAAACAAATCATCTATCCGTGGAAGAGGATAATTATTCTTCTTTGTCACCTTGTTCAACTCGCGGTAATCCACACATAAGCAAAGGGAACCATCGGCTTTGGTAGCACTCACAACTGGTGCTCCCCACTCAGAAATACTTCATCGGATAAATCCCTTCTTCAAAAGATCGCCAACTTGCATCTCGAGCTCTCGTTGCTCCCTTAGCGCCATATGACGAAGTGGCATCACTATAGGTCTGGCATCTCTCACTAAATCAATCTGAAACTCGATTTCTTGGTGTGGTGGAAGTCCGGTCACTTCCCCGAAGATGTACGATACTCACCAGTAATAGGCACATCTAACAACTCATCATGCGAGATGTCGAGGGAATTTAGAAAACTAGCCATTACCCCATCACTAGGTAGGCAACCAAGCAATACCCTCCATCCATCATCCGCTCTAATGGTCACCGAAGACACCTCACAGTCTATCACCACCCCATACCTTTGGAGCCAATCGGCTCCCGAAATAATGCCAACCCCAGTAAATCCCAAAACAAAGCAATCACAAGCAAACATACATCCATGACTCGATAAGACCAAATTACGGCAAATCATGCAAAGGCTAGTCGAACCACCATCGGGTTCGTCGCAACTAAAGGTCTATCAACAAGCTCGAGTTCTAATTCCAACCTATCTACCAGGTCACTAAATACGAAGGAATGGTAAGCTCCGGTATCTAACAAAACTCGAAAAGGAACATCATAAATGGAAAGCATACCTTGAGTGATGACACCCTTTCCTTTCTCCGCAGCAGTTGGGGCATTCAACGAAGAAGGAACAACGTTGATAACATATGCTTTCACAATTTGCTTCTCTTTAGGAGGTTGTGGACATTTATCCATGTGAAGTCCCACTTGGCCGCAATTGAAACACTTCCTGTCCGCTGGCTTTGCTCAACAATCTTTGGCATAGTGGCTCTACTTGCCACAGCTATAACACTCAACATCTTTCTTATTCTTCTTCTGACCATCCTTAGCTTGGTTCTATTTTCTCTTATTCTACGAATTATTCTTGCCTCCACTGCTTGCCTGTGGGTTTGGATCCCCTGCAGATGTAATAGCAACCTCTGCCTTTGACTTAGGTAAAGGATCTCTGACCTCAATGCCTTTCCCACTATAGATTTGAAAGTCCTATCGATGTGGTTTCTAAGTCTTTCCCCGAGGTACTCATCTAAGTCGGTTATGAACTTCTCGTTCTTCTTCTCAAAAGTATCGATAAGAGATAATCCATACTTTGATAAAGTATCAAGTTCAGCAATATATTCCGAGACAGCTCTATCATTCTGCTTAAGCTCCAAAAATTTCCTAAACAATTCTAATTTTTGAGCAGTTGGAATAAACTTATCACTGAAGCGAGTCTTAAACTGATTCCAAGTAACTTGATCCTCAGGAGTAGCTGATTTAATAGCATTCCACCAATTCATAGCCTGTACTTGAAGTTGACGCGATGCTAACTTTCTCTTCATTGCATCATCGATCCCCAAATCCTCGAAGATGCGCTCACAACTATCCAGCTAATATTGAACTGCCGTAATCGATTTCATTCCATGGAACGGCTTTCCACCAAGACTAGTATAATCCTTGTTAAGCTTTGCGAAATCGACTCTATGCGCCTGCACCACTAGACCACCATCGTTAGTAGCATTAAGAGCTGCTCCTTGAACATCCCTAAGCATCCCTCGCATGAAGGTAGTAAACATCGTCCTTATATCAGGTACATTCCTATCATTGGCCCCTGAACCCGTACTCCTCACATATCGGCTCATCGTTCAATCTGGAATGAGAAAAAGATTAACCATTTCAATAGTGGTGTCAGTGTAGTGCGACTTCATCCTTAGATATACTAATAGTGTATGTGTATGTATATATATAGCTTTTTGAAAACCAAAATATCACAAATAAGCGCTCTCATATACGTATACTAACTCTCCCTGTTGTCTTCCCCTAGGTTAACTACGCAACCTAGCTCTGATACAAAGTGTGACAGCCCGCCCCGCACCAGCCGGATTTTCCCTCGAAATGTGCTGCACCAATGCCCGACTAGCATGGGACGGTCATCAAAAGAAAGGGATTTGAAATTATGAATCATCAAGAACTTGTAGTATATATCACAACGCATGGAATAAAATATAATAATAACATATCTGACATAAAACAAACGAGACAGTGCATAAGCTGAAAACTAAACCATCATAGCAGCGGAATCCAAAATAAAGCTTATGATCCAAACCATTATAACAACTTCAAAATACTGTCTCTAAAGCCAAATAGAAAAGGTACACTACTAATGCCCAAAGTAGTGACCATCAACAACACAGGGAGAATACATGTAAATAATACGTGGAAGCCTCCTGCTCGTCTTTGGACAACTACTTATGCATAACCACCTAACATGTCTCTAGTCTGCTCTTTTAGGAGCACGAAGAGTAATAAGAAGAGACATAAAACTCTGGGTCAGACAAAAGTCTGGTATGAGCGATACCGGCAAAATAAAACAATAAATGTATAAATCATCATACTTGAACCTGGACCTGCAACTAAAGAGTTAGCACAACAAGATGTACAGTACTCTAAGGTAACACTAACATAAAGTTTAAAAAAAGAAGTGTGCATTTCATGGTGATAGCAAACATCAAACATAGCAATCAACCTCACATCTCTCACTCAGTGCATAAAGCATACGATATCCATCGCTTTGATCACCAAATCCTTTGCTATGACCTCTTTGCCTTTGGGTGTCTTAATGACCCCACTGAGTTGATCCATAGCCACTAATATGTCACTCCGTGGTGAACCGAAGCTGTAGATATCGATAGCCCCTTTGCACATGTCCAGCAGCAAAGCCCAACTCTGGAAGTTAACTCGTTGATTCCCATATGGATCCTGAGTAATAACTTGCCATTTCGACTTCCTTTGCATCTTGGATTTTGGTCGAATTGGTGTTCGGTTCGTGTCAGTCGATTCGGTTCAGTTATATATATATATATATATATATATATATATATATATAGTGCTCAAGTCATCGGTTCAGTTCGAAATGCTTTGCACAAACTCGGTTTGGATACCCCAGTTCGGATCGTTGCACTCTGTTAGGTTCAATTCCTCCATTGTGTTTCGGTTCGGTGCTCCATCATCTCAGTTCAGTTTGGTGCTCCACAATCGGCTCGGTTCGGTACATGCCGATCCGATCCCACGCCCTCCATCTACTCCGATCTGATCCCAACTCGACCCACACAGGCCTTCCTTGTTGCCCTGCTCTTTCCTATGCCAAGCTATAGTTCGACTCGTATTCTCTAGTCCGATCCGAGGCATACACTCTGATCCGACCAGCTCGCCCCATCCGATCTGATCCGGAACTCTGCACATTTTTCCAACAAGCTTGTTTCATCTATTCTCTCCATACGACGGCATTTTCAACCATTCTAACTTTACTAAACAATCATAAACATCCCAAACAACAGTAACAACATATAGGCTCAATCCAAAAAGATCAAAACATAAATCACATAGGCTATTTTAGGTCAAACATGCCCAAAACCATGATTTTCCCCTTAACCATGTTTTACTGTATCTAATAATAGGATTAGCAAACTTAATCTAAATTAACTCAAATTTATATTACTGACATAAAATAATTTTCTAGAATTTTTACATATTTTTCTGAGTCATAATTTCGTTAATTATCACTAATTATCACTAATCACCCCAAATCGGCCATAATTAGTGAATAAACATGCTAATCATCCACCTTAGCCACAAATAAATTTCAGATCTGAAATTCTAATTGATTTAGCACAGATCTAAATGTGTTCCAGCATATCTATCTCGATTTTGATGTTAATCCGCCTTAATTTGATGTAGTTTTGCTTAATATTGGATTAGAAAGTGATTAGGAGGTAGTTTAGAAGGTGGAGGCCATTACTAGGCTGAAGAAATGAAGGTGGCGGCTGATAAAATGAAACGAGATGGTTTCCTAACTCATTTCAGCCTCCCCATAACCCTAATCCCGAAATGGGCTATGGGCCCATCCATTAATTATCTATTAAGCCCGCTTAAGTAGTTTTTCACCTTCCAAACCTTGTTTCAGCCATATTTCCCAAACGGTAAGTCCATTTAATTAATGTGACCACTCTACGGAAAGGTAAACCATCATCTGAATCAAATGGAAGTTATTTTAGGTCAAAACTCCTTACTAATCAAAAGCTATAGGCGAAACAAGATTCGCCAGGGGTAAAACGGTCATTTAAAATTCGGCAAAAATCGTGAACATGGGAAATGACCCCAATAGTCATTCCCCAAAGTTACACGACCATATGACTTTGTATGAGAATGAAATAAATATTCTACGATCCTTTGATGCGTAGAATGTGGGTTGTTACAAAACTAGTAAGAGAACAACTCCCTAAGTATCAACTCCAAAGGCCGAAACCAACATCAGATCGGCACTCAAGAAGCCATTCAACTCAACTAATATCCAGTCAGTTCCTAATTTCTTTAACTCCATTTCTTAACTCCTTATCAAAAAAATCATTTCAATTTGCAAAACGTTTGCTTTTAAATTGTCGCTCACTCTAAAACGTGTATACGTTTCTCCTTCCAATCCATCAAGATTGAATTTTATAAATTCCCCTTTTTACTTATAAAATTTCATTATACGTTTATTTGCTTATTAAATTCAATATATAATTGATAAGTTGATTTCGAGTTATCAAATTCTCTTAAATTTTTCTATCTTCTTAAATTTTCGCCAATTTTTCCTTTGTACGGGTCAAGTAATACAACTACAAATCGCCTCTTTAGGCCCTTTCCATTTGAAAAGAAAACCAAAAAGCTGAGCGGCATGCCGATTCGGCGCATAAAAACTCATATTGAATTAAATACGTACCTCTTCTGTCGGGCATTCAATTTATATCTCATACACTTCATTCCAAACTTGCTTAGCATATATCTAACCATTCCCAATTTATTCCAACTCAACCCAATCGTTTTTAACTCAATTCGCCAATTCGTTCTCTAATTAGCTCTTTTGCCTATTTTACTTTTTATTTGAACATACCACTTCCGTACATATTTTTAATATGCTTATAAACCAATCGGATTCCATTTTCAACTCAAATTTCATATTTGATTTTGAATATGAATTCACCAATACCATTCGCTTTCCAAAGTCAAACCCGATTCAAACTTGATTAGCTAATTCTTCTGCTACTTAGTTAATCCTATTTAATAATTAAAAATATGATTTCTATTTCAAAAATCATCTCATTTACCCCACTTGAGTTCATATTTATTTTATAACTAAAGTCTAGATTTTTCTAATGGAAAATCGAATTTTTATTTACTTCAAATCCTTCTATTTAATTTAATAAATCGTTATGGTTTAATAACGATTATAGTGCTGTTTTTCTAGAAATTTGATTTTGACATAACTCAAAATCTGTAAGACGAAATCCATACTATTCTCTTCCATTAGTAAACCATTGCTAAATAGGTCCCGACGATTCTTGTTTCAAAGAATTCCGACTTATATTGAATTCAGTATACTCGATTGAAGTTCGAAACGTCAAATTACGAACTACCGCGCTACGGTGAGTTCATTTTAATTAAATTTAAATATAAAGATTTTAACTTCGTTTATTAATAAATTTCAACTCCATTCATATATACTTTTTAATATATATTAAACAAATTTTCCAAATCCAACTTAATATTTACAATTACCCTAAATCATCGATTATTTCATAACTCGGTTATAAATTTATTTACAATTCAATTTTATATTTTAAATCCCAAATCCTCTGGAAATAAGTTATTTTATAAAATTCGATGTAATCGAATTCCAATTTTAACTTACTTGGTTTAACTCAATTTAGTTTATATTCCAGAATAAAATTTGTCGTCCCCTTTCCGAAATGATTTCCAATTCCTTTTAAATTCATTCTTGAATTTATATTTCCAAATTATCCCATGATAATTATCCCACTTTTTTATAAACATTGTTTATAAATTTACTTCTTTGTTTTATACATTAAAACAAGTTCCATTTCAAAATCTATTTGAAACCTGATTTTTATTTTGGAATAGTTTATTATTAAACTTATATATATAATTGTAGAATCTACTTTCATATTAAATTTTAGTTTCTATATAATACAATTTAAATATCCTTTCAGGAAATAATTTATTTTTATATATTCGACATAGTCGAATTCCAATCACAAATCCATGTGGATTTATTTTAATTCAATTTACATTCCGAACATTAGATTTCATCATTTCTTTTTAAACTAATTTCAATTCCCTTTTTTAAATTCACATTTGAATTTACATTCCCCAAATTATCCAATGATGGTTTATTTCACTTCATATGAATTTAAATTCCCCAATTTATCCAATGCTAAATTAATTTCACATTGTTTATAAATTAACTGCTTGTTTTTATTATTCAAAACAAGTTAATATTTCCTAGACCATTTAAAATTCAAATTATATTTGAAAAATAGATTTCCCTTTTAAAGCTCAAAATTTCCTTTTTCATGATATTTTTATATATCAGTATTTAGGGCCAGTGATATTTAAACATCCAAAACACCTAATTATCAATCACAAGTTTTCTAACACATCATATATGATAATATATATGAAAAAAACAATAATAAAATTTGAGGAATCCAGTAGGATCCGTCCAACCAGTTTTTCCTGCATCCACAGATGTCAGACAACATAAATAATACCCATCCTGTTTCAAGGCAGGATATTGTGGTATAGAAAGTCATCCACTCTTATATATCGCGGACGCATAGGGTCATCCGCTAATGATACTGCGGGAATATCCAAAACCAAGCCTAAATATAACAAATATATGTAACAGCAACAATTGATCAATCATTTGTGAATGAATCCAAATAGCCAACAGACAACATAAAAAAATCAAATACTAAATAAAAATTTGTTTATAATAAATTATAAATGAACAGAGAGTGAGTTTACTCATCTTGATTTTTATTTGTCAAAATAGCGATTTATTTTCGATTAAATTAAACATTAGTTTAATTTAACCAAAAATCCTCATAGGCTCCAAATAAAATTCCAGATTGTAAGATCTGCAATTACGAATTCAAATACCCTACTTCTCAATCTTCCAACCTTGTATGAATTAAATATAAGATTTCTAAGGAATTGATTAACTAAATTAGTAACTAAAACTTAATTAACTGAATGAAATTATCTTTCATTTGATTCCCTAATCACGTTTAATATTGTATTCATAAGTTAACATGATTATATATATAATCAATTAAATAAATCCCAAGTTTATTTAGACAAATTACTTATACTTCATGCTAACATCATCAACTCGCAGCTTCCAATCATCTAGTAAACCCCTTCTAAACTGTCGACCCATATCAATATTGCGACTTTGACTTGCCAGATATACAGGTGCAAACCATTTCCTCCCCAAGTTTGATTCCCCCTTTGACAACCACCTCCAAAAAATTATGGCACCTTCCTCTAATCCCGACAACATCAACTCTGATCTGTAGCTGTGACGGCCCGCCCCACATCAACCGACATTTCAACGAAAGTGCGTTGTGCCAATGTCTAACCAGCACGGGACGGTTGCCAAAGAAAGGAAAGGAAGGGTATCTGAACTAATAAGGAACCTGTAGAATGTCTCACAGTGCAAGGAATAAAATATAATAATAACATAATTGACATAAAACAGGCGAGACAATACATAAGCTAAAAACTAAAACATCATAGTAGCAGAAAATCCAAATACAGTTTATGTTCCACATCATCATTATTATAACCTTTGAAAACTGTCTCTAAAGCAAATAAGGAAGGTAAACTACTAATGCCTAAAGTAGTGACCAGCAGCGACACAAGGAGAATATATGTAGACGATAATACGTGTAAGCCTCCTGCTCGTCTCCAGACAGCCACTCGTGCATAACCAGCTAACCTGTCTCTAGTCTGCTCGTTTAAGAGCACCCAGAGTAATAAGAAGAGACATAAAACTCTAGGTAAGACAAAAGTCTGGTATGAGCGATAAGCAGCAAAACAGAATAATAACAAGTATACTAAACCATACCTGAACCTGGACCTGCAACCAAAGAGTTACCACTACATACTGTACAATACTCTAAGGTGCCACTAACATATGGCGTAAAGATTACGGGGGTGGGGGTGTGCCTGACATAATGATGGCAAACAATCAATCATAGCAATCACCCTCACATCTCTCACTCAGTGCGTAAAGCATACGATATCCACCACTTTGATCACCCTGTTCCTTGCTATGACCACTCTACCCCATGGAGTCATGATGACACCACTGCACTGATCCATAGCCACTAGTCCTTGCTATGTCCACTCTACCCCCATCAAGTCATGATGACTCCACTGCACTAACCTATAGCCATGTTACGATCACTCTGCCCCACGGAGTAGTAACTACCCTACTGCACTGATACGTAGCCTAACATCCGTCTTGGTGGTGAATCAAAGTTATAGACGTCGATGACCCCTTTGCACTCGTCTCGCAGCAAAGCCCAACTCATGAAGTTAACTCTTTGGTTCCCATCTGGATCCTGAGTTCCACTTCTTATTTTTACTTCCTTTGCATCTTGGGTTTTGGTTGAATTAGAGTTGGTCTTCAGAAGAGTCGTCGTGTCGTAGTAGTGGGAGCTCGAATTCGGTTCGGTTCGTAGTCGTTGCCTCGGTTCGGTCGGGAAACTTCGTGGTGCAGTTTGGTTTGGTCCTCAAAGTGTTCCTCCCCAAGTCGGTTCGGTTCGGTGTTCCTCCATCTCCATATCCCGGTTCGGTTCGGTGCTCCTGCTGCGTTTGGTCCGATCCGATCCCCTTCCAAGCTCCGGTCTGATTCCAACAAATGGTGGCCTTCCTTCTTGCCATAATCCAATCCGCTTCAGTTCAGCTTTTCTGACCCGATCCCATGCTCAGCTCCGATCCGGTCCCCAACCCAACTCCAACGCTTTGCAAGTAGCCTTCCTTTGTTGCCATACTCTTTCTTCTGCGTGGGCTCAGGTTCGGATCAGATTCCTTGTCTCTGGTGTCGGTTCAGTTCGACCAATCCTATCCGATCTGAACCCCTTCCCCATATTAGATCTGATCCTGATCCCTGTAGTTTTTTCTACAACTTTTCCAGTGACTGTTTTACACCATAAGACAGTGTTTTCGACCATTCTAACTCTTCTAATCAATCACAAAGCATACCATATAGTTATAGCAACATGTATAATCAACCACAGATACCAAAACAATAATTTGATAGGTTAAAACGAATCAAACACAGCCAAAATCCCATATTTTCCCTTAAGCATGTTTAAGAAAAACTAATGATAGGATTAGTAAAACTTAACCAAACTATACAAATTTTCTAACATAGGTCTAAAACAATATTTCGAAATTTATAAATATTTTTCCAGAATTTAATCATGTTTAAATTCGCTAATTAACACTAATTACCCTTAATTAACCATGACTAGTGAGGAACTATGCAAATCACTCACCTTTGCCACAATTAAATTGTAGATCTGAAATGATTCTCTGTTTGGCACGAATACCGATATCTAACAGTAGTTCTAACCTTGTTTGGATGCTACCTCTCCTTAATTTGATGAAGATTAGGTTAATACTTGATTAGAAAGTGATTAGAGGTGATTCTAGATGTTGGAGGCCATTACTAGGGTTCCAAGAATGAAAGTGGCAGCCGAAAAAGTGTCTAAAGAAATGTTTTCTAACCCTAATCAACCCCAATATACCCCTAATCCCGAAATCCCCCTCTGGGCCTAGCTGTTAATTACCCAATTAGGCCCGGTTAAGCTGTTTTTCACCTTCTAAGCATTGTTTCAGCTATATCTCCCAAATGGTGAGTCCGTTTGGCTAATCTGACCACTCTACATAATTGTAAACCATCATCCGAATCTGTTGGAAGTGGTTTCAGGTCAAAACTCCTTTCCAGTCAAAAGTTATAGTTGAAACAAGATCAGCTAGGGCAAAATGGTCATTAAAAAAATCGGCTAAAATCATGAACATGGGAAATGACCCTAATAGTCATCTCCCAAAGTTACATGGCTATACGACTTCGTATGAGAAAGAAATAAATATTCTACGATCCTTCGATGCATAGAATGCGGGTCGTTACATTCTGCCTCCCCCTCCCCCCTTAAGAAATTTCGTCCTCGAAATTTCTTAACCCAAAACATACAAAGGATCCCGCATGCCTACCAATCAATAACAAAACAATAAAGCATACAAAACAACACAACAAGCCTATCATAGCATGCGGTTTACTAATAAGTGGGTACTATACCGATATAAAAACCTTACCAGGCAAAGAGTTCTGGATATTTTCTCCTTATGTCCTCCTCTATTTCCCAAATACAGTCTTCCTTATCATCGCCCCACTGAACTTTGACTAGTTTCACCACCTTCCTTCGAAGCTGCTTCGTATCGTTCCCAACAATACGCATAGGCCTGCGGTTCCCAACCGCCTCAGGTTCAACCTCGATATCATCCAACTGATCTGGTGAAATAGCCGCATTAGGGTCGTGCACAAACTTCCTTAACTGGGTAACATGAAATACGTTGTGAACTCCTGCCATCTTCTCTGGTAGTTCAACTTTATATGCCAAATTCCCAGTTTGCTCAAGAATTGAGAATGGACCAACAAATCTTGGTGTTAACTTGCCTCTCCTACCAAATCGTATCACGCTCTTTAACGGAGAAATCTTGACAAACACCAAGTCGCCAACGGAGAACTTTAAATCTCTTCTCCTCTTATGTGCATAACTCTTCTACCTATCTTGTGCAGCCTTCGTTCGTTGTTGAATGATCTTAATCCTATCTGAAGTTTCTCTTATCACATCTGGTCCAAGCACAAACTTCTCACCAGTTTCTAACCAACATGACGGTGAGTTGCATGGTCTTCCGTACAAAGCTTCAAATGGAGCCATACCAATACTGGATTGATAACTATTATTATATGCAAACTCTACTAGATGCAAATAGTCATCCCATGATCCACCAAAATCTAATGTGCAAGCTCTCAAGAGATCTTCTAACACTCGATTCACCCTCTCTGTCTGACTGTCGGTTTGAGGATGATACGCGGTACTGAGATGTAATGCTGATCCTAACACCTCTTGTAAGCTCTTCCAAAACCCACTAGTAAACAACGGGTCTCGGTCACTCACAATGCTTTTAGGTACTCCATGAAATCTCACTACCTATTTCATATATAGCTTACCTAACATACTTGTCGTTCTATTCGACTTGACGGGTATAAATCTTACACTCTTGGTCAATCGGTCCACAATCACCCAAATGCTATCATGGCCTGACCTAGTCCTTGGTAACCCATCAATGAAATCCATCGAGACTTGTTCCCATTTCCATTCTGGAATTTCTAATGGTTGCAATAAACCGCTAGGCTTCTTTTGCTCAGCTTTAACTAGCTGGCAGTTCATGCATTTGGATATAAACTTCCCAATGTCTCTTCATTCCTTCCCAGTGGTAGGCCTGCTTCATGTCTCGATACATTTTGTTACCACTGGGGTGTATAGTCAGTTTTGAGTGATGACATTCTCTAAGCACTTCATCTCTCAACCCATTGACATTGGGTACAGCTAGTCTTCCATTCTTTCTAAGCCATCCATCTTGATCAAGCCCATACTTGTTCATCTCTTCGTCAATTCCCATCTCTAACTTTGAGATGATTTCCAATAGGTTAGGATCGTCCCTTTGGCTGGAACCAATCCACTCAATCAAAGTGGGTCTGATCGTCAAACTTGCTAATCGATATCAAAATCGAAATCGTAGGAAGCCAAGAATTCTAACCACCTTTGCTATCGGAGATTTAGATCCTTCTGAGAGAAAAGATACTTTAACGATTTATGATCGGTAAAAACTCGAATCTTTCTCCCAAGAGATAATGTCTCCACATCTTCAACGCGAATACGATCGCTGCCAATTCCAAATCATGGGTAGGATATATTTTCTCGTGCGGTTTCAGTTGCCGACTTGCATCATTATAGCACCTAGTCCGGTACTACATGCATCCGTATATACTGTCATCACTTCATTCCCCTTAGGAATGACTAACACTGGTGCACATGTCAACTTTTCCTTTAGACTCTTGAATGCATTCTCGCACTTTTCGTCCTAGATGAAAGCTTGATTTTTCTTGGTCAACTAGGTCAGCAGTGTCGCTATCTTGGAGAAGTCCTGGATAAACTTACGATAATATCCAGCCAATCCCAAGAAACTTCTTACGTCTATTGCATTTTTGGGCATAGACCAATCCTGTACCGTAGCCACCTTCGCAGGATCCACGGCAATACCATTCTCTGAAACAACATAGCCCGAGAAACGCACCTCCCTCCTCTAGAAGTGACACTTAGAAAACTTTTCTTTCAATTGGTGTTTTCTCAACACCTCCATCACTATTCTCAAGTGTTCCTTGTGTTCTTCCTTTGTCCTCGAATAAACAAGTATATCGTCCACGAACACAAGAACAAACTTATTCAACTGATCTCTGAATACCCTATTCATAAGACCCATAAAATATGTTGGTGCATTGGTCAACCCAAATGGCATGACCAACCACTCATAAAATCCAAACGGCGTCCAGAAGGACGTTTTAGCTATACTCTCAGCTTCCACCCTAAGCTGATGAAAACCTGTCGCAAGATCCAACTGGGAGAACACTCTCGCGCCACTCAACTAATCAAACAAATCATCTATCCGCGGTAGAGGATACTTATTCTTCCTCAACACCTTATTCAACTCGCGGTGGTCCACACATAATCGAAGGGAACCATCTGCCTTGGTAGCAAACACAACTGGTGCTCCCCACTCGAAAACACTTCTTCTAATAAATCCCTTCTTTAAAAGATCTCTCACTTGCACCCCGAGCTCTCGTTGCTCCCTTGGTGCCATACGACGAAGTGGAATCACTATAGGTCTGGCATCTTTCACTAAATCAATACGGAACTAAATCTCTCAGTGTGGTGGAAGTCTGGTCAATTCCTCGAAGACGTCCAGATACTGCCCAGCCACGGGCATATCTGACAACTCATTATGCGGGATGTCGAGGGAATTTAGAAAACTAGCCATTACACCATCACTAGGTAGATCACCAAACATTACCCTTCGCCCATCGTCCGCTCTAACTGTCACTAAAAAGCCCTCACGGTCTACCACTATCCCATATCTTTGGAGCCAATCGACTCCCAAAATAATGCCAAACCCAGTAAAGCCCAAAACAAAGCAATCACAAACAAACATGCATCCATGACTCGATAAGACCACATTATGACAAATCATGCTAAGGCTAGTCGAACCACCAATCGGGTTCATAACTGCTAAAGGTCTATCGACTATCTCGGGTTCCAATCCCAACCTATCTACCAGCTCACTAGATATGAAGGAACGGGAAGCTCCGGTATCAAACAATACTCGAACAAGAACATCATAAACAGAATGCATACCTTGAATAACAACATTCTTTCCTTTCTCCGCCGCGGTTGGGGCATTCGATGAAGAAGGAACAGCATTGATAGCATATTCTTTCACAATCTTCTTTTCTTTAGGGGGTTGCGGACACTTATCCTTGTGATGTCCCACTTGGCCACAGTTGAAGCACTTCCTCTCCGCTGGCTTGGCCCGATATTCTTTGGCATAGTGGCCCTTCTTACCACAGCTGAAGCACTCAACATCTTTCTTATTCTTTTTCTTCTGGTTGTCCTTGGTCTGATTTTGCTTTATCTTATTTTGAGAACCATTCTTGCCTCCACCGCTTGATTGCGGCTTTGGCTCCTATGCGGATGCAACCTCAATCTTTGACTTAGGGTATAGACTCTCTGATCTCAAAGCTTTCCCCACAATCGATTCAAACGTCTCATCGATGTGGTTAATAAGCCTTTCCCCCAAGTAATCATCCAAACCAGTTATGAACTTCCCGTTCTTTTTCTCGGCAGTATCGATAAGGGATAATCCATACTTCGACAAAGTATCGAACTCTGCAATATACTCCGAGACTGCCCTCCCATTCTTCTTAAGCTCCAAAAATTTCCTAAACAATTCTGATTTCTGAGCAGCTGGGATAAACTTATCACTGATTCGGGCCTTAAACTGATCCCAAGTAACTTGATCCTCTGGAGTAGCCACCTTAATAGCACTCCACCAATTCATCGCCCGTCCGTGCAGCTGATAGGACGCTAGCTTTCTCTTCATCGCATCCTCGATACCCAAGTCTTCTAAGATATGCTCATAGCTATCCAACAAATCTTGAACTTCTGTAGACGATTTCGTTCCGTGGAACGGCTACCGACCAAGGCTAGTGTAATCCTTGCATAGCTTGGCGAAATCGGCCCTAGGCGCCTACACCGCAGCACCACCACCATTAGCAGCATTAGGATCTGCCCTCTGAACGTCCCTAAGCATCTCTATCATGAAGTCAGTGAACATAGTCATCATGTCAGGAGCATTCCCATTATTGGCTTCTCTACCTGCACCCCTCGTATATCGGCTCATCGTTCAATCTGCAAAGAGAAACGATTAACCATCCTCTTTGTGGTGTCAGTGCAGTGTGACTTCATTCTCAGCTATACTAATAGTATATATATAGCTTTTGAAAACCAAAATATCACAAATACGTGCTCTCATATATGTATTATCTCTCCCTGGTGTCTTTCCCTAGGTTAACTACGCAACCTAGAGCTCTGATACCAAATGAGATGGCCCGCCCCGCATCAGCCGACATTTCAATGAAAGTGCGTTGTGCCAATGTCTAACCAGCATGGGATAGTTGCCAAAGAAAGGAAGGGTATCTGAACAAATAAGGAACCTATAGAATGTCTAACAGCGCAAGGAATAAAATATAATAATAACGTACTTGACATGAAACAGGTGAGACAGTACATAAGCTAAAAACTAAAACATCATAGCAGCGGAAAATCCAAATACAGCTTATGTTCCACATCATCATTATTACAACCTTTGAAAATTGTCTCTAAAGCTAATAAGGAAGGTACACTACTAATGCCCAAAGTAGTGATCGGCAGCGACACAGGAAGAATATATGTAGACAATAATACGTGTAAGCCTCCTGCTCATCTCCGGACAGCTACTCGTGCACAACTAGCTAACCTGTCTCTAGTCTACCCGTTTAAGAGCACCCAAAGTAATAAGAAGAGACATAAAGCTCTGGGTCAGACAAAATTCTGGTATGAGCGATAAGCAGCAAAACAGAATAATAATAGGTATACTAAACCATGCCTGAACCTGGACCTGCAACCAAAGAGTTAGCACTACATACTATACAATACTCTAAGGTGCCACTAACATATGGTGTAAAGAATACGGGGGTGGGGGCGTGCATGACATAGTGATGGAAAACAATCAACCATAGCAACCATCCTCACATCTCTCACTCAGTGCGTAAAGCATACGATATCCACCACATTGATCACCATATTCCTTGCTATGATCACTCTGCCCCATGGAGTCATGATGACACCACTGCACGGATCCATAGCCACTAGTCCTTGCTATGTCCACTCTGCCTCATGAAGTCATGATGACTCCACTGCACTGGCTCATAGCCATGCTACGATCACTCTACCCCACGGAGTAGTAACTACCACACTGCACTGATACATAGCCTAACATCCATCTTGGTGGTGAATCAAAGTTATGGACGTTGATGACCCCTTTGCACACGTCCCGCAGCCAAGCCCAACTCATGAAGTTAACTCTTTGGTTCCCATCTGGATCCTGAGTTCCACTTCCTATTTGGACTTCCTTTGCATCTCGGGTTTTGGTTGAATTAGAGTTGGTCTTCAAAAGAGTCGTCGTGTCGTAGTAGTGGGAGCTCGAATTCGGTTCGGTTCGTAGTCGTTGCCTTGGTTCAGTCGTGAAACTTCGTGGTGCAGTTTGGTTTGGTCCTCAAAGTGTTCCTCCCCAAGTCGGTTCGGTTCGGTGTTCCTCCATCTCCAGATCCCGGTTCGGTTCAGTGCTCCTGCCTCCGTTTGGTCCAATCCGATCCCCTTCCAAGCTCCAGTCCGATTCCAACAAATGGTGGCCTTCCTTCTTTCCATTATCCAATCCGCTTCAGTTCAGCTTTTCCGACCCGATCCCATGCTCAGCTCCGATCTGGTCCCCAACCCAACTCCAACTCTTTGCAAGTGGCCTTCTTTTGTTACCATACTCTTTCTTATGCATGGGCTTAGGTTCGGTTCGGATTCCTTGTCTCTAGTGTCGGTTCGATTCGACCAATCCTATCCGATCCGAACCCCTTCACCCTATCTGATCTGATCCCGATCCTTGCAGTTTTTCCTGCAACTTTTCCAGCGATTGTTTTACGCCATACGACGGCGTTTTCGACCATTCTAACTCTTCTAATCAATCACAAAACATACCATACAGTCATACCAATATGTATAATCAACCACAAACACAAAACAATAATTTGATAGGTTAAAACGAATCAAACATAGCCAAAATCCCATATTTTCGCTTAAGCATATTTAAGCAAAACTAATGATAGGATTAGGAAAACTTAACCAAATTAACCAAATTTTCTAAAAGAGGTCTAAAATAATATTTCAAAATTTATATATATTTTTCCAGAATTTAATCATGTTTAAATTCGCTAATTAACACTAATTACCCTTAATTAACCATAATTAGTGAGGAACTATGCAAATCACTCACCTTTGCCACCATTAAACTATAGATCTGAAATGATTCTCTATTTGGCACGAATACTGATGTTTAACAGCAGTTCTAACCTTGCTTGGATGCTATCTCTCCTTAATTTGATGAAGATTAGGCTAATACTTGATTAGAAAGTGATTAGAGGTGATTCTAGATGTTGGAGGCCATTACTAGGGTTCCAAGAATGAAAATGGCGGCTGAAAAGTGTCTAAAGAAATGTATTCTAACCCTAATCAGCCCCTGTATACCCCTAATCCCGAAATCCCCCTCTGGGCCTAGCTGTTAATTACCCAATTAGGCCCGGTTAAGCTGTTTTTCACCTTCTAAGCATTGTTTCAGCCATATCTCCTAAAAGATGAGTCTGTTTGGCTAATGTGACCACTCTACGGAATTGTAAACCATCATCTGAATCTAATGGAAGTGGTTTCAGGTCAAAGCTCCTTTCTAGTCAAAAGTTATGGCTGAAACAAGAACAGGTAGGGGCAAAACGGTCATTTAAAAAAATCGGCTAAAATCATGAACATGGGAAATGACCCCAATAGTCGTCTCCCGATGTTACATTGCTATACGACGTTGTATGAGAAAGAAAGAAATATTCTACGATCCTTTAATGCGTAGAATACAGGTCGTTACAATAGTCTCCCAGTTTGAAACCCGTCTCTCCCCTTATTTTCTGATCGCGACTTCCTCCTCCGATTTGAAACGAATCCCTAATTCGTAAATCAATAATCGAGATTCCCAAAAATGTGAATATCTTCATCATGATGCGCAATCAAAGTGGAACCCTAGACGCGATTGAAGACTTTGAACTTGCTGGAATAACATCGCTCCTCCACTCTTGGCCTCACAATTAGGATCGCAAAATCGTGACTTTGGTTTCGTACATTTTTCATTTATAAACGTATGGATTTTATTCGAATTCTTAGGATGGAAGTGGCCTTTTTTTTATTTAAGACATTCAAAGCATTAGGAAAATTTTCAGAGGAACGAAATAGGGAAAAATAGGAGGGAGAATAGTCGCATTTATAGAAGTGTAGAAAGTAGGTTGATAGGTCGGCCAAAGTACATAGATATTAAATTTTTATTCGATTTTCAATTGAATGCGATTTGATTTCTATTTAATTCGACTTGATAAAAAAGTTTTTTATATTATTTAAATAGATTTTGATTTGATTTTGATTCGTTATATATATATACATATAAATTATACACGAAACTTACGCCTGAAGTTTCATACTAGAACTACTACAGATGAGATCTGATTGCGATGAAATTTGATATCCTGCTATAATTTAACGTTCTGAATCCAATAAAATTGGTTACGTCAAAAACCGAGGTCGTATGAAATTTTACTAATTTCACATACCAAATTAAATCGATAAAATATGATTTAAATTTTAAAACAATCAAATCTTCGATAATAAATTATTATTATCGTGTATATTAAAATAGAATTTTATATTGATCGTCTGAATCATTTTGATTCTGTTTTAACTTCAAATTCAATTATTCTTGTTTTCGTATTATGATTTTAGATTTATTCGAAATAAATCGTATACTGATTATTTAATCGATAAACTCAATATAAAAAATCCATATATATTATCAAACTCAACATTTGAAATAATATTAAATGTTTAAAATAAATCACCTAATAATCTAGGTCTTTACATTCTTTCCCCCTTAAAAGAATTTTGTCCCCGAAATTACTATGGTAGCAAAAATACTATAAACCCATTAATTTTCCCAAATCCACTTATGTTGAAACTCAACTCTTTATATTTCTAAAAATTTGTTGGTTTTCATTCATATTGCTCACTATATATGCTTATATTTATCTGAATGATTTACAATCAAAATATATTCACATTCAATTCATATTCCATTCATGTACATTTAAATTTATTCAAATGAATTCAAATCAATTTATTCACTTCGATCCATTTAACTTACTTAGGTTAAATATAAATCCCAACATTCAAATTCCTGGGTTTATATTTCAAATCCTTTCGAAATCATATAAATACATATACATATATTTATTTCCATCTCAAATTCAAAGCATTTGAATTTTCAAATCAACTTGTCATCTAAAATAAATTTCGTCAGAAATTTTACTATGGTGGCAATTCATCACTTAGAAACTCGAAAATGAACACTGATGATGTTGTAGTCATCATCAGAATTATTATCCAGCACCTGAAGTGAGTTCAATGCTTTAACAATTTCAAAATCCCTTTAAAATGGTTTTATTCAAAAATCCTTCCAAGACATACATATACTATTTTAATATACTTTAGAAAATATTTTCCCACTTCCCAGGATTAGATTCTGAATTCTGGTTTGAATCCAATTCTAGTTCATCTCATTAGTATATATTATTCATATACAAATTCTATTTGGTTATATATAACCATTCCAATTTTATAATCTCATTTGATTATAATAATAACAATCAACACATCCATATACAATAATTATTTCAAAAAATTATTCCTTCTATATCAAAATAGAATTTTTGGATAAAATTATTTCATTTACCTACTTTAAAACAATATAATTTCCAACTTCATGTTCAATTGTTTAGAAATTCCTATCGTCGTCGTAGAATCTCATGATTCAACCAGAATTCATAAGCCACTCAACAGACTAGTCAACAAAATATAAAACAATTTTTACATTAATTAACAAATACGCATCCTCGAATATATACACTCAACTCATTCTAGGGTATTGCTGGCCCTATCTCTAATGAGTAAATCCTACCAAAGCCTAGATATTCGATCAACCTAAGCTCTGATACCAACTATAATGGCCCACAAATCCATACTATCTGAGTTGACTAAATACACCACACATCCAACCCAAATTGCACAAAAATACGAATCATTATGAATAAAGAAGAAATAGATAGAAGAAGAACAGAAATAACAACATAGAATCTCACATCGCAGCGGAATAAAATATATTTTATATAACAACATTTAAAATACAAAATTGTACTTACATATATCATCAGAGTACATCTCATATACAATACATCGGAAAATAAACATAAATATCTAATGTTGAAACCTACTGCTCCAAGCTCCTCGAAGGATATCTATAAACACTTGAACTATTTGACTGTCATACAAATTTAGGCACCTAAGAGTTTTGGGTAAACAAAACAAAATAAACTTTGGGTCAGTCAAAAAACTGATGTGAGTAAACTCCAACCACTTGGTTTCAACTTTAAAAATCCTTTTTAAAAGCAATGATAATCGAAAGACCGATCCACACATAAATACGGATGGTTTCTACCTTATGATAACCCAAAACATTCTTTGAAATCAATACTATTCTGATATTATAGTGTATAAATCAAATAAATAGAAAGCTAGCAGAACGCTTGCATCTCACGCTCTACAAATATAGTATACAATAAAGTCCACGGGCGCTTATTGGGTAATGAATTTCCAAATAGGACAAGGTATGGAACCACCTTCCAATAGTGTATCTCTAGAGAGGAATACACTAGGATCAAAAAGAACATCTTGCAACCCGGCCACACATGACCGACCACTCATTTCGCTTGAGTGTATCGAATGTATATCACCAACAGTTGGGATCAACAACTATTTCCCGAAAGGGACATCATCAATGATTTAAGAAGGAAATGAAATTTCTCTAGATAGGTGATAATACACTCTAATTGGGAGCTACCCACTTAGTGTTTATCCAATAAAAATCATGCACATGCTGATGAATTAAAACTAGTACAAAACATGGTACGCTCGTGCATTAGAATCATGAGTCACTCGAGCACATGAACTCCTGGTCAGTCACATCACCTTGGATCGGTCGAGCACAAGAAGCTCGCGCACCACAGGATCAAGCACAAAAAGGTCGCACACTGCAGTGGTCGTCCAGGCATATTGGTTGGCCATAAGCAAGGATCGCGCATCTGGTTGGGTCAGTCGGACAAGGGCCTGGAGAAGCACAGGAGGTTGAGCATCTACCTGGCTCGCACGTGCATTCAGGAAGTCGCTCGTGTACCATAGAAGCCGCTCGCACATCTGTTGAAATCACACATCAACTGAGATCGAGCACTACAAGATCGCTCAGCAACCTGGTCGATCACAAGTAAAATTTTGGCTTCACTATTGGTTTGGTCGAGTAGCACAAGGGGTCGTGCCTACTGATGGTCGCCCAAGTCTAAGGGGATCGGCCGCTCGTATAATATAAGAGTCGGTTGCTCGTGCTTAAGGGGGATCGGTCACACATAACAACTGGCTACATCTAGTGACAGCTGGCTATAACTGGTAGTGGCATTTATGTAATTACCTAAATGAGCGACCCCTAGCCTGCACACAAAAATTTCAGCCCACCACTTCATTTTTTCTTCACCTATAATTACCCTGGGGTTTCCGCCATTAAAGGGAGGGATCTTTTGCCACCATGAAGTGCTGTCGAAGTCTTTCTTCCACCATTCCTTGGTCATTCTAACTCCGTTCATCATCTCTAAGAGAAGATCTAACTCCAAATCCGCCATGGAATCTGCCAAAGTCGCTCAAGTGCCCGAGGGATCGTAGATTTACCTTCATACTCCTTGCATTTAGAGAGATTCAACCATTCCTTTGCTGATTTGTAAAGATTAAAGTGAAATACTTGTATAAAAGAGAGAATGAATGTACCTAGAGTGAATTCAAGCCTTGCAAATCTCAAAATGATAATGAAAATCCTTGCCAAAGTGGATGTAGACAAATTCTAGATCGAGCCACTATAAAACCCTTGTATTTTTTACTTTCTTTTTACGATTGTGGCTCCATTTTCTACTTCTTACCGTATGGTGAAGTGCTTCTAAAGCACCTTTGGTATTGTAGACCAATTTCGGTTTCAACACTTAGCCACGCTGCCTACCTTATTTTTGTCATTTCCCGATTGTGAGGCTTAAGGTTACGATCACTTACCTTTCATTGATAGCACAATCACTTTGAATGCCACATTGTCTGATCGGTTAATCACTAATTGATTTGCACAAATACATTCTGGATATTATGCTAAGAGAATGAATTCTCCTCCACCATATGTATATTTGTACAGACCAAAATAAGCAATCATCGAAAATACTCTGTCAGACATTCGTCCATACAAGTTCATTCTGGAACTGAACGAAATCGAAGGCACAATTTCCATTAATCCGTCTTAGGCAATTTCTACTTAGGATTAACAAAAAAATCCCTTGCACTTCACTATATCTTTGATTGTCTTCGTATAATCTGAATCGCAACGCTGCTACCGATACAGAGTGGTTCTCAGATAATAATCCAACCGGTGTCTCCATATTGACAACGATATTGGCCAATACTTCGATAGTTGGTTATTTAATTATCGAAGAAAAACAAACATTCATCCAAAGCATCAAACAATCACTGGCCCCTTAATTAATATTTCAGTAATTAAATTTATCATTTCCCAATTTCTCTCCAATATCTTTACCCAGATATTTCTCCAAACCCGTTCAGCTTCTCACGATTGTTGGAAAAACATTTCCATCTACCATAACTATTTACTTTCTATGTTTCAGAAAATATCTCTTTTTAACATCGGGAAACATTTCCATATATTCATAAATCACTATTCTTCCATATCCATTAGTCCCTAACTGTAAACTAGTAACAGAACAACTCCCTTAGTATCAACCCCAAAGGCCGAAACCAACATCAGATCGACACTTAAGAAGCCATTCAACTCAACTAATCTCCATTTAGTTCCTAATTTCTATAACTCCATTTCTTAACTTCTTTTCAACAAAAACATTTCAATTTGCAAACTGTTTTCTTTTAAACTGTCATTCACTCTAATACGTGTATACGTTTCTCCTTCTAATCTCTCAAGATTTAATCTTATAAATTCCCCTTTTTACTTATAAAATTTCATTATACGCTTATTCACTTATTAAATTCTGTATATAATTAATAAGTTGATTTCTAGTTATCAAACTTTCTTAAATTTTTCTATCTCCTTAAATTTTCGAAAAATTTCGCTAGCGTCTCCTTTGTACGGGTCAATTGGTATAACTACAAATCACCTCTTTAGGTCCTTCCCATTTAAAAAGAAAATCAAAAGCCAAGCGGCTTGCTAACTCATATTGAATTAAATATGTACCTCTTTTGTCGAGCATTCAATTTATATCTCGTCATACACTTCATTCCAAACCTACTTATCATATATCTAACCATTCCCAATTTATTCCACCTCAACCCAATTGTTCTTAACTCAGTTCGCTAATTCATTCTCTAATTATCTCTATTGCCTATTTTACTTTTTATTTGAACATATCACGTTCATTCATATTTTTAATTTGCTTATAAACCAATCGGATTCCATTTTAAACCCAAGTTTCATATTTGATTTTAGATATGAATTCACTAATACCATTCGCTTGTCCAAAGTCAAATCCGATTCAAACTTGATTAGTTAATTCTTCTGCTACTTAGTTAATCCTATTCAATAATTAAAATTATGATTTTTGTTTCAAAATTCATCTTATTTACCCCACTTGAGTTCATATTTGTTTTATAACTCAAGTCTAGATTTTTCTAATGTTAATCCGAATTTTTATTTACTTAAAATCCTTCTCTTCCATTTAATAAACCGTTATGGTTTAATAATGATTATAGCGCTGTTTTTTTTTTTTTTTTTTTTGAAATTTTGATTTTGAAATAACTCAAAATATATAAGACAAAATCCATATTTTTCTCTTCTATTAGAAAACTATTGCTCAATAGGTCCCGAGATTCTTGTTTCAAAGAATTCCGACTTATATTGAGTTCTATATACTCGATTGAAGTTTGAAACGTCAAATTATGAACTACAGCGCTGCGGTGAGTTTGTTTTAATTAAATTTAAATGTGAACATTTAAACTTCATTTATTAATAAATTTCAACTCCATTCGTATATATTCTAATGTACATTAAACTAAATTTTCCAAATCCAACTTAATATTTCCAATTAACCTAAATCGTCGATTATTCCGTAACTTGGTCACAAACTTATTTACAATTCAATTTTATATTTTAAATCCCAGATCCTCCGGAAATAAGTTATTTTATAAAATTCGATGTAATTGAATTCAAATTTTAACTTACTTGGATTTAACTCAATTCAGTTTATATTCTGAATTTCGGAATAAAATCCGTCGTTCCCTTTCCAAAACAATTTCCAGTTCCTTTTAAATTCATGCTTGAATTTATATTTCCAAATTATCCCAAGATAATTATCCCACTTTATTTATAAACATCATTAATAAATTTACTTCTCGTGTTAGGCATTAAAACAAGTTCCATTCCAAAATATATTTGATACTTGATTCTTATTTTGGAATATTTTATTATTAAACTTATATATATAATTATGGAATCTATTTTCATATTAAATTTCAGTTTCTATCTAATACAATTTAAATATCCTTTCTAGAAATAATTTATTTTTGTAAATTCGACATAGTCGAATTCCAATCATAAATCCATATGGATTTATTTTATTTTAATTTACATCCTGAACATCGGAATAGATTTCATTGTTTCTTCTTTAAACTAATTTCAATTTCCATTTTATAGATTCACATTTGAATTTACATTACCTAAATTATCCAATAATAATTTATTTCACTTCATATAAATGAACTGCTTGTTTTACTATTCAAAACAAGTTAATATTTCCTAGCCCATTCGAAATTCAAATTCTATTTGAAAAAGAAGATTTCCCTTTTAAATCTCAAAAATTCCTTTTCATGATATTTTTATATATCAGTATTTAGGGCCAGGGAACATCCAAAACATCCAATTATCAATTACATATTTTTTAACACATCATATATGATAATATATATGAAAACAAACAATAATAAATTTTGAGGAATCCAGTTGGATCCCTCCAACCTGTTTTTCCTGCATCCACAGATGTTATACAAGATAAATAATACCCATCCTGCTTCAAGACAGGATATCGAGGTATAGAAGATCATCCACTCTTATATATCGTGGGGTGCATAGGGTCATCCGCTAATAGACTGCGGGAATATCCAAATACCATGCTTAAATATAACTAATATATAATAGCTATAATTCATCAATCATTTATCAATGCATCCAAACAACCAACAAACAACATATAAAAATTAAATATTAAATAAAAATTTGTTTATATTAAATTATAATGAACCATAGAGTGAGTTCACTCACCTTGATTTTTATTCATCGAAATAGCAATTTATTTTAGATTAAATTAAACATAAGTTTAATTTAGCCGAATATCCTCACTGGCTCCAAATAAAATTCCAGATTGTAAGATTTGCTCTTATAAATCCAAATATCCTACTTCCCGATCATCCAACTTTGTATAAATTAAGCATAAGATTTCTAAGGAATTGATTAACTAAATTAGTAACTGAAACTTAATTAAGTAAACTAAATTAACTTTCATTTGATTCCTTAATCTTCTTTAATCACGTTTTAATGTTGTATTTATAAGTTAACATGATTATATATATACATATATAATCAATTAAATAAATCCTTATTTTATTTAGATAAATGACTTATACTCCATGCCAATATCACCAACACGCAGCTTCCAATCATCTGGTAAACCTCTTCTAAACCGTCGATCCATATCAATATTGCAACTTCGACCTGCTAGATGTACAGGTGCGAACCATTTCCTCTCCAAGTTTGATTCCCCCTTTGACAACCACCTCTAAAAAGTTCCGACACCTTCCTCCAATCACAACAGCATCGTACGCTGATATGTAGCCTCCTAGTTCGAAACACGTCATTCCGCTCATTCCTGACTGTGACTTCCTCCTCAGATTTGAAACGAATCCCTAATTCGAAAATCAATAATCGAGATTCCCAAAATGCGAACATCTTCATTGTGAAGTGCTATGAAAGTCGAACCCTAGACGTGATTGAAGACTTTGAACTTGCTGGAATAACATCGCTCCTCCACTCCTGGCTCGCGATCAGGATAGCAAAATCATGACTTTGATTTTGTACATTTTTTCTTTAATAAACGTATGGATTTTATTTGAATTCTTAGGATGGCTATGACCATTTTTTTATTTGAGGCATCCGAAGCTTTGGGAAAATTTTCAGAGGAATAAAATGGGAAAAAACAAGAGTGAGAGCATTCACGTTTATGTAAGTGTGGAAAGTAGGTTAGTAGGTCGGCCAAAGTACATAGATATTAAATTTTTATTTGATCTTTAGTTAAATGCGACTTGATTTCTATTAAATTCGACTTGATATAAAGAGATTTTTATTTTATTTAAATAGATTCTGATTTGATTTCGATTTGACTTATATACATATAAAATATACATGAAACTTACGCTTGAAGTTTCATGCTAAAACTACCACAACTAAGCTCTGATTGCGATGAAATTTGATTTCCTCCTATGATTTAACGTTCCAGATCCAATAAAAAGAATTCGTCAAAAACCGAGATCGTTTGAAAACTTACTAATTTCACATGCCAAATTAAATCGATAAAATATGATTTAAATTTTAAAACAATCAAATATTCGATAATAAATTATTATTATTGTCATTTATATTAAAATAGAATTTTATATTGATCATATGAATTGTTTTGATTTAGTTTTAACTTAAAATTCAATTATTCGAAATAAATCATATATCGATTATCGATAAACTCAATATAAAAATCCATTTATATTATCAAACTCAACATTTAAAACAATATTAAATGTTTAAAATAAATCGACCAAAAATCTGGGTTGTTACATGAAGATTAAAATCTATTAGAGAGAAAAGATACTTCAAAGACTTACGGTCCGTTAATAACTCAAATCTTACTCCTAACAAATAATTTTTCCACGTCTTCAGAGCAAATAAAATTGCCGCAAACTCAATATCATGGATAAGATAATTCCTTTCATGCAGTTTTAGTTGTCGACTAGCATAACAAATTTTCTTTTCTACGTCAATATTGTTGCCAAGCTGGTACCACAAACATTGGTATATATGGTCATCTCTTCATTCCCGCTTAGTATAGCTAACACTGATGCACTCGTTAGTCTTTCCTTTTAAAGTCACAAAAACATGTTCATACTTAGAATTAGATATGAAGGCATGGTTTATCTTAGTTAAGTTATTTAACGATGACGCAATATTTGAGAAATTCTTGATAAATCTTCTATAATATCCTACCAATCCTAAGAAATTTGTTATTTCAGTAGCATTCATTGACTGATTCCAGTCCTAAACTATTGCAATCTTGGGAAGATCTGTTGTTATTCCTTTATCAAAGACCACACTACATAAGAATCTCACTTCTTTCCAAAGTTGACATTTAAAGAATTCATATCTCAAGTGTAACTTCCCCAAAGTCTCTAATACAATACTAACACATTTAGTGTTCTTCCTCGGTCTTGGAGTAAATCAAGATATCCTCCACGAGCACAAGTGCAAACTTGTTCAACTGGTTTTTGAAAATTCTATTCATAATATCCACAAAATATGTTGCAGCATTTGTCAAATCGAAAGGCATCACCAACCACTCATAAAAACCTAACAAAGTCCAAACTATAGTAATAGGTACACCATCTTTAGCAACTCTCATCTGATGAAATTTAGAGCCAAATCCATTTGAGAAAACACATTTGCTTCGTGCAGCTAGTCAAACAAATCATCAATCTATGGTAAAGAATACCTCGCTCTTTTCACTTTGTTCAGCTCATGATAGTCAACACACAATCTTAACGAACCATCATTCTTTATTGCAAATACAGCATGTGCACCACATTCAGATTTACTTCTTCTAGTGAATCATTTCTTCAACAAATCCTCCACTTGTACTTCTATCTCCCTTTATTCCTTAGTCTTCGTATGTCTTAACTGCATAATTATAGGTGTGGCTCTTTCCATTAAATCAATTTGAAACTCAATATTTTCATGCAGCAACAATCCTTTCACCCCTCAAACATATCAGGAAATCACTAACAATAAGCATAGATGCTGGCTTATCCTATGGAATCTCAAGCGAATGCAAGAAGCTAATCAAAACCTCATCATCCGATAGGTAACGTATCACAATCGAACGACTTTCCTCGTTCCCACTTTTCACTTCAAGATTCGCACAATCCACTATGATTGTATACCTTTTGAGCCAGTCCATACCCAAAATGATTCCAAATCCAACAAAATTCAAAACAAAGCAATCGAAAAATTCATAATAAAGCCTTCATTTCTGATCCTAGCCACCTACTTTGATGTTGTGAATACTTTGGTCCTACTTTGAATCTAGTCACGTATCCCTAATTACTTTGACTCGAAGCTTCTCAACCCTCTCGAAGCAGTTCCCGTCTGGCTTCAAAACCTTAGGAATACTCGAAGCCAATGGCTTCGAGCCCTTCTATCTTGAATTCTAAACACTCCCAACATCTTTAATCCACCCAGGCCCACTTTCATCTTCCGACCCTCCATCCAAGTCCTAAAACGCACTACACTAACAAGCAAGATCAAGTATAACAAACAGTTCCTCCATTCAACCAATAATTCAAATATTCAAACAACATTTTCATTCATTCAAGTAATTCAAACATAAATCATAAACAAAGACAATTAATTACACATGGGCGTGATTTATTCCACCATTGACCTAATACGAAACACCCTGAATCATGTTAGATCTGGCATTTTTTATTGTCGTATTTTACAATGTGATTGTTCCTAAGATTCGAATATTAGATTGCTGGATTTAATTAAGTTTTAAGATTTATTTATCATTTAAATGGTTATAATCTACTTATTAACACATATGATCTAATATAAACATGTAAGAGATCTTCATTACTCACCTAATCTCAGTGAAATTAAATGAAATTAAATCCAAGTAGTAGCAATCACGTGAAACCTAATCTAGATGGAGAGATCATATCACTCGATGTAGATTCAATCCCTAATGATCAATTAGAGATAATTTAATGGTGATTTTGGTGTAAATTTGTGGATTTGCAAAGGAATAACGATAGATGTAGATTTAGGGCTAATAGGGGAATGAGAGGGAAAACAAAATTGAATCCCCCTTGGCCCCTACTTATAGCCAAAGATGACTACTAGACTAATGGACTTGCTGATTTCAGCTTACTAACACTATTCTAAATTTGGTTGATAAGCTTTAAAACTTAAAATTGTGGGTTTTCCTTAAAAAAATATGTTTTCTTAATGCGGCCACTCCACAAAATAAGAAACCACTAGCCCGAAGTAACGAGACAGGTTAGAGCACCTACTTAGGCTCCTACTAAAAGTTATGGTCAAAATAAGACTATGGACAAAATAGTCACAAAAGAATTCGACAAAATCATGAACAAAATAAACCTCTCAAAGAAATATATTCCAAAATATTAAAATGATACAACCACATATGAATAAATAGAATTATTTTACGATCCTTCAATACAAGAAAAATATGAGTCGTTACATATCTTTATTTGTTCTCCTAAAGATATGGCATATGTGTCATATCATACTTATCACGAAAGTTATAAATACCATCCTGAAGTGACATATATGTGCAACTAATATAACTTCATATTCCTATACAATTTCAAGTATCCAAAAGGTACACTATTTTGTTTTTTTATTGAACTCTCTAAAAGAGATGTCTATATGCAGTTATAATCATGTCACACTTCTTTAATAAATTATCACAGTTAATGTTCAAAGCGTATTTGAGATATAATTGAAGAACAAATCTTAACAACTTGAAACTATGTATATATTTTTATTCAAACCAGATGTTCAATATGGTTCCAAATTAGATGATTTGAACATTATCTTTATGGATTCACACTAACATTAATTAATAAGCAGAAATCAACAGTTTGGATCCTTCACTACACCAGAAATTCTAATTAGGCAGTGCTCATGACCGTATCTAAATCGGTTTGGCAGTGCTTTAGGCCATATCAAAAATTGGCGTCTCTGATTTGATACGGCCTTAGAGACAATTGGATATGGCCTTAGACCGTATCAAATTGACAATTAGATACGGCCTTAGGCTGTATCAAATACATGCATTTGATACTGTCTAAGGCCATATCAAATTAAAAAAAAATACATTGCCCTACTATATATATATATATATATATATATATATTATAGGCCATGCTAAAACCACAGCAGTCTTCACACATTAAAAAAAGTCCAAGAAGAATGAACTCAGCATAATCTCAAACTACAACACAAACTAGATATATAGCAAGAAAAATCCAATGTAATCACACTACCTAAACTAACAACAGCCAAACAAATAGGAACATCATTAAAAATTCTGCACGGAGACTTCCTAGGTGATGAAGTAACCGATGCATGCTTCAAATCATCAATGGTTAATGCGCCCAGTATGGGATGATCTTCTTTGCTCATAGGCGACGAGCTCGACCAATTTGAATGGCTCTTCACAGAAGCTTCTTGAAGAAATAATTGTGTATTTGTGGACATATGTAACTTCAGTTTACCGCGTACTACAAATCTACGTTAGTTGTTCTTTAACTGAAACAAATTCATGTTACAAGTCAACCATCATGCTACTTATTCTCTAAGCTGAGATGCAAACTGTTTTTAAATAAGGTGATGGATGCAGCTTCTCTAAGCTAAGAAAATTTACTCAAATGGTTGAATCTCTTACTATTCACAAACATTAGCATAGTTAAGAGGCATCGTCATAGACAAACTATTACCAAAATAAATAATTGGAAACCTATATGATTACATATCTGTATACGATTCGCTCCACAACATAGATAAACTTTAATCTTCATGACACAAGACATATAGCTTTAAGTTTAAATATATCTGGGCAGTGTGATTTACGAATCCTTTATAAACTGGATCAGATCAACCTTTTCTAGTAAATTACAATCACTGTAACTACTGTAAGCCGCAAACATTTCGTCCATATAGAACTGTTAACGATATTTTCCGTCAACACCCGAGATAAGTCTACAGAAATGGACCGTGGAGAAAGCGTCAGGTTGCTAAGAAACTAACGGCTTGAGCAGGAATATTCTAATGATCCAACCCATAGAAAAATACACACAAAAATATACTAGAAGGTAGCATAGTATGCGGAAAAAATAAGAACACACAATTTATAGTGGTTCGGTTCAGATTGAACCTACATCCACTTTAAGAGCTTTGATGATTTTATTCATGGAGGAGCTTACATAAGAAATCCACAAATTGATTTACATGTTTGGGCTAGTTCTCTTCGAAAATGAGATTGAAATTGTAGAAATCGGGAAGAAAAGTCCGTCCTCCCCAATGTGACTCTTCGGATCTTATTTATAGAGGTTTTGGGTCCCTTTTTGCTGCTTCTTGTAAGAACCCAAAACTTCCCCGGTCTCCGAAGAGAAGAGGAAGAACAGATTGCCTTGAGGACAAGACGAATCAAAACACAAACAGAAGAACATTTCATTGCTTATTACAACAATTTACATCTGAATACAAGAATATACAGAGTATGAATAAATATTACACATTTACTAAATATCAGAGATTTACAAGTTATAATGCAGCGGAAAAATAATACAAAACACAACTGAAAAGTTATATACGGATACAGAGCTTTCCGATATCATTCCAGTTGTAAACCAGGATCCTATGAATATAAATCTGCAAAACCAAAACTACTAGTTGTCCGTGTGGAAAATAGGGCACCCAGAGTTTAGGTTTAAACAATAAACTCCAGGTCAGTCATGTGACTAGTGTGAGAACCAAAACGTTTATTTGACACTTTACTTTAAATCAGATATATCAAGGGACCACGCCGTATAACACGGAACAGGTTTCCTCCCAAGAATACCAATGCATATAACAAAACAGTGCAATGCTTTTCGGAAAAATGAAGCTATTATAAGACCCAGGTCCCAACACACAATGCAATGCAAGCCGAGGAATAGGGTTTTCCCTTATAAAAGCCAAACATGCTTGGTACGTTAAAACAAATCATTTGATAATATTATAAGTGCATAGTGTTTAAAACAACTTCAAATATAAATGTATCAATCCTAGACGACATGGGTACAATATATCACGTCGCCAATACTAGGCTTTACAATCAAAACCGCAAGTGTCACGTATTGGAAGTTGGATTTTCGTCTGTGAACCAAGGCAAGGGATCGTCCTTACCGCTTCTAGACAATCTAGCCTACCATGTTTCAGGCAAGCGCGCAGACAAGCCTTTGGATCGTCAGGGCCGGTCCACTCGATGTGGATTAAAATGCCTGAACACTGCATTTCCCCGCCCTATGGGGCGTAAATTGGTCATATCTGACCAAACTATCAGCCCCGGAATGACTGATATAACCGAGGCGCCTCGCTATCCATCGTCCACATAAGTAAAATGTCAGGGCGTGCAAAACGCCGACACCACTCCTAACTAGAAAGAAACGCGTGTCCTCCCTGAAGTCCTCTCCTATTTCTGGTCCACACTGGGGTGTGAGGCTCGCGAATTAACGCTACAAAGCTATGCTATATTAAAGTCGTGCTTTGATCATCAACCACAAGACCCTGCTTTTCAACAGAAGCCTTAATCATTTGCATCTCAGCATGCCACACAGGCAATTCACGCTATGCAGCCGATGTCTATCAATCACACAGAATGAAATCCGATGTCAGACACACATCCATTTACAAGTTCGTTCTAGGTTTGAACGAAACTGGAGGCACCTTAGTCCTCCCCCATATGTCCAATACAGGGGATAGGTCCTCGCATATCCGGTCGATCTCCAAGTACGTCTGGACGATCACCACTTATTACCTTGTCTTGGGTGTACCGCCCAATCAAGACATCAGTAATCATCCAAACGATGTGAAGACCTCTGGTCTTCAACCACCGTCTTCATCCTCAACATATCGTCGAATCAGTTATTCAAAATGGGACAAACCCGGTCTTTCTGAATAACTCGCGTATATAATAAACAAGTGCAATAAAAACACAACACGCCTCATTCCAATCCAGAATATTCCTTTATTCAAATATTCTTATACATTGTGAAAGGTTCCTATTAATTTTATCAAAGATAAATTCTTTAAATTTATTCTTTAATCTTCCTTTGGATATCATTCTAATTAAAGATGCATTAAAACTCCACTTGGTTTTAATCTTCCCAAAAATCAATATTAACGATTGTTTAACTCGGGAAATCATATCCTATCTTTAACTGAGTTAAAGAACCAATGTCATTTAAAACACGGTTCACGAGAAACCCAAAATCACATTCCATCCCATCAGCCTTTAACTGTAAATTAGCATGTGAACAATTCCCTAAGTATTAACCCCGAAGGCCGAAACCAACATCAGATCAATACCCAGGAAACCATTCAACTTAACTAATCTCCAGTTAGTTTCTGATTTTCTTAACTCCATTGGGTCTAAGAACAGTATTATTAAAGATACCACTCACGACAACCCAAAATCTTATTCCTGTCTTTAACTGGGTTAAATAACCAATGTCCTTTAAAACACGGTTCACGATAAACCCAAAATCACATTCCTTCCATCAGCCTTTAAACGTAAATTAGTAAGTGAACAATTCCCTAAGTATTAACCCCGAAGGTCGAAACCAACAACTGATCAATACCCAGGAAACCATTCAACTTAACTAATCTCCTGTCAGTTTCTGATTTTCTTAACTTCATTGGGTCTAAGAACAGTTTTATTAAAGATACCATTCACGACAACCCAAAATCTTATTCCATTGTTAATCGGGTTAAAGAACAAGTGTTATTTAAAAGACCGTTCATGATAAACCCAAAGACTAATTTCAGTTCCATTCCAATCAAATATTAGTTAATTGGTATACTTCATTAAATCTAAATAAAAAGATTTAATCTTTTCTCAACTAGGTTCAAGAACAGTGTTAATGAAGACACCATCCACAACAAACCCAAAATCACATTTAATATTAAGTACAAGGCTCTAAATATAAAATATATCGGCTTATATTCAATATCAAATTCTGGAATCAATAAATACCGTATTGGAATAACGATTTATATATCTTCCAAATTCCTCCACAATATCCGTATAATCACGGAATCCAATATCGAAATATCCCGAAGATAATTTCGATTCAAATCCATTCCAATTCATATATTGGAAATTCCGGTTATTTTTAAAACCATTTCAAATCCAATTAATTTATTTAAAAATATTGGATTTCTTAATTCTAGTTCATAACTAGTTCACTTCGATAAAAATATATTTTTATCTTTTCAAATATAGAATTTTTCATTCCAATTCTTTCCGAATCATTTGTTATGATTTTACATAAATTATTGATATATTTAATAATTTTATCAAGGCCCGTACAGTCTATTTCCATAAACGGCTATCGAACTACACTTACAACAACCTTTTCCAAATTTGATTTGGACATAATTCCATATCCAACTGTTAGATTTCTAATTTCTTGAATTCGTTAGAAAGCTCTTTTCGATACGAACCCAACGGTTCCGGTTTTAGGAGAATCTGACGGTCGGATCTCCCGTAGTGTCCGTTCGAAGTCAATGGTCGAAATTCGCGAACTGCCGCAGCGCGACGCGTTCTATTCAGGCCATTATATATATATATATATATATATATATATATATATATATATATATATAATATATTTCATCGATTTCCATTTAAAAACGTATTTTATAAATCGTTTTAAATTCATTTTCAAAACGATTTCAACTTCATATTAAATTTCAAATCAAAATTGAATATTCTATATCATCGATATATAAATGATAGTATTTTCAAAACATTAGATTTTGAAATCAATTCCTTTCCGATATTCATTATAAAAATGAATAAAATCGATATAAATATCGTTCACGTCAAAATAATGTTAATCTAATCAACATGGCTTTATATATTGAAATATATTCGTGTACATCCCAAATCGGACATCAAAATCAAATTTTGATCTATTACCGAATATTATTTTTAAAATATTCATTATTTTAAAATATTCGTTATTTTAAAATATTCATTCTTTTTGAACTGGAATCAGACACAGTCAATTACCACATAATGTGATTTATATGGATTTCATATACACATGCATACAACAATAATCAAATACCATCAACCATCATCTAGAGTGCATTCTAAACTACATAAGCATTAAATATAAATATTCAACGCTTATAACAGTCTGTCAACCAATCGATTGGCATACAACTAAACATTGGGATTAGTGTATGTCCAATATCTTCCCAGTACCCGTGCGGGGTTTTCAAACAACAAACAGATTTATTTGTGCAGTTGGGCGACATGTAAAATTTTATCGTCCTAATCAATATCAGTCAAATCAGTGTACATAAACAAATCGTCCGATTTGTTTATGAATATTTATTTTATTCATGTACACGTTAAAAATTATATTTTTAACTATAAAATATTTTATTCCATTCCACATCACACAATCAATTTTCACAACATAACCTAACGAACAAACAAGTCGTCCATGGTCTGTAGACAATGGGTGTCGGGTGCTGCTAAGCACCATCTGCATCCTAGTATATATTTTAACCAGAAAATAAAATAAAAGTGAGAAGTTCTCACCTTGGGGTTCCACTCCGCTGGTTCTTTATTTCTGAACGGTTTGATTTGGATTCGTTTCCCGCCAGTTCCATCGCAATCTGTTTCACACGATCTTTATATTAAAAATCACATTTTTATTTCAGCGCTATAAAAAATCACATTTTTATATCGTTGTTACGTATGTAAAAATCACTTCTTTATATTGTTGTTATATATATAAAAATCACTATTTTTATTTCTACATCATATATATAAAAATCGAATCTGTATCGCTACTTCATATATATAAAAATCGAAATTTTATCGCTACTTCATTATAAAAATCTGATCTTTCTATTTGCTATTTCATTATAAAAAACTAATCTTTCTATTCGCTATTTCATTATAAAAATCTAATCTTTCTACTTATAAAAATCTAATCTTTCTACTTTAAAAAAAAATCATATCTTTTCTTTTTATAAAAATCAAACCTTTACATGTTATATAAATAAATAAAAATCTTTATAATGTTACTCATATAATAAAATCACATTTCTATATATAAAAAATCATATTTTTAATTTTCCGCTATACATATAAAAATCGTATTTTTATATTCAATGATATTTACCCATAAAGATCACATTTTTAATAGCCATACATATATAAAAATTATATTTTTATATAAATGTTATATATTTTAAAATCAATGCTATATTTATTCATAAAAATTTGATTTTTTTTACTAATTTAAATAAGCTAACTACATAATAGTAAAATAAATAGGTAATGACTCACTGTAAAATCGAATTTTTTCTTTGGGGGGGGGGGGAATCATAGCTCTGATGGCGACATGGTGGCGCACAGGCGACGTTGGCGGCGTGAGGTGGGGCGGTAGGCCTCCGCCGTTGGTGCAGTCTGTTAGGGTTTGGGTGCAATTTTAAAATAGGAGTGAAGAGAGAGGCGAGGGCGTAGGAGAGGAGGGGGAAGTGGAGGCGCGGGCTTGAAGGGGGGCGGCGCTGCTCCGCCACCGGCAGCGTGGGCGGTGAGGTCGAGGGGGGGCGACGGGTTTTTCCATGATGGGGTTTTTTTATTTCTTTTTCTGTTTAACGGGGAGAGAGAATGTAATGGTGGGGGAGGAAAGTTACATTATTTATTTATTTATTTATTTCCTTTTTCCTTCAAAAAAGTTAGATTATAATTCGAACTCGAAATCAAACCTACCGACTGTCATTCCTAGCCAATTACCCCCATTCCGAACACAATGAGACATGATTTGTAACCCAATTCTATTGTTTCGATCAGTTTTCATCAAAATCAAAATATAAATCTATATATTGAATTTGAACGCATATTTCAATTTACCGGAGCCACATACGGACTCTAAAAATTCCCGAAAAATTATTTCTAGCTTCATATCGACGATACGGTCCTAAAAAACTAATTTCGTCAAATTTGGAGACCGTCTGAAAAATGGCCATTTTCTGGTTGATCCAAATTGACTTAAACTATCAAAACACGTTTTCTTTTACCACAATCACATATTGATTTCAAAAATTATGATAATTGGAATCTAGCAATAACTTGACATCCCGGATCCAACAAAAATGGTTTCATCGAAAGCGGAGGTCGTTTGCAAAATTGCTATTTTTAAGGGCTAAATTTCCATAGCGACTATTCTGAATTTTCAACTGGGCATAATTTTTTATTCCCGCAATGAAATTTCAATTTTTCAGATTCGTTGGAAAGATATTTTCAAATAGATTCTAATATTTTTGGTTTCGCCAAAATCCGGTTTATTTTGAATCTTGTGCATTCATTTGAAATTTGAAATCTAATTTTCAAACTACCACGCCATTTTCAATTCCTTTTATAATTAAAATATAATTACTTATATTCTAACATCGATCCAAATAAATATATACGTTTTAATTATATTCAAAATAAATTTCTTGTTGTAATTATTTAAAATAATTCATTTTAAATATTCAAAATTCACTAAAAGGGCCAAAATAAAAAATTTAAATTGGCTCAGATTTTCCGGGTTGTTACAATCTCCCCCACTTAAAATCTTTTCGTCCCCGAAAAGGAACGGAGTTGAAAGTTGTTTAACTAATCAACTCAACTTTCATTATTTTCTTTATGGCTTAAGTTCTTCAACTTTTCAATTTCTAAGAACTTTTCAAATTTTTCAAAAATTTGGCTAACACCCTAATTTTTTCAAAAATTTTGCCATACCCTCCCCTGTACGGGAGCACCGGGAAAATTCCCAAACCGCCACACAGGCCTCTCCAATCCAAAAAGATAAAGAAACAGCCAAGCGGCTCATAAAATCATCATAAACCCCAAGAAATACAATAAATATGTACCTATTTGTCAGGTAAACAATTTTATTCCTCTGCTTATCTTCCTTGCTATGACCTGTTCACACACACACACACACACACACACACACATATATATATATATATATATATATATATATATGTATGTACATGCATGTATTTCCAAACAATTTTCAATACAGTTCAATATTTGACTTGATTTGGCTAAATGGTTAAAAATATCAAACCAACAATCAAACAACACAACCATCAATCAATTAATGAATTAACGTTTCAAATTCATAATTTTGATACATATACAGAAAATCATGTTTTTGATGCCAATTCACAACAATATATTCTAACTATATTTTGGTTCTCACACCAGTCAATTGGAAATATATAGATATCTCACTTTCGAAACACGAACATAAATCCTGATGATAAAGCTCCATCATCAAAATCATCTACGGGCGACTAGAGTGTGATTCTATATCCATCCGGTATATTTGAGGCTTTAATACACATGGATCAGACATATATTCAAATCACTATACACCAGATTGTCCAAATCAATTTAAAATAAATATTCAGATATGAATAATATAAGTTTAAATTTTTAAAATAAAATTTGTTTTCACTTTTATTTTAAAAATATCACTCTTCACACTCGTTCTAGGATACTACTGATCCTATCTCTAACGAGTCATTCTCATTGGATATTACTAATCCAATTTCTGATGAATTCTTTCGTTTGGTTCTAACATGTCTTGTTCTCCGAGCTCTGTAAACCAAAGCACTGATACCAATGTAAGAACCCAAAACTTCCCCGGTCTCCGAAGAGAAGAGGAAGAACGGATTGCCTTGAGGACAAGACGAATCAGAACACAAACAGAAGAACATTTCATTTCTTATTACAACAATTTACATCAGAATACAAGAATATACAGGGTATGAATAAATATTACACATTTACTAAATATCAGAGATTTACAAGTTACAAAGCAGCGGAAAAATAATACAAAACACAACTGAAAAGATATACATGGATACAGAGCTTTCTGAATATCATTTCAGTTGTAAATCAGGATCCTGTGAAATCTACAAAACCAAAACTACAAGCTGCCTGTGTGGAAAATAGGGGAACCCAGAGTTTAGGTTAAAATAATAAACTCCAAGTCAGTCATGTGACTAGTGTGAGAACCAAAACAGTTATTTAAAAAACTTTACTTTAAATCAGATACATCAAAGGACCGCGCCGTATAACACGGAACGGGTTTCCTCCCAAGAATACCAGTGCATATAACAAAACAGCGCAATGCTTTTTGGAAAAATGAAGCTATTATAAGACCCAGGTCCCATCACACAATGCAATGCAAGCCGGGGGATAGGGTTTTCCCTTATAATAACCAAACATGCTTGGTACGTTAAAACAAATCATTTGATAATATTTTAAGTGCATAGTGTTTAAAACAATTTCAAATATAAATGTATCAATCCTAGGCGGCATGGGTACTATATATCATGTCGCCAATACTAGGCTCTACAATCAAAACCGCAAGTGTCACATGTTGGAAGTTGGATTTCCGTCTGTGAACCAAGGCAAGGGATTGTCCTTACCGCTTCAAGACAATCTAGCCTATCATGTCTCAGGCAAGCGCGCATACAAGCCTTTGGATCTTCAGGGTCGGTCCACTCGATGTGGAATAAAATGCCTGAAAACTGCGTTTCCCTGCTCTATGTGGCGTAAATTAGTCATATCCGATCAAACTATCGGCTCCGGAACGACCGATATAATCGAGGCGTCTCGCTATCCATCATCTACATAAGTAAAATGTAAGGGCGTGCAAAACGCTGACACCACTCCTAGCTAGAAAGAAACGCATGTCCTCCCTGAAGTCCTTTCGCGTTTCTGGTCCACAATGGGGTGTGAGGCTTGCGAATTAACGCTACACAAAGCTACGCTATATTAAAGCCGTGCTTTGATCATCAACCACAAGACCCTGCTTTTCAACAGAAGCCTTGATCATTTGCATCTCAGTATGCCACACAGGCAGTTCACGCTATGCAGCCGATGTCTATCAATCACACAGAATGAAATCCGATGTCAGACACACATCCATTTACAAGTTCGTTCTAGGTTTGAACGAAACCGGAGGCACCTTAGTCCTCCCCCATATGTCCAATACAGGGGATAGGTCCTCGCATATCCGGTCGATCTCCAAGTACGTCTGGACGATCACCACTTATTACCTTGTCTTGGGTGAACAACCCAATCAAGATATCAGTAATCATCCAAACGATGTGAAGACCTCCGGTCTTCAACCACCGTCTTCATCCTCAACATACCGTCGAATTAATTATTCAGATTGGGACAAACCTGGTCTTTCTGAATAACTCGCGTATAAAATAAACAAGTGCTATAAAAACACAACATACGCCTCATTCCAATCCAGAATATTCCTTTATTCAAATATTCTTATACTTTGTGAAAGGTTCCCATTAATTTTATCAAAGATAAATTCTTTAAATTTATTCTTTAATCTTCCTTTGGATATCATTTCAATCTAATTAAAAACGCATTAAAACTCCACTTGGTTTTAATCTTCCCAAAAATCAATATTAACGATTGTTTAACTCGGGAAATCATATCCTATATTTAACTGGGTTAAAGAACCAATGTCATTTAAAATACGGTTCACGATAAACCCAAAATCACATTTCATTCCATCAGCCTTTAACCGTAAATTAGCAAGTGAACAATTCCCTAAGTATTAACCCCGAAGGTCGAAACCAACATCAGATCAATACCTAGGAAACCATTCAACTTAACTAATCTCCAGTTAGTTTCTGATTTTCTTAACTCCATTGGATCTAAGAACAGTATTATTAAAGATACCATTCACGACAACCCAAAATTTTATTCCATTGTTAATCGGGTTAAAGAACAAGTGTTATTTAAAACACCGTTCACGATAAACCCAAAGACCAATTTCAATTCCATTCCAATTGAATATCAATTAATTGGTATACTTCATTAAATCTAAATAAAAAGATTTAATCTGTTCTCAACTGGGTTCAAGAACAGTGTTAATGAAGACACCATTCACGACAAACCCAAAATCACATTTAATATTAAATACAAGGCTCTGAATAGAAAATATATCAGCTCACATTTAATATTAAATACAAGGCTCTGAATAGAAAATATATCAGCTTATATTCAATATCAGATTCTGGAATCAACAAATACTAATACTATATTGGAATACCGATATATATATATATATATATATATATATATATATATATATATCTTCCAAATTCCTCCACAATATCCGTATAATAACGGAATCCAATATCGAAATATCCCGAAGATAATTTCGATTCAAATCCATTCCAATTCATATATTGGAAATTCCGGTTATTTTTAAAACCATTTCAAATCCAATTTATTTATTTAAAAATATTGGATTTCTTAATTCTAGTTCATAACTAGTTCATTTCGATAAAAATATATTTTTATCTTTTCAAATATTGAATTTTTCATCCCAATTCTTTCCAAATCATTTGTTATGATTTTACATAAATTATTGATATTTTTAATAATTTTATCAAGGCCCGTACAGTCGATTTCCATAAACAGCCATCGAACTGCACTTACATCGACCTTTTCCAAATTTGATTTGGACATAATTCCAAATCCAGCCGTTAGATTTCTAATTTCTTGTATTCGTTAGAAAGCTCTTTTCGATACGAACCCAAAGGTTCTGGTTTTAGGAGAATCCGATGGTCGAGTCTCCCGTAATGTCCATTCGAAATCAATGATCGAAATTCGCGAACTGCCGCAGCGTGGCGCGTTCTATTCAAGCCATTATATTATATATATAATATATATTTCGTCGATTTCCATTTAAAAACGTATTTTATAATTCGTTTTCAAAACGATTTCAACTTCATATTCAATTTCAAATCAAAATTGAATATTCCATATCATCGATATATAAATGATAGTATTTTCAAAACATTAGATTTTGAAATCAATTCCTTTTCAATATTCATTATAAAAATGAATAAAATCGATATAAATATCGTTCACGTCAAAATGGCGTTAATCTAGTCAACACGGCTTTATATATTGAAATATATTCGTGTCCATCCCAAATCGGACATCAAAATCAAATTTTTATCTATTACCGAATATTATTTTAAAATATTCATTATTTTAAAATATTCATTATTTTAAAATATTCATTATTTTAAAATATTCGTTATCTTAATATATTCATTCTTTCTGAACTGGAATCAGACACAGTCAATTACCACATAATGTGATTTATATGGATTTCATACAAACATGCATACAACAATAATCAAATACTGTCAACCATCATCCAGAGTGCATTCTACACTGCATAAGCATTAAATATAAATATTCAACGCTTATAACAGTCTGTCAACCAATCGATTGACATACAACTAAACATTGGGATTAGTGTATGTCCAATATCCTCCCAATACCCGTGTGGGGTTTTCAAACAACAAACACAATTTGTGCAGTTGGGCAATGAATATCAGTCAAATCAGTGTACATAAGCAAATCGTCCGATTTGTTTATGAATATTTATTTTATTCATATATACGTTAAAAATTATATTTTTAACTATAAAATATTTTCAACTATAAAATATTTTATTCCAGTCCACATCACACAATCAATTTTCACAACATAACCAAACAAATAAACAAGTCGTCTATGGTCTGTGGACAATGGGTATCGGGTGCTGCTAAGCACCGTTTGCATCCTAGTATATATTTTAAGCAGAAAATAAAATAAAAGTGAGAAGTTCTCACCTTGGGGTTCCATCTGCCAGTTCTTTTATTTCTGAATGGTTTGATTTGGATTCGTTTCCCGCCAGTTCCATCGCAATCTGTTTCACACGGTCTTTATATTAAAAATCACATTTTTATTTCAACGCTATAAAAAATCACATTTTTATATCGTTGTTATGTATGTAAAAATCACTTCTTTATATTGTTGTCATATATATAAAAATCACTATTTTTATTTCTACTTCACATATAGAAAAATCGAATTTTTATCGCTACTTCATATATATAAAAATCGATTTTTTATCGCTACTTCATTATAAAAATCTAGTCTTTCTATTCGCTATTTCATTATAAAAATCTAATCTTTATGTTCGCTATTTCATTATAAAAATCTAATCTTTCTACTTTTAAAAAAATCATATCTTTTTATAATCAAACCTTTTCATGTTATATAAATAAATAAAAAATCTTTATAATGTTACTCATATAATAAATTCACATTTTTATATATAAAAAATCATATTTTTAATTTGCCGCTATATATATAAAAATCGTATTTTTATATTCAACGATATTTAACCATAAAGATTACATTTTTAATGGCCATACATATATAAAAATTATATTTTTATATAAATGTTATATATTTAAAATCAATGCTATATTTATTCATAAAAATTTGATTTTTATACTAATTTAAATAAGCTAACTACATAATAGTAAAATAAATAGGTAAAGACTTACTGTAAAATCGAATTTTTTCTTTGAGGAGAGGGGAATCGCGACTCTGATGGCGACACGGTGGCGCACAGGCGATGTTGGCGGCGCAAGGTGGGATGGCAGGCCTCCGGCGTTGGCGCGGTCTGTTAGGGTTTGGGTGCGATTTTAAAATAGGAGAGAAGAGAGAGGCGAGGGCGGAGGAGAAGAGGGGGAAGTGGAGGCGCGGGCTTGAAGGTGGGGGCATCGCTGCTCCGCCACCGGCGGCGTGGGCGGTGAGGTCGAGGGAGGGGGCGATGGGTTTTTCCACGATGGGGTTTTTTTTTCTGTTTAACGGGGAGAGAGAATGTAGGGGTGGGGGAGGGAAGTTATATAATTTATTTTATTTATTATTTTCCTTTTTCCTTCCAAAAAGTTAGATTATAATTCGAACTCGAAATCAAACCTGCCGACTGTCCTCCCTAACCAATTACCCCCATTCCGAACACAATGAGACATGTTTCGTAACCCAATTCTATTGTTTCGATCAGTTTTCATCAAAATCAAAATATAAATCTATATATTGAATTTGAACACACATTTCAATTTACCGGGGCCACATACGAAATCTAAAAATTCTCAAAAAATTATTTTTTGCTTCGTATTGACGATACGGTCCTAACAAAACTAATTTCGTTAAATTTGGAGACCGTTTGGAAAATGGCCATTTTCTGGTCGATCCAAATTGACTGAAACTGTCAAAACACGTTTTCTTTTGCCACACTCACATATTGATTTCAAAATTTATGAAAATTGGAATCTAGCAATAATTTCACATCCCGGATCCAACAAAAGTGGTTTCGTCGAAAACGGAGGTCGTTTGCAAAATTGTTATTTTTAAGGGCTAAATTTCCGTAACGACTATTCTGAATTTTCAACTGGGCATAATTTTTTATTCCCACTATGAAATTTCAATTTTTCGGATTCGCTGGAAAGATATTTTCAAATAGATTCTAATATTTTTTGTTTCGTCGAAATCTGATTTATTTTGAATCCTGTGCATTCATTTGAAATTTAAAATCTAATTTTCAAACTACCGCGCCATTTTCAATTCCTTTTGTAATTAAAATATAATTATTTATATTCTAATGTCGATTCAAATAAATATATACGTTTTAATTCTATTCAAAATAAATTTCTCGTCGTTATTATTTAAAATGATTCATTTTAAATATTTAAAATTCACTAAAAGAGCCAAAATAAAAAATTTAAATTGGCTCAGATTTTCCGGGTTGTTACACTTCTTTTTCCCACCACTTTATTTTTGGTGCCATCTTTTTGTTCCCACCTTTGGCTTTCATTGTTTTGTCTTGTTCTTCCTTTCTCCTGCTCCCCACGGCCTTCTGCTGTAGTTTTTGTCTTTTTCTGGCTTTACGCTTTTCGTTAACAACCTTTTGTTAGCTTCCTCTAACTGTCTCTAGCTTACTTTAGCTTACTCTAGCTTCCTCTAGCTGTCTCTAGCTTTCTAGACCAAGTTGCCAGTTTTTGAGCCCCTTCTGTTGTAAGCTCTGCAGAAGACCTTCTTGAATGCGGAAACAGGGTTTCGACTGTTCTTGTGAACTTCAGTTCCGCCAGAAAGGTTTCGGCCGCCTTTCTTCCCATTAAATGTCTTCATGGATGCTTCTTTGTCTTTGCATATCAATTTTGGACTCTTGAGAGTGGCTCCGGTACCATGCCTTCCAGTGGTTTGGTCTCGAAAGTTATTCTTGGCCTTGATGGCTTTTGGTTTCGGGACCTCTGGTCTCGGTTCGTCTCTATACCTCTCTGCTTAAGTAGTGGATTATGAAGTCTTCGGTAGCGGTAAAGGGAGCCGGTTCCGGCTTCTGCCATATGTGTTCGTCTTTATTTATAAAGGTGGGCTTCCAGAATACCTTCCGGTGATGTTGAAGATTGCTCTAGATGTTGGTGTTGGTGTCAAGTAGGTATCGGTAGGTTCTTTCCTTCTTCTGCTTGCGTCTTGGATTATATGCTTTCGGCACCAGGTGTATGCATCCAGAATTGTTATTCAGCATCCCATTTAGTGTCGGCATTACTCTCTCGGTACCTTCCTTTTCATATTGACCTTGATCTTTCCCTGTCATGACCTTTCGGAATCTTCAATACTACTTTCAATCTCCAACTATCTGTATTGGATCGGTATTATTGTATTTTTGATTCTTCTTGACCGTCGGTGTCTGTTTTCGTCTTTTCCCTTTTTGCCCTATGGCTTTGTTGTTGGCTCTCGGACTTTGCTTCCGATGAATCCTCGGATTTGGTCTTTTCCCCCACGAACCTGGTTTCGTTGTCCGAAACCCCGTTTATCCTTTCGGGTTTAAAGCTTCTTCTTCTTCATATTTGATTGGTATGAAATTTTGTGTTAACAAGAACATTTGAGAATCAGCAACTGTTCAAGCTATACCAAAGTCTGTAATAAAAAACAAAAAATCATGGACCATTGTATGCTGAATGCAAATTGAATTAAGCAATTTGTTTTATCGTAGAAAAGAAGTAAACTTAACATTTGGCTTTAGATTCTCACTGCTACACCACATGCAGTGTTCAATGCTTCCTTCAATACACGGTTTTTCGACAAATAATGTATATGAATCTTACCAATGTGGTTCAAAATTGATGTCTACCCAAATTTGAATGCAAGGCAGTACCTGCAGAAAGTGAAGTGCTCTTGAATCTTCTTCTAAATCCCAGTCATCATGTTGCCACAGATGGTAAATAACAATGACATAAATCTTCTTAAAAACTACCAACCCTAAATCGCAAAAGTCTGAATATGCCAATGCAAGAACAGGAACAAGAAAGAATCAAGGAAATCTTTTGAAATCAACCCAATAACCAAAATTGTCAATCAGCTAAAGCAGAAAATAAAAACTTACAACATCACCAATGAATTAAGGAATTTGAGGTTTAGGTATCATCTCGAGGGAAGGATTTGGGATCTGAAGTGAGTCCTGCTCTCAAGCGAAACGATTCTGATAAGCGGTGCTTGAAGAAGCGGAGCAATCGATTTTGAAGACGCGATTGGGGGAAGCGGTTTTGATTTGGAAAAAAGGGAACACGCCTTTTTTTTCGTTTGGGATTATTTTTATTTCGACCAAGAAACGAAAAGTAAAATTGAGAGGGGAGCCAAAAGAGAGAAGGAACGAAAAATAAAATTGATACGGCTCAAAGGTGTATCATAGGAACTGATCCAAACATTCCAAGATCTACGGTTATATTTTAATGGTTGAGTGAGGTGCGGATTGATTAAGGTGTAGCAAATGAAATTTGATATGGCTATTAGCACAATCAATTTTGATATGGCTTAAAGCCGTATCAAATCTCTAAATGCTGGTGTGTCAAATTTGATGTTTTGGTGTAGTGCTTGTAATAATTTGTTATGAAATCACTAACTCAAATGATAAATAACATGCAAATCTATTGCATATGTAATATGTGGACGCGCATATATATATATATATATATATATATATATATATATATATATATATATAATTAATTTAAAATAATTTACAAACATTCCTTGTATAACTCTTAACTACACGCACAAGTTCTCCACCACGTACCATCTTGCTTGCTCCATCTTCCCCCTTAGCGAAACATGCTCAATTTATCATCATTTTCATCTAATCTTAAGAAATCCACCAAAGAAATCAGTACCTCTCACTTTCAATTCACAACAAATTCAACCTTCAATTTCGTAAACTCGATCCAAATTACTAACAAAATATCATTAAAAAAAATTCAAAACCCTAAACTGATAAGAATTGGAAAAAAAAACATAAGAATGGAAAAAACATGTTGTGTGTTCCAAGGAGCCAACAAACATGCCAAAATCGCAAGAACTGCGCGCATACTATTATGAAGAACATGTGTCATACTGCTATGCAGCTATGTATTGGTAGACAGAAGTATTTGCCATGGCAAAGATTTACAAAGGAATATTTGAATTTGTGGCAAATAAAAACTGAAATATCCAAAATACAACAACAACAACAACAATAACAACAACAAAACCATATATCCCAAACAAGTTGGGGTTGGCTAGATATGGAACCCAAAATAAAAATAAAAGAAATAATACTGATAATAACTTTGAAAAATTAAAACTTGGAAAAATATAAAAAAGCACATATCACAGGAAAATTTGAAAGAGAACGGACATACAAAACATATTTTGAAATAGGAAAATTTCTAGATTTAGGCTTATTTCAGAAATTATTACATGTTTAGACCAATTTTAAAAATATTTACAAATATAGGTCTGCTTTGATCACCTGTGCAGCGGAATGAGATTTTTTAATTGATGATATTTCAAAAGTCGTCAACTGACGATTTTCAAAAATCGCCAACATGAAAAGAATAAAAATTAGTTTGTTATTTTTGAAAAATATGTTGACGATTTTTCAAAAATCACTAATTGACTACTTTTGAAAAATCGTTAATTGAAAATTGCCAATAAAATACATAAATAGCAAATAATACTCTTTTTCTATAAATATTTTAAGAGTGGGTTAAATATGCGATAATTTCTAAAAATAAATCCAAAATTGAAAATTTTCCTTTGAAATGTTGAAGGGGACCTTTGAAGCCCGCAATTGGGATGTCAAAAAGAACGGCTTTTAGCAGAACTCGTTATTGTCAGCCTTTTTTTTAAGGATTGTTTTTGTCATTAATTCCTGACAGAAAAGCCTAACCCCTAAGCTTTATCGTACCCTAGTCATCGCTTATGTATCTTGACTATGACAAAAAACGAAATTTATCAGGGGTAAAAGGTGAAGTAAATAGATGAGTAATTCTGTAAACTGTATAACGCATGTACAGTAAGAAATAGCGTGCATCATGCCATGTAAGTTGGACTTTGCTATGGAGCCCGGAAAATAGAGTGCGTCAGTGTGTGAAATTCTGATGTAAATTTGGGCATACATACCAAAAAGTGATGAATGATCAGAGCTAGCCATTTTGAAAACTGGGATGAACACTTATTTAAACCAACCAAATCAATTAAGTATGATCGGTTTGATTTGATTCCGTAAGTTAATTGATTGATTTTTATTTTTATTTTTATATTACTTCGGTGTATTTATCAGATTTGGGTTTTAATATTTGAAAACCAAACCAACCAATTAAACAAAATTTTAAAAGTTATTACTTTAATAATTTTTTAAAAATTATGACTAACAATGTTATTATTAACAACATTTTCTTAACAATAATATTTTTCTTTCACTTCATACAAACTTTTTCAAAAGAAGCATTTGTTTTCTACAATATTTACATCATATGAACTTAATTAGTTGTTTGAATTCAAAGTTATATCAACAATTGGAAGAACTGTTTCACGTTAAGAAACCAACCAAACCGAACCAAATATTATCGATTTAATTAGTTTTGATTTCAAAAAATATCGATTTAATTTAGTTCGATTTGTGTTTCGCAAATGATCATTTTGATTACAACATTTTTTGATTGATTTGAAACCCACCCAACTATTTACTCATCCCTATTTGAAAATCATATTACAAATCAAGACAAAATACTTCACAAAGCAAAACAAAGTATCCACATTTTCATAAACAAAGGAATTTCCACTCATCAGTGAGGGCAATGGTCTATTTATTTAACGCAACAGTGCGAATTAAATTTTACTACCAGCGGTGGCATTAACTCAAATGTCAATGCAATGGTTTTGAGAAACCGGTTGCAACCTTAATTTGGGTGCAGAAGAATACCAGGCAAGCGTAACTCCTCCTCTTCACAATTAAAGATTAAACTGCAGTGTAAAAAATACACCTAAAAGCTAATGATTCTTACAAATATTCTAGAGAGAATACTCCAACCAAACAACTCAAAATGTGGATTGACGGACTATCTTGAGCCTTGAAGAAACTCAATCCAACAATTCAAAGTTGCAAATTAGTTATATTCTCTAAGGTACGAGGCACTTCAACATAAAATCGGAACAGTGGAAACAGATTCACAAGGGCAGTAACTTTTACGGTTTTACAATCCCGGACCTATGTCGTTTTTATTCGGTCTCGTGCCCCTTCCCTGTTGATTCAGGGTGCAGTCTTTTTTTCAAGCCTCCTTACTGTTGTTTTTCTTCCACGGTAGGACCCCTGAAAGTTCATGGAAATAAATTAACGTTAATACAAACTCGTCTAAAATCACAACTTTTGAGAAAAGTACTTATAAACTACTTGTGCGTACGATTAGAGAACGCAGAACAATTTTTGGTTCTGGTAGAATCACTTGATTTTACACAAAAGTGGAATCAGCAACATTCAGATTTATACACAGAACAAAATCCAACATGTTATATTACTACAGATTACTGCTTATGACCTAAAAACAATGAATGATTCAAACTGAAAATGTTTGTGAGCACAAGCAAGCAAGGAAGGCGATCATGAACATTTTTCACTTTTCGTCTAGATGACTCAAAACTAATAATTTTCATTCCAATATTCAAATATGAGGATATTATTCTACTAGAATCAAATCAACCCAACTAACCAAAGATTTTTTTTTTTCTTCCGAAAATTCTCATTTCAACTCTTTTCATATGCTAATCAAGTATTTATATTATATTAATATATTTTAAAATAATAAACATTTAAGAAATCGTCATAGCATCAATTCAAATACAAAAGCTTCTCTAAAGTAATCTTGAAAATGTACTTCAAGACCCGAGAGGTACATCCATGGCACCCTTGCCTCCTTTCGATATTTCATCCAATTACATGCGTGAAAATCCCAAAGAAACGCAATTCTTGAACATACCTTGAATCGGTCATTTGCAAATGAAGAAGATTTGAAAATTACGAATCAGTTATTTCCAAATGAAATAGATTTAGAAGATTTTTATTCTCTTATTGTATTAGAAAGAGCAATAAATTATCTACAACAAAAATAGAATGATCTGTAAGACTGATGTGATTAAAAAATTCCCTAATCAGCCGACTTAAAAAAGAATATTATTAGATGCATTCAACATAGGAAAAATTGAAAAATTAATGTGATACGTGTTTCCTATATAAATAGGAGAACTGATGAGACATCAATTTATGACTACAAATTAATTACTTCGACCTAAAGTAAAAAATCTCTATATAAAGAGAGTCACTGTAGAGATTAAATTATCCTCTTAATTGTATTTTCTTCATCTTGTTCTTCTACCTTCATTAATAACTCTGCATCATGTCTTCCTTAAGATTAATAAAATTGCTCTCTTCCGCTCGTAGCGTAGCTAACAATTGTTAGTGAACCACATTAAATCTGTATCACCTTCTTTCTATCACTGCTTTTAAATCTTTCTCGTTTCTGTTACAACAAACTTGTATCAAAGCAAGGTTGAATTGAACCTTTTTTTTTATTTTTTTATTTTTATTTTTTATTTTTTATTTTTATTTTTATTTTTTATTTTTATTTGAGAAAAAAGCCTGCTGCTCTTAGCGTTTGACAAATTTATGGAGAGCAACACTTTAGGTTTATGAAAAATCAAAATGTGAGCCTTATTGAAGTAACGAGGGTTGTGGGGGCCATTCGCGAAGAAAGCCATGGAACCACTGACCGTTGAGATGACCGTTCTGGAGGAGAAGGCACACTCGACAAAGATGTTATATCTTGCAAACGATAACGATATCATCACTGAGATCGCGGGGGAAACTGCATCTTGTTTGTGGAGTAGGCATGATAGTTTTTACATAACGAAGTCTCTCACCAAGAAGTTGTTATTAAAGTAACGCCTGTTCAGTTTGCGAATTCAAGAAGCTGCACCTCTAAGAGATCACTTAGATCAGTTGAACACAATCATGTTGGAATTGTAATATTGATGTTAAGGTAAAAAATGAGGATGTTGTGTTAATTTTGTTAGTATCTTTACCATTGTCGTATGAGAATTTTGTGCAATGGTTTATTATTTGAAAAGTTATTGTGCCTGATGTCAGATCATAACTTCATACCAAAGAGATGTGCCATAAGGCAAAAGGTACAGTTTCAGATAATCAGGCTGTTGGGTTAGTAGCGAGCCCAAGTCAAAGACAAGGAAATTCAGAAAAGAAAACATTCAAAAAGCCAGTTTCTGAAGGTTCTAAATCTAACGATATTTGTATCCACTGTAAAGAAGATGCAATGAAAACAAAAATGTCCAAAGAAGAAGAAACAAGAGAAAATATAAAGTATTGCTGATGTAGCAGAAGATGGCAACAATTATGAAGAAGATATTGCCCTAGTCGCTAATGAACATACACATCAGTTCGATGTATAGATTCTAGATTCCAGGGAGCCTTATCATATCTGTTCGCGCAGATAAGTGGTTTACAACTTACGAGAAAACAGATAGAGGCAAAACTTGTATGACTAACAATTTTGTCTACAAGGCAAAACTTACCAGAAGATAAGTATAGCAGAGATGCGAATGCTGCGTTGGAGCTGTGGGCATACCAGACGAGATCGGATTAGAAATGAGGATATTCGGGAAAAACTTGGAGTTGCACCTATTCAAGAGAAGTTAGTCCAATACCGCTTGAGATGCTTTGGACATATCCAACGTAGACCATACGATGCACCTGTACGCGCTGGAATTCTAGGTCGCGCCGAAGGCCCAAAGAGAGGTAGAGGTCGACCTAAAATGACATGGGAGGAGATAATAAAGAGAGATTTAAGTAACTCGAGTTTATCGGAAGAACTGGTAGTTGATAGGAGTGCATGGAAATTGGCAATCCATGTACCAGAACCATAGTTTTTTTTTTCCACGTTTACTGAACCTTTTTACTTTTTATTTACTATTTTAGATTTTATTGAACATTTTTACTTCTTATTATTATTATTATTTAAAAAAAACCTTTATCGGACGACTTTTATTTAATTGGTTATTTTAAACCCTTTTTTATATATATTATTATCATCGTTATTAATTTTATTTTAATTTTGGGTTCCATATCTAGCCAACCCCAACTTGTTTGGGATATATGGCTTTGTTGTTGTTGTTGTTGTAAACGATGCTAAGCTTGTTCCATGCATGACAAAAAATCTGATATCAGAGTCTCTTTGGGATGTTCCTGATCAAACTGGCCAGGTTAAGTTTTTGATGCGTCCGACGCGTTAGAAACGTCAAAAACTCAACCTGACCAGCTCGCCAACAGCTAAAAATCGAGTTGTTGGCAGCATCTCATTACTAAGCTGATCCCGTTTAACTCCGTTAATTTTATAATTCCCTTAATTACTCTTTTAACCCATAATCAATTCAATACAATTAATTAAATTATAAATCACAAACTATAATACTCTGCATAAATGCCATGTTTGACGCCGCAAATCAACATCCCGTTTAAATACCCCGTTAAAAATGACTTGTTACCAGTTACCGCAAACGCACCCTCAAATAATAAAGCGCTCAGTTTCCAAGGTGAATGTGGAGTTTTACACGTGTGCAAGGATTTTAATGTGATTCTGAAAGGTGTGAAACAGTGTACTCTATATTTGAAGGTTCTATGTTATCAAGTTCTTCTGTTGTTGCATCGTCGGAGGTTGACAAAGAAGATATAACCAAGTTATGACATATGAGTGAGAATGGGATGAACATTCCATCGAAAAGTGATCTTCGTGGTCACAAGATCAAGGATCTCGGATTTTGCAAGCGTTGCGTCTTTGGAAAATTACATCGTAACAAGTTTCCTAAAACAATGCACAGAACAAAAGGCACACTTGATTACATCCATATTAATAGGGCCCTCGCATGGAGTCTTTAAGGGGGTCACGATGCCGCCGATCGATGATATTTCAGGAATGACTTTCATGATGAAGCATAAAAGTGAAACCTATAAGAACTTCAAGCAGTGGAAGGCACTAGTTGAAAATCAAATAGGAAAGATCAAACGGTTGCAAACTAATAATGGGCTGAATTTTGTTGGTCTAGTTTTGAATAATTTTGTAAAAATGAAAAAATTGCTAGACATCATACACACACGAATACACCTCAGCAGAATGGTGTAGCATAATATATGAATCAGACACTTCTGGAGAAAGCTCAATGTGTGCTCTCTAATGTTGGATTAACTACGACGTTTTGGGAAAAAGCGATTAATATAACATTTTATCTGGTAAATCGTGGATCTCACATAGGTATACATCTAAAAACTCCTTGTGAAGTTTGGTCGGGTAAGGCTGTTGAATATATTTGAGAGCATTTGGTCAAGTTGTTTATTATCATGTAAATGAGGGCAAATAAGAGCCAAGAGCTAAAAAAATAATATTTGTAGACTGTAAGGACGGTGTTAAAGAATACAGAGTCTGGTTCCCGTCTGAAAGAAGAATTATACTGAATAGAAACGTAATCTTTGATGAAAGTTCTATGTACAACCCCATTGTGAAAGTCCATTGTTGTTTCAGAAAATGGTACTGTGGAGAGACATGTGGAGCAGGAAGTCAGTGGAGACAAAGGTGAATCAAAGCAGGAAGATCAACATGCATTTAGAAATAAAAGCACCAGTTGTTCATCACCAGTAGCAAATCAGTACAGTCTAGCTCTTGGTCAAACAATATCATCCTGTATGCATGTATTAAATAATTTTTATGTAAAATGTAATTATATTACAAAAAATTTGATAAGTTCATATTGTAAATTCAATATAATTGATGGATATAATATATTTGCGTCATACAAATATGAAATTTATTTTTATAATTAAGAGTTATAATGAAATTTATTCCTATTTATCAGTTACGGTATATAAAACTCTAAAAATAAATGCGTGAAACACACTATTGCACAAAATGTTTAAAAAAACTAATGACAAGTACTAAGAAAAAAATATAAATAAGAAAAACTATAAATTGAAAATATGATCAAACGAAAATAATATATAAAATCTACAATAACAAGATTCAAATAAACAAAAGTCCCTACTCAAAAATAAACAAAAGTCAAACATGATTCAACTGTACAATAACAAAACATAGAAATTATATCATGCTTCTAAATTTTTAAAACCTAATCACTAGTTTCATCTAAATCAAAACCATTAATCGTTATTTAAACAGTCATCAGTTTCTTATTTCAAGTCATACTCTACGATGTTTTCCTCTAGGTCATTATAAAGTCCACTAGCGTGCTATTTTGGACTTTATTCACTGTCCATTTTAAAAAAGAGAAACACAAAATAGCGTGTTGTTTAAAGTTATGCACTATTTTACGCTGTGATAAAATAACATGTTATTTTTGTGCTATAGGGAACCACTGCGCTATTATAAATACAACAGCGCAAGCACTGCGCTATGTGCTATTTGTCGCTATAGCGCGCTTGGATATTGTTTAATATGCCCAGAATTAGTTATTTCAAGTGAAGAAGATTTAAAAAATATGAATCGGTTATTTCCAAATGAAGAAGATTTAGAAGATATTTTATTGACTCTCTTATGGTATTAGAAAGAACAATAAATTATCTATCTAGATCAAAAAAGAAAATGATGCGATTAAACAATTCCCTAATCAGCAAAAGGAATATTATCAAGCGCATGCAACATTGGAGAAAACTGGAAAATAAATGGGATACACGTTTCCTACATAAGAGAATTGATGAGACATTGATTTATGACTATACATCAATTACATAAACCCTAAGTAAAAATGTCTAAACAAAAAAAGTCGCTCAATAGAGATTCATTCTCTCATTCGTGTTTTCTCCATCTTCTTCTTCTCCCTCCATTATTAACTCTGTAATCTGTCTTCCTCAAGATCAATAAAATTGTTCTCCCCTCTGCCACTGGACATAGTAGCTAACAATTGTTAGGGAACCACGTTAAATCCATGACTTCTTTCTACTCCTGTTTTTTTAATAATTAAAAAAAAAAAAAAAAAAATCTTTCACGCTTCTGTTACAACAGTACCCCAAAACCCAGAGCTAGGAATCTTGATTCAAAACTGAGACCTTAACACATGAAGCTGTATTTTTGATTTTATGTAGCATACAAAATCCAGAAATATACCTTAGAAAAAAAAATTGTCCCAAAGAGATATCATTTAACAACACAATTTTACAGTGTAAATCCACTAACTTGTTTTTTGTTCTTTCAAACGCATCTCAAAACTAGCCCTCCAAGTTACCCAAAAATAAACTTAGAGCAAACCCAATACTGGATAGTTTAGTTCAGAAAATAAGCCACAAACTTTCACCATGACCACTCAAGCAGTCTGGAAAACTGGTCATTAAAATGGCAAAGAAGTAGAGATTGTTGTTGTAATTACAAGTTACAACTGCTATTTCACCCAATGGCTGTGCGAAACGACTAATATTTCCCCAACTATATCTCACATCGCCCTTCTACAAAACCATGCTCTCTCCTTTTTCTACAATTTCTACTTCGCTTTAACAAGAACAAATCCAAGCAAAAGATGTAGAAAAGATTAAGAAAAGAAGGCTATGGATAAGAAACCAAAAACAACATAAGCCCTACCATTTCCAATAAAAATTCTAGCATACCCTTCTACCAAATATGCACCCATACGTCCTTTGCAACAAAAACAAAATTTACTACTCAAACACCAATACAGATATGTCTCGCATAACACATCCCAACAATATTTGCCTCCGCAAAATCCACCACCATGTTATCCAATTTCCTGATCTATTATTAACATCTACAGTAATACGATAAAGTGCCACAATATTCTCATCAATCATTCTCACAGCAACTAAATTATTCTCAACAGCAAAAGCTTCATTTAGTTATTGAATCAAAACGACCATCCTCGAGTAATATACCTAAGCGCTCAAGGAAAAGCAAGTTGAGATAAAGATGTTACAAGGAACTTGATGCGACAATTTTCTAGGTCCCAATATCCTAATCCACTACAAAATGTTGTCAACAACAAAGATAGCGGCAACGGATATGAAGACGAAGATGCATCAAGAGTCGAAGATTCTAAGGAGGAAGAAGAGGTTCAAGAAACCCAATTGCCACTTAGTCCAGCGTTTCAACAAAAATAGGAAAGTTAGAATCACCAATACGCTTGCATAGTCGAACAAGCGGCAAAAATCTGGTTGTTGCTGATAGCACTGCCGAGTTTGAAGAAATGGATCCTAAAGCAAAATAAGAAGATTGTGTAAAAAATCAACATAAGTATACACCAGGTCGGTATTTATCTCTTGCACGTGCCCGAATCCAGGTTCCCCGTTATAGCGTAACTAACACGAACATGAATGTTACTAAATTTCGGCATTTGATGGTTGACTTCGTGCAGAAGAAGATTGTACTGCACACCCCCGCAGAAGTATCATTTGCTAACTTCAGAAACAAATTAAGATTGCCTCAAAACATTGATATCATTCAGCGAACCAGACGGCCCAAAGAATGCATGTCAAAACAAAACCATAAACCATCAAAAGCAAACGCTTCAAAAATCATATAGGACCCTTTTCATAACAAGTAAACATTCTTTGCTAAACCATTGGGAGAATCTTTCCAAGCTCAACGTGTGCATTCCAAACTGTCAAACGTACCAAGAAACTTACGAACTTCACCTTTAGCTAGTAAACGAGCAATACCTTTAGGACTTTAGTGTACAAATAGACTTGGTCTCGAACTGCTTGACTCAATGGTACTCCATCAAAATTTGTTCAAGCATTAAATCGCAATGGAGCACGCAATCCTAAACTACTCATCAGGTTGATCTATTCTAGAAGCGTGGTTTGTAGAATAGACGATCGGTACAAGAAAGATTACAAGGATTGACATTAAAGACTTATTAGAAATTAGAGACTACATCATCAATAATCCAACATACGATATTTTCTTGTTTCAATGAAGATTTCACATGAATCATTTAATCTTCCACAAAAAATACCAAAATTATATCTAATTCTTATAAGAATTAGTATAAAGTGAGGTTCGATTTGCATGTACATTAGGATATCCTAGCAGATGAACAACGATTGTCCACATCTACTCAAAGATGGTATATATCTCTAGACAAGAGGATAATGTCAACATAAAATTTACAATTCTATTTATCACAACCTAAACATTTTAAATTAATCATACAAGGACAATGCTATTAAAAATCAAAGCTAGTTTGGCTTTAAGAGATACAGAGCAACAAACATTGTGGTTGGCAGTCTGTCAGAAGCAAACAAGCAGAGAGAAGTTTAATATTTCTCCACCTCACTTTTATCTAATTTTTTAACGCTAATCATTCATTTTCACATTAATGATTTCATGTCGGGCCCCACGCAATTGTTACCCTTTTCAACTTCACAATTTGCATGTAGACTCTCGTTGTTGCATTGCTCAACGTGAGTATAAGAAAATTGTGATGTAAAAAAAGGGTAGCAACGGCATTGCAGATGACATGGGGTTAATAACATGAAAACGACCATCGATGACATTAAAAATAAGACAAAAAATAGATAAGCAAACGCTAAACAACGGTATTATAGATAATCGCAAAACATTCGTATAAAGCATAGATACGGCGCCTCTAATCCATAAAAATTAATACAAAGCAAGGTTCGATTAGCATGTACATTAGGATATCCTAGCAGATGAACAACGATTGTCCACATTTTACTCAAAGACGGTATATATCCGTAGACAAAAGGAGAATGCAAGAGAAGAACGTCAAGATAAAATTTACAAATTTACTTATCACAACCTAAACCTTTTAAATTAACATACAAGGACAATGCTATGAAAAATCAGAGCCAGTTTGGCTTTAAAAGATACAAAGCAGCAGACATTGTGGCTGGCAGGCTGTTGGTGGCAGACAACAAGCAGAGAGAAGTTTAATATTTTTCCACCTCACTTTTTTCTGATTTTTAACACCAATCATTCATTTTGACATAATGGTTTCATGTCACACACCATGCAATAGTTACCCTTTTTAACTTCGCAATTTGCATGTAGACTCTCGTTATTGCATTGCTCAACACAAGTACAAGAAAATTATGACGTAAAAAAAAGAAGCAACGGCATTGCAGGCGATATGTGAGTACATAAAAACAACCATCAATGACATTAGAAATAAAAAAAATAGATAAGCAAACGCTGATTAACGATATTATAGATAGTCGCAAAACATTCATATAAAGCATAGATACGTCAATGATTTCCCACATCTTACTCAAACGCTAAACAACAATATTAAGACAACATTAGGACATCCTAGCAGATGAACAATGATTGCCCACATCTTACTCAAAGACAATATATGCCACTAGACGAGTAGAATGTCAAGATAAAATTTACAAATCTATTTGTCATAGCCTAAACTGTTTAAATTAACATGCAAGGATAATGCTATTAAAAACCAAAGCCAGTTTGACTTTAAGCGATACAGAGAAACAGATATAGTGGCTAGCGTTGTTACCACATCACAATTTGCATGTAGACTCGCCTTCACAATTTGCATGTAGACTCTCGTTGTTGCATTGCACAATGTGAGTATAAAAAAATTAAGATGCAAAAAAGGGAAGCAACGACATTGCGGATGACATGGGATTAATAACATGAAAACGACAATCAATGACATTAGAAATAAGGAGAAAATAGAAGCAAACGCTAAGCACCAGTATTAATGTATTATAGATAGTCGCAAAACATTCATATAAAGCATAGATATGACGTCTCTAATCCACTAGAATTAATACAAAGCGAGGTTCGATTTGCATGTACATTAGGACATCCTAGCATATGAACAACGATCGTCTGCATCTTACTCAAAGTCGGCATATCTCTTGACTAGAGGACAATGTCAACATAAAATTTACAAATTTATTTATCACAGCCTAAACTTTTTAAATTCACATGCAAGGACAATGCTATTAAAAATCAAAGCCATTTGACTTTAGGAGATACAGAGCAACAAACATTGTGGATGGCGGGCTATCGGAAGCAGACAACAAGCAGAGAGAAGTTTAACATTTCACCTTTTCACTTTTTTCTAATTTTTAACACCAATCATTCATTTTCACATTAATGATTCCATGTCGGTCCCCATGCAATTGTTACCCTTTTCAACTTCATAATTTGCATGTAGACTCTCGTTGTTGCATTGCTCAACGTGAGTATAAGAAAACTGTGATGTAAAAAAAGTGTAGCAACGACATTGCGGGCGACATTAGATTATTAACATGAAAACGACCATCAATGACATTAGAAATAAGAAAAAAAATAGATAAGCAAATGCTAGACAACGGTAGTATAGATAGTCGCAAAACATACATATAAAGAATAGATACGACGTCTCTAATCCATAAGAATTAATACAAAGCGAGGTTTGATTTGTATGTGCTTATTTGTTCATGCTATTTTGCAATCAAAAAGTCAGCTCATGTTAGGCTACACCCACGATATATATCGGATATATACGTTTCAATGTTAGTTTTAATGAAGTACCAGTACAAGTTATATTGAATGCGAAATCGATATGTTATAACACATCTCCTTTAACTTTAATCCCTATCGATGTCGGTAAGGTTGCGAGTTTTAAACAATCAAACTACATAAGACATGCAGAGTTGACCAGAAACAATGCACTAATCGTATTCATTGCTGACAAAAAACTTTATATGCAAGGAAAATGGTCGAGCAAAGGTTTAAAACTCATTTGTATAGCAAAGAGATCAACCCAATGTCACACAACGCCAAAAATATAACAATGCTCTAAAGTCTAACAATAGCACTCCGGCTCAATATATTCAATCTGGCTCGTTTAATCAATAACTACTACAAACATTGATGATAAATGTATTCCTATCATTATTTTTCATAAGAGGATTTTATTCTGAAGGACAAACTTTATAACTTTTTCAAGCTCAAGGACAACCCACCAAAAATTTATTTCAAGGACAATATACACTGTAAAACTGATAACATACACACCGTAAAACTGATAGTTAAATTCTGATATCATACACACTGTAAAACTAATACTTAAAAACTGGTAGTCAAATTCTGATATCATGCACACTGTAAAACTGATACCTAAAATCTGATGATTTGTCCATTATAATACTTCAGCAAGCTGTCCTTACAATTGAAAAAACCCTTAAGTTTGTCCTTGACGCTATTTTTCTGTTTTCATAATGTTTGAATCATCAATAATAGCCATTAATTATTAAATTGTCCAAACCCAATTCAATATCCAAAAGATATATCTATTCAATAATAGTATAACAGAAGAATTTATTGCTCTTTCATAACATATATAGAAATTCTCAGCCCTCGCTTAATTCTTTCTAAATATTTATTTTCGAATTCCTACAATTTACAATTATTATAACTATTACGAAATTTTACTAGTTATCCCGTTAAAACTTGACATTTAAATATGCACTTTCTATAATTATCTACAAAATACTACTACGTCGTACCATATTATTTTACATTTAAGTTCATATATTTAAATTAAAAAATGATATGAATCTTGAACTTTCAATATAAGTTCTATTAAACACCAATTATTGTTTGGTATTCAATAGTAAAAAAGACCATTATTGTAAAGTAAATATTGTAAACGAAATTTTCTTCCAACATTTGGTTCTAATAGTTTTATTGACAACTTATGTTCAATTTCAAAGGAATTTGCAGTTGTTGAGGTCACAGATTAGGTATTGTGATCGTAACTTGTAAGTGAACATAAAAAGCACCTTCAATACATGACATGTCAATTTAAAACAAACACAGATGTGTTTGTTTACCAAGCTGGATGGATTATACATGTATCTATTGCACGCTCTAGGCTACAACGTGTGGATTGGAGGGATGACATATCACAAAACACATAAGTGTATTTGTTTACCCAAGCTGGATGGATGGCATGTGTACTAATTGAATGGTCCTTGGCTACGATGTGCAGAATGGTGAAATAACATGTCGCTTCAAGATAAACACAAGTATTTTTGTTTACCCGAGCGAGATGGATGACACATTTACCGATAGAACGATCATAGGAAATGCGGTATGCGAATTAGTGAGAAGGCATGCCAATTCAAAACAAACAAGTGTGTTTGTCTACACAAACTGAATGGATGATGTGTACACCGACAGAGTGGTCATTGGCTACAATGTACGGATTAGTGAGATGGCATGTTAATTCAAAACAAACTATGAGTACGTTTGTTTACGCAAGCTGGATGGATGACATGCATACCAACCGAACGATTTCGGCTATGTTGTGCAACTTGGTTAGAAGGATAACAATTCAAAACAAACACAACTATATTTGTTTATACAAGTTAGATGGATGACACATGTACCAATTGAACAGCCCATGACTACAGTGTATGGATAAGTGAGATGACACGTCTTTCCAACCATTAAGAAATTCATATCTTTAAGAAATTGTCCACCATTAAACAGTATCAACGGCAAATCTCATCCTAGTCGTCGAATGATTTACTAATTTTATTAAAAGTACATAAAGTTGCAAAAACTAAACATAAAAAAGGGATGATGGAAGAAATGTTTGTCTGGAATTGATATGACATTTATTAAAGGACCTTTCCACCTTCATTTACAATCACAATATTGCATCCGCCACCTAAATCTCTTACAATAAAATAACAACTTCCATTTAAATCAAAAACGTGGGTTATTACTAAAACAAAGTAGTTAAGGCGCAAAAAGGCGCAAGCATTGTGCCTGGGGCTTTTTTGAGCCTTGGACTTCTTTGTGTGTCTTTTATATGAGTTTGATCCGCTATTTTACTAACTACAAATTGATTTTTAAACCATATTTTAAATTCATTTGATTATTTACATATTTTATTAATAAGATTTAAATTTTAAACCATATTTTATAATTTGTTGAACAATCGAATTTTTTATTCAACTATTTAAAAACAAAAATTTGAATTTAGCCAAAAAAGCACCTCAAAATGCAAAAAGGCGCAAGCCTTGAGCCTTGGGTTTTTTTGCGCTTAGTCGCGCCTAAGCGCGCGCCTTGATAACTATGTACTAAAATATTATAATCAAGTGAAGAAATGTTTGATGATGAAGAAGAGTATTACCAAACAGTTGTTGAAGGTAGTTAACCGATCCGCTATAACTATAAACTATTGTCTGGTGATAATTCATCGTCTAATTACCTTGGAAGCATAGTTAGTAAAACGGATCGTAGGTGCGTGCAAGAGGGTTATACAAAGATGGACATTGTAACAACCCAAAATTTATAATTAATAAATTAAATTAATTGACGGGCTAATACGGGCTAAATTAGAAAAGTGAAGGAGAATGAATCAATAGGAAAGGGGGATCAAGCCCAACTTATCATGGGACTAAGTATTACTCTTTTCTATTCATTCATTTCATTCTACTTAAAATAAAATAAAACATAGAGAGACACTTTAATGACAGTAGCTTAAGAGGGCAAAAAACACGCTAGCTAAAAAGGAGAGTAAGAAGATCAAAGTTAAGCATCTTATAAATCTAGGTGAGTAACAACTGAAGTGCCCACTTACAATTCAAATAATATGCACACTTCACTATACAATTAGCAAATGCACCTTAGTATTTCAAAACACTAGAACTTATTAAACAAAACACTGTGATATATTCATTGTGCAAATTTTTATTTGAATAGATCAAAAAATTATTGTTAGTTGATATTATATGCTGCCAAAGTATGACATCATTTTGGCGAGTTTGCCAAGCCCCTACCTATCGGTTGATCAGAGACTTTCAAGAGCAGGTCATGAGTCTACCGCCTGGATGATCCAATTGGACGAATAGACGGATCAATATAGGAACAAATATGTTGGGTTTGGACCATAAACTCGCTCCATTGTCATCCCCAGTTTGCATGTAGATGTATCCATGCTATTACTATGAAATTGACTTTATCACTATTTGGTACATATCCATTTAGTATATATGTTAACATTGTTTGTGTATCGATTATACAAAAGATTACGGGTTTAAAATATGTTTTTAGCAAAAACAGTATAGCTAAGGTATATTGATTTACCCAACGGGCTTGAAAAACCCGATGGACCGGGCTCCAGTATGGGGTTTGAAATACCCAATGAGTTTGGACCCAATTTTGATTATTGACACCAGACATGGACCCAGTTTTAAGATATTCGAACCAAACCTGACCCATTTACATGCCTGCACAACACAACCCGATAATATAATCAAACATGGAGATTTCAGCATGCACAGACTAATGCAGGCAATAAATTAATTTAGTAATTTAACATAAATAGCCAAGCATCCAAGGGAAAATTACCACTATTGAACTGGCTCTTCAGTATGAGGATTAACATTAGAACCAGCGCCAGAACCCGACCCATGCTGCTGCAACTCAATGACGAGCATCCTTACAGCTTTGCTCATCTGCTCCAACCTAACCGCACTAATGGGTGGAATTCCAGCCGGCCCGTTAGAATTCTGATTCGTAGAGGATCCAGTGGCCTCATCTACCAAGCATTCTGACCCGATGCGCTGTTTCAAAGATTCCACAAACTCTTCGGCCTGGTCGCACGCGACTTTAAAAAGTTCCCAGCGGTGTTTGAAGGTTTCTAATGCTGACGCGAAGACAGAGTTTGATGTATTGTTGTTGGACATTTTTGACTCCAAGACGATTGCGGCGGCAGTGATGAACTCATTGTAGGCTGCGGATAACGAATCAACAATTGGATCCATTTTAGTACAATTAGAGGATTTTTGTTTGGATTAGGGTTTCTGTAAAGGAGGGAGCTGAGGGCAAAAGGATTTTGAGCAGAAAAATCGTTGCAGGGGGCCGTCGGTCTTGGTTTAGCGCGTTTGGTATGGATTTGGTTCCGTTGCCACCGCTAGTCAAACAAGTAACATGTAAGGTGCTTGTATTTGAGTACGGCATGTTACTGAATAGAGTACGCTTTTTTTTGTTTAGGAACGTAGTATTGGATCGTGTTATTTAAACATGGTATTTGAGATGTGTTATTTCATAATATGAATTTAAATTTTAACATTGTAAAAATTACAATTTCAAAATATCTGTAGAAATACAAGTACAATTTCAAAATAACAGTTGGAAATACAAATACAAAAATATAAATTTAAAATGCAGATACAAATACAAATACAAATACAGTTGCATATAAAAATACAAATACAGATATAGTAGTATGTTTCAGCGCAGCACTGCAGCAATGGTATCTCGAAATAATGACATTTCTTGGATCCATTTCGTTGTACCCGTTCAATGCCTCTGTTCGTCTCATTTCCCAGAGCATAATATTCCTCCAAGTATTGATGAGGAATAGGTTAGGGATCATCATCAAAAGCCATAAAATCTGCATCGCCTTTATTATATTTGTGTATGTAATTGTGCAAGGTCGTTGTAGCTATAACTTTGACTTGAGTTTCAAATGAGTATATTGGCATACTGTTCAAAATGACAAACTTTTTTTTTTCAAATGTCAAAAGTTCTTTCAACGGTCATCCGTAAACTCGAATGGTAGAAATTAAACACTTCAGTAGCAGATTTTGTTTGATTCACGGTCTCATGAAAAATGTGGAATATGATATCTCATATATCGATAAGGTGGTAAATATCCAGTATGACGTGGATATCCCGAGTCGACCAAATAATACCGTCCAGCTGGAGGTTTAGGAAAGTTGGAGTTTCTATAATTTATAGCAGAATTAAAATTTCTACAATCATGCGTAGTTTCTTCCCAACCAGCCATAACATAAGTAAATTGCAAATCGAAATAGCATACCGCTAATATATTCTGCATAGCATAACCATTTCTTCCGATATACGGAATAACTCGATCAGCAGGTAAGTGTGTCATTACGTGTGTACCATCTATAGCACCAATACAGTTTTTAAAATATGGATAGTACCGGGTTGAACTGCTGATGTGATATGGAACATCATTAAATTGTGGATCATCTGGCTTTGTTGTATCAGCATCAAGTAATTGAAAAGCATTTAAAACGGCATGAAAACAAATGGAAACTGTGTTACTTGCTCTTTGAAATCTTTCGCTAAGTTGTCTATTTGAGAGCCAAATAGTCATTGTGTAAACGAAAATACCAACCGTTTTTCTAACACAATTTTTTGTCGTTGAATAGAGACTATGATGTTGTAATCTGTCACATAATAAGAAGAAACAAAGCCTTTTCATACGAAAATTATTTTGACAACGTTGTTGATGCCCGTTAAAAATGTCGTTGATCCAGTCTAAACCGGTATACTCTAAAGTATTAATTCGGGTCATATGATTCCTCCGTGAATTTTTCCATAATGGTATCCCGTATAGATATAGCAAATCGGAGAATGAATCGGAGGTAGATTTATTTTTTGGAAGATGAAGAAGAAGAAGATGGATGAGAAGGGGAGGGGAAGAGATGAGTCATAAGGAGAAGAGGGGAAGGGAAAGTAGCCGTTAAGAGGTGAACGTTGGAAAATGATGCGACGATGTTCAAGCTAAATCTTAAGTTTCAAACAATCAAGGAGAGCATCATATCATAGAATCACATCAAACCACCCATAGGCTATCATTCCAAATATGGTGCAAAACATAGTGATCTTGAATTCATAAAAGAAAAAGGGAATTTCATTCTCATGCGTAATGACTAGGTCGTTGACACCTAACAAAGTAATTCATCCCATGTTGTGTCGCTGATGCCTAACAAAGCAGTTCATCCCTGGTCGTTTATAGTAGTTCGGACTAGGATGTTAACACCTTGTAAGGCAGTTCGGTCCAAATATCAAATCACCTAACTCACATCAACTCAAACCAGGTCATTGACACTTAACAAAGCAATTTGGTTCAAATAGAAAATCACCTAACTCACGACAATTATAACCAGGTCGTTGACAGCTAACAAATCATTTTTGTTAGCATTATCTTCAGAAAGTGTCATGTATTTCCAGATAGCAACTATATGAGTGACAACCGTGCGTCTCATACTATACAGGTTTACTCAAATGTTTATTATAAGTTAGTAAACTCTACACGAGAAGCGTATTGTTTTTCTAAATAGTAATCATCGAAGTAACAATTGTGTGTCTTATACTATACGGTTTTAATCGAATATTTACTTCATGTTAACGAACTTCAATTGCAAGGCATAGGTGGCTCAATCGAGTAACTTCGCGAGTTAACCGATGAAGTAAACAAAAGCATTTCATATCATTTATTTTACTAAATCATTTAATTCAGTTTCTCATCCGACGAGTGTGTGTGACTTTTTTGCTAATACTTTTTAAAATACGTTAATATATGGAGCTAGAAGATAAGTTTAAAAGCATTTGTTAGACTTACACACACATTCAACCATGCTTTGTATAGAAAACGTACGGTGTTTTTGATTTACTTTGAAAAAATAAATTGTTTGAAACTATTGCTTTGAAAGTTTTAATTGATAAATGGTGTAATGAAAGTGTGTATGTAGTATATGTAACAACCCGCACTTTTCTTAGCCTGAATTTTGATAAAAATTGAAACTCAAACTCATTCAAGCATGAGTCGTGTAAATTGGCATTTGCAAATAATGAGCATAAGTATAATCTGAGTATTATAAAACTAATTCACAACAGAAATAAGATAGGATAACAAGCATCGACTATGAAAACTACTTCAATAGTGAATCATCACATAAATACCGAGCATGAGAGAATAAGAATAGAAATCCAAATACGAACACTTCCAAAGCCTATCTCCCATAAGATAAACCTGAGAGTTTTTATCAGGAGAAGGTCGGAACAACAAGTCCTAGTGAGTAGAAAATGTATAACACTGTCCACAATACACAAATATATAAATTTAGTTTTAGTCAAATTATATGTCTAACAAGGTTAGTGATTATAACCTAACATTGAAAAGTTACACACAATGATTAACTACCCTACCCAAGGTAGCACTTCCCAAAGATAGATTATTATTATTATTATATATTGAGATAGAACATTTGCACATATATGAGGCCTTTAAACCATAATACAAGCTCACAACTATGAGACGGGCATTCTGACCACTTAATCCCTTATTAACACAAAAGTGGCGAGTTATATAACCACTTATGATCTTACTCACAATATAATCTATATAAGGTAGATTTTCATGATCACTTAAGGCCTAAGGCGGATCAATTGCACACTTAATACCTTGATAGATGGTTTACAAGTACAGTGTTATAAATTAGAGGGCGCTGGCTACTAAGTCCCTTGACCACTAATTAAGGCCTCCATCATTCACATATCCCAAACCTCGCATAACGAAAGAGATAGTAAGTAGTCATTTTTGACCTCAGGATAGGTAGACTACTTATCCCTATTAATTAAGATCTTCCCTTGGTGGACCTCTATGTTATTATCTAACTGACTTTATTCGATAATCCATGAGCCACTTAATACTTCTCGTAGGATAGAAAAACCTTTGGCACCTCCAATAACTGTCATTTAATACCATATCCCAAGGCGGACTATACCCTAGTACTTACTATCTAAAGGAAGCAGACCCTTCCAAATATTACTGAACTCGTACCAAATTGTCCACTCAATGCTTCTAGTTAGAGAATAAGAGTTATTCGATCACTTAATACCTAACAAGGGCATACCTTACGTGTAACACCCCGCATTTTTAATGCAATTAAAAATATAAAAATATGCATATATGTGTGTGTGTGTGTGTGTTTATATATATATATATATATATATATATATATATATTAAGCATAGATATATTTAAAGGAAAAATTAAATAATAATATAATTGCATGTAATAAGTTCATGCAATGAAATGAAGAAAAAGATTAATAAAAAAAAATTACATGCAATACATGAAATGAGAAGAAATGCAATGCAATTGAAATTGCATGCGAATATTTAAAATGAAATAAAAAGGAAAATTTGAAGAGCTTCCAGAATTTGGTCACGAAATTAGCGTCATTGCGTTCATGGCGATTTTCTGGTCAATTTAGACCTATAGTTTACATAAAACTGATTTAAAATGAAAGAGATATCTTTAAATTAATTATTGCAATAAAACATGAAAAAAAAGGAATGAGAAAAGAATAATGTCTAACACTGTTCTAAGCCATGTTAACAAAAGACCAAGTAGCTTAGTTGGTTGGAACATGTGACCCGCATACAAGAGGTTCAGAGTTTGATCCCGTCAGTGTCATATTTTTTTAGGAAATGGCTAAAAAGTGGCTTAGTGTGAAAGCAGTTAAAAAGTGGCTTAGTGGGAAGGTGGTTTAATTAAACAGCGGTTCAGTATGAAAAGAGTTAATAAGAGGTTTAACTGGGAGAATGTTTCAAAAAAGGAATATATATACATACATACATATATATATATATATATAATTGATTTGAGATAAATAATTGGTCGTATATAAAAGATTAGCGTATGCATAAAAGTTGAATACAAATGAACATAATTCAAATTAAGGGTTGCGCGCGAACAAAGAAGCAAATAAAGAAGGAATGTTTGAAATTTGATTTATATGCAAAAAGATTACATGTATTATAAATAAATCAAATTTCAAATTAAAAAAAAGATATATATATATATATATATAATATATACACACATACACGGCAAGGGTGTCGACACCACCATAGGGGTGTTGACACCCAAGCAGGGGTGTCAACCCCTGCGCATCATTCAGCACACGTGGCGTGTTTTGATTGGTGAACGTTTGTTTTTGTTGCGACGTGGCCATTTCCTATTAGACGTATTACATGGTTAGCTCTGATGGAGTTTTATTTAAATTTAAGGGTCCTAGTTGCTCCATACTCCTATAAATAAGACCTTAGACCTAACCCTAAACCATGTAATTTGGCGGCTACGCTGGAGCTCTGTCATGGCTCTCTCTCTTCTCAAATCTATTCTGAAATTAAAATGTTTGCCTAGAAAGTTATGAATCCACATCTGGAGGAGAGGATCAACGTTAATTAAAGATTATTCAAAGCAAGGTTGTGAATCTAATCAAAGGGAAAAGGGGAAACCATGAATGATCGAACGAATCGGATCCAAAAATTGGGGAAAGCTTAAAGGTGAGTCGGTTTAAATTGTAGCCTTTAGATAATGTTATGACTATCGTTTAGCATTCCCCTTTTAATGAATTGTGAAATTGCCAGTTTAATTATAAATTGCTGTTATAACAAGTTGGGACGTTAATATGAATAGATCAGGAAATTCATATGTTGAATCTATTAAATTATTGAAATGATTACAAGTTGAAAAGAAAAAGAACTTGTTAAAAATAGCTAGAACATGGGCGATAACTGTTGTTGTTATAATTATATGTTTCACTTGCGGCACATTATATAATAAATGACATGTTTAGATTTATGGATTTGAATAATTACCCAATTGAATATTTACATGTCAAAATAGAATTAAACATATGTTGAAAAGAACATACGACAAAATATAGGCAAAATTGGACAACATGTAAATTAGATTACTGTAAATTAGATTACAGTAAAAAGGATAATATGCCTAAAATTTTCATGAAATGGGAATAATTGTTAAAGAACGAACATGCCTAGGATTGCAAATAGAAATTGTAACTGCACTTATGGCACGAGGTTAGGTTGCATTAGTGGCGGAAGTCTGCCCGGACCAGACCGGCATATCCAGCAGCCACTAATGTTGAATCTAATGTGAGAGGCCTAATTGCAAAAATTAAAAACATGTAATGGTGCTAAGACACGAGGTTAAGTCAACTTGTGGTAGAAGTCTGCCCAGACCCGCCCGACAAATCCAACGTCTACAAGTGTAGGCTTAATGCGAGAGGTCTAGTGCTTATATATATATATATATATATATATATACACACAAGATACGAATAAATGGCAATGATGATAATTAAATTTCTTACTTAGAAAATAAGAAAGGAAGGGATGTAATGAACTGTGTAAGCGTGATAAGAAGGAAAAGTGATGTATCTCCCTAAATGACCTATTTCTGAAAACGTTGTTGCAAGTAAGCCACGGTAAATAAAGAAAAGTAAAGAAATTACTTGCTACCACAGATTTAGACGGGAATACGTTATGAAAATAAATCACTGATTCCTTCTATCAAACTGATAAGGTGCATGAAGTGTTTTCCTTAATTAAAATAAGGAATATATATATATAAATATATTACAGTGAATGAAGGATACTGGAATACAACAGTAAAAGAAAATGGTTTAAAAGGGGAATGATAATAACCTATTATAAATAACTAACATTAATGAAAATGTTGTGTAATGGGTAGACTTGTCCTAAGGACAAGCGAATATTATAACTTAGGTTATAATAAACTAGTAAGAGGATGGGATAACTGGTGAATTGAGTTAAGGGACGTTTAATTGTAAATTAAGTAATCAGTAAAGGGAGAAACCTGAAACCAGTTAAGAAAAGGGGGAAATATATTATACTTAATTATAAATAAGTGATTTGTAAGCTTGGAAGTCTGAAACCCGTTGATAAGAATGTTTTAGGAACAAGAGGAAATTATAACATATGTTATAATAAATGGGTAGAGAAACTTATTTATCGGCCTTAGTTAATAGAACTAAGTTAATAAGTAAACAACGATAAGTTGTATTGACAACGTAAAATGGAGTTATGACTAAATGAGAAAGAATGAGGAAAACTTATGAAATAAAATAAGTTATATTTAATCATAAATGGTAAGTGACATGTTAATTAGAAAACATGTGAATTGGACATACTTAATTACATATTAAGTAAAACACGTTATTGTAACGATGAAATCAAATAAGAATATAAAAGAGATTCTAGATTACAGACCTTGGGTCACAATCTGGAGAATAACATGTTGGGGCTTATTAATAAACTTAAATGGATTAAGTTGTATGACTGAAATTAATAAGCAAGAGAAACTTGGTAATTTGAATAAGAATTCAATATGAATGGGAATAACCAAGTAAACCGAAAACCTGGTGAGGTGAGGTAAGCGCGTAAAAGAATGTTTAGACATAAGGTCTAACAACATGCTAAAGTAAGGCACTTAGACCAGTCCGTACGGTTGAGGGTGAATAACCCAACGGGTAGATCATCGAGGTATTGTAAAGCACGAGGGGAGCGCATATTCATCTGATTGTTCTGATGGCTCCAAAGGACAGGAAGGGGAAGCACGCGACTTCTTGAGGTACGTAAGTTGCTCTAGTAGTCCTCTGTGCGGTGACAGATGTCTTAGGTTGTGCTCGCAGAGGTTGGGTCTACGCGTAACTATTAGGTGGGTGGGCCTTGATTGCAGATGTAGCTATGCAGTCATAATGTTGTGACGCGATGACACAAGGGTGATTCAGCAGTTGCCTCAATGGGGAGGCGGAGGGTCATGACCAACAAGGATAGTAGATCATCGGATACCCGTCATCGACAGCCAGTAGGATGCGGAAAGACTCGATCTAAACCCAAGATACCATTTCATCCTTCACTATCGGGGTGCGGGGTTGAGGGGATACGCCACATGGATGTTTAGATTGTTTGCGTAGGGGCGGTCTCTTAGCTCTGGTAGTCTTTACTAGCTGAGGGAGGGGTCGAGGTGGGGCGATGGCCACCACGAAAATAGACCCTAGGTATGTCTGTATAGAGGCTCTTTAGAGACGGGCCCGTACAGATATAGAAAAGCTCCCGACCGAGTTCCGTGTTTCTTGTATCGCCCTGCCACGGAACTCGGTGCATATTAGGGGACGTGCGATTAAGGCATCAAGCTACAAATGAAGATACGTATGGTGGACAGTCTAGATACATGCATATCGGCTCTGGGTGGTGTATTGTAGACTTGAGGGCATTACTCTATTATGGAGTCTGATTCGAACAAAGGTGGCAGTACGTACGTTTACGTAGCATAGTAATGATAAATATATGCGGAACGTAATATTGTTATCTGTACGTCACTACGGCGTGGGATGAGGGACTGCGTATACTGTGATAGTGTTACGGTGGAGACAGTGCGAGTGGGGTTCCATGGGGTGTGCCTCGATATTGGGGGTAGCTACACATATACTATATTAGGTTAGTTCACTGGGAAGTAAATGGTTACGACGTGTGTGTAAGCCTTGAGTGCTGTTAACCCTTGTAACCTAATAAATAAGCTAATATGATTGAACGACATATGTAGGATTATCCAAAGTGTATAGTTTAAATCTAGTCACCAGAACTTATGTTCTGACCCTCTCCTCATAACATACTCGCAGGTTAGATTTGTGGCAGAGACATGAGACATTATAGTTTTGGATACTGGTTAGGCAGTATTATTAATACGGTATGGCTATACTTTAATTTATATTATATTTTATCCATTCCGTTGTGAGATGTTTTCTGAGCTCGGACATATTTATGTCTCTGTCTTTTCTATAGGATACCAGAGCAAATCAATCCGAGTTTCGATAGATTGGAATTTTGAAAAAAAATCGGTTTGTCGAAATTGGGGTTGTCAGATCTGGTATCAAAGCTTAGGTTTAGGATTTCTATATAAATAGTGAGTGAACGTATTTGTATTTTTAAAAATATAAATATATATTATATACCTAAATCCATAGAGGGACCCACTAAGTGGAAAGAGCATAATATGATTAGAAATGAGATGTTGTTTTGTACACTAAAGGAATAAATATGGAAATTCGAGACCCTTAGGTAAATTGGGTAGAGAGTGTGCAATATACTTTGTATGGAAGGAAAGTGAATCTCATATGATTAGTATTTTGGGTTAGTGGGCTTTAAAACCTTATAAATTCGAAAAGGTTGAAAAGAGAAAAATGGATTAGGAATATATAAAGTTGAGAGAATTGACCTTGAGGGGTGTCTAGGAAAGCCTAGAAGAAAATTGGAAACACGCTTTGAGTCTAACTCCATTGTTAAAATTTAAGAACTTGAAATTATAATTTTTTTGGGAAAAAGGTTTATGGTGTTTTCAAGTTTTAATCTTAAAAGTTATAGTTTTAAAATATGTAAAGAAGTACATATTGAGTTTTAAAGTAAAATTCTCTCAGTAAAAAGGTGCATGTTATAGAGCATGTACAGCTCGCTAGTATTCTTGTTACATTTAATACAAGAATTTTTAATAAAGAAAGATTTGAAATCTCTATTCTTATGACAACCCTTTTTGATAAATTATTTTAAGATAATTCTGTGGGTGGACAAAATAAGTTGTCGAAAATAAGAATAGAGTAGATGTTGGCACCTTGTAGTAGGAGACTGAACCGACCTTATAGGTAAGAACAGGTCATAAACCCGATTGAGAAAAGATGAATAAGAATGGAAATTTTCAAAGATAAGATGAAGAGAAGATTAGTAACAAAAGAAAATTTTCTTATGTGGGCTGTGCTTGGATAGAAAAATAGGGAATCTTTATGAATAGTTACATAAAAACCCAAGTATGATTAGAAAAAGGTTGGAAAAGAAAAACGGAGGATGCAGAGTTTTCTGTTTTCCGCCTTTTTGTAACATAAGAAATCGAATTTAGAAGATTAGATTTTTCTGAAATTCGGAAAATAAAGTTGGTTGGTAGGATTATGGATGCAACACTTGAAACGAACTATGCTCTTACTCAGTAAGAGTGTAGGAAAATTTGGTTGAAAAAGGTGTTTTGGTTTTCAAAATATTGCATTCATATAGAACTGCCAGTATATTTAGGATGTGAGCATCATGTTTAAAAAAGGATTTTTGAAAAATTTGCATATATATATATATATATATATATATATATATATAGGAGGTACCGCTTAGGCATACATGTATTACTAAGATGTATTTCACTTTGCACACGTGCACTATGTTTGCAAAAATTGGATGCACACATGATGGCTGGATATTATGCGAGAGATTATTAATGTGACGACCGCCCACATCCCTGCACTATACAAGAGAAATAATGCGCTGAAAGGTGTGCCAGGCAGCTATGGACGATCATCAAGGTATGGTAGATAAACAAAATCTATCGTAAACTCACAGCGCAAGGATAAAATATAATAGAACATATACAACAGGTAATGATAGTGAAGCAGAAAACACTAAACTTTCATGATAACTAGAAAGTATTCCCATACACGTGGATAACAACAGTAGTGTTTGTGCAATTTGCCTCACTACAACACTAAAAAAAACATACAGCGGAAACAAATACTAAATAGTAGTAAAAATAGTACGCTAGCCTCCTGCTCGCCTCCAAATAGCAACATCGTCCTCACTTAAGCTACTTATTACCTGCTACTTAGTCTGCCCATCCAACAATCGGATGAACAACCCAAGGTAATAAGAGGAAACATAAAACCTTGAGTCAGACAACAGTCTTAGTGAGCGATAAAACAGCTAACAAACTTCAACAATAAAGTATATGAGAAGGGATAGATAAGCATACTGATCTACCTACGACACAAGAGAAGAACTCAACCTTATCTTCCCTACATCGGACCTTGAGTCAGACAACAGTCTTAGTGAGCGATAAAACAGCTAACAAACTTCAACAATAAAGTATATGAGAAGGGATAGATAAGCATACTAATATACCCACGACACCAGAGAAGAACTCAACCTTATCTTCCCTACATCGGACAGTGATAGCCTTTACTATAAACAATTCAATCATTCATCCATGGAAACCAAAACACCCATTCAATCACGTAAAGCACTCATAACATCCAGATTATATATATCTCATGTAGACCATCCTAATCGAATTCAACATCCTAAGTACAAGCCCCAGAGACCTAAACCAGTATCAGACAAGCACCCATGAAACATCTCCTTCGACTTTGGACAACCTACATGAGACGGTATAAACAGAACAACCAACCATCCATGACTGACTCTGGTTATCACCGCCAATCCTGCTTTGAAACCATCGTTAATCGTATGACGACCAACCTTGCCAAAGGTCAAGGACTAATGGTAACCCCAGTTCTAGCATAAACTCCATATGTCCAACCTTGACAATGTCCAACCTTGACAACTAGGCATTTCAACGATACCCAAGGTACTCGACCTACAATCGGTCTTTTGGGTGCCCCATCGTACCCCTGCTTTGAGCCTGCTAGAACTTACGACAACGATAATCTCTCGACCTTCAATATCTCTAGTCGTTCAATCTTGATGGCTATTTACTGCTCAAGCGACCTTCTCGAGCAACCATTATCCACCAACTCACGACCTTTGAGTTTTCTGCCTATTCGTTGATTTACACCAATCAACGAACGTATCACATCACTTCGAACATCCCCTTATGGACTCTTGTCGAAGCCACCACCATCGCTGAACCAACCAACATCTTTATAAGGTTCAAAGCAATCCATAACATTATTTCAGCACTTCCTGACTTCCCGATTAAATTTACTTTGACGTCACACCATCACTGGAAATGTCCAGGTCACTTAGTCCAAATCACTTCTGGCTGATACAATTCTGGCCGAGCCAATTCTAGCCGAGCCAATTCTGGTCGATCCAACTTCTTCCCGATTCAACTTCTTCCCGATCCAACTTCTGCCCGAGCCAACTTCTGCCCGAGCCAACTTCTGCCCGAGCCAACTTCTGCTCGATCCAACTTCTGCCTGATCCAACTTCTGGCCGAGCCAACTTCTACCCGATCCAACTTCTGGCCGAGCCAACTTCTACCCGATCCAACTTCTGGCTGAGCCAACTTCTACCTGATCCAACTTCTGGCTGAGACAACTTCTACCAGATCCAACTTCTGGCTGAGCCAACTTCGCCTGATCGAACTTCTGCCCGAGCCAACTTCTGCCGGAGCCAACTTCTGCCCGAGCCAACTTCTGCTCGATCCAACTTCTGCCTGATCCAACTTCTGGCCGAGCCAACTTCTACCCGATCCAACTTCTGCCCGATCCAACTTCTGCCCGATCCAACTTCTACCCGATCCAACTTCTACCCGATCCAACTTCTGGCTAAGCCAACTTCTACCTGATCCAACTTCTGGCTGAGACAACTTCTACCAGATCCAACTTCTGGCTGAGCCAACTTCGCCTGATCTAACTTCTGCCTGATCCAACTTCAAGCTGAGCCAACTTCTGCCCGATCCAACTTCTGCCCGAGCCAACTTCTGCCCGATCCAACTTCTGGATAGTGCAATTCAACTCCGATTTCGACCAAAACTTCGTCAACCGACGAATCCGACGAAACCAACTCAACCAAAATCATCAAGCACAATCATATACATATCATAATGATTAACATGTAAAAGTGTTAATTTTTTGTGCTTATAATTTATCTTTATTGTAAATAAATAAATTTTACATTGGGTATTTTCATATATTTTCACAGTTTGTTCATCAATTCTCATGCACCCCGAAAAGCAAAGATATTACACAAGAAGAAGACCAATTTTGAATATTTTATCCTATGTTGCCTTTGGAATCTAATAAACGTCCTTGTTTGGAAGAATTAATCACATGCGACTTATCTCCCTTCAATTAATCACATGTCAAACAAGGAAGATATGGGAGGAATAATTGCTGATGGGAAGAATAATTGCTAATGGGAAGAATAATTGCTGATTGGAGGAATAATTGCTGATTGGAGGAATAAGTGCCGATTAATATAGGAGGAATAATTGCTGATTAATATAAGAGAAATAATTGCTATTAAAAGGGCCATATATGCATATATTGGATTAAGGTTTGAGGTTGGCATTTTATCTTATAAATACCGTTGTACTCTCATTGTAAAAAGGATCCTGAAATCAATAAAGTTTTCTTCTTTTATTTTTCTGCATTATTTTATTTTCATGGCAATTTGTGTCGTCTAGTCAATTAGATTTGCTAGAACACAATTGTTATTGCAACTACTTTCTCATTAGCGATTGACCGTTTGATTAGATTCAACGGTAATCCTAATTTTTTTTATTTTCTGTTTGTTATTTCCTTTCTGCATTTTTTTTATTTCCAGCACTCTGTTTATTTTTTAATCATTAAACTGATTATAGATTCAATTAGATTCAAATCTATAGTTAATTCAATTGCACTGTTATTTGTTTTATTGATAATTACAATTTTAGTTATCGGTTCAATTAGATTTGTTCTGAACTAAATTGTAATTTCAATGTTATCCCATCTCGAAGATTTGTCTAACTCGCCCAAGAAATTATATAAATAATTTAATTTAATTTACCTCCCTGTGATTCGACCTGCATACTACACGATCTGTGCGCTTGCAGTATGTAATTTAAAATTTACGCTTTTCTAGTTCTTAGAAAGCGTCGATCAAGTTTTTGGCGCCGTTGCCGGGGAGGTAACAATTAAATTTTATTACTTATTTAATTTCTGATTCATGTTAGTTTTTTTATTTATTTTTTTTCCTTTTTTTTGTATATATACATATTAAAAAAATCTTGATTTGTTTGATTTTGTATTTGTCATTGATACCATAATCTTCTAAACACGAGAAAAAAAAACCTTGTTTTTTTCTTATTTCCTTCCTCTTTTCATTTTCTTTCCTTTTTTTTTGTTTCGTTTTTTTCCCATTCATTTCTTTCCCCTTCTCTTGTACAAATTCTCATTAAAAAAAACAAAAAAAAAACTGCATTCTTTTTTTTTCTTTCCAATTACATTTCTCATTCACCTCCCACAATCTCTCTTTCCATTTTTTTTCCATTTATTTCTTTCCTGCTCTCTCCTTCATTAAAAAAAACAACTTTCAATTTTTCTTTATTTCTTTCCCTCTTTCAAATTTCTTCCCAAATCTTCTACGATCCGCCCCTTTTACAATTTCACAAAAATTCAAAAAGAAAAAAAAACAAACTTCCTTTTCAATCTTCTCCACTGCCTTTTCACCACCACTGAATACATCATTTCATCACAATCCTCATCACTATCCTCATTTCAATCTCATCAGCTACACCCTGCTACAAAAGCCATACTCCAGCAATAAACACACAAGCAACCCTCCACCATCAACATTCACCATACCCAATCTCCACGCAAATTCAACAATCAGTCCCTCCTCAAAACAATCATCCATCACTGCCCTTCTCCATAATCTCTACCAAAGCAAATACCCATCAACACCCAACCCTCATCATCCCCAAACAGTCCATCACCATACCCAGCTTCTTCCCTCCCCTATTCTTCTCCATGCAATTCACTTCATCACACCACTTTCATTAATTTGATCATCTCCAAATCCCCTATTCACAAAAACAAATAATTGTCATACCATCCTCTCACGCATCCATCATACTCCACAACTCCAGTCACGCAATCCATAGCTGAAACCGACAACCCCTACACAGATCCACCCTCATCAAGCCTCGGCATCAAACCAACGTCGTCCACCGACCTCAATAAATCCTCTCCTCAGATTTACAGGAGCCAAAACCGCACCTCTAAATCTCAATCAACTCTGCCGCAAAAGCCGAATCCAATTCAGCCTTGATTCTCAATTTATTTTGATTGATTTTCCAAAAAAAAAATAAAAAAAAATCGAACCAGATCGATTTCGAATAGAAGACAAGGGGCGCGAAATTTTTCTGAGAATTCCAAACGCGATTTGAAGAAAGCTTTTACTGGATTTGCATCATTTTTGGCGGCTTGATTTGTGAATTGGTTTTGTGATTTACTTCCTTGATAAACACAAGAAATTATTACAACGGTGTGGTTACTGATTTTGCTGTGATTTTGGGAAATTATTTGTTTCCATTCATTCGGATTGTGTGCTTAAAATTTGTGCAAGCCATTTACTTTGGTTGAGTGCGAACCTTAGGTCTGTTTATTAAGCCTAGTTGATTTGTTTGCTAAGCTCGGTTCTTCGTTTCTTCTAGATTAGGTGTAATTATTTCTAGTGTTGAATTTTATTTTATCTAGTCAGATTTCTTCTAGTTTTTGTTTTAATTTTTACTTAGTGTTTTTTTTCCTTTGCCTTTCGTTTTTTTTTTTTCGTTTTCTTTTCTCTTAAAAAAAAAAGTGGAATATTCAAAAACAAATCGAAGGGCCAAAGTGAAGGAACACACTCAGCAAACAAACAAGAAATTCAGGGGTCAACCGATAGCAAATAGTAAAACAGTAGAGTTGAATAGCAAGCACTACTCAAATTCTCTGGACGGACAGCCATACCCCACTGTAAAATTTTCTAAACTCTACAGGTGCTGAAGCTGCTTAAAAATATATTGAAATTGCTTGTAAAAATCTTCTGCAGGGGCAGCGGCTTGCTTGTACAATTTTTTTCAATTTTGCTATTATTCTATGACTTTTTTGTGACTGAAATTTCTGAATGTGTTTGTTAGAAATGAATTTCCATGACTTAATTCATCACTCTCATTAAACTTCGATTCTAGGAAAATACGAGCTCATTTAAAATAATATAATTGAAAAGTAGTGTTTTGTGAAGTTGATTGTCTCGTATGATTGGATCGCGGATATATAGTAGTTCAATTTATTGAACTATTAGCAGAAGAGGTTGCATACTACCCGTAAAACATTGGTCGTATCCCTTAGTATTTATGCTATACGTGAACGTCCATAAGACCCTCTTCCCCCTTCTAATTGAGTCAGTTAATTAATAGAGCACAACTTAGTATTTTATACTATTTTTGAAGTGAGAGTAATTTCTGTCTTGCCTTGACTTCTTTAAAATGTCTGATTCAAAAAAATCATTGAGAGAAATGTGGGATAATAATCGGAGTAGACGTCCTCTTGAAGAGTATGACTATGAATTACAACTCATGAAGCAAAATTTTCCAAAATTTCGTGAGTCCAATGTCAACAATTTTCAAAATTTTCCAACTGACCAACATTTTCAAAATCATATAAATGATCGAAATTGCGACTTCAATTCAAATTTCAATAATTTTGATTATGAGCCACATCCAAATCAAAATAGCTTTGAACCCCAACATAGCTCTGATCCACATCAATACGGGGTTGTAAACCAAAATTTTCAAAGTTATAGCCCATATCAACATCTTGAAAATAACCAAAATTGCAATTTTCACTCGAATTTTGATAGTTTTTGTTACGAATATAATTTCTATGATCAAAATGATTTCCAATATCATTGTCATTTTTCTGAAAGTTCAAACAACCACCTCATTGGAAATAATATTGATCATGAAATTGATATGGACTATAATTTTGAGAATCAAGAAATCCAAAACGAAAGCTCTCAAATCAACGATTCTGAAGAATATCATCTTAACATTCTTAAAGAGAGAGTAGGAAAGCAAGATAGACAGCTTGATGAAAAAGATAGAAAGATGGATGAACTTCCTTGTTTAATGACATCTTTTAAAGAACAGCTCGAACAGCAAAATCAAATTCGAACATGCGATGAATCTGAAAATTATCCATTCTTTACTGATAGTGAAAATATCCGGATAACAACTTTGGAAATTGAGAATAATGATTTAAGTGAAGTTGTTCAAAATTCAACAAATGATTTGGACGTCGATTCTTTTCAGGAAAAATATTTAAGCTCAGATTTTGATCTTCCTCTTTCGGGCTGTGAGAAAATTGAAAATTTTGAATTTGAACTAAATGAAAATATTGAATTTTTCGAAAATTCAGAATTGGAAAAGGATTTTAATGAACATGAATTTTTTGAATTGTATGAGGATGAGTTGCCAAATGAGGAAACTTCCAACGAATTTGAAGTTGTCAGTGTCAAAAATACGTTGTCAATGAATCAAATTGAGAAATGTCATCACATAATCTTGAACAACACTCAGAATTTAAATTTCACGATTGCAACTGAGTTTATATACGATCACAAATTTTTGAACAATTACACTGATAAATTTGTGGAACACATGAATTATTTTGGAATGCTGGCTTGCTTGAAAAACTTCATGTTAGGATGACCCTGGACATTTATCTACTGGACTATAAATCTAGGTATAAAGATGAGATGGTTTTCAAAACCTTTTTCTTATTAGAAAACATGCCTAGTCATAGTGGGAATGAAATTCATCGGGCTAGAACCAAGTGTGGGGGAAAAAGTTGGTGGCATTCTTTGCATCGCATTCATCGTAAACACATATATCATTGTACATATGATCCATTCTTACATATAGTTAGGCTGCATTTCATTCTGCAAATCATTTTGCATCTAATCCATCTATGGGTTTTATCATTCAAATTTAGGAAACGTGCTACAGTGTGGACACTGTTTAGTTCTAGTGTGGGGGGAGTCTGCATTGCATTCATTTTTATTTTCTTTTCATTTTATTTTTCTTTTCGCTTTCATGCATTTAGATAGGACCATCATGCATTTTAGGTCATAATAACATGCCATTTTTTTATTTTATTTTATTTTCATTTTAATTTCTTTTCACTCTCATGCATTTTAGGTCATAATAACATGCCATTTTTTTTGAGAAATATGACTCATTTTAGATTGATACAACAAAATAAGTTAATAATTCTTAGTCAGTTGGTAGTAGTTTTTTCTCTCAACTAAGATCGAATAAGAAATATGATGAAAAGTTGAATTTTGAGGGATATTAGTGTAACCTGTACATAGGGAGATTCTTAGGTGATGGCCATGAAATTTATTCTATATTGTAGTCTTTGTTTAAATAAGTGGAGGACTTAAATTACTTATATTGGCTTTTCGGTTCTTTAAAACTAAGTTATGTTAAGCTGAATTCGCGTAACTCTCTCTTGTTCTTATATTTTCAATAATAATAATAGCAATCCAAGGGTATCCAACATTGCTTGTATATCTAGCGTTGGTGTGCAAACCCGCAAGCTCTATCTGACATGTTGTTGACAAAGTCAGCGTCGGAATATCTTGGTCTCATTTTATGAGATTGGATACCTAAGGATTACCGACACGTTGTTGACAAAGTCAAAGTCGGTCTGCACAATCCGCCAAGCTCTTTACCCACTCTCCGTTAGTCCGCGAGGCAGTGCATGGGTGGTAAACCTTGGTCTTCTGAGTTAGGTGTATGTACTTAATCATAAATTTTAATTTTATAGCGATAGATGATAAGCGATGGTGCCCAAACACTTCTTGACCTTACTGATTTGACTAGCCATACATAAGGAAATTAGAATACCACTTCACAAACTGTGACAAACAAACTAAGAATTTATTTCATGGTTGCACTATGTTATCGACTGAACCAACTGGCCAAACTGGAATTTAACAATTGAAAACTTGAATTGTGTTGAAAATTTGTGATAGTTGAGGTATCTAAAATAAAATCAACTGACTAGAAATTGTCAGCTTAATTTGTTGTACCATTTTCCTGAAATAAGTCGTGTTTTCATTATTATTTGTTTCATTCGTATATGTCTATTGTATTCATATAGTTGCATTAAAATCATTGCACATTGCATTTGGATTTTGTGGGTAGTATCCACTGAAAACCCTCACGAGACACCACTCGTCCTACTAGGGACACCTAGAGGTTTAACGGCTTGTTGCATACGCTCAATGCAATCGTGTTTCCTACGAAAGTGTGACCAATCTAGTTTAGCTTTTCATTTTTTTATCTTTCTTTCTTTTTACTTGAGGACGAGTAAAAGATAAGTGTAGGGGTATTTGATCAACATGTAAAAGTGTTAATTTTTTATGCTTATAATTTATCTTTATTGTAAATAAATAAATTTTACATTGGGTATTTTCATATATTTTCACAGTTTGTTCATCAATTCTCATGCACCCCGAAAAGCAAAGATATTACACAAGAAGAAGACCAATTTTGAATATTTTATCCTATGTTGCCTTTGGAATCTAATAAACGTCCTTGTTTGGAAAAATTAATCACATGCGATCTTATCTCCCTTCAATTAATCACATGTCAAACAAGGAAGATATGGGAGGAATAATTGCTGATGGGGAAGAAAAATTTCTAATGGGAAGAATAATTGCTGATTGGAGGTATAATTGCTGATTGGAGGAATAAGTGCCGATTAATATATGAGGAATAATTGCTGATTAATATAAGAGAAATAATTGCTATTAAAAGGGCATATATGCATATATTGGATTAAGGTTTGAGGTTGGCATTTTATCTTATAAATACCGTTGTACTCTCATTATAAAAAGGATCCTGAAATCAATAAAGTTTTCTTCTTTTATTTTTCTGCATTATTTTATTTTCATGGCAATTTGTGTCGTCTAGTCAATTAGATTTGCTAGAACACAATTGTTATTGCAACTACTTTCTTATTAGTGATTGACCGTTTGATTAGATTCAGCGGTAATCCTAATTTTTTTTTTCTGTTTGTTATTTCCTTTCTGCATTTTTTTATTTCCAACACTCTGTTTATTTTTTAATCATTGAATTGATTATAGATTCAATTAGATTCAAATCTATAGTTAATTCAATTGTAGTGTTATTTGTTTTATTGATAATTACAATTTTAGTTATCGGTTCAATTAGATTTGTTCTGAACTAAATTGTAATTTCAATGTTATCCCATCTTGAAGATTTGTTTAACTCGCCCAAGAAATTATATAAATAATTTAATTTAATTTACCTCCCTGTGATTCGACCTGCATACTACACGATCTGTGCGCTTGCAGTATTTAATTTAAAATTTACGATTTTCTAGTTCTTAGAAAGCGTCGATCACATAACATTACTAATCACAGGAATATGACGATTTCCACAAAAATGATGTAAATTTCACCAGAAACCGTTAAAATGAACATATGATCAAAATGAGAGATCTAACTAACACAAACATGTAAAATGACATGAAATTAACGAGTAAAACTTGTTAGATTAGATCATAGGGTGATGCATACAAAAATGAACATGTAATAATGTAAATCTATGGTAAAACATTCAAATTTGATGAGAAACATGCACAAACACTCATATACTTCATTGCATTCATGTGAACGATGCAAATCACTCATCGATTCTCCAAAACAAGCTAAAATGATGGAATTATGAATCCGAATAGCTAATACTTCGAATCAAGCTCCTTGATTCGATGAATTTACCCTTGGAACGATGTAGATCTAGCCTTGAATGGTGTAGATCTTCGATTTCCCTCCTTGGATTTGGATTTTTAATGGTGGAAAGGTGCTAGAGGAAGAAGAAGAAGCACAAGGTCTCCAAATGAGAGAATGAGATAAGTAACCTATTCTCCATACCCCTCACCCTCTATTTATAGTTTCCACCAACCCACTAATGGGCCTCCCCAATTCAGCCCATTAGGCTCTCCAAACCTGAACAACCAACTGAAAAACCCTAAAACAGTGATTTATCCCAAACCGCTGAGCCAAATCCTTAATGTAACCACTCTCTCCAATGGCACAGGTCTCACCCTTTGATTCGACCTGAGTCAAAAGTTATGCCCTGTACAAGGCTGACAGTGGCAAAATGGTCTCAAACAAAATCGGTAAAAATTATGGACATGTCTCACATCCCCATAAGCAACATATTAAAAGATGAGAATGATCCGACCCTCAGGGAATAAAATAAAAATAGTTTACGATCTTCTGATACGTAAAATGCGGGCTGTTACAATTTATTTTACTCTTAAAAAATTTCGGGGAAGAAATTTCCTATGGATGGGAGAATGTAACACCTCGCATTTTTAATGCAATTAAAAATATAAAAATATGCAAATATGTATATATATATTATATGCATAGATATATATAAAGGAAAAATTAATTAAATAATAATATAATTGCATGTAATAAGTTCATACAGTGAAATGAAGAAAAAGATTAATAAAAGAAATTACATGGAATACATGAAATGAGAAGAAATGCAATGCAATTGAAATTGCATGCGAACATTTAAAAAGAAATAAAAATGAAAATTTGAAGAGCTTCTAGAATTTGGTTACGAAATTAGCGTCATTGCGTTCGTGGTGATTTTCTGGTCAATCTAGACCTATAGTTTACAGAAAACTGATTTAAAATGAAAGAGATATATTTAAATTAATTATTGCAATTAAAAAAAGGATTGAGAAAAGAATAATGTCTAGCACTGTTCTAAGCCTTGTTAACAAAAGACCAAGTAGCTCAGTTGGCTGAAACATGTTACTTGCATATAAGAGGTTCAGAGTTTAATCCCTTCTACTGCCATATTTTTTTAAGGGAATGGCTAAAAAGTGGCATAGTGTGAAAGTAGTTAAAAAGTGGCTTAGTGGGAAGCCGGTTTAATTAAACAGTGGTTCAGTATGAAAAGGGTTAATAAGAGGTTTAATTGAGAGAATGTTTCAAAAGAGGAATATATATATATATATATCAATTGGTTTGAGATAAATAATTGTTCGCATATAAAATATTAGCGTACGCATAAGAGTTGAATACAAATGAACATAATTCAAATTAAGGGTTGCGCGTGAACAAAGAAGCAGACAAAGAAGGAATGTTTGAAATTTGATTTATACACAAGAAGATTAAATGTATTATAAATAAATCAAATTTCGAATAAAAAAAGATATTTTTTTGGAAATGATATATATATATATATATATATATATATATACATACATACGGCAGGGGTTTCGACACCGCTATAGGTGTGTCGACACCCAAGCAGGGGTGTCAACCCCTGCGCATCATTCAGCACACGTGGCGTGTTCTGATTGGCGAACGTTTGTTTTTGTTGCAACGTGGCCATTTCCTATTGATCATATGACGTGGTTAGCTCTGATGGAGTTTTATTTTAATCTAAGGGTCGTAGTTGCTCCATACTCTTATAAATAAGACCTTAGACCTAACCCTAAACCATATAATTTGGCGGCTACGCTGGAGCTCTGCCATGGCTCTCTCTCTCTCTTCTCAAATCTATTCTGAAATTAAAATATTAGCCTAAAAAGTTATGAATCCACATCTTGAGGAGATGATCAACGTTAATTAAAGATTATTCAAAGCAAGGTTGTGAATCTAATCAAAGGGAAAAGGGGAAACCATGGATGATGGAAAAGATCGGATCCAAAAATTGGGGAAAGCTTAAAGGTGAGTGGTTTTAAATTGTAGCCTTTAGATAATGTTATGACTATCGTTTAGCATTCCCCTTTTAATAAATTGTGAAATTTCCAGTTTAATTACAAAATACTGTTATAACAAGTTGGGACGTTAATATAAATAGATCAGGAAATTCATATGTTGAATCTATTAAATTATTGGAATGATTACATGTTGAATAAAAAAAAACTTGTTAGAAATGGCTAGAACATAGGCAATAACTGTTGTTGTTATAATTATATGTTTCACTTATGGCATATTATAGAATAAATGACATGTTTAGATTTATGGATTTGAATAATTACCAAATTGAATGTTTAGATGTCAAAATAGAATTAAACATATGTTGGAAAGAACACGCGACAAAATACAGGCAAAATTGGACGACATGTAAATTAAATTACTGTAAAAAGGATAATATGTCTAAAATTTTCATGAAATGAGAATAATTGTTAAAGAACGAACATGTCTAGGATTGCAATTAGAAATTGTAACTGCACTTATGGCACGAGGTTAGGTTGCATTAGTGGCGGAAGTCTGCCCGGACCCTACCAATATATCCAGCAGCCACTAATGTTGAACCTAATGTGAGAGGCCTAAGTGCAAAAATTAAAAACATGTAATGGTACTAAGACACGAGGTTAAGTCAACTTGTGGTAGAAGTCTGCCCGGACCCGCCTGACAAATTCAGCGTCCACAAGTGTAGGCTTAATGTGAGAGGTCTAGTGCTTATATATGTATGTATGTATACAACAAGATATGAGTAAATGATAGTGATGATAATTAAATTTCTAACTCAGAAAATAAGAAAGGAAGGGATGCAATGAACAGTGTTAGTGTGATAAGAAGGAAAAATGATGTATCTCCCTAAATGACCTATTTTTGAAAACGTTGTTGCAAGTAAGCCATGGTAAATAAAGAAAAGTAAAGAAATTACTTGCTACCATGGATTTGGATGGGAACACGTTATGAAAATAAATCACTGATTCCTTCTATCAAACTAATAAGGTGCATGAAGTGTTTTCCTTAATTAAAATAAGGAATATATATTACAGTGAATTAAGGATACTGGAATACAACAGTAAGAGAAAATGGTTTAAAAGGGGAATGATAATAACCTATTATAAATAAATAACATTAATGAAAACGTTGTATAATAGGTAGACTTGTCCTAAGGACAAGTGAATATTATAACATAGGTTATAATAAACTAGTAAGATGATGGGATAACTGGTGAATTGAGTTAAGGAATGCTTAATTGTAAATTAAGTAATCAGCAAAGGGGGAAACCTGAAACCAGTTAAGAAAAAAGGGGAAAATATATTGTACTTAATTATAAATTAAGTGATCTGTAAGCTTGGAAGTCTGAAATCCGTTGATAAGAATGTTTTAGGGACAAGAGTAAATTATAACATAGGTTATAATAAACGGGTAGAGAAACTTGTTTATGGGCCTTAGTTAATAGAATTAAGTTAATAAGTAAACAACGATAAGTTGTATTGACAACGTAAAATGGAATTATGATTAAATGAGAAAGAATAAGGAAAACTTATGAAATAAAATAAGTTATATTTAATCATAAATGGTAAGTGACATGTTAATTAGAAAACATGTGAATTGGACATAATTAATTACATATTAAGTAAGACATGTTATTATAATGATGAAATCAAATAATAATATAAAAGAGATTGTAGATTACAGACATTGGGTCACAATCTAGAGAATAACATGTTGGGGCTTATTAATTAACTTAAATGGATTAAGTTGTATGACTGAAATTAATAAGCAAGAGAAACTTGGTAATTTGAATAAGAATTCAATATGAATGGGAATAACCAAGTAAACTGGAAACCTGGTGAGGTGAGGTAAGCGCGTAAAAGAATGTTTAGACATAAGGTCTAACAACATGCTAAAGTAAGGCGCTTAGACCAATCCGTACGATTGAGGGTGAATAACCCAACGGGGTAGATCATCGAGGTGTTGTAAAGCACGAGGGGAGCGCACATTCATATGATTGTTCTTATGGCTGCAAACGACTGGAAGGGGAAGCACGCGACTTCTTGAGGTACGTAAGGTGCTCCTAGTAGTCCTCTGTGCGGTGACAGATGTCTTAGGCTGTGCTCGTGAGGCAGGGTCTGCGCGTACCTACTAGGTGGGTGGGCCTTGACTGTAGATGTAGCTATGCAGTCAGAATGCTGTGACGCGGTGACACAAGGGTGATTCGGCGGTTGCCTCAACGAGGAGGCGGAGGGTCACGACCAACAAGGATTGTAGATCGTCGAAAACCCGTCATCGATAGCCAGTGGGCTGCGGAAAGACTCGAGCTAAACCCAAGATACCATTTCACCGTTCATTATCGCCACACAGATGTTTAAATTGTTTGCGTAAGGTCGATCCGTTAGCTCTGTTAGTCTTTACTAGTTGAGGGAGGGGCCGAGGTGGGGCCATAATCACCATGAAAACAGACCCTAGGTATGTCTGTATATAGAGGCTCTTTAGAGATGGGCCGACACAGATATAGAAAAGCTCCCGACCGAGTTTTGTGTTTCTTGTATCGCCTTGCCACGGAACTCGGTGCACATTAGGGGACTTGCAATTGCGACATCAAGCTACAAATGAAGATATGTATGGTGGACAGTCTAGATACATGCATATCGGCTCTGGGTGGTGTATCGTAGACTTGAGGGCATTACCCCGTTATGGAGTCTGATTCGAACAAAGGTGGCAGTCTGTACGTTTGCGTAGCGCAGTAATGATAGATACATGCGGAACGTAATATTGTTATCCGTACGTCACTACGGTGTGGAATGAGGGACTGCGTATACTGTGATAGTGTTACGGTGGAGACCGTGCGAGTGGGGTTCCATGGGTGTACCTCGATATTGGGGGTAGCTACACATATACTGTATTAGGTTAGTTCACTGGGAAGTAAATGGGTACGATATGTGTGTAAGCCTTGAGTGCTGTTAACCCAAGTAACCTAATAAATAAGCTAATATGATTGAACGACATATGTAGGATTATCCAAAGTGTATAGTTTAAATCCAATCACCGGAACTTGTGTTCTGACCCCCGCCTCATAACATACTCGTCGGTTAGATTTGTGGCAGAGACATGAGACATTATAGCTTTGGATACTGGTTAGGCGGTATTATTAATACGATAAGGCTATACTTTGATTTATATTATATTTTATCCATTCCGCTGTGAGATGTTTTCTGAGCTCTGACATATTTTATGTCTCTGTCTTTTTTGCAGGATACCAGAGCAAACCAATCCGAGTTTCGATAGATTGGAATTTTTTTTTTAAAAATCGGTCTATCGAAATTGGGGTTGTCACACTACGATTCTACCCTTACCCGTTAAAAGAAAAAGGCGAATCTAATCACTTAATACCCCCAATAGGTGGATCTTATTTAAGATTTAATTCTGAAGTAGTGTACAACATTAATTGTCCTTTAGGTTTCTTCTTTTGGAAGGAAAACGGTTCCTACAACCACTTAAGACCTCAACACTTAAAGTAAACCACTAGGAACATTTCACGCTATGATATAATAATTCTCACGAGTTCCTATGTCAATGATGTCTCATATCAATTGTATGTATATCCGGTAATTGGAAAGTGTAGACTTTTGTCGGATAACTCAACTGACCTTGCATCATCAACCTACTAAGTCCAGTTCTTATATTAATTAGAAATTTATTCCTCGTATTAAACTAGAGATAATATAGAATTGTTATTTGTATAAAATAGGATAAGATTATTATAAGCTCTAAGATGATTTGTTGACCTTATTATTTATTGTGGTGATGACTATCCAAATAAAATTTAATTTAATTACCATAGCTATCATACGCCATCAATAACCGTAACAGATACTTTTCCTAAGGCAATAAACACTCAAACGAATGTCATTTATGTCGGTCCGTTCTATTTTTATCAATTCCTATTTATTTTAACTCTCATTTACTGCATCAACTGATGTCTATTGTTTTATTTCTTATATATATATATATGTGTGTGTGTGTGTATGTATGTATGGATGAATGTATGTATGTATGTGTGTGTACGAGAAAATTGGTACACTTTGTTCTAAATACCAATCGTATGTTATGTTTATATGTCTCAGTTGAACCCCACAACCCCATTATTGGGTACTTGCAAGGGAAAGGAGCACATATAAACTCTATATATTCACAGTACATCATAACATAGGAAATTAAATAAACGAACATACATGCCATGCAAGACAAATTCAAACAACCCGCCTACCTCTATCATCAACAAAATCGGATCCCCCAGAATTATGAAGCTCTATAACCCATGGATGCAGCTGCTTTTCATACCAGGCAGACTGAATTGGCTTGCTACCATTGTTGTGCTTAGGTACTGGACTTCTTTCTCGATTTGCTGAAGTTTGAAATTGGATCCACACTTTATATTGCTAAAAGCCTTAAATTTTTATCTTGCCAAATGAAATACACTGTAACAATGAATGTCACGATAGCCACATTTTAATTTGGTCATTTACGCTGAAAAATGTTTGAATATCATTTACCTTATGTTCAATTGATGGTAGCAAAATAGGATTCAGATCTAGTTTTAACTTTATCGAACATCATAAGTACGTCGAATACTCATAGTGAAAAAACAGATGATTGCATGATTCTTGTTCCTTGTCCCACAATGAACATAAGGTATTTGAAACAATATCGTAGTTGTATAATCTTTCTTTTGTACTAAGTCGACTGATTATAGCTAAATAAGTAATAAAAGTCATTCTTCTGCTATTTTTTGAGTGTCATATAACCTTAAAGTGATGTTGTACCATACCTGAATTACAGAACTTATTCCAAGCTTTATGAAAGGAAAAATTACCTCCATCACCACTCGTAGAAATCACATGGTTTATCCGGACAAACTGTAACATGTTGAATAATTGTAGTTGCTTCTCATGTTGCAGAGTGAAGAAAAGGATTTAGAGTATAATTGAAGTAAGTTGGAGACTAAATCAGTACCTATGGCTTGCAACCGGTGATATCCCATTATGTCAACTTGAAATCTGCAGTTGATCCAAGGATCATACCAAAGATAAGTATTTCTACCATTTGTAGTAATTATTTCCAAACTGTTTGGATGTGGATCGTAACTGTAAGATAGACTTCCACGTGCTTGTTGCATTATTATCAATTGGCATAAACTAGAAACATTTTCCATGGAAGTATTTCTTCTCTATCCATTTAGGCTGTAGATTTTGTTCAGTTAAAAAATTCCAGCGAAACTTTTATAGTTGCTGCTTGCTTTAAATCCGATAATGATTTTAAGACAAAGCCCCTTTCTAGTTTAGGTTTACATAAAATCTTCCATGCTACTTTAGGTTTATTACCACCCCAAAAAAAAGTCCATGCAAAGGGCAATGATTTTCCTAAATTAAATTCAGGGATTTGATGCATGAATAGTAGAACGACGGGGGTTATAACAGTTTGAATTAACTCAGCTCGGCCTGCAAAACTTATTAATTTAAGCTCCCATCCTTGCATCTTTTTCAAACCTTATTAAGTAATGCTTGGCAGTCCTGGTAGTGTAAATAATTTGAGGATAGAGGAACGCCTAAATATTTTATAGGAAGATTATCTTGTTGAAAGCCAAAATTGACTGTATGTCATATGAATTTGTGGCTAATTTGCTAAAGAAAATTTTGGCCTTTATACTATACACGTTTAATCCTGCGTAGTAGCTTAATTTATGGAATATTTGTTGTAAAACTTTTGCGCAATCCAAACTTGATGATTACCGCATATCGTAAGGTCATCCGCGTATAACAAATGTGTAATTGTTGGGAAGAACTTGGAAACGGGAACAAACACCTTCTTAATTGTAGCTTCATTCATAAGAAAAGTAAAGTATTATTTTGTGGCTACTATGAACAAATAAGAGGATAGGGTATCACCTTGACAAATACCCCAATTTGAGTAAATAAAACCCTTAGGGATACCATATAAGAGAATGGAATAACTGGACATAGAAATACATTTATATATCACATTAATAAAATGCATTGGAAAGCTCATCAAACTAAGAATGTGACATATGAATTCTCGGTTGATAGAGTCAAACGCCTTTTGTAAATTTACTTTAACACAAAACTTCGGCATACCAGGTTTACTGAAATCCCTTAGCAATTCATATGCCAATAATATATTTTCTCCAATATATCTTTTGATGATGAATGCACATTGGCTTTCTAGGACTAAATATGATAAAAAATACTTTAATATATTACAGAGAATCTTTCTAAAAAAGTTGTAGTACATGTTAGCAAGTTATAGGTCTGTATTCCGTAATATTAGAAGGCCTATTAGTCTTAGTACTAAAGTGATAAAGGTGTGATTGATTCCTTTAGGAAGTTTAGCAGATACAAACATGTGGCGACCTGTCTTCTCGATCCTTGAAAATTGACACTAATGCATCCTCGGTGTTCACTGCCAAATCTTAAGTGTTGGGAAGGCAGATTGTCTGGGGTAATAAAACATTAGAATAGAAATAGAACAACTCTCATTTCATTTCAAACATAATTTGCGTAAAATCACACTAGGTGATCGATCAAAGATCATAACATAAATCCAGTTTAAACTGCTACTGGAATACAAAATGCATAGTGGAAATAACTAAATGCTTAAAAGAGTAATGCAAAAAGCTCCAACTTCAACTTCAAGCTCCATGTTCTCCTATTACTAACCTGACTACTAGGCTGCCAGGTGGAAAATAAGGGCACCTAGAGTTTAAAAGGGAAAACAGTCAACTTTGAGTTAGTCATGAGACTAATGTGAGAAACTTAAAATAGTTTTTTTTTAAACAAAAGGGTATCTCATAAGATCACGCCGCAAATAAACACAAAATGAATTTTTACCTTATGATAATCAAAACATTTTATATTAAAATATTTGATACTATTCTTAATGACATTGTATCAAAAACCTTTACAATTAAATTAGGAATCTTAGCATGGAATTGTTACAATATTATATTCATGCTATAGCTACTATTTCTTGGTAGGTTATACAATTAAAGCCATACAGGTTCGTATTAGAGAATGTATTTCCAAAAGTGACCAAGGCAAATGATCTTCCTTAATCCGATGGGTACACCTCTAGAGGGATGTCCCGAGAATCCGATAGAGCACAAAACTGACAACTTTCCTAATCAAGTTCTTGATGAACACTGTTCTTTTTCTAGGCTTCCCCTTTCATCTAGAAGGCATGAAAGGAAGCTCTCTCTTAGTAACGATGTGCACTCTATTCAAACCAACAAATAATCTAGTATTCAACTAAGACAGCGACATTGCCTACCTTAAATGCAGGAGAAATTGAAATCAACCTCCGAGGCGACTTCTTACTTGAAATTATTTAATAATAAGTGTTGCCATTAAAACATATTATTGTGAATCATTTAAACGTATTAACGTGAACATAGAAGCCATTTGACTAATTTTTGTAAGATTTTTAGTTGAATATCACAATCATAGTATATTAGTGGAAAAGTAATATCCACATGTGAAACATTATAGCCTAGAAGTTTATCACAGCAGTCGGGTAAAAATTGTACCCATATGCGAATTTGATGTTCAAGAACCAACTCATCACATTAAATATATATATATATGAGGTTTTAAATAGATTACATCTAATATGCAACTACTAAATACCAATGAGGGTATTAAACATATGCCAACCATGGTAGTGATTTATATATTTCTACCAAAGTAATTTTTCTAATTTAGAAATTAAATATTACATATGCTAGATTGAGATGTTATTGAAACAAAAATTGTGCTAGTTAAAAGTACAAACTCCACTATAACGATCATAGTTTCTTTTAGTTGTCATCTTGGTTCTTCCTATTCTACTATCAAAGAAAAAGACAAAAAGAAAGGTTGTCTTGTGTTAGTAAAGGAAAAGGAATCTGCATTTAGAGCGCTGCTTGTAGAAGATAAGTCATACAAATAGCAAGCTATAACTGTAATTAAACGAAATGCTCATATGACACTTTAATCTTGTCAAAGTAATTAAATCAAATAAGCTGATATGGGTGACTACTGCTATATCAGTTTTAGTTTTCCAAGAGGAATGATTTTTTGAGTACTCATATGATTTCCAACCCTTTTTTTGGAATTCAACAATGCATTCTCTCTTTAAATAAGTTAGAAAATGTATGCAATTTACAGACCTTGTCCATATATATTATAGTTTATTACAACTTAAATAGACAACGTCCAGTTTTCTACTGCATACACAAGCTATATCTATTGAAGCGCAGATTTTTTTTTTGGTTAGCACATCATTCTAAAGATCAAATCAAGTAAGAGTTGTAATGTTTCATAAAACTAAAAACAATATGCCTACGAACAAAGAAAGAACTATGAATATAAAACAGTTTAGACAATAACATTACAATGATGACAAAATGAAGGCATCATAATGCTAATTGGCATTCCAACGATAAAAGTTTCTACAATATACATCAAAACAGACCTATCAAATATAAACCATTTCTCTCTATTGGCCTTGTTGTTCATATATCTGCATGTAAGTTTTGTTGGAAATGAATGTGCAAGAGAAAGAGGAATTTGGGAAGAAGAAGTGATAGCAACCTATAAGTCCTACATCATCAAAATATTAACACAACCTCTCCTAATGTATTAGAAGCCAATAGACTTATATAAAATAAAAGGAAGAGGGATTATATAGGGATGTGGGCTAGGCCTTGACACAATAATATATTAAAGTGTCAAAGATTGGGCCTTGGGACGATAATATTTTCCTCAGAATTTGAAAGGCATGTCTGTTCAGCTAAATGGGAACAACCATTTGAATTCTGAGCGCACGCACATTAATGACCGCATGGTTAAAGGGTCACAACCTTTTCAATTCCAACGATTACTAATGCCCAGATAGGCACCTCCTCTAGCCTATAAATACATTGCCCAAAACGAGGCAGAATTCACTGCTCGCATTACTTCTTCTTCAAAGTAATCCTCTGATTAATTTATGTAATCTGCTTAAGTTTGTCAAAACTCCGTTTACTAGCACTAGCACTACGCTGCGGGGTTGGTCCTTTTTTTCCTGGGAAACAAATTGCAATTACGCCAATCAGTGCATACGATGGCAATATTGTTTCAAGGAAACAAAATATTTCTGGACTCGAACATTACTGAAATAGAATATGAAACACCCCACCTCCGTTAAGGTCACTCACAAAGGGAATGCCTTAACTTTGGTGGAGCATTATAGGTAAAAGACACAGATAATTTTACAAGACAGACATATATAAGCAGCGGAAAAACTAAATTTATTTCATACGTGGTTCATAACAAAACATTACAGCAAACTATCTCAAAACAACTTCCAAATCATTACATCAAAATCTCTGTCTTGATTATAACATAAAGAAGCATAAAACACAATAAAACTGCATAAATCCCTAAGTAGTAGTGTATTCAAAACCATAGCCAAAGATAAGAGGTTCCAAGCTATACATCATAGAGTCTTCAAGCTTGGAAAGATGAACGGTCCAAATTAAGCTGAGCTATTCCCTCCCTGGCTACCTGAAGGGGGGGGGGACGGAAGAAAAGAGAGCGAAAGAAAAATGGGTCAGACATAAGTCTGGTAAGTCCAGTGATTATTCAGCATGTAAATTGTTAAGAGAACCATGACATGAATAAACTGGACGCAGGACAATAACAAATAAATAAGGTAACATAGGATAAGGCAAGATAAACTAATCATACTATCGCACTCATATCCATATTCTCTGCACCTACTAGATATTTCAACCATCATCATAAGTTCAAATCCAGTGATCCCTTTTTATCGATCGGCTCCTACTCGCACGCATTTACTACTTGTGTCATACGGCCCCGCTCGATTGTAGATACTTGTGCTGGTCTCACCATGGGGTGTATCAACTCCTATGGTGGCAACCCGACATGATTCAAGATGCACAGTGTATAACTACTGATGCCCAGTGCCTGCTTTTTCCACTCCGGAGTACGTGCACGCCCGTACTCCGTCGTAACCTACACTGACGCACCAACCGCCGTTGTTTTGACCGCTTATTATCAGCCCAGTAATCGTGCCCCACCCTACCTAGTTCAGGGTACCATGATACATCTATGTAGGTTACTGCTGAAATGGATCCCCGTTACTAGGGTTTCCTAATCAACATTTTAAATTGGTTAAGTGTCCAAGTTAACCTGACCCCACCCATCAGTTTAGTTAACATGTTGTATTGGTTAAGTGTTGCCTTAATTAACTTAACCCTACCATTTCTGACTTAGCTTTAATTTATTCATTAAAGCACCAACCACTCACATTAGACAGATATTGTTGCGGTCACTAGATGTGCCAGTCGGGTACGGGCAGTTTTACACCGCAACTCAGTCTAACCTCGGGTTCTTTTGGACTCGATGCACTAACCTCCCAAATTAGATATATATTGTTACGATTGCAAGATGTGCCGGGCGGTTCCGGGCGGTCTTACACCGTAACTCAATCTAACCTCGGGTTAGGTATATTCGTCTTTTCTAAATTTACATATTTACCACTTTATGTTTATATGTAAATTATTGTCATTCAAGTCAAGCCCCACTTTCCCTTTTAAATCAAGTTCATAATTTTAGGTATAAAAATTTATACCACTTTATGCCATAAAACATTTACATGTTTATGAGCCAAATATGCCAATTATATGTAATTTCATGTTTTTCCCCAACGTTACCCCATTAAACGTTCGCATATATCACATAAAATGTTAGGCTCGATACATAGCCTAACTTATACACAAAAGGGGAAAAAGAGGAACATGTAATAATTCCAACATCATAAAAATATGGATCTAACTACACATGTGTTATATGGATTTGGCATAGAACAATATACATTTAATTATGAACTTGCAAAATTATATCTACTCAACATGAATCGTGAAATAGGGGATTTACATAGAACTACATAAACTTAAAATTAGGCATGCGGTTGTGAACTTGCAAATTAGCATGTAGTCCTAGTCATATATGTGAACATGGTTGAACTTGCATAAACATAGCAAAATTCCCAAATTGTCATACAACATATAGGTGTCATTACCAAATCATACAACTTGAAATGTCATCGCCAAATTATACAATATGGTATGTCATCGCCAAATTACACAATATGATATGTCATCACCAAATTATAATATGTCATCGCCAATTTATGTCATCGCCAAAGTATATAACATAGTATGTCATCGCTAAATTACACAACTTATATGTCATTGGCGAATTATACAACATATGGATTCATTGCAAAGCATTTAACATTTATCATCAAATTACATACAACATGATCTCAAACTTAACATGATAAGAGTCATAGTCTTAATCAATTCAGTTTTAACAAAAAAGGATAGCCATAAATTTACATTAGGCATTGTTCTACATCCATTTATTTTAGTCACGATTCTAATATCATTTAGATCTAAATGATAACTGGACTTACAAAAAGGAGACTAGTCTTGTGTTCTGGGATCTGTATTCTGAAATTGAATAGCTCTCCTTTGTTGTAGACGTTGAATTCTCTTAGTTGAATTAGATTTCACTACAACAAAAAACACTTTTCGCAACAGGCAAAATCTATTGCAGTAGACCAATTGCAACAGGCACGCGCCTGTTGGTATAGCCAAAGTTGCAAAAAGTCTGCAACAGATTTTCCCCGTTGCAATAAGTAGTTGCGGTATACTTTTTTGCAACAGGCTTTTCCCGTTGCAACTGATCCTTTTGCAACAACAAATGACAGTTGCAAAATAGTCTTATACAATTTTATGCCTGTTGCAAAAGAATTTTCAAAACTGTTTTTGGCTATTGCTAGTGAATCTTTTACAAAATATTTTGCAATTTCATCTATTATAAAATCATGATTCCATAAATTAAAATACATACAATTTAAATATCAACTCAAAGATAATACTACTCTAAAATATTTCATTAAATATTCACAAAAGTTCAAATTTTGTTACAATATCTGTAAATTCAAGCAAAAACAATACATTGACAGTTACAAATATATATCAACATTTCTCTTCAAGATTACAAATTATACACAATGAAATTTATAAGATCACTCAAAATGTACTACCATGTGTTAGCAATACATAATCACGTCCGAATATCATAACCTGCAAAGACAAAAGGCAAATGAAGTGTCTACCAAGCAAGCAACATAAAAGGCACGCACACCATGCTTAAACATGAACATATAAACATGAAAAGAATGCGAATTACATTGTACGAACTAATGAGTTATGCCAGGAATATTTTCAAGTTAAAGAACTATACTACTACAGTACTATTATTTTTCAATATATTATATGAACTACATGATATATGCAGTAAATAAAATCAATTATTTAAGGGAAGAAAATCAGCCACTTATGTGAACTACATGATAGATGAAGTTTATATAAATTACAATGATACTGGATCTAGAAGCATGTTAATAAATATATTATATGAAAATCATGGTAATAACTTATTATTATAATTTCAATAATCTAAAGTTTATATAAATTACCATGTTATATATATATATATATAACGAGAAGCTTTTGAATTAAATTTTTTGTTTTTAAAAATACCGCAACTAGTGATGGAGAAGTCAAGAGTTCTTCACCAATTTCATATACAGTTTCATATAATTTACCAAAGCAGTTTAATTAGCTCTGCTTATATCCTTTTCAGATAATAAGGGAACAACCTGGTTTTTTTGGAAAACGAAAAGAGAAAAAATAAGGTGTCGTTGTTTTTCTTGACAGAATTTAAACCTAAACTTACAATTGAATCATTGTTTATGCCTCTGTTGCTTTTTGCAAGTTGACTGTGGTATATTTTACCATGTGAGAGGTGAACTCATCAGCTGACTGCAAGTTGACCATCAACCATCTATCCACCTACCATTGCCTGTTTTAACAGTGCAAAATAGCAAATCAAAGTAACAAAGATTAAACCCAACCCAAAGTTCACAGTATAATTAAGGGAAGGAAAATTATATAACCGATAATAGAGAATCAGTAGGTAAGGAACCATGCACACCATTAGTGAAGTACAGAGATGCGCCTTAAAACCTAGGAAGCAACTTATATGCTGCGATTTTCATATGTAGGCCTCCTGAAAATGTATTGGAATGGAACAGAAGTTTGAGAATTCAACTACCTTTTCAAAGGCTCCCAAGAACATTAGTGCAAACGGAGGAGTATACAGAGATGCAAGATTATTTCGGGATCCGTTTGGTATTGATGGAGCACCTTGATCTAATTCCCAAACAGCTTGTCCTCTTGATTCTTCCTCGAAATTGCGGAATGCAATTATCGAATTAGGTTGAAGGCTGAAGATCATAAGAAAAGGGTGAAACTTATAAACCAAACTTTTGTTGTTATATGTCGAAAGCAACTTTGGTTGTGACGTGAACTTATATAAGAAAAGATACTTGTAAAAATCACAAAACAGATCGTAAATTTAAATGATAACAAAATAAATGTACCAACCTGCAGAACATGAAGCAAGGATTAGGCCTTCAACCTGTAGAACATGAAGCAAGGATTAGGCCTTCAACCTGTGTATTACGCATTTTGACTCGACTTAGTCTAAATTTCAATCATCGGTTGAAATTTGCTGAAAACTCCACAAGATCCAAATTTAACCAATCTCAATCCATTTCGTAGCTTACGTCATAATAAGCACAACGGTGGAAAAATCACCTTAATCGGATCTAGTATAGAGAAGTTACTGAAATCATAAAATAATTGATTTTTTATTCATTTTAAATACTATAATAGCATACTAAATTAAATTAATACCTTATCATTAAAACTGATCCTTCTTCCTCGTTGATTTCCATCTACAGACGAAACGCATATGCACTTCCAGTAGTGACACATCGAGTCCTGAAATCATTGCTGCACGTCTTCTCACAATCTACAATTGCAAATTAGATGATAAGTTTCATGATTTATCATATAAAGCCCGTGGAATATTAGGTTTCGATAATCTGTCATTGGATAATTTTTTGTTGAGCAATATTGGACAAAACTTCAGGCCGCTGAGAGTAATTTATTTGAAATTTCCGGAGAATGTGAATATTCACAAGTCAAAGTTGCTCAAGGATATCTCGAGATTGATCCATTTAAGAAATTTAACTTTCATAAGCAACGCTCTGACGTATCTCCCACCTTTTATAGGAAATTTGCATAATTTACAAACCTTAAACATAAAAAATACCAGTATCTTCAGGTTACCAGCAGCTTTTTTCAAGATTATTGGTTTGAGACATCTATACACCAGGGGGATTGCCATTCAATCATCAATTAGTTGGAAGTGTAGGAGCTTACAGACCTTAGACTCGGTATGTAGTGGAAAATGGTTTCTCAAAGATCTTACAAAACTTTCAAATCTTCGTAAACTATCTATATCTCGGATAACACAAACTGAAGTGAAAGGGTTTCAAGATTCGCTCCATAGACTGGACCATCTAAAGTACGAAGTTACTGAAATCATAAAATAATTGATTTTTTATTCACTTTAAATACTATAATAGCATACTCGATTAAATTAATACCTTATCATTAAAACTGACCCTTCTTCCTCGTTCAAATTTCCATCTACAGACGAAGCACCACTACCTTTGTTGAAAATTTAGAGCTCCATCTCCCTCCATGATTCACAATTCCATCAACTGAAGCAACCGGGCTGCTCCACTTCGCGAGCTTCAACATTTTTTACTCAAAGGTCCTTCACTGACCCACTCCAATAAAAATCGACCTCCCCAACCCCTGCTATCGGGAGTTCGCAGACAAGCAGATCGAGAGGAGGATGTGAGAGGGCGCAGGAGTAGGCGACGGGCTACGTTAGATTGGGAGGGAGCATCCTTTATTTTGGAGACTGCTCAGATCTAGGTTTATTTTAGGGAAAAGGAAGAGAACAGAGGGACCAAAAATTTAGTGGATGGAGCAAAAAATTGGGTGGATGGAGCCAAAAGTAGCGAAATTTTGGCGGATGGAGCCAAAATTTGTGCGCATCAAACAGAAAAAAGTCAAATAAGCATGCTGTAGGTGATTTTTTGAAGATAAACGAAGGCAACACATTTTAAAAAAAGATTAAATATTAATTATTAAAGTTAATAACATTGTATTACTAGCACAACCGTACAATGGTGGGGAAACCGACCATTTAATTATATAATTTAAAAAAAATCTGTTGTATTTTTAAATTAATCTACAAAAACATGATTGATTTAAAAAAAATGTATTTTTAAATCTTGTTTATATTTAGATATATCAAAAGATATCGTAGTAGAAATAGGATATTAACGGCGGATCTAAATTAGATTTGAAATATAATTGATATTTTGAGAAATATTATGAATTATAATTTGAGTTGTTATAAACATCGGAGAAAACAATTCCGAGAAAGAAGAGCATTTTTTGGCTTCACAAACGTTTATTTTTGCCAAGTGACAGTAAGCAAACCTCCATAACGGTCGGTTTGATTATCGAATATATTTATTATAGTTTTTTTAAATAGTTGTTGAAATTTATTAACAATATTAGTTAATACAGAAACAACTATAGATTAAAATTTACAATTTTTAGAAACAACTATAAATTGTTAACTATAATTTACTAATTATTGATAATGAACTATTATATTTTCTATATTCTTTTACTAAACAATGTCATTATTTATCTATATTATTACATTATTTATAAAGAATTTAATTTTTAATAATAATTTATATTTTTATATCAATTTAAATATTAACTTAATATAAAATTAAAATTTTATGAATAGTTCGCAGTTTTATTTTAGTTATAAGTTTAAAATTATTTAAATTATTGAGTATTTTATATAATTATCAATTATAATTATTAAATAGTAAGTAATAAAAACATATTAACATTAACTATCATATACAATTATTAAATATTAGTCTTAGTTATTAATTATTACTTTTAGTTATTTAAAATAATTACTAATTATTAGATAATTAATATTAATTATTTAATAATTATTATATTATAACTAAATGTTACTTACTGCTTCGTACTTTTGTATTTAATATTAATTATGTTCCTCAATAGCGGAAGAAAAAATAATTTTTAAAAGTATGTTTTTCGTAATTGGCTTTATCACTTGTTAAAAGATACAGCAATTGCAAGTGGCGAAAACAGTTGCTAAAGATATTTTTTTGCAACAGGCTTGGAAGTGCAGTTGCAAATAATATGTTTATTGCAACTGTTATGAAAGCATAGTTGCTAAAAGTATGTTTTTGCAACAGGAAGGAAAGCTCAGTTGCTAAAAACATGCTTTTCGCAACAGAAAGGAAAGGCCTGTTGCTGATTCTCATCTATTGCAACTGCTATATTAGGTCTGTTACTAAATATCATTTACAGCAACTGTCATTTGTCACCTGTTGCAATTAGCGAGTTGCAATAGGTTATTTTTCTTGTAGTGTTTGATTTGTAACTCCTAACTTGCTTTCTAGTTGAAGGAGAATGGCGACTACTCTAGGTTGAGTATTGACAACATGACGGTCTTAGGAATATTTTTGTGTGGCTTAGGGTTTAGATTTAGGTTGCTTATATCAAAGTTTGATTTAATAGGAGCCGTCATATCAACCCAGGGCAAATCAAAGCCATTCAAACCTAAGAGAACCAACTAGAACTTGCCACACAAGCCCTAATGACACAACAATTCGTCACACAAAGAAACACGTCAGGTTTCAGATCTGGACCGAGGGGGAGGTCGACCCCCTGGTCAACCTGTATGGGGGGAGGTCGACCCCCTGGTCGACCTCCTGGTCGACTTGGCCTTGGGCGGGAAAATTCCCTCACAGCCCGCTTCTGCTTCTGATTTCGAAATTTGAATTTTTTGAACTTTAATCTAAGCTGTTTATTTAAATTCTTGAATCTTCTGAAGGTCATAACTCCTTCATACGGAGTCCGATTTACGCAAACTTGGACTCTATCTCAAGCAAAATTCCGAGACGAATGAAATGGCGTAACCCGTTTCCCTTAATTCTTACATTTGTAATTATTTATTCTTTAATTCGTTACTTTAATGTTTACAGAAAATACGGGGTGTTACATAATATTTTTTGTACATATTCAATTTAGTGCATAATCCGTCATGTTTTCTGTGATTGTTGTGAACACAGTTTGACATGACAATTGTGGCATAATTGAGTAACATTGATTGTTGTTGATGTCTATTTGTAATATAATTGTGTATTAACAAAAGATCTAACAATCTTAAAACAATTTTTGTTGTAGATGACACAAAACAGCAACAGTGATTCTACATCGATTCAAACGGTGACAAAAGCTCAGCCAACGACTGTGCTTCCAACAGTGACTCTGTCACATGGAGAAAGGCCAGAGAAGTTCAACGAAATCAATTTCAATCATTGGCAATAGAAAATGTTGTTTTATTTAAAAACATTAAGCCTCGCCAAGTTTCTGATTAAAGATGCTCATGTGGTAGCCGAACTCGAACCTGATGCTACCAAAGTAGAGGCTCTGACTATCTGGAAAAGATCAGATTTCATGTGTAAAAACTATATTCTGAATGGTTTGAATGATAGCCTCTACAATGTCTATTGTATTAATGCAACATTTAAACAACTCTGGTTGGCTCTGGAAAAGAAGTACAAAACTAAAGATGCAGGCATGAAGAATCCATTGCTGGAAAATTTCTTGACTTCAAAATGGCCGACTCAAAGACGGTGATAAGTCAAACTCAAGAATTGTAACTTATCGTCCGTCAAGTAGAAGATGAAAAGATGACTCTTAGCGGGTCTTTTCAAGTTACCGCAACTATTGAGAAATTACCTCCCTCTTGGAAGGACTTCAGGAATTACCTTAAACATAAGCGTAAGTAAATGACAATAGAAGAGCTCATAGTTCGGCTGTGCATTGAGGAAGATAATAGAAATTCTAAGAAAAAGATTTCTCAGAATATTGCTGCCTAAGCAAATGTAGTTGAGTTAGACAAAACTAACAAGAGAAAACAGGAGAATGCTCCTAAGAAGTCAAAGAAATTTCTAGATTCTTGCCACAACCGTGGAAAGAAGGGACATAAAGCAGCTGAATGTCGCGGACCTAAAAAGAAGAAGTTAGAAGCAAATAGCTGATGTTTCGAAATGCATTTCTGATCTTGATTTATGTGCAGTAATACCAGAATGCAACCTTGTTGGTAACTCGAAGGAATGGTTTGTAGACACTGGTGCCACTCGACACATATGTGCTAACAAGTGGATGTTTACAACCTATTAAACTGCAACTGATGATGAAAAACTTTTTATGGGAAATTCTTCTACTTCAAAGGTCAAAGGCAAAGGAAAAGTTGTGTTGAAACTAACTACTGGAAAGGAACCGACTTTAAACGATGTTCTCCATGTTCCAGAAATTCGCAAGAACCTGATTTCAGGATCATTGCTGAGTAAGCACAGTTTCAAACTAATCTTTGAAGCCGATAAATTTGCACTTTCCAAGAATGGAGTGTATGTTGGAAGAGGATATGTATGTGATGGTTTGTTTAAAGCAAATGTAACCACCATTATACCACGCACTGGTATGAATAAAAGTGAATCTTCTAACATATGGCATTTTAGATTAGGGCATGTGAACTTCGATACATTGCGAAAATTAATTAATCTTGAATTTATTCCAAAATGCAATATATATTCCAACTATAAATGTCAAGTTTGTGCAGAAGAAAAATTGACAAGAACCTCATTTCATCATGTTGAACGAGAGACCGAACCTCTAGACTTAATACATACTGATGTATGCGATTTGAGAATGTGTCAAACTAGAGGTGGAAAAAAGTACTTTATTACATTCATTGATGATTGTACCAGATATTGTCATGTATATCTCCTTAGAAGCAAAGACGAAGTATTCAAAATGTTTAAACAATATAAGGAAGAAGTTGAGAATCATCTCAACAAGAAACTAAAATCTTTAAGAAGTGATAGAGGAGGAGAATATGAGTCTCCATTTGAAGAATTCTGTGTTGAGCATGGAATTATACATCAAATTACAACCCCATATTCACCTCAATCCAACAGTACAGCCGAACGAAAAAATAGAACTCTTAAAGAAATGATGAATGCCTTACTAATTAGTTCTAGCTTGCCAGATAACTTTTAGGGAGAAGCTATTCTTTCAAATCATATTTTTAATAAAATACCCCGAAGGAAAACATCCAAATCTCCTTATGAACTTTGGAAAAACAAACCATCATCCTACAAATACCTAAAAGTGTGTGGGTGCCTTGCCAAAGTAGAGGTACCAGAACCAAAGAAGGTCAAAACTGGACCAAAAACAATTGATTGTGTATTCATTGGATATGCACAAACTAGTGCCGCATATCGATTTTTGGTACACAAATATGAAATTGGTGATATTCATGAAAATACCATCATTGAGTCGAGAAATGCTAGATTTTTCGAACATATATTTCCCTTGAAACATGGTACTGAAAATCATACACCTAAGAGACCAAAGGAAGATGAAGTTCCTTATTCATTTGTGGATGTTGAACAAAATAACACTCGGCGGAGTAGTACTGAGCAGCAAGTGGAGGAACCAAGAAAAAGTAAAAGGTCAAGGACTTTGAAAACCTTTGGACTAGACTTCTATACCTTTATGTTAGAAGATGATCCATTGACATAAAAACAAGTCATGTCTTCCAACGATGCCCCATATTGGAAAGAGGCAATTAACAACGAGATTGAATCCATTATGCCCAATCATACATGGGAATTAGTTGATTTACCTCAATGATGTACAACCTTAGGTAATAAATGGATATTTAAAAAGAAATTGAAACCTGATGGTTCAATAGACAAGTACAAAGCTCATCTGGTAGTCCAAGGATTTAGACAAAAGTAAGACCTAGGCTATTTTGATACATATTCTCCACTAATGAGGATAACGTCAATTAGAATGCTTATTGCAATTGCATCCATACATGACTTAGAAATACATCAAATGGATGTTAAAACTGCATTCTTGAATATTGAACTAGAGGAAGAAATCTATATAAAACACCTGAAGGATTTCTGAGCTTAGAAAATGAGAATAAAGCTTGCAAACTGGTAAAATCACTTTATGGCCTTAAGAAAACTCCAAAACAGTGGCATGAGAAGTTTAATAACACTATGTTATCAAATGGATTCACGATATATAAATCAGATAAATGTGTGTACGTGAAACACACACATATTGGATATGTCATTGTTTGTCTCTATGTTGATGACCTGTTGATCTTAGGCAATAACAAGGCCATAATAACATCTACAAAGGATATGTTATCATCTAGATTCGATATGAAAGACCTAGGACTGGCTGATGTGATATTGGGTGTAAAAATTCTGAGAACAACATAGGGATATGCATTATCCCAATCGCATTACATCACCAAAATACTTGAAAAATTCAAGCAATATACGTAACTATTGCAAAATCACCAGTAGATATGAACCAAAATTTGGGTAAACAACACCGGTGACGGTATCTACCAATTAGAATACTCTCGTATACTAGGAAATATCATGTATGTTATGAACTGTACTAGGCCTGATATCGTATATGCTGTAAGCAAACTAAGCAGATTTAACAGCAATCATGGTAAACATCATTGGAAAGCGATAATCAGAGTTCTAGGATATCAAATGTATACGCAGAGCTATGGTCTATGTTATACAAACTATCCTTTAATAGTGGAAGAATACAGTGATGCAAATTGGATCACTGTATCACATGATATATGTATCTACAAGTGGATATGTGTTCACATTAAGTAATTGTAACGTCCCGCATTTTTATCGGTTTGAATTTGAATATTTAAAACAGTTTAAATATTGAATTCGTAATGTAAATGGGTTTATGTATTAATTAAAATGAAGTTGAACGTATAAAAATATATATTAAATATAATCGAGCCCGTAATATCGCGGCAATTCGTAAATCAACGTTCTGAACTTCAACTGAGTGTACCGGACTCGTTTTGAATCGGATTTCTTCGAAACGAGAAACGTTGGAATCTGTTGAACTGTATCTTTCTAACAGAAGTGGAAAATCAAGATGTCGGCATATAGGTTGCAAGATATGTCCAAATCAAATATTTGAAAAGTCGCTATAAAATCGTATATCGACCGTAACGGTTTATTTGAAATAACTTGATATCGGATTCGAATTTGGACAGGGTTCTTTTGAGGCTCAGCGATAATTTAATTTTTAGAATTTTTCTGTAATTTTTAATTAATTTAATATGCAACTTTTATTTAGAGTATTGTGCACCCTGTATCGATATTTCGGGGTTTCACAATATAAGTCAAACTACCGGTATTATTATATTTTCGGGATCGTGACACCTCGTTGAGCACGACTGTACTTTTATTTCTGTCCGTGGGTGAACAGAATTGATAACTAAAACAAAACATATATATATAAGTGAACCAAATGTCAGCAGTACACTTTGTAAATGTTTTGCATTGACATGTGCACTTGCAACTGTTACCTCACCATCAAAAATCAAATAGTAATGCTCATATATTTTAATTTAAACTACTTCACGGTGGAACAAACAAGGTAGTAGGTACCAGCTACCTATCACAAGAGCTTCATGGCTAAGAAGGAAAATAAAGATGTGAGGCCTCAACCTACTGCATGTCTAGGATTTAATGTATGCTTACAGTCTTCATATGGCGCACGCAGCTACCATAGACCTAAGCTAAATTGTTATAACTTCATGGCAAAGTCTCCCATTTTCTACCCTAAGCTATATTATAGTGTCCTCAAAAATTGTGCAGACCATACTCTGCATTTAAGACTCAACCATACCCTAAGCTCATGAAAATAGTAATGCCTATACAACTATTACTTAGCAAGTAAGGGATCTGCAAGTACAAAAATATGAGTGTTGTTCTTCTTCTTCAAACGTGTAAGAATGGAACATCGCCAACCTAAGGTATTATATATAATACCATGCCGTACTACTATCGAACATGCTAAAGCTGTTTTATCCAACAATTTGCGTTAACTTACGAATAAAGGAAAAAAATCCTTGGTCTTTTCAAAGCATGCTGAACCATGCCCCTAAACATTAGAGCTGCTGACCTTACTTACGCTACTACACCCTATTAAACGTGGAGACCATACTGCGATAGGAAAGACCATGCTTCTCGTCTGTACTGAAAAGAGAAAAGCAAGCGGTCAGCCCCTATTTTTGCCTAATACCATACCCTATTACGTGTTTTCAGTGTATTTCACCATCCCTCGCTGTACCAGTTGAATAAGACATTCATCTTATCTTGCAGTTCCTTCCTTCTATTAATAGGACGTTAACGCCTCCCTTCCAACAACCGAAAACTCCACTTCCAACTCTTTCCACCTTCCCTCTCTCAAATGCCACTGTAAACTCGAACCCTTAAACATATCAAAACAAAACGAGACCTCCTCATTATGAAGCCGATTACTTTTGGTTTCAAGCAAAGGGGTACAGTGCGTTAGGCAGGACGGATTAAAGTCGGAGCGGTACAGCATAAAGTGAGTTAATTTCGGTGCAAGGGGTGAGTTTCATGATGAAGATGAGTTCATGGAGGCTGAGCACTGCGCAGGGTAGTTCAGCGGAAGTGGTTTAAGAACGTGAAGAGGGGACGGCTTCTTTTTGCTGGCTTGGAAAAACAACAGTGGGTGGAAGGGGTCGCTACTCCGGTAGTGTACGGTCTCAGATCAGAGGATAAAAGCAGCAGGCGAGCTCTAATATGATGGGAGGTCGACATTGGCACATGGTTGAACGTGGTGCAGATCTATGGAAGTCAGGTGGAATCGGGGCAGAGCAAGTAAGGTGCTAATAAAGCTTCATATGGGTTTAATGTTGCTGAGGGTTTCATGTGTGTTGAAAGGGCAGGCGTGTTGTAATTACAGTGGAGGATTCATGCAAGCTACAGGAAGTATAACATGACAGAAGAAAGAGAGGAAAGGACAGTGTAGAGTTTTTAAATGGAAATATAAATATACTAGAATTATGTAACGTTGCACCGAGAAGGAAGAGGCAGCAGAAATGGGTAGATGCAGTTCCGATAAGACAACAAGAAGTCGACGATGGCAGAATTAAACGCCGGATCCAGTCTACTGACGCAAATCGTTATTAAAACGGTTAACGCGCCAAGGTGAGTAAAATCACTAACTCTGATCTATTTTAAAATATTGCAATTATATTTTAATGTTGTTTGAATGATGTGTGATGGTTGATTAGGTTGATTACAATTAATTTGGTTGAATATTATATACCGTTATATATATGTACACATCATCAGTTGGACACTGATTCCACCGATTAGAATACCCCCTAGTATAGAGTTAGTGTAAATTGTGTTGACTGACATCTGTGGATGCGGAAACCGGTTGGAGGAATCCGACCGGATTCCTCGATATTTATATGTACTATTTGTTGTGTATGCATTGTTTGAACCCGAATTATATTTAAAACCCCATGTGAATATTGATGTTGAACGGAAATTCAACATCTGTTTCGATAATATCAATAAACGATATCGATTAAGAAGGTGGCATCAGTCGATCATAAAACCGTCGTTTTGTTAAGAAACTGATTTACCGTCAGGGAAATCAATGAAGTTAATTATAGAAATTATATTTTTATAATTAAAGTGAAGTTTTAAATTATAATAGAAGTTCTATTATAAACCAGTATTTTAGAGTTCGTTTTTATAAAGCAAATAAAAGCGATTGCTGACATTTAAACAAGTTTATAAAGTAAAAACTATCTGACGATTAAATATTTGGATAATTATATTTAAGATAAATAATTTAGAGGTATCATTAGATTAATTAGATTAATCTAATGGTAAGAAGTAATTAAAATCAGTTAATGAATTTACTGATGGAAATAAGTTGATTTAATCAACTGTTATTTGGGAACATGATTATTAGATTAATTGGTCTTTAATTAATCTAATGAAAACAGGTTAGAAATAAGTTTATCGAAATTAATGAGAGTTAATTACCATTTAAGAAGTTATAGATAAGAACTGGGGAATTGAGAAAGCAAAGAGTTAATGTTTAAATTAAATATGCATAAACCACAGAGATTCCAAGGTAAGGATATGGTGTTGTAAAACCATATTCCAAAATACAACAAGGAAATACGATTTAATAAATATATTAAGTAATAAGGAATTTGAATACAGACTTGTATCGGTTCTAAGGTAAGAACGTTGTCGATCAAGGTCTGAGAGGTAAATAAAATACCCCAACTTGAACGGCTTCGCTATTACCGAGGAACGATATCGGTTTGTAACGGAAAGAGATGTCAAGATTTTTGTAACAGAAAGAGATGTCAAGATTTTTGTGACGGAAATAGATGTCAAGATTAGTATAAAAGGAATATGGCAGCGTATGCAAGTATTAGAATTATAGCGATAAAATAACGCTGTTGATAAGATAAGTGTGACTGTTATGTCAAGATTTGTTATAACAAAGAATATTACAGCGCATGACAAGTTGAACTATAGCATTAAAATAACGCTGTTGATAAGGTAAGTGTGACTGTAATTAGTTATAAGAATATTATAGCATATGACAAGTTTAGAACTATAGCGACAAATTTACTGCTGTTGATTTGACTTAAGCATGACTTTTATATATAGCAGCACTTCCTAGGAAATGTAACAGTTTGGTTTGAAATCCACTTATTCTAGAGTAATAAGTAACGACGTTTGTTCAAAGAAATATAAGAAAGAGTTTAGAAAAAGAATTGGGGAATCGTATTAGAAACTGATGACAGCATTTCGATGTTCGAAATGGGATTAGAATTAAACCGTTAGGATTTGTAACTAGAATTCGACGATGTCGGATGTATTAAAAGTAAACTATTTTTAGGGATTATAATCTGATAGAATAATTAACATTTAGTTTAAACAAATTAATGTTGATAGGATAGGAGTCAGTATTTAGTTATAAACTTGATATCGATTTGATAAGAAGTTGTCTTAGAAAACAGAGTTTATAAAGTGGATGGGGAATATAAAGTATGAAAGAGGTTTCGGTAAACGAGATAAGTATTACTTGAATAAAGGGTAAATTGATAAAGGTATTCAGATTTCTATAACAGGAATGGTATTCATATTTTTAAGTGAATTATGTTTTAAAAGTAAACGGTTGGCCAATTAAAATATTTATAATGAAATTGGAAATATTTTCCAATGAAGATAGGGTATACGATCCAAGTGTAGAAACCAAGGAATGTGAAAGGAATGAAAATGTTTCGAATGTTCATAACGTATGTTTCTGGAACATGAAAGAATAAGAGTTTATAATAACTGAAAATGTTTTCTAAGAAGTATGAAAAGGCTAAAACGGGATTTGAGAAATACCTGGTAAGATATGGGAATTCGAATAATAAAGTCGAACGTTAAATAAAAGGTGCCCGTGATTGTGTGATGTTAGTGTACATGGAATGAATGTTGTTTTTACTTCGATGGTTAAATAACCGACTATCGAAGTGTTTTGACCATCGTTGTCAATATGGAGAGACCGGTTGGATATTATCCGAAAACCACTCCGTATAGGCATAAGCGCTACGAATTAGATATGCTGAAGATAATTGAAGACGGAGTTAAATGCAAGGGTTGTCCAGTTCTAGAATGGTATTTTGTTCGTCCAGTCCCAGGACAAGTTGTATGGACGAGTGTCTGACAGAGTATTTCCAACGGTCATGCCGTTGATTTTACGAATATACCAAGTTGGTGGGGAGAAGGTAACTTCTCTTTATTCTACACCCAGTGTGCATTGGTGTAATCAATATGTGATTACGGATCTGACGATGTGGCATTCAAAGTGAATGGTGATCAGATGTTCTGAATATAGACGTAGCCTCTAGCCTCACAACCAGGAAGTGACAGAAGTTGGGCTAGGCAGCATGGCTAGTTGGGTCATCCCCAAGCAGGGTGTATTGTCATCGATCTAGAGAAAATTCATATTTATACTTCTTTTCGATTCTGTATCTTCGGATGACGGTTGGATGGCCTACAACCGTGGTGGCAATATATTCGCGACACTCAAGCTAAATGAGTGAGCGGTCATGTGTGGCCGGGTTGCAAGACGTTCTTGTTGAACCCTGAGTGTATCCCCTCTAGAGTACACTATTCAGAAGGTGCTCCCATACCTTGTCTGTTGAAATTCATTCTCCAATAAGCGCCCTGCGGTTTATGGTTTTATAACATATATATGTGGAACGTGAGATGCAAGCGTTCTGCTACTTGGATATTTATGTGCTTAGACATTATCATAATATCACTGGTTTTGACATCAAAGTATTTTGGATTATAGTAAGATAAAAACCGTCCATGTTTATGTGTGGGCTGGTCTTACTATTATCTTCTTGTTTGAAAAGAATTTTCAAAGTTAAACAGTATGGTTGGAATTTACTCACATGTAACAACCCGAAAATCTGGGCCAGTTTAAAATTTTTAAATTGGCAATTTTAGCGAGTTTTGATTATTTAAAATGAATTATTTTAAATAATATCGACGAGAAATTTATTTTGAATAGAATTCGAACGTATATATTATACGCGTCGTCGTTAGAATATAAATAATTATATATAATTATAAAAGGAATTGAAAATGGCGCGGTAGTTCGAAAATTCGATTTCTAATTTCAAATGAACATACAGAATTCAATATAAGTCAGAATTGAACGAAACAAGAAATATTTGAATCTGTATAACTATATCTTTGTAACGAAGTTGACAAACTGAGATTTCACTTTAGAAATGATAAGATATGTCCAGTTGAAAATTCTGAATAGTCGCTATGGAATTCAGGCCCTTAAAAATGGACATTTTGCAAACGACCTCGGATTTCGACGAAACCACTTTTGTTGGGTCCGTGATGTTAAGTTATTGCTAGATTTCAAATTTCATAATTTTTCGAATCAATATGTGAGCGTGGCAAAGGAAAACGCGTTTGACCATTTTCAGTTGATTTTAATCGACTGGAAATTGGCCATTTTTCAAACGATCTCAGAATTCGACGAAACTAGTTTTGTTAGGACCGTATCGTCAATACGAAGCTAGAAAATATTTTTCTGGAATTTTTCGAGTTAGTATGTGACCCCGGTAATTTGAAATGTACGTTTAAAATTCAATATAGTGATTTAAATGTAAATTAAACGGAAACTGATTCAAACAGTCGAATCAGCTTGCGATACATATCCCATTGTGTTCGGAATGGGGGTAAAACGCTATGGACGACAGGCGGTGGACCTCGTTTCGAGGTCATATGGAAAAGTCAACCCTTGTGCATAATTTAATAATTAAATAATAAAATAAAATAATAAAAAAAAATATATTCCCTCCCCTTTTCTTCCTCGTTGGCCCCCCCCCCGATCATTTACCAGAAGCACATAAAAAAAAAAAAAAAAAAAGAAACCTAATCCTAAATCACGCCGCCCCCCCTGACGCTCGAGCCGCCGACGAAGCCCCACCACCCACTCCTCCCCTGAGCCACCGCGACCCTCCCGCCTTTCTCCAAACCGAAGCGCAGCCCCCTCCTGACGTCAGCGCACCTCCCCCTACCTCCAGATGAACCCGCAACCCCTTAGCGACCCTCCACCGCCTGCAGCCATTTCCGCCGCCTCCCCTCACCGCTCTGACCACTGACAGCGACGCCCCCCTACCTGCGGTAAGTTTTATTTATTATTTGCTTAGTTTATTTATTTATTTTTAGGTAATACGTTTTATAGCAATAAAAAGGTGATGTTTTTTTTTTTTATGTGAAAGCTGTGATTTTTTTTTTGTTAAGAAAGGAGTGATTTTTATTTTTAAAAAAACAAAGTTATGATTTTTAAACTATCAAAGTTATGATTTTTAAACTATCAAAGTTATGATTTTTAAACTATCAAAGTTATGATTTTTAAACGATAAAAGTTATGATTTTTAAATGATAAGAGATTCGATTTTTAAACTACTAAAAATTCGAGTTTTTATATATTGAACTTCGATAGAAAATTCGAGTTTTTATATATTGAACTTCGATAGAAAAATATAGTTTTTATATATTGAACTTCGATAGAAAAATATAGTTTTTATATATTGAACTTCGAACTAAAAATTCGATTTTTATATATTGAACTTCGAACTAAAAATTCGATTTTTATATATTGAACTTTGAACTAAAAATTCGATTTTTATATATTGAACTTTGAAATAAAAATTCGATTTTTATATATTGAACTTTGAACTAAAAATTCGATTTTTATATATTGAACTTTGAAATAAAAATTCGATTTTTATATATTGAACTTTGAAATAAAAATTCGATTTTTATATATTGAACTTTGAAATAAAAATTCGATTTTTATATATTGAACTTTGAAATAAAAATTCGATTTTTATATATTGAACTTTGAAATAAAAATTCGATTTTTATATATTGAACTTTGAAATAAAAATTCGATTTTTATATATTGAACTTTGAAATAAAAATTCGATTTTTACATAGGTAGTGAAAGCGGACAACGGAGGTTCAAAAAGGGCGAAACGACGAAGACTTCTGCAAAAGAAGAGCCGTGGAGCTAGGATAGCTATATGTGAGAATTTCTCACCTTTCTATTTCTTTTCTAGTTATATATTTATACTAGGATGCAGACGGTGCTTAGTAGCACCCGACACAACCGTCCACAGACCATGGACTTGTTTGTTTGACTGTTTGGTGATTGATTGCGATATTGGTTTGAATGTGGTTTGTGGTGTGAAAAATCGAATCGATAAATTGGTTAGGATTAGACGTGCGCCGTTATAAGGCGTAGGAGTAAGGCTAGGTTAGACCCTTACTCCAAATTTTGTGGTTTGCAAAATGAAATTGATTTGATTGATGAGTGAATGGCGTGGGCCTTCACTAGACCGGGGATAAGGCTAGGCCTTGTCCCGTTTCTAGTATCGTGCCGTTATGCCGCCGAAATTTTCTAAAATAAGTTAGAAAAATAAAAATAGCATTTTATTTAACGAATGAACTGAATAGAAATTCATATGTTAAAATAAAATGTGTTATCGTTAAAAATATAATTTTTTAACGTGAATGTGAATAAATAAATATTCATTTACAAACCAGACGGTTTGTTTATGTACACCTATTTGAATGACGTTGATTGGGTCGATAAATTTTACACATCGCCTAACTGCACAAATAAAATATGTGTTTGATTGTTTGAAACCCCACACGGGTGTTAGGATGAAATTTGAAGTTCACTCATCCTGATTGATTAAATATGTCGATCGATTGATTGACAAGCTGCTATAAGCGTTAAATGTCTATATTTGATGCTTATACAGGGTAGTGCACTTTGGTTGATGGTTGATTATTCATCGTTGTTGATATATACATGTGTTGTAGAAAATCCATATAATTAACATTATATGGTAATTGATTGGGCCTCATTCCAGTTTCGAAAAAAAAGAAATATTTGAAATAGAAATATTTGAAATAGAAATATTTGAAATAGAATATTTGAAAATAGAAATATGTGAAGCCGTGAGGATTAGATTGACGCCATTTTGACGTGAACGATATTTATATCGATTTTATTCATTTTAAAATGAATATTGAAAAGTGATTTCGAAATCGAATATTTTGAAATGAATTGAATTGAAAACGATTTCGAAATGAATTGAATTGAAAACGATTTCGAAATGAATTGAATTGAAAACGATTTCGAAATGAATTGAATTGAAAACGAATTCAAATGGAAATGAAAGCGAATTGAAATGAATTCAAATTGAATAGAAATTCGAATTGAATAGAAATGAATTTTGAAACGAATTTATAAAGAAGAATTCAATTTTGATTTGAATTGAAAAGGAAGTTGAAATTGCTTTTGAAACGAATTTTAAAACTATTTATATAATTCGTTTTAAATAGAAATCGACGAAATATATATTATATATATTATATATATAATATAATGGCCTGAATAGAACGCGCCGCGCCGCGGCAGTTCGCGAATTTCGACCATTTATTTCAAACGGACATTACGGGAGATCCGACCGTCGGATTCTCCTAAAACCGGAACCGTTGGGTTCGTATCGAAAAGAGCTTTCTAATGAAGGTTAGAAATTTGAAATCTAACGGTTGGATTTGGAATTATGTCCAAATCAAGTTCGAAAAAGGTCGCTGTAAGTGCAGTTCGATGGCCATTGATGGAAATCGACTGTACGGACCTTGATAAAATTATTAAAAATAGTAATAATTTGTGTAAAATCATAAGAAATGATTTGTGAAGAATTGGGATGAAAAACTCCATATTTGAAAAGATAAAAATGGATTTTTATCGAAATGAACTAGTTTTGAACTAGAATTATAATTCTATTTATTTTTAAATAAATAAATTGAATTCGAAAAGGGTTTTGAAAATAACCAAAATTTCCAATGATTGCATTGGAGTGGATTTGAATCGAAATTGTCTTCGGAATATTTCGATGTTGGATTTCGTGATTATACAGGTGTTGTTATGGAAATTTGAAAGATATATATATTTATATCGTTATTTCCAATACGACATTTGTTAGTCGTAGAATTCGATATTGAATATAAGCTGATATATTTTCTATTCAGAGCCTTGTATTGAATATCGAATGTGATTTGGGTTTGTCGTGAATGGTGTCTTCACTAACACTGTTCTTGAACCCAGTTGAGAAAAGATTAAATCTTTTTATTTAGATTTAATGAAGTGTACCAATTAAATAATATTTAATTGGAATTGAATTGGTATTGATTTTTGGGTTTATCGTGAACAGTGTTTTAAATAACACTTGTTCTTTAACCCGATAATTAATGGAATGTGATTTTGGGTTTATCGTGAATCGTGTTTTAAATGACACTGATTCTTTAACCCAGATAAGGATTAAAACTAAGTGGAGTTTTAATGAATCTTTAATTAGATTGAAAAGATCGAGAATGGAGTATCACCAGTTTTGCTCCAGGCGATAGTTAAATCTTTAATTAGATTTGAACGTGAAATTTAGAAACTAACTGTCGGTTAGCCAAGCAGAATGGTTTTCTGGATATTGATCTGATGTTGGTTTCGGCCTTCGGGGTTAATATTTGGGGAATTATTCTCTTGATTAATTTACGGTTAGTGACCAATGAATTGGAATGAGGCGTATGTTGTGTTTGTGTAACACTTATTTAAAATATACGCGAGTTATTCGGAAAGGCCGGGTTTATCCCATTCTGAATAACTGATACGACGATAAGTCGAAGATGAAGACGATGGTCGAAGACCGGAGGTCTCCACGTCGTTTGGGGGATAACTGATGATCTTGATTGGGCTGTACACCCAAGAAGATGGAAACAGTTAGTGATCGTCCAGACGTGCTTGGAGATCGATGGATAGGCGGGGTACTAGGTGCCTCCGGTTTCGTTCAGACCCAGAACGGACTTGTAAATGGACTGTGTGTCTGACATCGGATTTCATTCTGTGTGACTGACATCGGTTGCATAGGATGGTTTGCCTGTGTGGCATGCTAAGATGCAAATGATCAAGGCTTCTGTTGAAAAGCAAAGTCTTGTGGTTGATGATCAAAGCACGGCCTTTGTGGCGTAGCTTTGTGTAACGTTTACCTCGCGTGTTTCGCACCAGGTATGAACCAAAAACGGGAGACGGACCTCAGGGAGGACTTGCGTTTCTTTCTAGTTAGAAGTGGCGTCAGTGGTTTTACACGCCCTGACGAGTTTGACTTATGTGGTTGTTGCTGTTGCGAGGCGCCTCGGTTATATCGGTTTCGGCCGATGCATTCTGGTCGGCTGACGGACCAGACTTACACCCCATAGGGTGGGGAAACGTAGTGTTCAGGCATTTTAATCCACATCGGTGGACCGGCCCTGACGATCCAAGGGCCCACCTGAGTCTGGGTCCTGTGGCTCGGGCTAGACAGTCACGAATCGGTTGAGGATCTTGCCCCTAGCCTCGGTTCATAGATGGAAACCCAATTTCCAAATACGTGACTTTGCGATTTTGATTGTATAACCTATATATGGCGACATAGTGGTATGGGGCATTCATGCCGCCTATGATTGATACTTATGATTTGAAGTTGTTTTATACACTATGCACTTATAATGGTATCAAATGATTTCTTTTAAACGTATCAAGCATTCTTGGCTGTTATAAGGTAAAAACCCTATCCCCCGGCTTGCGTTGCATTGTGTGATAGGACCTGGGTCTTATAACAGCTTCATTTTTCTTTATTTAGCATTGCGCTATTTGTTTTATGCACTGGTATTCTTGGGAGGAAACCCGTTCCGTGTTATACGGCGTGGTCCCTTGATTTACCTAACTTTGAAAATAAAGATTAATAACTGTTTTAGTTCTCACACCAGTCACATGACTGACCTGGAGTTTATTGTTTTAACCTAAACTCTGGGTGCCCCTATTTTGACACGGGCAGCTAGTAGTTTCGGTTTTGCAGATTTATATTCACAGGATCCTGGTTTACAGCTGGAACGATATCCGGAAAGCTTTGTATCCGTATATCTCCTTCTAGTTGTGTATTGTATTATTTTCCGCTGCTATGTATTTAAATGTAATTTAAATCTCTGATATTTCTGTGTAATATTCTTTTATACTCTGTATATTCTTGTAATCTGATGCACTGTTATAATATATAGTGAAATGTTCTTTTGTATTGCGTTCTGTTGTGGTTTGTTCTCGAACTATCCGACGCTTTCCTTTACGGGGAAGTTACGGGTCGTCTCATTTTGGTATCAGAGCCAGGTTTACAAAGCTCAGAGAACAAGGCACATTAGAACCATATGAAAGAATTCATCAGAAATTGGATTAGTAATATCCAACGGGAATGACTCGTTAGAGATAGGATCAGTAGTATCCTAGAACGAGTGTGAAGAGTATATTTTTCAAATGAAAACAATTTTAGTTTTGAAAATTTAAATCAATTATTCGTATTTGATTATCTATTTATATTGATGTGGACAATCCAGTATATATAGATTTTGCGTATACGTCTGATCCGCGTGTATTCGAAATTTTAATATACTGGATAGATATAGAATCACACTCTAGTCGCCCGGAGATGATTCAGATGATGATGCATCATCATCAGTGTTTATATTCGAGCGACGAAAGTGAGATTTCTATATATTTCCTATTGGCTGGTGTGAGAACCAAAACTAATATAGTTAGAATACATTGTTGTGATTTGGCATCAAAACATGATTTTTTGTATATGTATCAAAATTATGGATTTGAAACTCTAATTCACTAATGGATTGATGTTTGTGTTGTTTGTTTATTTGTTTGCTAATTTTTAGCCATTTAGCCTAACAGAACCAAATATTGAATTATATCGAAGATTGGTTGCATTTGCTTGTATATCCATATATATCATTGAACAGGTCATAGCAAGGAGGCTAGAGCCGAGAATAAAATTTGTTTGCCCGACAAATAGGTACATGTTTACTACATAATTTCCTGTTTTGTTTGGGTGATGATGATTTTGTGAGCCTATTGGCTAGCCGCTTGGCTTTTTCTTTTTCTTTTTGAGATCTGAAGGACCGGGGAAGCTATTTGAAATTCCCCGATGCTCCCGGTGCAGGGGAGGTTATGGCGAAATTTTTCGAAAATTTAGGGTGTTAGCCAAATTTTTGAAATTTTAGAGAATTCTCAGAAACTGAAAAGTTGGAGAATGGAAGCCAGATCGAACATAGAGTTGATTAATCAAACCACTTTCGACTTTGTTCCTTTTCGGGGACGAAAAGTTTTAAGTGGGGGAGATTGTAACAACCCGAAAATCTGGGCCAGTTTAAAATTTTTAAATTGGCAATTTTAGCGAGTTTTGATTATTTAAAATGAATTATTTTAAATAATATCGACGAGAAATTTATTTTGAATAGAATTCGAACGTATATATTATACGCGTCGTCGTTAGAATATAAATAATTATATATAATTATAAAAGGAATTGAAAATGGCGCGGTAGTTCGAAAATTCGATTTCTAATTTCAAATGAACATACAGAATTCAATATAAGTCAGAATTGAACGAAACAAGAAATATTTGAATCTGTATAACTATATCTTTGTAACGAAGTTGACAAACTGAGATTTCACTTTAGAAATGATAAGATATGTCCAGTTGAAAATTCTGAATAGTCGCTATGGAATTCAGGCCCTTAAAAATGGACATTTTGCAAACGACCTCGGATTTCGACGAAACCACTTTTGTTGGGTCCGTGATGTTAAGTTATTGCTAGATTTCAAATTTCATAATTTTTCGAATCAATATGTGAGCGTGGCAAAGGAAAACGCGTTTGACCATTTTCAGTTGATTTTAATCGACTGGAAATTGGCCATTTTTCAAACGATCTCAGAATTCGACGAAACTAGTTTTGTTAGGACCGTATCGTCAATACGAAGCTAGAAAATATTTTTCTGGAATTTTTCGAGTTAGTATGTGACCCCGGTAATTTGAAATGTACGTTTAAAATTCAATATAGTGATTTAAATGTAAATTAAACGGAAACTGATTCAAACAGTCGAATCAGCTTGCGATACATATCCCATTGTGTTCGGAATGGGGGTAAAACGCTATGGACGACAGGCGGTGGACCTCGTTTCGAGGTCATATGGAAAAGTCAACCCTTGTGCATAATTTAATAATTAAATAATAAAATAAAATAATAAAAAAAAATATATTCCCTCCCCTTTTCTTCCTCGTTGGCCCCCCCCCCCGATCATTTACCAGAAGCACATAAAAAAAAAAAAAAAAAAAGAAACCTAATCCTAAATCACGCCGCCCCCCCTGACGCTCGAGCCGCCGACGAAGCCCCACCACCCACTCCTCCCCTGAGCCACCGCGACCCTCCCGCCTTTCTCCAAACCGAAGCGCAGCCCCCTCCTGACGTCAGCGCACCTCCCCCTACCTCCAGATGAACCCGCAACCCCTTAGCGACCCTCCACCGCCTGCAGCCATTTCCGCCGCCTCCCCTCACCGCTCTGACCACTGACAGCGACGCCCCCCTACCTGCGGTAAGTTTTATTTATTATTTGCTTAGTTTATTTATTTATTTTTAGGTAATACGTTTTATAGCAATAAAAAGGTGATGTTTTTTTTTTTTTTATGTGAAAGCTGTGATTTTTTTTTTGTTAAGAAAGGAGTGATTTTTATTTTTAAAAAAAACAAAGTTATGATTTTTAAACTATCAAAGTTATGATTTTTAAACTATCAAAGTTATGATTTTTAAACTATCAAAGTTATGATTTTTAAACGATAAAAGTTATGATTTTTAAATGATAAGAGATTCGATTTTTAAACTACTAAAAATTCGAGTTTTTATATATTGAACTTCGATAGAAAATTCGAGTTTTTATATATTGAACTTCGATAGAAAAATATAGTTTTTATATATTGAACTTCGATAGAAAAATATAGTTTTTATATATTGAACTTCGAACTAAAAATTCGATTTTTATATATTGAACTTCGAACTAAAAATTCGATTTTTATATATTGAACTTTGAACTAAAAATTCGATTTTTATATATTGAACTTTGAAATAAAAATTCGATTTTTATATATTGAACTTTGAACTAAAAATTCGATTTTTATATATTGAACTTTGAAATAAAAATTCGATTTTTATATATTGAACTTTGAAATAAAAATTCGATTTTTATATATTGAACTTTGAAATAAAAATTCGATTTTTATATATTGAACTTTGAAATAAAAATTCGATTTTTATATATTGAACTTTGAAATAAAAATTCGATTTTTATATATTGAACTTTGAAATAAAAATTCGATTTTTATATATTGAACTTTGAAATAAAAATTCGATTTTTACATAGGTAGTGAAAGCGGACAACGGAGGTTCAAAAAGGGCGAAACGACGAAGACTTCTGCAAAAGAAGAGCCGTGGAGCTAGGATAGCTATATGTGAGAATTTCTCACCTTTCTATTTCTTTTCTAGTTATATATTTATACTAGGATGCAGACGGTGCTTAGTAGCACCCGACACAACCGTCCACAGACCATGGACTTGTTTGTTTGACTGTTTGGTGATTGATTGCGATATTGGTTTGAATGTGGTTTGTGGTGTGAAAAATCGAATCGATAAATTGGTTAGGATTAGACGTGCGCCGTTATAAGGCGTAGGAGTAAGGCTAGGTTAGACCCTTACTCCAAATTTTGTGGTTTGCAAAATGAAATTGATTTGATTGATGAGTGAATGGCGTGGGCCTTCACTAGACCGGGGATAAGGCTAGGCCTTGTCCCGTTTCTAGTATCGTGCCGTTATGCCGCCGAAATTTTCTAAAATAAGTTAGAAAAATAAAAATAGCATTTTATTTAACGAATGAACTGAATAGAAATTCATATGTTAAAATAAAATGTGTTATCGTTAAAAATATAATTTTTTAACGTGAATGTGAATAAATAAATATTCATTTACAAACCAGACGGTTTGTTTATGTACACCTATTTGAATGACGTTGATTGGGTCGATAAATTTTACACATCGCCTAACTGCACAAATAAAATATGTGTTTGATTGTTTGAAACCCCACACGGGTGTTAGGATGAAATTTGAAGTTCACTCATCCTGATTGATTAAATATGTCGATCGATTGATTGACAAGCTGCTATAAGCGTTAAATGTCTATATTTGATGCTTATACAGGGTAGTGCACTTTGGTTGATGGTTGATTATTCATCGTTGTTGATATATACATGTGTTGTAGAAAATCCATATAATTAACATTATATGGTAATTGATTGGGCCTCATTCCAGTTTCGAAAAAAAAGAAATATTTGAAATAGAAATATTTGAAATAGAAATATTTGAAATAGAATATTTGAAAATAGAAATATGTGAAGCCGTGAGGATTAGATTGACGCCATTTTGACGTGAACGATATTTATATCGATTTTATTCATTTTAAAATGAATATTGAAAAGTGATTTCGAAATCGAATATTTTGAAATGAATTGAATTGAAAACGATTTCGAAATGAATTGAATTGAAAACGATTTCGAAATGAATTGAATTGAAAACGATTTCGAAATGAATTGAATTGAAAACGAATTCAAATGGAAATGAAAGCGAATTGAAATGAATTCAAATTGAATAGAAATTCGAATTGAATAGAAATGAATTTTGAAATGAATTTATAAAGAAGAATTCAATTTTGATTTGAATTGAAAAGGAAGTTGAAATTGCTTTTGAAACGAATTTTAAAACTATTTATATAATTCGTTTTAAATAGAAATCGACGAAATATATATTATATATATTATATATATAATATAATGGCCTGAATAGAACGCGCCGCGCCGCGGCAGTTCGCGAATTTCGACCATTTATTTCAAACGGACATTACGGGAGATCCGACCGTCGGATTCTCCTAAAACCGGAACCGTTGGGTTCGTATCGAAAAGAGCTTTCTAATGAAGGTTAGAAATTTGAAATCTAACGGTTGGATTTGGAATTATGTCCAAATCAAGTTCGAAAAAGGTCGCTGTAAGTGCAGTTCGATGGCCATTGATGGAAATCGACTGTACGGACCTTGATAAAATTATTAAAAATAGTAATAATTTGTGTAAAATCATAAGAAATGATTTGTGAAGAATTGGGATGAAAAACTCCATATTTGAAAAGATAAAAATGGATTTTTATCGAAATGAACTAGTTTTGAACTAGAATTATAATTCTATTTATTTTTAAATAAATAAATTGAATTCGAAAAGGGTTTTGAAAATAACCAAAATTTCCAATGATTGCATTGGAGTGGATTTGAATCGAAATTGTCTTCGGAATATTTCGATGTTGGATTTCGTGATTATACAGGTGTTGTTATGGAAATTTGAAAGATATATATATTTATATCGTTATTTCCAATACGACATTTGTTAGTCGTAGAATTCGATATTGAATATAAGCTGATATATTTTCTATTCAGAGCCTTGTATTGAATATCGAATGTGATTTGGGTTTGTCGTGAATGGTGTCTTCACTAACACTGTTCTTGAACCCAGTTGAGAAAAGATTAAATCTTTTTATTTAGATTTAATGAAGTGTACCAATTAAATAATATTTAATTGGAATTGAATTGGTATTGATTTTTGGGTTTATCGTGAACAGTGTTTTAAATAACACTTGTTCTTTAACCCGATAATTAATGGAATGTGATTTTGGGTTTATCGTGAATCGTGTTTTAAATGACACTGATTCTTTAACCCAGATAAGGATTAAAACTAAGTGGAGTTTTAATGAATCTTTAATTAGATTGAAAAGATCGAGAATGGAGTATCACCAGTTTTGCTCCAGGCGATAGTTAAATCTTTAATTAGATTTGAACGTGAAATTTAGAAACTAACTGTCGGTTAGCCAAGCAGAATGGTTTTCTGGATATTGATCTGATGTTGGTTTCGGCCTTCGGGGTTAATATTTGGGGAATTATTCTCTTGATTAATTTACGGTTAGTGACCAATGAATTGGAATGAGGCGTATGTTGTGTTTGTGTAACACTTATTTAAAATATACGCGAGTTATTCGGAAAGGCCGGGTTTATCCCATTCTGAATAACTGATACGACGATAAGTCGAAGATGAAGACGATGGTCGAAGACCGGAGGTCTCCACGTCGTTTGGGGGATAACTGATGATCTTGATTGGGCTGTACACCCAAGAAGATGGAAACAGTTAGTGATCGTCCAGACGTGCTTGGAGATCGATGGATAGGCGGGGTACTAGGTGCCTCCGGTTTCGTTCAGACCCAGAACGGACTTGTAAATGGACTGTGTGTCTGACATCGGATTTCATTCTGTGTGACTGACATCGGTTGCATAGGATGGTTTGCCTGTGTGGCATGCTAAGATGCAAATGATCAAGGCTTCTGTTGAAAAGCAAAGTCTTGTGGTTGATGATCAAAGCACGGCCTTTGTGGCGTAGCTTTGTGTAACGTTTACCTCGCGTGTTTCGCACCAGGTATGAACCAAAAACGGGAGACGGACCTCAGGGAGGACTTGCGTTTCTTTCTAGTTAGAAGTGGCGTCAGTGGTTTTACACGCCCTGACGAGTTTGACTTATGTGGTTGTTGCTGTTGCGAGGCGCCTCGGTTATATCGGTTTCGGCCGATGCATTCTGGTCGGCTGACGGACCAGACTTACACCCCATAGGGTGGGGAAACGTAGTGTTCAGGCATTTTAATCCACATCGGTGGACCGGCCCTGACGATCCAAGGGCCCACCTGAGTCTGGGTCCTGTGGCTCGGGCTAGACAGTCACGAATCGGTTGAGGATCTTGCCCCTAGCCTCGGTTCATAGATGGAAACCCAATTTCCAAATACGTGACTTTGCGATTTTGATTGTATAACCTATATATGGCGACATAGTGGTATGGGGCATTCATGCCGCCTATGATTGATACTTATGATTTGAAGTTGTTTTATACACTATGCACTTATAATGGTATCAAATGATTTCTTTTAAACGTATCAAGCATTCTTGGCTGTTATAAGGTAAAAACCCTATCCCCCGGCTTGCGTTGCATTGTGTGATAGGACCTGGGTCTTATAACAGCTTCATTTTTCTTTATTTAGCATTGCGCTATTTGTTTTATGCACTGGTATTCTTGGGAGGAAACCCGTTCCGTGTTATACGGCGTGGTCCCTTGATTTACCTAACTTTGAAAATAAAGATTAATAACTGTTTTAGTTCTCACACCAGTCACATGACTGACCTGGAGTTTATTGTTTTAACCTAAACTCTGGGTGCCCCTATTTTGACACGGGCAGCTAGTAGTTTCGGTTTTGCAGATTTATATTCACAGGATCCTGGTTTACAGCTGGAACGATATCCGGAAAGCTTTGTATCCGTATATCTCCTTCTAGTTGTGTATTGTATTATTTTCCGCTGCTATGTATTTAAATGTAATTTAAATCTCTGATATTTCTGTGTAATATTCTTTTATACTCTGTATATTCTTGTAATCTGATGCACTGTTATAATATATAGTGAAATGTTCTTTTGTATTGCGTTCTGTTGTGGTTTGTTCTCGAACTATCCGACGCTTTCCTTTACGGGGAAGTTACGGGTCGTCACATCACACCAGTCCCATGACTGACCCAGAGTTTATTTTGTTGTTTTCCCTAAACTCTTGGGTGCCCAAATTTGTACGGGCAGTCAAGTGTTTCAGGTTTTGCAGATTCACTTGGAGGAGCTCAAAAGCAGGAAGCTTCACCATTAGTTATGTAGAGTTATTTCCGCTGTGATATGATGTATTGTACTCTGATAATGGTATGTATATACAATACAGTTTTGTATTCAAAGTTATGTTATATAATACATCTTATTTTGTTCCGCTGCGAGTTTCGTGTTACTCTGATTCTGTTCAGTTGTGATCTTCTTCTTCTTCTATTCTATTAGTTCTATCTTTTCTTTCTCACCCTCTAAATTCTTCTATTAATGTCCCGGTATTTTTCGATGCTTGAATAGTCAACAGTGTGTTTTTATGTTGATTTTCTGGGTCGAAAATCCCGCCGTTACAGATGGTATCAGAGCATAAGGTTAAGTGATTACCTTGGCTCTGTGGCGTAACTCAATAGAGATGGAGTTACTAATACTCTAGATTGAGTTGAGTGTATATATATGAGCGCGTATTTGTGATTAATATAAAAACTGTTTTATATTGTGTTGACTGGTCAGTCGAGTGGTTTATGAATTCTGGTCGAAACAGTAATGCAAACTGGATCGATAGGTGTTCCTAAACTCTTGAATAGAGTAATTCGACATGATATTGTTTTGAAAGCGGGGTAAATAAAATAATTTTACCCAAAGTATATTTTGATATAAAAAGAAGTGTATATCTTGATATTAATATAATATATTGGATATGTGATCATTATTATGATCGAACAGGACAATAATTAAGTTGGTTATATAAACTACCAATCGAAATATTATATAAGTTTGATATGCAAAATCAGATGAGCTGAATCTGAATTAAAAACCAGAATTGAAATAAAACTCTAGAAACTTGGAAAAGAATTGAAATTGAATTTGGATAAAATATAAGGGAATTTTAAAATCCTGGGAGATTTGAAAATTTGTTTTCCAAGTGCTGTGAATGATATTTTGAAGAAATATTCAAAATGAAAATGTTTGAAAAATGAGTTTTGAAAAATGATAATAGTATTGAACTCACTTCGATTTCTGGAAAATAAATTCCGATGATGAAGCGCGCCATTATCGGTGTTTATTTTCGAGTTGCTAAGTGACGGATTACTACCAAAGATTTTGTTTTGTATTGTTTAAGAAACAAGTTGTCAGAAATTCAAATGTTTTGAATTATATATGATTTCAAACTGATTTGAAATAAATCCCAGGAATTTGAATTCTGAAATAAAAATTTAACTTATGGAGTTAAAATGGGAAAAGTGGAACTTAAACTAAGACAAGTAAAACTGGACTGAGTTTGGAAAGATCCAGAATGAAAATTGTAAAAGAAAAATATTGGAGATTCGAGTTATTAAAAATGAATTGATTCTTGGAGAATAAGAATCGAATTTTGAATTAGAGATGGAGATAACTGATTTGAGAAATAAATCAGTAAATGGAATGTCATAATAAAACTTAACAAGGTTAAGAACTGAGAGTGGAATCAGAGTTGAAATAGAAATTTGGCTTAGTAAAAGCGAAAGACTGGTTTGAGAACGGATTGATGGGAGATCAACCAAGGATGCTTGGATAAGCTGGTTTGATAGCAGATGGCAGAGATAGAGTTGAATGCCCAACAGAGAAGGTACACGTTTATATACGAGTATGAGATTTTTTATGAGTCAGTTTGGGCAAGCTGTTTGGCTGTTTGAATTTCTTTTGGATTGGAGAAGGCCCGGAGTGGCAAGTTGTTGTAGTACCGAGTGAGCCGTGCAGAGGAGACGCTGACAAAATTCTCTGAAAATTTGAGCTGTTAGGAAATTTTCAAAATTTTGAAAATATTCGAAAATAAGGAATTAATATTTAATTGGAATTAATCAGTTCAGTTGAAACTGAAATTATGAAAGTAAACCAAAAAGATTTTTTTAACCATGTTATAACAGAGATTGTAGCATTTTCCCTATCTTAGCAATTTCGAGGACGAAATTATTTTAAGGGGGAAGGTCTGTAACGTCCCGCATTTTTATCGGTTTGAATTTGAATATTTAAAACAGTTTAAATATTGAATTCGTAATGTAAATGGGTTTATGTATTAATTAAAATGAAGTTGAACGTATAAAAATATATATTAAATATAATCGAGCCCGTAATATCGCGGCAATTCGTAAATCAACGTTCTGAACTTCAACTGAGTGTACCGGACTCGTTTTGAATCGGATTTCTTCGAAACGAGAAACGTTGGAATCTGTTGAACTGTATCTTTCTAACAGAAGTGGAAAATCAAGATGTCGGCATATAGGTTGCAAGATATGTCCAAATCAAATATTTGAAAAGTCGCTATAAAATCGTATATCGACCGTAACGGTTTATTTGAAATAACTTGATATCGGATTCGAATTTGGACAGGGTTCTTTTGAGGCTCAGCGATAATTTAATTTTTAGAATTTTTCTGTAATTTTTAATTAATTTAATATGCAACTTTTATTTAGAGTATTGTGCACCCTGTATCGATATTTCGGGGTTTCACAATATAAGTCAAACTACCGGTATTATTATATTTTCGGGATCGTGACACCTCGTTGAGCACGACTGTACTTTTATTTCTGTCCGTGGGTGAACAGAATTGATAACTAAAACAAAACATATATATATAAGTGAACCAAATGTCAGCAGTACACTTTGTAAATGTTTTGCATTGACATGTGCACTTGCAACTGTTACCTCACCATCAAAAATCAAATAGTAATGCTCATATATTTTAATTTAAACTACTTCACGGTGGAACAAACAAGGTAGTAGGTACCAGCTACCTATCACAAGAGCTTCATGGCTAAGAAGGAAAATAAAGATGTGAGGCCTCAACCTACTGCATGTCTAGGATTTAATGTATGCTTACAGTCTTCATATGGCGCACGCAGCTACCATAGACCTAAGCTAAATTGTTATAACTTCATGGCAAAGTCTCCCATTTTCTACCCTAAGCTATATTATAGTGTCCTCAAAAATTGTGCAGACCATACTCTGCATTTAAGACTCAACCATACCCTAAGCTCATGAAAATAGTAATGCCTATACAACTATTACTTAGCAAGTAAGGGATCTGCAAGTACAAAAATATGAGTGTTGTTCTTCTTCTTCAAACATGTAAGAATGGAACATCGCCAACCTAAGGTATTATATATAATACCATGCCGTACTACTATCGAACATGCTAAAGCTGTTTTATCCAACAATTTGCGTTAACTTACGAATGAAGGAAAAAAATCCTTGGTCTTTTCAAAGCATGCTGAACCATGCCCCTAAACATTAGAGCTGCTGACCTTACTTACGCTACTACACCCTATTAAACGTGGAGACCATACTGCGATAGGAAAGACCATGCTTCTCGTCTGTACTGAAAAGAGAAAAGCAAGCGGTCAGCCCCTATTTTTGCCTAATACCATACCCTATTACGTGTTTTCAGTGTATTTCACCATCCCTCGCTGTACCAGTTGAATAAGACATTCATCTTATCTTGCAGTTCCTTCCTTCTATTAATAGGACGTTAACGCCTCCCTTCCAACAACCGAAAACTCCACTTCCAACTCTTTCCACCTTCCCTCTCTCAAATGCCACTGTAAACTCGAACCCTTAAACATATCAAAACAAAACGAGACCTCCTCATTATGAAGCCGATTACTTTTGGTTTCAAGCAAAGGGGTACAGTGCGTTAGGCAGGACGGATTAAAGTCGGAGCGATACAGCATAAAGTGAGTTAATTTCGGTGCAAGGGGTGAGTTTCATGATGAAGATGAGTTCATGGAGGCTGAGCACTGCGCAGGGTAGTTCAGCGGAAGTGGTTTAAGAACGTGAAGAGGGGACGGCTTCTTTTTGCTGGCTTGGCAAAACAACAGTGGGTGGAAGGGGTCGCTACTCCGGTAGTGTACGGTCTCAGATCAGAGGATAAAAGCAGCAGGCGAGCTCTAATATGATGGGAGGTCGACATTGGCACATGGTTGAACGTGGTGCAGATCTATGGAAGTCAGGTGGAATCGGGGCAGAGCAAGTAAGGTGCTAATAAAGCTTCATATGGGTTTAATGTTGCTGAGGGTTTCATGTGTGTTGAAAGGGCAGGCGTGTTGTAATTACAGTGGAGGATTCATGCAAGCTACAGGAAGTATAACATGACAGAAGAAAGAGAGGAAAGGACAGTGTAGAGTTTTTAAATGGAAATATAAATATACTAGAATTATGTAACGTTGCACCGAGAAGGAAGAGGCAGCAGAAATGGGTAGATGCAGTTCCGATAAGACAACAAGAAGTCGACGATGGCAGAATTAAACGCCGGATCCAGTCTACTGACGCAAATCGTTATTAAAACGGTTAACGCGCCAAGGTGAGTAAAATCACTAACTCTGATCTATTTTAAAATATTGCAATTATATTTTAATGTTGTTTGAATGATGTGTGATGGTTGATTAGGTTGATTACAATTAATTTGGTTGAATATTATATACCGTTATATATATGTACACATCATCAGTTGGACACTGATTCCACCGATTAGAATACCCCCTAGTATAGAGTTAGTGTAAATTGTGTTGACTGACATCTGTGGATGCGGAAACCGGTTGGAGGAATCCGACCGGATTCCTCGATATTTATATGTACTATTTGTTGTGTATGCATTGTTTGAACCCGAATTATATTTAAAACCCCATGTGAATATTGATGTTGAACGGAAATTCAACATCTGTTTCGATAAAATCAATAAACGATATCGATTAAGAAGGTGGCATCAGTCGATCATAAAACCGTCGTTTTGTTAAGAAACTGATTTACCGTCAGGGAAATCAATGAAGTTAATTATAGAAATTATATTTTTATAATTAAAGTGAAGTTTTAAATTATAATAGAAGTTCTATTATAAACCAGTATTTTAGAGTTCGTTTTTATAAAGCAAATAAAAGCGATTGCTGACATTTAAACAAGTTTATAAAGTAAAAACTATCTGACGATTAAATATTTGGATAATTATATTTAAGATAAATAATTTAGAGGTATCATTAGATTAATTAGATTAATCTAATGGTAAGAAGTAATTAAAATCAGTTAATGAATTTACTGATGGAAATAAGTTGATTTAATCAACTGTTATTTGGGAACATGATTATTAGATTAATTGGTCTTTAATTAATCTAATGAAAACAGGTTAGAAATAAGTTTATCGAAATTAATGAGAGTTAATTACCATTTAAGAAGTTATAGATAAGAACTGGGGAATTGAGAAAGCAAAGAGTTAATGTTTAAATTAAATATGCATAAACCACAGAGATTCCAAGGTAAGGATATGGTGTTGTAAAACCATATTCCAAAATACAACAAGGAAATACGATTTAATAAATATATTAAGTAATAAGGAATTTGAATACAGACTTGTATCGGTTCTAAGGTAAGAACGTTGTCGATCAAGGTCTGAGAGGTAAATAAAATACCCCAACTTGAACGGCTTCGCTATTACCGAGGAACGATATCGGTTTGTAACGGAAAGAGATGTCAAGATTTTTGTAACAGAAAGAGATGTCAAGATTTTTGTGACGGAAATAGATGTCAAGATTAGTATAAAAGGAATATGGCAGCGTATGCAAGTATTAGAATTATAGCGATAAAATAACGCTGTTGATAAGATAAGTGTGACTGTTATGTCAAGATTTGTTATAACAAAGAATATTACAGCGCATGACAAGTTGAACTATAGCATTAAAATAACGCTGTTGATAAGGTAAGTGTGACTGTAATTAGTTATAAGAATATTATAGCATATGACAAGTTTAGAACTATAGCGACAAATTTACTGCTGTTGATTTGACTTAAGCATGACTTTTATATATAGCAGCACTTCCTAGGAAATGTAACAGTTTGGTTTGAAATCCACTTATTCTAGAGTAATAAGTAACGACGTTTGTTCAAAGAAATATAAGAAAGAGTTTAGAAAAAGAATTGGGGAATCGTATTAGAAACTGATGACAGCATTTCGATGTTCGAAATGGGATTAGAATTAAACCGTTAGGATTTGTAACTAGAATTCGACGATGTCGGATGTATTAAAAGTAAACTATTTTTAGGGATTATAATCTGATAGAACAATTAACATTTAGTTTAAACAAATTAATGTTGATAGGATAGGAGTCAGTATTTAGTTATAAACTTGATATCGATTTGATAAGAAGTTGTCTTAGAAAACAGAGTTTATAAAGTGGATGGGGAATATAAAGTATGAAAGAGGTTTCGGTAAACGAGATAAGTATTACTTGAATAAAGGGTAAATTGATAAAGGTATTCAGATTTCTATAACAGGAATGGTATTCATATTTTTAAGTGAATTATGTTTTAAAAGTAAACGGTTGGCTAATTAAAATATTTATAATGAAATTGGAAATATTTTCCAATGAAGATAGGGTATACGATCCAAGTGTAGAAACCAAGGAATGTGAAAGGAATGAAAATGTTTCGAATGTTCATAACGTATGTTTCTGGAACATGAAAGAATAAGAGTTTATAATAACTGAAAATGTTTTCTAAGAAGTATGAAAAGGCTAAAACGGGATTTGAGAAATACCTGGTAAGATATGGGAATTCGAATAATAAAGTCGAACGTTAAATAAAAGGTGCCCGTGATTGTGTGATGTTAGTGTACATGGAATGAATGTTGTTTTTACTTCGATGGTTAAATAACCGACTATCGAAGTGTTTTGACCATCGTTGTCAATATGGAGAGACCGGTTGGATATTATCCGAAAACCACTCCGTATAGGCATAAGCGCTACGAATTAGATATGCTGAAGATAATTGAAGACGGAGTTAAATGCAAGGGTTGTCCAGTTCTAGAATGGTATTTTGTTCGTCCAGTCCCAGGACAAGTTGTATGGACGAGTGTCTGACAGAGTATTTCCAACGGTCATGCCGTTGATTTTACGAATATACCAAGTTGGTGGGGAGAAGGTAACTTCTCTTTATTCTACACCCAGTGTGCATTGGTGTAATCAATATGTGATTACGGATCTGACGATGTGGCATTCAAAGTGAATTGTGATCAGATGTTCTGAATATAGACGTAGCCTCTAGCCTCACAACCAGGAAGTGACAGAAGTTGGGCTAGGCAGCATGGCTAGTTGGGTCATCCCCAAGCAGGGTGTATTGTCATCGATCTAGAGAAAATTCATATTTATACTTCTTTTCGATTCTGTATCTTCGGATGACGGTTGGATGGCCTACAACCGTGGTGGCAATATATTCGCGACACTCAAGCTAAATGAGTGAGCGGTCATGTGTGGCCGGGTTGCAAGACGTTCTTGTTGAACCCTGAGTGTATCCCCTCTAGAGTACACTATTCAGAAGGTGCTCCCATACCTTGTCTGTTGAAATTCATTCTCCAATAAGCGCCCTGCGGTTTATGGTTTTATAACATATATATGTGGAACGTGAGATGCAAGCGTTCTGCTACTTGGATATTTATGTGCTTAGACATTATCATAATATCACTGGTTTTGACATCAAAGTATTTTGGATTATAGTAAGATAAAAACCGTCCATGTTTATGTGTGGGCTGGTCTTACTATTATCTTCTTGTTTGAAAAGAATTTTCAAAGTTAAACAGTATGGTTGGAATTTACTCACACCAGTCCCATGACTGACCCAGAGTTTATTTTGTTGTTTTCCCTAAACTCTTGGGTGCCCAAATTTGTACGGGCAGTCAAGTGTTTCAGGTTTTGCAGATTCACTTGGAGGAGCTCAAAAGCAGGAAGCTTCACCATTAGTTATGTAGAGTTATTTCCGCTGTGATATGATGTATTGTACTCTGATAATGGTATGTATATACAATACAGTTTTGTATTCAAAGCTATGTTATATAATACATCTTATTTTGTTCCGCTGCGGGTTTTGTGTTACTCTGATTCTGTTCAGTTGTGATCTTCTTCTTCTTCTATTCTATTAGTTCTATCTTTTCTTTCTCACCCTCTAAATTCTTCTATTAATGTCCCGGTATTTTTCGATGCTTGAATAGTCAACAGTGTGTTTTTATGTTGATTTTCTGGGTCGAAAATCCCGCCGTTACAGATGGTATCAGAGCATAAGGTTAAGTGATTACCTTGGCTCTGTGGCGTAACTCAATAGAGATGGAGTTAATAATACTCTAGATTGAGTTGAGTGTATATATATGAGCGCGTATTTGTGATTAATATAAAAACTGTTTTATATTGTGTTGACTGGTCAGTCGAGTGGTTTATGAATTCTGGTCGAAACAGTAATGCAAACTGGATCGATAGGTGTTCCTAAACTCTTGAATAGAGTAATTCGACATGATATTGTTTTGAAAGCGGGGTAAATAAAATAATTTTACCCAAAGTATATTTTGATATAAAAAGAAGTGTATATCTTGATATTAATATAATATATTGGATATGTGATCATTATTATGATCGAACAGGACAATAATTAAGTTGGTTATATAAACTACCAATCGAAATATTATATAAGTTTGATATGCAAAATCAGATGAGCTGAATCTGAATTAAAAACCAGAATTGAAATAAAACTCTAGAAACTTGGAAAAGAATTGAAATTGAATTTGGATAAAATATAAGGGAATTTTAAAATCCTGGGAGATTTGAAAATTTGTTTTCCAAGTGCTGTGAATGATATTTTGAAGAAATATTCAAAATGAAAATGTTTGAAAAATGAGTTTTGAAAAATGATAATAGTATTGAACTCACTTCGATTTCTGGAAAATAAATTCCGATGATGAAGCGCGCCATTATCGGTGTTCATTTTCGAGTTGCTAAGTGACGGATTACTACCAAAGATTTTGTTTTGTATTGTTTAAGAAACAAGTTGTCAGAAATTCAAATGTTTTGAATTATATATGATTTCAAACTGATTTGAAATAAATCCCAGGAATTTGAATTCTGAAATAAAAATTTAACTTATGGAGTTAAAATGGGAAAAGTGGAACTTAAACTAAGACAAGTAAAACTGGACTGAGTTTGGAAAGATCCAGAATGAAAATTGTAAAAGAAAAATATTGGAGATTCGAGTTATTAAAAATGAATTGATTCTTGGAGAATAAGAATCGAATTTTGAATTAGAGATGGAGATAACTGATTTGAGAAATAAATCAGTAAATGGAATGTCATAATAAAACTTAACAAGGTTAAGAACTGAGAGTGGAATCAGAGTTGAAATAGAAATTTGGCTTAGTAAAAGCGAAAGACTGGTTTGAGAACGGATTGATGGGTGATCAACCAAGGATGCTTGGATAAGCTGGTTTGATAGCAGATGGCTTAGATAGAGTTGAATGCCCAACAGAGAAGGTACACGTTTATATACGAGTATGAGATTTTTTATGAGTCAGTTTGGGCAAGCTGTTTGGCTGTTTGAATTTCTTTTGGATTGGAGAAGGCCCGGAGTGGCAAGTTGTTGTAGTACCGAGTGAGCCGTGCAGAGGAGACGCTGACAAAATTCTCTGAAAATTTGAGCTGTTAGGAAATTTTCAAAATTTTGAAAATATTCGAAAATAAGGAATTAATATTTAATTGGAATTAATCAGTTCAGTTGAAACTGAAATTATGAAAGTAAACCAAAAAGATTTTTTTAACCATGTTATAACAGAGATTGTAGCATTTTCCCTATCTTAGCAATTTCGAGGACGAAATTATTTTAAGGGGGAAGGTCTGTAACGTCCCGCATTTTTATCGGTTTGAATTTGAATATTTAAAACAGTTTAAATATTGAATTCGTAATGTAAATGGGTTTATGTATTAATTAAAATGAAGTTGAACGTATAAAAATATATATTAAATATAATCGAGCCCGTAATATCGCGGCAATTCGTAAATCAACGTTCTGAACTTCAACTGAGTGTACCGGACTCGTTTTGAATCGGATTTCTTCGAAACGAGAAACGTTGGAATCTGTTGAACTGTATCTTTCTAACAGAAGTGGAAAATCAAGATGTCGGCATATAGGTTGCAAGATATGTCCAAATCAAATATTTGAAAAGTCGCTATAAAATCGTATATCGACCGTAACGGTTTATTTGAAATAACTTGATATCTGATTCGAATTTGGACAGGGTTCTTTTGAGGCTCAGCGATAATTTAATTTTTAGAATTTTTCTGTAATTTTTAATTAATTTAATATGCAACTTTTATTTAGAGTATTGTGCACCCTGTATCGATATTTCGGGGTTTCACAATATAAGTCAAACTACCGGTATTATTATATTTTCGGGATCGTGACACCTCGTTGAGCACGACTGTACTTTTATTTCTGTCCGTGGGTGAACAGAATTGATAACTAAAACAAAACATATATATATATAAGTGAACCAAATGTCAGCAGTACACTTTGTAAATGTTTTGCATTGACATGTGCACTTGCAACTGTTACCTCACCATCAAAAATCAAATAGTAATGCTCATATATTTTAATTTAAACTACTTCACGGTGGAACAAACAAGGTAGTAGGTACCAGCTACCTATCACAAGAGCTTCATGGCTAAGAAGGAAAATAAAGATGTGAGGCCTCAACCTACTGCATGTCTAGGATTTAATGTATGCTTACAGTCTTCATATGGCGCACGCAGCTACCATAGACCTAAGCTAAATTGTTATAACTTCATGGCAAAGTCTCCCATTTTCTACCCTAAGCTATATTATAGTGTCCTCAAAAATTGTGCAGACCATACTCTGCATTTAAGACTCAACCATACCCTAAGCTCATGAAAATAGTAATGCCTATACAACTATTACTTAGCAAGTAAGGGATCTGCAAGTACAAAAATATGAGTGTTGTTCTTCTTCTTCAAACATGTAAGAATGGAACATCGCCAACCTAAGGTATTATATATAATACCATGCCGTACTACTATCGAACATGCTAAAGCTGTTTTATCCAACAATTTGCGTTAACTTACGAATGAAGGAAAAAAATCCTTGGTCTTTTCAAAGCATGCTGAACCATGCCCCTAAACATTAGAGCTGCTGACCTTACTTACGCTACTACACCCTATTAAACGTGGAGACCATACTGCGATAGGAAAGACCATGCTTCTCGTCTGTACTGAAAAGAGAAAAGCAAGCGGTCAGCCCCTATTTTTGCCTAATACCATACCCTATTACGTGTTTTCAGTGTATTTCACCATCCCTCGCTGTACCAGTTGAATAAGACATTCATCTTATCTTGCAGTTCCTTCCTTCTATTAATAGGACGTTAACGCCTCCCTTCCAACAACCGAAAACTCCACTTCCAACTCTTTCCACCTTCCCTCTCTCAAATGCCACTGTAAACTCGAACCCTTAAACATATCAAAACAAAACGAGACCTCCTCATTATGAAGCCGATTACTTTTGGTTTCAAGCAAAGGGGTACAGTGCGTTAGGCAGGACGGATTAAAGTCGGAGCGGTACAACATAAAGTGAGTTAATTTCGGTGCAAGGGGTGAGTTTCATGATGAAGATGAGTTCATGGAGGCTGAGCACTGCGCAGGTTAGTTCAGCGGAAGTGGTTTAAGAACGTGAAGAGGGGACGGCTTCTTTTTGCTGGCTTGGCAAAACAACAGTGGGTGGAAGGGGTCGCTACTCCGGTAGTGTACGGTCTCAGATCAGAGGATAAAAGCAGCAGGCGAGCTCTAATATGATGGGAGGTCGACATTGGCACATGGTTGAACGTGGTGCAGATCTATGGAAGTCAGGTGGAATCGGGGCAGAGCAAGTAAGGTGCTAATAAAGCTTCATATGGGTTTAATGTTGCTGAGGGTTTCATGTGTGTTGAAAGGGCAGGCGTGTTGTAATTACAGTGGAGGATTCATGCAAGCTACAGGAAGTATAACATGACAGAAGAAAGAGAGGAAAGGACAGTGTAGAGTTTTTAAATGGAAATATAAATATACTAGAATTATGTAACGTTGCACCGAGAAGGAAGAGGCAGCAGAAATGGGTAGATGCAGTTCCGATAAGACAACAAGAAGTCGACGATGGCAGAATTAAACGCCGGATCCAGTCTACTGACGCAAATCGTTATTAAAACGGTTAACGCGCCAAGGTGAGTAAAATCACTAACTCTGATCTATTTTAAAATATTGCAATTATATTTTAATGTTGTTTGAATGATGTGTGATGGTTGATTAGGTTGATTACAATTAATTTGGTTGAATATTATATACCGTTATATATATGTACACATCATCAGTTGGACACTGATTCCACCGATTAGAATACCCCCTAGTATAGAGTTAGTGTAAATTGTGTTGACTGACATCTGTGGATGCGGAAACCGGTTGGAGGAATCCGACCGGATTCCTCGATATTTATATGTACTATTTGTTGTGTATGCATTGTTTGAACCCGAATTATATTTAAAACCCCATGTGAATATTGATGTTGAACGGAAATTCAACATCTGTTTCGATAAAATCAATAAACGATATCGATTAAGAAGGTGGCATCAGTCGATCATAAAACCGTCGTTTTGTTAAGAAACTGATTTACCGTTAGGGAAATCAATGAAGTTAATTATAGAAATTATATTTTTATAATTAAAGTGAAGTTTTAAATTATAATAGAAGTTCTATTATAAACCAGTATTTTAGAGTTCGTTTTTATAAAGCAAATAAAAGCGATTGCTGACATTTAAACAAGTTTATAAAGTAAAAACTATCTGACGATTAAATATTTGGATAATTATATTTAAGATAAATAATTTAGAGGTATCATTAGATTAATTAGATTAATCTAATGGTAAGAAGTAATTAAAATCAGTTAATGAATTTACTGATGGAAATAAGTTGATTTAATCAACTGTTATTTGGGAACATGATTATTAGATTAATTGGTCTTTAATTAATCTAATGAAAACAGGTTAGAAATAAGTTTATCGAAATTAATGAGAGTTAATTACCATTTAAGAAGTTATAGATAAGAACTGGGGAATTGAGAAAGCAAAGAGTTAATGTTTAAATTAAATATGCATAAACCACAGAGATTCCAAGGTAAGGATATGGTGTTGTAAAACCATATTCCAAAATACAACAAGGAAATACGATTTAATAAATATATTAAGTAATAAGGAATTTGAATACAGACTTGTATCGGTTCTAAGGTAAGAACGTTGTCGATCAAGGTCTGAGAGGTAAATAAAATACCCCAACTTGAACGGCTTCGCTATTACCGAGGAACGATATCGGTTTGTAACGGAAAGAGATGTCAAGATTTTTGTAACAGAAAGAGATGTCAAGATTTTTGTGACGGAAATAGATGTCAAGATTAGTATAAAAGGAATATGGCAGCATATGCAAGTATTAGAATTATAGCGATAAAATAGCGCTGTTGATAAGATAAGTGTGACTGTTATGTCAAGATTTGTTATAACAAAGAATATTACAGCGCATGACAAGTTGAACTATAGCATTAAAATAACGCTGTTGATAAGGTAAGTGTGACTGTAATTAGTTATAAGAATATTATAGCATATGACAAGTTTAGAACTATAGCGACAAATTTACTGCTGTTGATTTGACTTAAGCATGACTTTTATATATAGCAGCACTTCCTAGGAAATGTAACAGTTTGGTTTGAAATCCACTTATTCTAGAGTAATAAGTAACGACGTTTGTTCAAAGAAATATAAGAAAGAGTTTAGAAAAAGAATTGGGGAATCGTATTAGAAACTGATGACACATTTCGATGTTCGAAATGGGATTAGAATTAAACCGTTAGGATTTGTAACTAGAATTCGACGATGTCGGATGTATTAAAAGTAAACTATTTTTAGGGATTATAATCTGATAGAATAATTAACATTTAGTTTAAACAAATTAATGTTGATAGGATAGGAGTCAGTATTTAGTTATAAACTTGATATCGATTTGATAAGAAGTTGTCTTAGAAAACAGAGTTTATAAAGTGGATGGGGAATATAAAGTATGAAAGAGGTTTCGGTAAACGAGATAAGTATTACTTGAATAAAGGGTAAATTGATAAAGGTATTCATATTTCTATAACAGGAATGGTATTCATATTTTTAAGTGAATTATGTTTTAAAAGTAAACGGTTGGCCAATTAAAATATTTATAATGAAATTGGAAATATTTTCCAATGAAGATAGGGTATACGATCCAAGTGTAGAAACCAAGGAATGTGAAAGGAATGAAAATGTTTCGAATGTTCATAACGTATGTTTCTGGAACATGAAAGAATAAGAGTTTATAATAACTGAAAATGTTTTCTAAGAAGTATGAAAAGGCTAAAACGGGATTTGAGAAATACCTGGTAAGATATGGGAATTCGAATAATAAAGTCGAACGTTAAATAAAAGGTGCTCGTGATTGTGTGATGTTAGTGTACATGGAATGAATGTTGTTTTTACTTCGATGGTTAAATAACCGACTATCGAAGTGTTTTGACCATCGTTGTCAATATGGAGAGACCGGTTGGATATTATCCGAAAACCACTCCGTATAGGCATAAGCGCTACGAATTAGATATGCTGAAGATAATTGAAGACGGAGTTAAATGCAAGGGTTGTCCAGTTCTAGAATGGTATTTTGTTCGTCCAGTCCCAGGACAAGTTGTATGGACGAGTGTCTGACAGAGTATTTCCAACGGTCATGCCGTTGATTTTACGAATATACCAAGTTGGTGGGGAGAAGGTAACTTCTCTTTATTCTACACCCAGTGTGCATTGGTGTAATCAATATGTGATTACGGATTTGACGATGTGGCATTCAAAGTGAATGGTGATCAGATGTTCTGAATATAGACGTAGCCTCTAGCCTCACAACCAGGAAGTGACAGAAGTTGGGCTAGGCAGCATGGCTAGTTGGGTCATCCCCAAGCAGGGTGTATTGTCATCGATCTAGAGAAAATTCATATTTATACTTCTTTTCGATTCTGTATCTTCGGATGACGGTTGGATGGCCTACAACCGTGGTGGCAATATATTCGCGACACTCAAGCTAAATGAGTGAGCGGTCATGTGTGGCCGGGTTGCAAGACGTTCTTGTTGAACCCTGAGTGTATCCCCTCTAGAGTACACTATTCAGAAGGTGCTCCCATACCTTGTCTGTTGAAATTCATTCTCCAATAAGCGCCTTGCGGTTTATGGTTTTATAACATATATATGTGGAACGTGAGATGCAAGCGTTCTGCTACTTGGATATTTATGTGCTTAGACATTATCATAATATCACTGGTTTTGACATCAAAGTATTTTGGATTATAGTAAGATAAAAACCGTCCATGTTTATGTGTGGGCTGGTCTTACTATTATCTTCTTGTTTGAAAAGAATTTTCAAAGTTAAACAGTATGGTTGTTTACTCACACCAGTCCCATGACTGACCCAGAGTTTATTTTGTTGTTTTCCCTAAACTCTTGGGTGCCCAAATTTGTACGGGCAGCCAAGTGTTTCAGGTTTTGCAGATTCACTTGGAGGAGCTCAAAAGCAGGAAGCTTCACCATTAGTTATGTAGAGTTATTTCCGCTGTGATATGATGTATTGTACTCTGATAATGGTATGTATATACAATACAGTTTTGTATTCAAAGTTATGTTATATAATACATCTTATTTTGTTCCGCTGCGAGTTTCGTGTTACTCTGATTCTGTTCAGTTGTGATCTTCTTCTTCTTCTATTCTATTAGTTCTATCTTTTCTTTCTCACCCTCTAAATTCTTCTATTAATGTCTCGGTATTTTTCGATGCTTGAATAGTCAACAGTGTGTTTTTATGTTGATTTTCTGGGTCGAAAATCCCGCCGTTACAGTAATGGAGCAATTTCATGGAAATCATCCAAACAGACTTGTATCGCTAGATCTATGATGGAATCAGAGTTTATTGCACTAGATAAGACTGAAGATGAAGCAAAATGGATTTGAAGCTTCTTGGAAGACATTCCTAACTAGAGCAAACCTATGCCTCCAATATGTATACATTATGATAGTCAATCAACTATTGGAAGAGCTAATAATACACTATATAATGGTAAATCTAGACATATTCGTCATAGACATAAAACGATAAAACAACTTCTCTTTAATAGGGTTATCACAATAGATTACATTCGATCTAAAGGTAACTTAGCGAATCCACTTACAAAAGGCTTACCAAGAGAGAGAGAGAGAGAGAGTTCAAACCTTATCTATGGGGATGGGGTTAAGGCCTATAGACTAAATTTTTCTAAAATGAAAACCCCACCTAGTTGATTGGAGATCCCAAGATCTAGGTTCAAAGGGACAACAAAGTTTAAGAGAAACTTGATAGCACCGCTATACACAAACCATTCCTATAATAAGTTAGTGCATTATATGTTGAATAAGGATAGATATTAATACTTTTAATGATGTATGTAATTGAGCAATTAGAGAATACCCTCTACAGAATCACCTACGTAAGTGTGAAGGCGCCCCTTCAAAGAGAATCATGAGGCCAAATTCTCTAAGCACTTATCAGACCAGGCATGTGTTCAAGACAAACACGAACACATACAGAGAACGATGGATTATAAGAAACATTTATCGTGTGTTATCTACTTTGGAATTACACAAAAGGCTTACAGTTCAAGGACATTTTATGTCTACTTATTCGCTTGTGATTCAAATAGGCAATCACTAGGAAAGTTCAAGGCCCATATTCTACTTTAATTGATGCGATAAATGATTCGTGAAACTAAGATCAACTGCTCATTTATGTGGGGGATTGTTGGAAATGAATGTGCAAGAAAGAGGAATTTGGGAAGAAGAAGAGATAGCAACCTATAAGTCCCACATCATCAAAATATTAACACAACCTCTCTTAATATGTTAGAAGCCAATAGGCTTATATAAAATAAAAGAAAGAGGGATTATATAGAGATGTGGGCTAGGCCTTGACACAGTAATATGTTAAAGTATCAAAGATTGGGCCTTGAGTGTTCTTGGGGTCTCTTGATTGAATTGGGCCTACGGTTGTTGATTGGGCCAGTGCACTAAAACGATAATTTTTTCTCAGAATTTGAAAGGCATGTCTGTTCAGCTAAATGGGAACAACCATTTGAATTCTGATCGCACGCGCATTAATGATCACGTGGTTAAAGGGTCGGAACCTTCCCAATTCCAACTGTTACTAATGCCCAGATAGGCATCTCCTCTAGTCTATAAATACATTTCCCCAAAAAAATGGCAGAATTCACTTTTTACTCTGCTCGAATTATTTTTTCTTCAAAGTAATCCTCTGATCTAGTTTTTGTAATCTACTTAAGTTCGTTAGAACTCCGTTTGCTGGCACTACGCTATGGAGTTAGTTCGTTTTATCCTGGGAAACAAATTGCTATTACGTCAATCAGTGCATACGATGACAATATTGTTTCAAGGAAACAGAATATTTCTAGACTCGGACATTACTAAAATAGAATATTTTTTGTACATCTTCAATCTAGTGTAGAATTGGTCACGCTTTTTATGAATATAGTAAACACAGTTTGACGTGGCAATTGTGGCATAATTGAATAACATTGATTGTTGTTGCTGTCGATTTGTAATACAATTGCGTATTAATAAAAGATCTAACAAGTTCCAGATAGTGCAACCATTTGAGGAAGAGTTTCTGTTACATGAAGATCCTGCATCACATAACATAACTCTTCTAATTTCCGTTGCACAAAGGCCTGATAATATTTTTCTCCTGGCTTCCCATCATGAACGATATTTGCGACAAGATCATATTTAGACTTCAGCTAGCTATCCTTATGATCATGCTGAATCTTCTCAAGATTACCATGCTCAAAATCCAATTCGACCACATAGCTACAGCCGTCGGGTGCCTTCAAGGGAATCTTCAATTCGAGAACCAGCTTTTCAGATATTGCAAGTGCCTATCAGTTCACAATCACCTCCCTCAATCCCCAACCATGAATTATGGTGAACCTGAAGACGTATACTGCTTGCTTTTATGGTTCAATGTCTTTGAATAATTTTTGTTTTTCTCGTTCAGATTCAAATTATAGAACCATCTTTTGGATGTGTTGCAGTTAAAACTCATATTGCGATTGTTATTTTAGTACACTTTTTTTGTATAGTCATCTAATGATAAATTGTGGGGTTAAAAAAAAATTAGACTTCAGCTTATTGCAGGTTTCCAGAGGTTAGATGCAACTTCAAGAAGAACCTGCACTTTAAACGATCCATGGATGCTACAATATTCTAAAGAGAGCCATTTTGATCAATCCTTCAGCAAAAACTGCATTCATATAAACCACCCATTTCATTTTCAACAAACTGATCCCATAATTGAGTAATAAGCACTGAAAGGAGGTCCAAGATAATGCGTAACAACCAAATTTCATGTGCGTCACACATTACATTGGAGCACAAACTTGTATCGAAACAAATTATAACTTAAATAATCAATTTATGCAAATTTCAGCCTTCGGATATTGCAACTTTGCTAAATGGAGTTGCAGCTCTTATCAGATGTTGTCATAACAACAACATGAGTTGTAGTACAATATCTAGGCGACTATGGGTACTGCTTATAACTCGACCTAGTTCAAGCAACATAAAAACTATTGATCATTTCAAATTTTGATATCATTTTAAGATATTTATGGAGATTAGTTAGTAATAATACCACACTAACTTATGGAGATTTAATTATCCACCAATTTTAGCAACAATCATTTTTCATTTTCAGAAGCATATTAAAATAGATTTTGGAGTGCAGACAATCCTATTTTACAAACTAAGCACAATGTAGGTACCTCAGTCATATGTCAATCTTCGAGATCTTCCATTTTTTTTCCACTTTATATGAGATCATCATATCACCTACTTCACTTCTTGATCTAATCTTGTTTCCAACAATGATATTACTCTTCCTCTTTTTCATCTCAATTATCACTTTGTGACGCACAAACACTTCTAGGAACATGGGAGCTCCTCCACTCGAATCCCGGCATAGCCTCAGTGCACATAACCATGACCGACCATGGCTCAGTCACACTACCAGCCAATACTATAATAACCCGGAAATCTGAGCAAATTTATTTTTTTTGGCAATTTTAGCGAATTTTGATTATTTAAAATGAATTATTTTAAATAATATCGACGAGAAATTTATTTTGAATATAATTCGAACGTATATATTTATACAGATCGTCGTTAGAATATAAATATTTATTTATATATATAAAAGGAATTGAAAATGGCGCGGTAGTTCGATAATTCGATTTCAAAATTCAAATGAATGTACCGGGTGCAAAATAAACCGGATTTTAGTGAAACCAAAAATATTTGAATCTATTTGAAAATATCTTTCCAACGAATCCGAAAAATCAAAATTTCATAGCGGGGATAAAAAGTTATGTCCAGTTGAAATTTCAGAATAGTCGCTATGGAATTCTGGCCCTTAAAAATGGGAATTTTGCAAACGACCTCGGATTTTGACGAAACCACTTTTGTTGGATCCGAGATGTAAAGTTATTGCTAGATTCCAAATTTCGTAATTGTTTGAATCAATATGTGAGCGTGGCAAAGGAAAACGCGTTTGACCAGTTTTAGTTGATTTTAATCGACTGGAAAATGACCATTTTTCAAACGGTCTCAGAATTCGACGAAATTAGTTTTGTTAGGACTGTATTGTCAATACGAAGCTAGAAATATTTTTTCTGGAATTTTTAGAGACTGTATGTGGCCCCGGTAAATTGAAATGTGCGTTTAAATTGAATATATAAATATTTATATTTTAAATTCAACGAAAACTGATCGAAACAGCCGAATTGAGTTACGAAACATATCCCATTGTGTTCGGAATGGGGGTGATTAGCTAGGGACGATAGTCGGTGGTCCCGATTTCGAGTTCGAAATAAAAAGTTGCTTTTTAAAATTTAAATATAATAAAATTTATAAAATATTATAAAACCCCTACCTCTCCTTCCATTCCTCGGTCAACGCAGATAAAAAAAAGGGGAAAATCGAAAATCGCCCATCGATCCCCGATTCCGTCACCTCCTCCGTCCAGTCGCGCGCCGCCCGCCTTCCACTACCTCCTGCGACCTCGCTCCTCCCTCCTCTGAACAACGCCCCCTCCCCAAACTCAAGCCAACCACCACCTCAACCTCCGACCTGCGCCCTACCCCCTGGTGCCACCATCCTCCACTACATCTCGACCGCGCCGGCCAGAGCACCTCTAGGCGAGCCCCAAGTCGCCGTTAGCCTTCTCCTCCCCACTCCGATGCAAGAAACCCCCTTCTTCGATTCGAAAGCCCTAGTCGTCCAATGCAGACACCACAACCCGTCACCCATTGCCACCAGTCCACTGTGAGTCTTACTTATTTATTTATTTTCTAAGTAATTAGTTTTAAAAATTTATAAATAACATAGGGTTAAAACTGAAATTTTATTTATGAAGCGGTTTAAAGATCAAATGTTTATATGAGGAAAGATGTGAATTTTGAAGTATAAAAATCCAATTTTTACATATATGATTAAGGTAAAAAAAATCGATGTTTATATTTGAAGATGAGAGATAAAAATTCGATTTTTATCATATGATAAGAAGTATAGAAAGATATGATTTTTATATAGTAAAGATTATAAAAATATAATTTTTATATAGTAGAGATAATAAAAATATGATTTTTACATTATAGAAGTGTTAAAGATTTGATCTTTATTTTGTAGAAGGAGCAAAAATGTGATTTTTATATAAGTGGTGATATAAAAATGTAATCTTTATTATATGAATACCGTTGTAAAAATAGAATTTTTATCTATATAGTAGCGAAATAAAAATCTGATCTTTCTTATATATATGTTGAAATAAGAATGCGATTTTTATAGCGATGAATTACAAATTCAATCTTTATATAAGAAGTAGGAATATAAAAATATAATTTTTATATAAAATGAAGCGTTGTAAATAAATATATATAAAGTAGAAATAAAAACATGATTTTTATTTATTGAAATGAAGTAATAAAAATATAATTTTTATTATGAACAGCGGGAAAAGGACTGCAGTAGAATTTCAAACAGATCTAGATGATTCAGCAGTTCAACAGCAAAGCACGGCGGAGTGGAACCCTCTGTGAGAACTTCTCACCTTTAATTTAATTTTTCTAGTTAAAATATATGATAGGATGTAGACGGTGTTTAGTAGCACCCGACACCCGTCGTCCACAGACCATGGACGGACTTGTATGCTTGTTTGTTTGATTTTGATGTGTAGTTGATTGTGTGATGTGATGTGAAATGAAATAAAATATTTATATAGATAAAAATATTTTATAGTTAAAAATAGAATTTTTAACATGTGTATGAAATGAAATAAATTAATATAAACAAATCGAACGATTTGTTTATATACACACATTTGACTGATACTGATTGGGACGATAAATTTTACACATCGCCCAACTGCACAAATAAAATCTGTGTTTGATTGTTTGAAATCCCACACGGGTATTGGGATGATATATGACATACACTAATCCTAATAATTAGTTGTATGTCGATCGATTGATTGACAGACTGTCATAAGCGTTAAATATTTATATTTGATGCTTATACAGTGTAGAATGCACTATGGATGATGGTTGATTATTTATCGTTGTTATTTTATACATGTGTTGTAGAAAATCCATGTAATTAACATTATATGGTAATTGATTGGGCCTCATTCCAGTTTATATTTGAAAAAGAAATATTTGAAATAGAATATTTGAAAATAGAAATATATGAAGTCGTGTTAATTAGCTTGACGCCATTTTGACGTGAACAATATTTATATCGATTTTATTCATTTTTCAATGAATATTGAAAGTGATTTCAAAATTTGAATTAAATTGAATAGAATTGAAATTCAAATTAAATTGAATAGAATTGAAATTCGAATTAAATTGAATAGAATTGAAATTCGAATTAAATTGAAAAGAAATGAATTCGAATTAAATTGAATAGAAATGAATTCGAATTAAATTGAATAGAAATGAATTCGAATTAAATTGAATAGAAATGAATTCAAATTTAAATTGAATAGAAATGAATTCAAATTCAAATTGAATTGAATTGAACTGAATTGAATTTGAATTGAAATTGAATAGAAATGAATTCGAATTAAATTGAATAGAATTGAATTCGAATTGAAATTGAATAGAAATGAATTCGAATTGAAATTGAATTAATTTGAAATTCAAATTGCGTTGAAAGCGAACTGAAGTTGAATTAAAAATTGATTTGAATTGAAATCGATTTGAAATGAAATTAAAACAAATTTATATTGAAAAAATCAATTTTGATTTGAATTTGAAAAGGAAGTTGAAATCGTTTTGAAAACGGATTTAAAACGATTTATATAATACGTTTTAAAAGGAAATCGACGAAATATATATAATATATATATAGAATGGCTTGAATAGAATGCGTCGCGCCGCGGCCGTTCGCGAATTTCGACCATTGGCTTCGAATGGATATTGCGGGAGATCCGACCGTCGGATTCTCCTAAAACCGGAACCGTTGGGTTCGTATCGAAAAGAGCTTTCTAACGAATATTAGAAATCTGAGATCTAACAGTTGAATTTGGAATTATGTCCAAATCAAATTTGGAAAAGGTCGTTGTAAGTGCAGTTCGATGGCCGTTGATGGAAATCGACTGTACAGGCCTTGATAAAATTATTAAAAATATCAATAATTTGTGTAAAATCATAAGAAATGATTTGGGAAGAATTGGGATGAAAAACTCCATATTTGAAAAGATAAAAATAAATTTTTATCGAAATGAACTAGTTTTGAACTAGAATTATAATTCTATTTATTTTTAAAATAAATAAAGTGGATTTGAAATGGTTTAAAAGTAACCAGAATTTCCAATAATTGAATTGGAATGGATTTGAATCGAAATTGTCTTTGGAATATTTCGGTGTTGGATTTCGTGATTATACAAATATTGTTATGGAAATTTGAAAGATATATAAATATCGTTATTTCCAATACGATATTTGTTGGTCGTAGAATTTGATATTGAATATAAGCCGATATATTTTCTATTCAGAGCCTTGTATTTAATATCAAATGTGATTTGGGTTTGTCGTGAATGGTGTCTTCATTAACACTTTTCTTAAACCCAGTTGAGAAAAAAAATTAAATCTTTTTATTTAGATTTAATGAAGTGTGCCAATTAAATAATATTTTAATTGTAATTGAATTGGGATTGATTTATGGGTTTATCGTGAACGGTGTTTTAAATAACACTAGTTCTTTAACCCGATAATTAATGGAATGTGATTTTGGGTTTATCGTGAACCGTTTTTTAAATGACATTGGTTCTTTAACCCAGTTAAAGACAGGATATTGATTTCTGTAAAGATTAAAACTAAGTGGGATTTTAATGAATCTTTAATTAGATTGAAATGGTCGAGAATGGAGTATCACCAGTTTTGCTCCAAGCGATAGTTAAATCTTTAATTAGATTTGAACGAGAAATGGTAATTGAATTTACCGATAACACTTTGGTGTTAAATATGAAGTATTACCAGTTTTACTTCATGGGATGAATATGTGGGGATTGGGAAATAAAATAAATGATTACACCGGTGTGGTTCGCTAATCCCGACTAGTTTGAATTGATATTCAAAAAAGATTAAAGAATAAATTTAAAGAATTTATCTTTGATAAAATTAATGGGAACCCTTCCAATAGTATAAGAATATTTGAATAAAAGAATATTCTGAATTGGAATGAGGCGTATGTTGGGTTTGTGTAACACTTGTTTATTATATACGTGGGTTATTCAGAAAGACCGGGTTTATCCCATTCTGAATAACTGATTCGACGTGGTGTCGAAGATGAAGACGGTGGTTGAAGACCGGAGGTCTTCACGTCGTTTGGATAATTACTGATGATCTTGATTGGGCCGTACACCCAAGAGGAGGGAATCAGTTGGTGATCGTCCAGACGTACTTGGAGATCGATGGATATGCGGGGTACTAGGTGCCTCCGGTTTCGTTCAGACCCAGAACGAACTTGTAAATGGACTGTGTGTCTGACATTGGATTTCAATCTGTGTGATTGATTTCTATTAAATATATATCTGTTTGGCGGCGGAGAATTTATTCTCTTGCTTAACGCCCTTCTCTGAGACGTACGAGCTCAGGGGTTATATATTGATGGATATCAAACGCATGGAGTGAATTGCCTATATGGCATGCCTAAGTGGCAAATGATCAAGGCTTCTGTTGAAAAGCAAAGTCTTGTGGGTGATGATCAAAGCACGGCCTGTGTGGCATAGCTTTGTGTGACGTTGATTCGCGAGCCTCACACCCCGGTTGTGAACCAGAAACGGGAGAGGACATCAGGGAGGGCATGCGTTTCCTTCTAGCTAGGTGGCGTCAGTGGTTTTACACGCCCTGACGAGTTTGACTTATGTGGTTGTTGCTGTTGCGAGGCGCCTCGGATATATCGGTGACTATGTGAAGCCGATGGAGTCATTCGTTGGCTCATTGACACCCCAAAGGGTGGGGAAACGCAGTGTTCAGGCATTTTAATCCACATCGGTGGACCGGCCCTGACGATCCAAGGGCCCACCTGAGTCTGGGTCCTGAGACACGGGCTAGAGCGTCTCGAATCGGTAGAGGACTATCTTTTGCCTCGGTTCACAGATGGAAATCCAACTTCCAATATGTGACATTTGCGGTTTTATTTGTAGAGCCTAGTATTGGCGACATAGTAGCATGGGATGTTATGCCGCCTATGATTGATATTTATGATTGAAATTGTTTTGACACTATACACTTATTATAGTATCAAATGATTTGTTTTAAACGTATCAAGCATGCTTTGGCTATTATAAGGTAAAACCCTATCCTCCGGCTTGCGTTGCATTGTGTGATGGGACCTGGGTCTTATAACAGCTTCATTGTTCTTTATTTAGCATTGCGTTGTTTGTTTTATGCACTGGTATTCTTGGGAGGAAACCCGTTCCGTGTTATATGGCGTGGTCCCTTGATTTACCTAACTTTAAAATAAAGATTTATAACTGTTTTAGTTCTCACACCAGTCACATGACTGACTTGGAGTTTATTGTTTTAACCTAAACTCTGGGTGCCTTTATTTTGACACGGGCAGCTAGTAGTTTTGGTTTTGCAGATTTATATTCACAGGATCCTGATTTATAGCTGGAACGATACTCGGAAAGCTTTGTATCCGCGTATTACTTCTAGTTGTGTTTTGTATTATTTTCCGTTGCTATGAAATGTATTGTAATCTCTGATATTTTTCTGTTGTGTAATATTTATTCATACTCTGTATATTCTTGTATTCTGATGGAATTGTTGTAGTAGACAATGAAATGTTCTTTTATCTGCGTTCTAATTTGTCGTGTTCTCAAAACAATCAGGCGTTTCGAACGGTCTTGATCGGTTTAGCGACTGATTCGGATCGAGCGAAATTCCTGGTCGTTACAAATACCAACATCCAGGTTTGGTGCTAGTCAAAATATGGTTCTTATGGGAGGGTTAACAACATATATTCCAATTACAAGAATTACTTTTTTATTAGGTACACTTCCCTATAAAAAAATTAGCAATAATATTTTTATATTCTTGATATGTTGATTAGCATAGTTAATATTTTTAATGAAATAATTAATCTACACATTGGATTAGCAGTTAGGTTTATGCATTAATTATGCACATTACACTTTTTTATTGATCAGGCATTTAATTTGCATTGGCAAATACAAAAGGATGATGTTATGTCTAGACTAAGTTCCCCTGCTTATCACTTCAATTCAATAAGTTGTAACGTAGTAACTTCACACTAACAAATTGAACCCGTATGTGAATAATACAATTAAACAGTAATTTTGGAACATAATAAAACTAAAATTGCAAAATACAAATGTACACATGACAAAAAACAATAAAGGGATCTGTTATACTTTTTTTTTTTTACATATTTTCCTCTATTATTTGAAAAGAAATGCTAAGAGGTGAATGAAATCAAGATATGTCATGGAGAAAAATTTAAAAAGGAAATTAATATAATTAGTATCTTATCCAGCTCACGAAACTACAGTCTGATTGATGTGGTAAGTGTGCCTAAGAGTCTATCATCAACTGCCATTGCACTAGCTCCAAAAATTGATAACCTAGTTTCATTTTCGGACTTCAGGCCAATTTCTTGTTGCAATGTTTTGAACAAAATTATTGCTAAGATTTTGGCAAATAGATTGCAAGATGTGCTTCCATATATTGTATCGACGAACTAATCCGCTTATATTAAGGGTAGAAATATAAGTGACAATATTTTGATTACCCAAGAGCTTTTTATATGGTTACAAAAGGAAAAATATATCGCCAAGATGCATGCTCAACATGGATATTAGAAAGGCTTTTGATTTCATCTCATGGCATGCTATTTTAGCTATTTTAGCACGAATGAATTTTCCTTTACCATTCATTGCCTGGATTCATACCTATATTTCGTCCCCATATTATTCTATTTCGAGGAATTGTAGGCTGCATGGTTTCTTTAAAGGGGCGAGGGGAGTAAGACAAGGGGATCCAATTTCTCTTTACCTCTTCATCATCACCATGGAATTGCTCAACTCGTTAATTATGGAACAAGTGCACATTGGCAACCTTCAGCTCCATCCAAAATGCAAGAACCCGCTTATCTCACATCTTCTTTTTGCTGATGATCTAATTTTATTCACAAAGCCAACTGTTCAGAACATTAGCTGTATTCTCCATACTCTTGAGAGATTCTACAGTATTACTGGGTTAAGGATCAATATGAGCAAATCTCAAATTCTAATTGCTGGCTTATCATTACGTGCTAAGGCTGATATTATCAATTACTCTGGGCTTGAGGAATTGCCGCCTAATACATTTTATCTGGGTATGCCGCTAATCAGCTCTAAGCTAAATAAATAGCAATGTCTACCGCTTTCTGAAAAGATCATTTCTAGACTCCAACAATAGCCGAATTATAGTCTATCACAAACGGGTAGACTAACTATAATCCAATCTATTGTACGAGCAATGACCACTTACTGTATGAGGCACTATATTCTTCCAACTATGCTAATTGATATGATTACAAGAGCGATGAATAAATTTTTCGGACATGGTGATCCATTCTCCAAAAAGTTGATAACATTTGCTTTTCACAAACTTTATGGTGATAAAAAGAACGGTGCGCTAGGTATTACTAATCTATAATCTATGGAATCAAGCAGCAATTTCTTCTTACTATGAAAAATTATTTGCGGCGAACAAAGGGCTTTGGGCTAGTTGAGATCAAGCTAATCTTATAGGCACTAGAAATTTCTGGACAATGCCAATTCCGAATAGCTGCAGTTGGAGTTGGAGAATCATTCTAAAGCTCAGAAGTACATTCAGGCGATTCATGCAACGTAATGATAGAACTATTGCAAACTTATCTTTTTGGCATAGCCCATGGGCTTCCCCAGGCTTGATTCTAAGTGACATAGTGGAGGAGAATGTGATTTTTACCTCTGGTATACCCTATTCAGCAATAGTTACTGACTACGTTCACGATGGAACTATATTACTACCTTATTTTAGTTCAGCGACATTGAGAGGCCATTGGAATACAATATTTAATCAATATTGCTTTCCATCTGAAAAATCCACTCTTTGGAGGGGGAAAGAGCATTCCATCAAAACGGTCTACAAACTTCTTCTACCTAGAAATACTTTTCCATCGCACTCAAGAATTTGGAATTGTGGAAGTTCGACCAAAGATAACCTTCTCCTTTGGAAAATTATGGCTAATGCAGTCAATACAAAAAGCAAATTGTTTTCACATGGAATAATTTATAATGATATTTGTATTCTCTGTCACAATGCGTCGGAAACTAATGTTCATCTTTTCTTTGAATGCTCTTTTGTGAATCGGATTTGAAGCAGACTTTTAGCCATTGGTGGTTTCCATCGTCCCTCATCTTCAAGTGAAATTGAATGGTATGATATCTTCAAGGCAACGGGATGGAAGAATAAGAAGACTTGTGTACAATTGAAGCTACTCAAGAAATTTATTTCAGGAGTTTGGAGAGAAAGGAATAATAGCATTTTTGGCATTGGAAGCTTGAATTCAGTTCAGCTTTGCTCTCTGATTCATAATTCAATGTTGAAATCACTAGTCATGTAAATTCAGTTTTGGTCAAGTTTTGTTTAAGTTATTGTAAATCATAAACTTATGTAATTCTTGGTTGTATAAATAAATAATTTCCACTTGCCTTTTCAAAAAATATGTCTGTAAGCTGCAATACAGGGGAAAGGGTAGCTGATATCATGTACGATGACAACATGCAACTCCAGACAACATATCTAAAAATCGACGGTATCATTCAAATGTAAGTTGTATAGACGATCAAGGTTTGGAGGGACCTAATCGCTAGAAAATAATAGCTACTAGTTACCCTGGTATTCATGTTCATTATAGAAGTAGCAAACAGATTAACATCAGGTATTTTGTTAAAATTCAAAATAGAAACAAAACTGAATTTCACTGTACTCTTTTCTTTTTAGAAAAACTAATATAGAAGTAAGGATTAACTGGTGAAATGCTGCACATACAAAAGTTTGAAATTTACCAAAATTCATAATTATCAATCTATAGCCTTTTGGAACTTCACAGCCCATGAAGAAAATGAAGATGCAATGAAAGTTGTTATGCTACATTGCTGCCCGCATCCTCACATTCCCCCATCAAAGTCAGATTGGAGCACAACACATTTGATGGTTGCGACATACAATTGAGTTGTTGCCTTCTAGTCTTGCTGCCACCATTTATGGTGTCCGGAGTTACCATCGAAGCATCTGATTTGTTACCATCGCCGCATCTGATTTGTTCTCGTCGTCGATTTGGAGTTCTACGAACTTTTTTCATCGTGCGCTTGGTGCCCTAGTTTTTTTAAGGCCCAAAGCATGTGCTTCATCTGCTTCACCAAAAGGTCGGCCCTGCAAACATCGCCCTTCCAACCTCACCCACTCACTAACTTGCTCCCACTGACATGTAGACCCCATACTGGATAACACAACCCATTTTGTAGCGCTTGAGTTCATAAATCTCTACGAGTATAAAAAATATTAAGTGTCAAAATTCAAGCAAAAAATCATTAAAATATCAGTGAAAAGGATACTATACAAATCTTAGTTAGATGAATACAATATTATACAGGGTATTAAAAGAACATGAATACATGATATAGGGTATTAAAAGAACATGAATACATATTCATGCAACTAACAAAATCTTTACATACAGTTGCGCCAGCTGGACGGTTATGTGCATTAGGTTTGCATGACCATATAAAAGTGCTAGAGCCATCACTTACTCCTTCATACATGGATACACCATCTACATATTCAAAAATATCTACTCGCACTTGTTTCCTAAAATTATAGGGATTCAAAATACATTATATATAGACATACTTAGCCATATCTTGTGATATGCATAATATAAAAAGTTATTAACATACTCCCAAATAAACACACAATTACATTACATAGTCTCATAATAACATATGCTTATATAAAAACAATCATAGATCATTATTTTTTATATAAGATCCTTTAAAATGATCTATTTTTTTCTCTTCCTTTTGATGTCATTCTAACACTTGAAAGTAATTACTTGAGACAATCTATATCCCATAACATGTAAACAGACCATGTTTGAAACAATAAAATAATATTAAAGACCATGCTGAAACTTATAACCCAATGCAATTTTAAGATGGAGGTACATGCATATGCAAGAATATTTAGGATCAAATCCTGAGTGAACTGGAGAGTAATATGTCACGTACAAACCTACTGCAATTACATTGTTCATTAATGTAACAACATCATAATTTGTATATCTGTATGAAATAAATTTTCAATCCTTTTTACAATCAGTATGTGGAGCAAAATTAGATTTGGGCATATATATAATTAAATATGAGAAGTACAAAAACTGAATAATGGAAGTAGAAGGTAATAATTAAATGACTCACTTTCATGCAACTGCTATCATGCTTTAACCATTTCCTTGGATATTTTGATATAACTGAAGATGATGCAAACTCAATTTCCAACACTCCCTTAGTAATGGAACTAACAAAACTAAAACCTAAGTATGGTCTCGCCTTTGGATGTAGAAGTTAGACTCCTGTTAATCATAATTACCAAGTGTTAGTTGCTTTAAAATAGTTTGTATGCCCTTGATTATCATATTGAAATTGAAAAACACAAAAAAGACATAAAAAACTGAAAGTTGTTATGGTTCAAATTCACATTACAATAACGAAATTAAAACCAAACACATAACAGGATCTTATCTGATAATTTGTATAAATCGAGAAATATATCCGTTGATTCGAATAAAACTTAGCCCTCCATGTGTCGAGCCTCTGCAAGTAATCCACACGAACATCGTCTCCGATCTGATCGAAGGGGAGAAAAAATATGCGGTGCTAGCCGCCATTTCTGATCTTAATTCTTAGGGTTTTCTAATGAATCGGTTTTAATAATTCTTTCTTATTAATATAGTACACGTGTTTTATTTTTAATAGGAAGTAAAATTACCCTTTCAAAATGTACACATGTTCTATAAATAAGGGACCATTCCTTATACCGATTCAAATAAAATATCAACTGTTGATATTTATTTTACTCCGAAACAAAACCAGTTTTCCCTCACAATGTTCTAAGTGTGTGACCCTATAGGTTATTATAACGTTGGCAATGATTTTAAATCGCATTTAAAATCACAAACAGTGATTGGCATCTAGCAATACGTCGCTGCTACCCAAGTTATAATAAAATTATCGATTCGATACAACCTTTTCTGTGACCAGTGTATCAATGTAATATAATCCTTTTTAACCTGTATATCCAGGATTAAACTCAAGGCATGGATCACATCACCCTCTTTATAATTTAATCCGTTTTTCTTGATCGATGAGTAGACTGTTTAAAACAAATCAATATTTGAGCATGGCCATGCATTTCACAGTCTCACTCAATCAAGAGGCCCATGGATATCACTACGAATATATCATAGGGTTAAATTCCATCTAGATCATTCACAATTTTCATTTGATTCGAGATGTATCCAATAATCACCGTTATCATTACTCTGTTACGAATAACTTTAGATGATATCGAAACACAAATATCCTCGAATAAAATTACAATGATTTCAGGTCTAAGGACCATTACATCACTGTCACTGTGAGAATAACTTATGATACTTTTAATTATATTCCATGTAGTTATTTCACGGTGGGTCAGTCCAATACGATATTCTCTAATACGTATTTATGTTTTGACATTAATATCACATATATTAATGATCAGTGAGATGTGATCATCAGTCAATCAACATACTAGTCTCAACGCTTTATTGTTGTCCTTTATAAGCAATAAAACTCGACTAGGGACATTTAAGAATTATAATACTTAGTATATTATATAATCTCAAATTCAAGTCTTACTTGAACTATATAATTCCGTATTATAATTCTAAGGACTTCTAATATATTAATATTTATATTACGCAGTAAATATAATAGAATAGAATATTATTTTATTCCAACTAAAATAATAACATCAACAGTGTTATCAATCTCATCAAATGGATTGCCTCTAGGGCATAAACTCTAACATTCTCCCACTTGCACTAGAGTCAATCATTCACGTATCGTATACTCATGAAACTAGTGTGACTATTAAGCTTCTGATGCGACAGTTTAATTCAGTAGGTCTGCAACATTACAACGTTTGTAACTTTGCAGATATGCTTATTTCCTATGTGAACAAGTTCACATAGGAATTATATTTCTTAAATATATATTTGGATCGATAATGAGTTTAATGTTTTAGGCCTGAGACAGCCATATTGTTATCACAATGTATATCATTGGATCAACAATGAATTAAGTTCAATTATGAACTTCTTAATCCAAACATTTTCTTTCTTAGAATCAGTATTTATTTCTTGTTTTAAAACTAACATTTTTTTTCAATAATTAATGTGTTATCAAATAACATTAGAATTATTGTGTCACTCCCACTCAACTTCTTGTCTATACAAGATCCAATGGCATTCTGTGGGTTTTCGAAACATTTCGATTTCTATTTCATTCCCATCAATATCTTAGAGACTGGATCTCCTTTAAATGGATACCATTCAAGCAATAAACGTTTTATTCTCTGAGAATTTATATCCACAAAATAGTTATATGATTTAGTTCTGAACTTACCAGAGGAAGGACATTTAATAAACGTCTTTATATCCCAAATCAACGTATCAGACACACTAGGACATTTCCTAGTTCATATCTTATATGACGTCTTCAAGACCATTTTAGTAGGACTAAATGCAATTGTTCTTAATTTAATTTATTGGAGGATCTATATGACTTATCATTAATCATACTATATCTTATAAGGTGCGATTTCTTTTTTCAGAGACACCATTCTAATATGGTGTTCTTGATGGAGTGAGTTGTGAAACAATTTCAAACTCGTCTGGATAGTCATGAAATTATTGGCTTAAATATTCTATTTCGATATGTTCGAAAAGAATTTATTTTTCTATTAAAATTGTTTTTGAACTTCATTTTTGATCTCTTTGAACTTTTCAAGGTATTCTGATTTGTATTTTGTAAGATACACATATCTCTATTTACCGATATCATCAGTAAATGTAATGAAGTAATAAAACCTACCTCTAGTTTATGTATTCATTGCTCCATATACATCATTATGTACGAGACCCAATGCTTATCACTCATTCACCGTGTCAAGCGAAAGGTGATTCAGCTGTTTTGCCTAATAAACAAGATTTGCATTTTCATATGATTCAAAATCAAATGATTTTAAAATTCCATCATTATGGAGTTTTAATATACTTTCTTGTTTATATATTCCAACTAGTAATGCTAAAGGTATGCTGGATTCAAATCATTAAATTTAATCCACTCTATAATTATGTCAAGTACATTATAGTTAACGATTTGTAAAGTTTATTAACTGTTTGTGAAATTCCATTAATTATTTCATTTAAATAAAATGGATAACAATTGTTCTTTTATTATAAATGAAATTTAAACTTGTCTGAACAAGATTCATTATAACATTTATTTTATATGGAATTTCATAATAACAATTATTTTATTTACTTAATTAAGCCAATATATATAAAACAAGAATTAACTTCCCATTGATAATACAACAACATTTGCTTTATTTCCAATCGTAAGTTCACCTGTCTCTTCAGATTTCTACTTATTTTGCAATTTTTGTAAATTCACATACACTTATGTTATTCATATCTAGTATCTAATAATAGAAATGTATAAGTAGATTATTATAACATTTATATCTTATTTAACTGAAATCATATTTTAACTTATTTTAAATCCTCTCCTTATTTCTAAAACAATTACATTTAATTTTGTTCGAGGACAATCCTCAAAATTTCAATGTCAGTCAAGAAATTTGATTTAATTCAATTTATCCTTCTTTAGGATTAATTTAAATTATCAGAGTTATTTATTATTTAATATCTACAATTGATAATAAATAATGACTGATTCTTAATATCCATTTAATAAAATATAAAATTTTGACAATCAAAATTTATATTAATATAAATGTATTATTTAAACTAAAATACGCTCCCACTCAAATTAACATCCCTCTGTTTATATATACATATCGGTATATATATAATGGTGCTCCAAGATCCATATCTAATCATGCCTTGACCTAGCTTTGGCTAAACTCAAAACACAACCTTTTAGGTAGACATCTTATGTCAATTATATCGTCTATATAACTCTTGGATCGCATGTTGAACATTTTTTTCCAGTATTATTCATTTGCTCAAAATGTAGAATAATTCATGCTTTTGTCTCTAAGGCCATAATTGTATTATGCAGCCTAGTTAAGTCAGACCCAATAATAGGTTGAAGCACCACATTTTACTCCATCGCATATAACCAAAATAAAAGGTGCACAAACCTTTGGCGTTAGTTACAACCATTGATCTTGGACAGTGATGAGTATATTATTGGAAGACTTCACTATGACTTAATATAACAAAATTTGCTTTTAGAGGGAATTTATAATTCGTTGTGGAAACAATATTAGAGTTATTTACATACATCATAATAAATGTATTTTATATTCATAATATAAATTTAAATAAAATATATGTATCAAATATTCATATACATACATACATACATATATATATATCATATATATACATTCCAACATTGTATAGGAGTCATGCCAATATTTTCTTTTGAACATTTCAAACATAGGTTATTTTAACCTTTGTATCAAGTACAATATCCAAATCTTAAGTGGATTTTCTATTACTTTATTATTCACAATTATATTACATTTAGTCCATGTAGCTTAGAATACAACATGGATTTCAAGGCCCATTTATAATAACAGCCCCCTTTGATATCAAATATCAAACATTACAAAGCCGCATATCTTAAAACTTATTTACTGATATTTATCATATTTCAAGATATATATGCAGATGACAAGTTTATTTCCAGAAGAGTAAATAAGCCACAGGCACGCATTAATCACCATAACTTTACACAGTTGATAAACAGTATGATGAACATAACATCAAAACAAGCATCTGCCAAGTCAATACAGATGTAGACGCAAGTATTATATATGATACTCAGATTGAACTGTAACATTCCTGATTAACATAAAACAAATTTTATTTACATGTAGAATCAAAACCATTCGATAATCAATACTACATTATACAGTTCCTTGTTTTCAGTTCAACCCAAATTAACAAACATTTTAAATGGAGAATCAATACAAATATTGACGCATACATATATGTGCATTCAACTGAAATTTGCTTCAATACTATGTATCTATATACACTGTTCTACGGATCAGATTCCTGAAAAATTGCCAATTTTTCAACTTTTATGGTATAGTTTGAACATCCGTGCTTAACCATGACCATCTCCGTGCCTTTTGTTTCAGTCATACTGAGCCTGGCTACTATGTTGGATCCGCAAATATAATAAACATATGACAGCAGTTTCATTTGAAATTAAACAATGCAATACGTATGCATCATATACATATATATACATTTCATTGTTTAAATTCAAACATACTTATACATATCGAATATATATACATAAATGAATCAACACAAACTAATTTGTATTCTGGTAGATTACATGTTCAAAGTCTGATGTTTATACATGCAGGAATCAATATTCCCATTTACAACACTTATACTGTCTAAAACATTTTAATATTATTGATAAATAAACACCAACAAATTTTAATATGAAACAACAGATTGAATCATATACATGTTTAAATTACAGTATCGAACCAAGCCTAGTATTCAGATATGTAAATATATGAACTATATAGCTGTATAGACCCATTAAGATTATAACCTTTTTAAACCAATAAATACATTACAGATGTAGTACAAAAAAAAATTTATGTTTCCTATATCAAGAAACTGGTCAGTTTCCAAAAAAACTTATTATTTCACAGTTTTGTCACATATATATAAACATACAGAGAAGTCATACTTGCTTGAAGTGTGTATATGTATTATTGTGAACAACTACCAGTAGCAAATTAAACCAGGTTTTAGTCGTCAATATAACACTGATTTACATGTAGATGTGCAGTTGGCAAATCACATTTGCTACTGCATATATAAATATACACATATATCATTTTAAATTCTAAAACAAAATGAATACAGTCCATTAAAACTAAAACAGAACAAAATTGAATCATGTGTTTGGTTCTCAACCATTGGGACATGCCCAATACTTAATTCAAGATCTGTTCATGTCTTATTTTAATGATAAAATCGTTATTACAGAAGTATATATATATAATATGACATGTTAACTATGTCCTTTATAAACAACTACCAGATGAAAATCAAATTTGCAGTGGTATTTATAAAATAAACAGAAATATCAAATGTTCATAAACATATCAAAATATGTATAAAATTGTATGAACAAAATTTATATCATGTAATTAGTAATATATATATACACCTATAGATATATACATATATATCTAGTTACAGGTAAATCATTCATATGCAAGCATTGTATATACATTTTACAGGGACCATCTTTAACCCCAACATCAGATTGATATTGCATATGAAATGCATGTGATCATTTATAATCATTCTCAAATTTAAAATTAAACTAAGTCTAATAATTAGATTACATACATAACAGATCAACTAACAATTTAGTAATACAGAAAACTGATGTATAACCCTCAAAGCAATATCAAAACATTTTTGATATCATAGTTTTAGAAGGTGAAACTTGGCAGTTACACATATCACTATAAGAACAATAATAATGATAAATATGCAATATATATTGAACTGTACTGATATTGTGGATATCAGCCTTTTTAAAAAAATCTGCAGTTCTAAACAGTTTAAAACTGCAAGATGGGATCCAAACTAAATGAAATATTCAAAACTAAATCTATATAACAAGTAATGGATTTTAAACACTGATTATATAGAACAGTCTCTCAGTCATAATAAAAGATTTCTATTAAACTCTCATAGGCTTTAAATTGCATATATTGATTAATATCAAGTTTAACAAGAAATATTCTATAATATTTGAAAACTTGAAAATCATTATTACGAGTATTTGGAAGTATCCCTTATGCAGGATCAATATGTTACAGGTATGAATCCCACAATACATAACTATGAATTTATAATCCATTGCAATAGAATCAAACTTTTAATTTCAGCAAATCAAACATTTTTGACTTTATTGGAATAACATTTTCCTACCTGTTTATAGATTCATACTATATTGAATTACACAGAGCTAACACATTAACCCATGTATTTATCATTTAACAATGTAAGATGTATCACTAATAGAAGTGATAAGATATTTCAATTCATAATTTCATACTGAAATTTGTATCAAATACAAAATATATTAACAGTAAAAGAAACAATTTCTGGCCATTCAAGTGCTTACATAAATTTTCACATGTTCATAAGAATTTGATACTGTAAAATTCATTTATATTGAAACTTATATTAACATTTAAAGAACTATGTTCTTAAATCTAGTTTTGAAATATCAACATTAGTTTGGTTTTTTCAAAATCAACAATTTGTTTTGAAAAATAAAATGGTAGCAATATGTTATCAAATAACATAGATACATTATTTCATTCGACCAAACTTAGTTTTAAAATAACTTAGATGAATAACAATTTTAACATTTAAAATTGTTGTCCAAGTAAAATCCAATCCAATAATTAAGACAATTTAATATCAATATCAAAAGTGAATCAATTTTCAGTATTGAGTATGAATCCCATTTTTCAAATTTTGTATCATATAACAAAATTTAACTGCAGTAAACTATTTTACTTTAGTATCAAATACTATTTTGATCTGCAGTGAAACAATTTTCACTTTTACTTTATAATTGAAATTACTTTAAATTCTAACAACAGGATTCTAATTAACCAGTCGTGATAGGTAAAAGAAATTTTAAAACTCAATAAAGATCCAGTTTTAACTAACAGAATCCACTTTAAAGTTTTTATATATAAAACTTTGTTTACATTAAAACAATTTTACAGCTTGAATCAAAACACGTTTCTTAATTCATAGTGAAACAATTTCACCTTTAAACTAAATTATCATTAAATCTAAATTCATGATAATAATAATTTCGATGATGGATTCTGAAATCAGGGATTTCAAGGATTTTAACACTCATGAATCAATCAGTTCATAAGATAATTAAATCAAAATTGATCTAGACAAGTTTCAGATCTAATACGATGAACAATTTCGTCTAAAACAGTACCTTTATTACTACTCAGGTTCAATTTCAAATTATCAATAAAAAAACCTAATTTTCTCAAGCTACAAATTACATGAACCATGCTCTGATACCATTGAAAGTTGTTATGGTTCAAATTCACATTACAATAACGAAATTCAAACCAAACACATAACAGGATCTTATCTAATAATTTGTATAAATCGAGAAATATACCTGTTGATGCCGTCGTGTTTAGTGAAATCAAAATCCGTTGATTCGAATCGAACTCAGCCCTCCATGTGTCGAGCCTCTACAAGTAATCCACACAAACATCGTCTCCGATCTGATTGAAGGGGAGAGAAAATATGCGGTGCTAGCCGCCATTTCTGATCTTAATTCTTAGAGTTTTCTAATGAATCGGTTTTAATAATTCTTTCTTATTAATATAGTACACGTGTTTTATTTTTAATAGGAAGTAAAATTACCCTTTCAAAATGTACACATGTTCTATAAATAAGGGACCATTCCTTATACCGATTCAAATAAAATATCAACTGTTGATATTTATTTTACTCCGAAACAAAACCAGTTTTCCCTCACAATGTTCTAAGTGTGTGACACTGTAGGTTATTATAACGTTGGCAATGATTTTAAATCGCATTTAAAATCATAAACAGTGATTGGCATCTAGCAATACGTCACTGCTACCCAAGTTATAATAAAATTATCGATTCGATACAACCATTTCTGTGACCAGTGTATCAATGTAATATAATCCTTTTTAACCTGTATATATAGGATTAAACTCAAGGCATGGATCGTATCACCCTCTTTATAATTTAATCCGTTTTTCTTGATCGATGAGTAGACTGTTTAAAACAAATCAATATTTGAGCACGACCATGCATTTCACAGTCTCACTCAATCAAGAGGCCTATGGATATCACTACGAATATATCATAGGGTTAAATCCCATCTAGATCATTCATAATTTTCATTCGATTCGAGATGTATCCAATAATCACCATTACCGTTAATCTGTTACGAATAACTTTAGATGATATCAAAACACAAATATCCTCGAATAAAATTATAATGATTTCAGGTCTAAGGACCATTACATCACTGTCACTGCGAGAATAACTTATGATATTTTTAATTATATTCCATGTAGTTATTTCACGGTGGGTCAGCCCAATACGATATTCTCCAATACGTATTTATGTTTTGACATTAATATCACGTATATTAATGATCAGTGAGATGTGATCGTCAGTCAATCAACATACTAGTCTCAATGCTTTATTGTTGTCCTTTATAAGCAATAAAACTCGACTAGGGACATTTAAGAATTATAATACTTAGTATATTATATAATCTCAAATTCAAGTCTTACTTGAACTATATAATTCCGTATTATAATTCTAAGGACTTCTAATATATTAATATTTATATTACACAATAAATATAATATAATAGAATATTATTTTATTCCAAATAAAATAATAACATCAACAATGTTATCAATCTCATCAAATGGATTGCCTCTAGGGAATAAACTCTAACAAAAACAATCGAAATTTTCATCGTTGGTGAGCCCAGAATAATGGAATTTGTAATAAAAACACATTAGTAAGAAATTCATAACACCTAAAACCTCAAAATAAATAATCAAATCATCCCCTGTATAATTACTGTTTACTGACCAATATCTGATAGAAACAAAATGAAACAACCAACCTATAGGTTTGAGTTACTGAAAGCATGAACTTTGTGTGTATTTTATCCACAATTTTGCAAGTTATCATAAAAGAACCCGATCAGGCCCGAACCTTGGCATAGGCCCACTAGGCGGCCGCTTAGGGCCTCGGGCTGACAAGGGGCCTCAAACAAAATTATATTTGTACATATAACATAAATAACCAACCCTTCATAAAAGAAAATGTTGCTGGGTGGTAAGATACGATCTTCCCATGGTAAGGTCGCAGGTCCGAATGCTAGAGCATTCATTTATGTTTAGGTCAATTTTTCCTCTTTTTGAGTGGGCCTCCAATTTTTTTCTACTCACTTTGGCCTTGGGCCACCAATTGTTCAGGGCCGGCCCTGAACCCGATATTAATGGTCCAATCAAAACCCAAGAGGACATTGAAGAATTGATAACTTCGAGCTACAATTCCACTTTCCTTCTTCCTCTGGACTATTTGGTACTCCCTAGATCCCTCGTAATTAAAAATCAAAACCTACCCAACACCTTCTCCCTCCGTTCCTCCGCTTGTCTAGCAGACTTCAGGGCCCCTCCTCGACCACGACGATCATGCCCAACTGTAATCGTCAATGTTTTAAACCATTTATGATTGGTACAGGCAGCAAAGCCAGTGGGAAAGATGACGACATTCCGCTGCAATGGTATCACATACGTGCTTGATTGCGCTGAATTTTTGAAGTTTACTGTAAGGAGTCGCAATTGTGAATGCTAGCATCACTCGCAATTGGGAGTAATAAGGAGAGGACATTGAAAAATGGGGAAGATGAGAAATCTCAACTGCAGGTGGAATTCGTGCAAAAGACATAAAGAACATGGACCCACAACGTGATTGAAAAAAGGACAAAACTGCCCCTAACCACAGTAGAAGTAGAAAAAGGGTGTTATGTAAATTTCAAAAGCTTCAAATGGATATATTCGTATTATATATAGATAACCTAAAAATAAACGTTTTTCAAACGATTTCAGATTTCGATGAAACTGATTCTATCAGATCCGGAACGTTTAAATATGGTAAGGTTTTACATTACAACTCAGTCGGAGTTAGTATGTAAGTATACGTAATATAAACGTATATTCAAAAATAAATTAAAATTCAATAAAAGAAAGAAAAGGCCATTTTTAAAATGGTCCTCAAATTCAATGAGACTATTTTTATTGGAACAATATTAGTGAAATACAATAGGGTTTCAAATTTCGTATTGATTGAGCTTACGTTTTGATCATACGAGTTGAAAACGTATAGGAATCGTCTTGTTGAAATTTGACTTGAAAATAAGCAGTTTTGGGTAATATCGAAACAATTGAAAATGTTGCTAAAATGGTAAACCGCAACTTAAATGACCTGTCTACATGTGCTAATGGTATCATAGATTTTAAAATAATTTATTCAGAGGTAACACCTCCCTTATATAAACCTTAAGGATTAATTTAAGTTTTAATAAAGAAATCATTTCTTTTTGCACAAATTCCTACCCTTCTCCACCATTAGACAACGTAATCTCCAAGCCACTCCCCCTCCTTAGTTGTCATCCTATGAAGCTTGTCTCCTTTCCATAAGTGACATAAAATGAAGAGAACAAATTACATTTTTGCATTTTTTTCCATTTTCCATAGGTTCCATGTCCTTCCTCCTTCATCCACCACTTCTTGCCGCCACCTCCCACCTCACCACCAGCCCCACCACCACCTCCACCCCTTGCACCACCTCCCTATCTCATTCCATGGGCCCTACATACCCAAAACCGCCTTCTTTCCTTTAAAAGCCCAATTTTTACTTCATTTCTTCATTATTCTACACCTTAGCACTCTTACCACAACCACAACACCCTCCTACACCCTAGAAACTCATGCACCACCTCCCCTACCCACGCAATCCTCTGTCGTGACCACCCACCCATTTTCGCCAAGTTCCTTCTTCAAAAATTCCACCTTTTTCACTTATAAGTATTATATAATATATTTGTTATAGTTGAACTTATTTAGGTTGAAAAGTCTGCAACTTTATGTGTTAAGTGGAAGTAAGTAAGTGGTATGCGAGGAAAAGATCCTATATTTTTTTAAGATTAGTGGAGTGGATCCCTCGGTGAGAACGGTAAACTCATAATTTGATAATTAGTATAAATTAGTACTTATATTGCTAGTGATGTCCATAAAAAATATTTACGATGACTATAGCTTGCTAATGATGTTGTGATGATTAATAATGGCTATGTTTTAGGAAAATTGTTGATAAACATTGTAGATTTATGTAAGTGTATGTAGCTAATTCATATCGTTAACCAACTTAGTGAACTAATGTCAATAAAGTTGGTTGCTTTACGCGTCCCGTGTTAAGGACAAGTAGTTATGAATTAAAATGGCCAAACGTTTAAGTTAGTGAGCTAATAACCTGATAACATCGAAGTTAAAATGGTTAGTTGGCTAAAGATGTGATCTTGAAAAAAATTAGTAAGCAATTTGGGCTTATATTTGAAATACACAATGGTTTCAAGTGATAGGAAAACTTGATCATATGCTAAACATTGTTTGTATGTGATTGGTGTATGGGATGATTGATATTAAATTGATTGACATTGATTTGAAATGTGATGTGTGTTAATGTGGATTTGTTTTTCCAGTTATGGAAATGAATTGTTAATGAGATTTAATACCTAAATTAACAATGGTTGACTGGGTATTAAGTGTTAATAGCCTTAACACTTATGTTGATGATGCCACTAGGTGGTAATCGGATGTTAATAGTTGTAATAACTATTGCTGGATGCTAATGATGAGTGAAATCCATATAAATTGAATTATATGGTGATTGGTTGAAATTTATACCAATATGGAATTTAATTGAATATTTTATTAATAAAATATTCAATGAAAATAAAAGTATGAATTTTTATATTCGAAATAATTTGGAAATATAGATTAAGTAAATACAAATAGTTTTCGTAAAAGTAAGAATTTGATTTGGATTAGTTTTAAATTCATAAAGGCATGTTTTCAAATTTAAATTCAAAATGAATAGTAATTTTAAAAAGTGATGTGACACCCCACGTCCGTTAATGTCACTCTTTATCAGAATGCATTAAGTTTCATGAAGCATTATAGATAAACAAAAACAGAAACATTACAAGACAGATATAAAATAACAGTGAAATTTAAAACTTTATTAAACAGAAAACATAGTGGTCCAAAACATAGTTACATCATAAGTATGAAATACAGAAAACCCATTACACTAACTTAAAAATTCTGTCTTGTACTAAAATCATCAGAGTACAGTAATAAAAGAAGCATAGTTCCCCATAAATATAGCCATATCAGAGAAGACAGGAAATCAAAGCGGTACATCTAAGCAGCTCCAAGCAGAATGAAAGGGAGATCCAAATCAAGCCTGAGTATTCCCACCCGGAGAACAGGGGGGAATGGAAGAGAGAGAAGAGGAAACAAAATGGGTCAGACATAAAGTCTGGCGAGACCAGTTAATTTTAGCATATAAATCAGTAAAATCATCATAACAGGCATATAAACTGGATGAGAGAGATAACAGTATCATAAGATAGGTATAACAGATTAAGAAGGATAAGCAGAATAAACATGACGGAATATATCGTGAATCTCAAGTACTTTTCTCTGCACAAATACTAGCATTACAAGAACAAGATGATCCCAGCTAGAATAAGTTGGTAGACTTAGGTGTACTTCTGGCGACAGCTTTTACCCCAACAAGAATAACAGGTAGCCCAATAGGAATGACAGGTGTTACCCCCAACAACAATAACAGGCTCCCAATAAGCAAGACTAGATGTACCCAAATTACTACCCCCAATCGATCGGCTCCCTACTCCGTATATACCATGTGTTGGCCCCATAGTTGGATGTATCACTCCCTAAAGTGGCAACCCCATTATTTTCAAGATGCACAACCATATCTACTGACATCACACTGTATTAATTTCCTCAAGAAAACCGGACCCATGCACGCACATGACCCTGTCGGAATGCGCCATCAACACCCTCACACAAGTGACCTCTTATAATCAGCTCAGTAAGCATGCCCCGACCCCGACCAAGTTCGGAGTACTCGTTTGATACCAAGATGGGCTACTGACTGAAACGGGTCCCACACAACAAATGACACAAGCTTCCCTCCTAGGCTTGCATCCCCACTAATAGGATTTTAATAGGTTATGCCTAACAGTTTAACAAGGTTGCATAACCCCCAAATGTAAAAAAGGTTAAGCTTGTCGTGTTTGAGTGAGTGTGTGTGTGTGTATAACCCGCCCCGCAGATTTAACAGGATTAACTTAACCCTCACTGGTTCAAGCAAGTTCACTTAGCCCCTAATCAATTTAACATGTTCATGTAACCCCCACAGATTTAAATAGGTTAAGTATTACAGGTTAACAGGTCATTCCGATTCACATTGACTTCTTTTCCAAGTTCCTCTTGCTTATTAATTTCATATGTATAACTTAATCCATTTAAGTTTATTAATAAGCCCATAACATGTTATTCTCTAGATTGTACTCCAAGATCTGTAATCTACAATCTATTATCCTCGGATTGTAATTAACGAAAGTAATCTACAATCCCTTTATATTATTCATTGTCAGATTCCATAGTTACAATAACATGTTTTACTTAATATGTAATTAAGTATACTTCATCTTAGTTCACCTGTTTTCTATTTAACATATCACTACAACTTGTCGTTGTTTACTTATTAACTTAGTTCTCTTAACTAAGGTTTACTAATAAGTTTCCTTTCCTTTTATGATAACTTATGTTATAATTTCCACTTGTCCCTAGGACAAGCCTACCTATTATATAACATTCTCGTTAATGTAATTAATTATAATAGGTTATTATCATTCCTCTTTCATGTATGTTAATGCACTAGACCTCTCACATTAAATTAACCACTTGTGGACGCTGGATATGCCGGGCGGTTCCAGGCAGACTTCTACCACAAGTCGAACTTAACCTCGTGTCTTAGCACCGTTACATGTACATTTACGCACTCGACCCCTCACATTAGATTAACCACTTGTGGACGCTGGATTTGCCCGGTGGTTCTGGACAGAATTCTACCACAAATGTAATCTAACCTCGTGTCTAAGTGCGGTTACCGTTTCTATTTACTGTAATCTAGGCATATTCATTCTTAAACAATTATTCATGTTCATCGCGGGTTTTTCAATTACAGTATTCAGTTTCAACAGATTTCAGCAGATTTTTCATTAAAACATCTCCGCGAGTTACAGTAGGTTACTCACAGTTTTATTATCATATTTTACTAAATCTTAAGCCTACTGATTTATATACCCAAATTACGGTCAGAATTCACAATATAACATGTCCCCCAAGTTTTAGTCAAATTGTACAGTATAGGTTATGCCCCCAAAAACCCCAGTCATGATTCATAATACAAGTTATGCCTAAATCAAAGTTTTAGATCAAGGTATAGATTATTCCCAAATTCCAATCATGTTTTACAATATAAGTTAAGCCCCAATTTATCATTCCCAACGGTCCCCAATTTCATGCGTTCGCATATTTCCGCGATAGGCCTAGGCTCGAAGGTAGCCTGACTATAAAAATAAAAAGGGAAAGAGGGAGAGAAGAGAACAAGAATAGGCATAAAACAAATCAGGCATAAGATGATAAAATTGGTCATAATAACAGAATAGGCATATGATGGCAGAATTGGGCATATGAGAACAATAGGTCAGTTGTATAAGTAATGGTAGATCTGTCATGATTCAGGTTATTAATAGGCATAGGCTTAGATCCAAACATATAAACATGTCAAGATTACTTATTAAATGTTTATATCTAAAAATAATATGAACTCGATGTGACTGGATCTAAAGAACAGAGAATTATTACTGGTGTTGTACAGAGATTCTTGAATACATATAAATTGTTGTTGCAGAAGAACAGGCTATTTTAATTTGAGTTAGGGCATTACCTCGTTGTCTCCATTGTTATTGGGTGAATAAAACAATAGAAATGAGGTCCTATTTATAGCCTAAAGTTAACGAACCTGGTCAAGAAACGAGTCTACGTACACAGAAAAGAATCTTCCCAGATCTGGCTGGGGTCGACACCCCTGTGTAGGGTTCGACCCATGGGTCGACACCCACAGGGGACGGGGTCGACCTCTAAAGGGCCGATTTCCCCCCACTTTTCCCGCTCTGTGATTTTGAATTCTAGATTTGTTATATGTATATATTATGCCTATATGTGTAAAAATTCAAACCTTAATATTTTCTTCATACGATGTCCATTTTATGCAAAATCGGAGTCTATCTTAAGCATAATTCCGAGACGAACGCAATAGTGTAGTCCATTTTACTTAATTCCCAATATTTAATTAAGTATTCTTTAGTTTATCATTATAGTATTCTTGAAAATTACGTGGTGTTACATTCTTCCCTACTTAAAGGGTTTCGTCCCCGGAATCTCCAAGTTAACAAGAATGTATATCCTAACATCCATCATCCATCCACTCATCCACCAACCACAGGAATCCATTGTCCTTAAAATATTTCTAATGCTTATATGAACATATGCAAAGGTGTGTGTATATGTCCCTATACTAATGCGAACGATCAAGCGGTCTACTGATTCAGTCGACCTCCTTAATGCAATGTATGTTAGTGCCATGAATCCAACATGTATGCAAATAATCCTACTATAACATGTAAGATCTGTATGTGTGCACAATCATTCATCCAAATGCAACATCCACATGATGATACACCCACTTTCATCCATTAAAAGAAGAAAAATATGCACACGCATCCATATGCAGTATGAGAGTGATTGAGCCGATCTAGTGCCTAATGTGTGTGTATATGCATCCACTAGCAAACACTTGCATCCACTTGCATCCATCAAACATAACATGCTTCAAATACATGTTTAAATCCATAAGTTCCCTACCTAAAGGTCGAAGATTTGATCGATAGGATGTACATAAACGATAGAAACAAGTACGAATACAAGCTTTGGAAAAAGAAGTTGAGAACATACTCTTGAAAAGAAAAGGGTACGAAGCGCAAATCTTGTCTTTAGTATCCCAAGTTGTATTCTCCGGGTCTTCTCCCTATTGAACTTTCATCAACTTGACCTCTTGGTTGCATAACTTCTTAACCTCTGATCCAAGAATACGGGTAGGAACTCGTCTAACTGTCGCCTCCCGTTCCACCTCTACTTCCTCAAGCATACTCGGCTCAACTACTTTTGTGGTATCATGCAAGCTCTTCCATAAATGAGAAACGTTGAAAACATCATGAACACCGAACAGTCTCTCTGGTAGTTTTACTCTATAGGCCATTTGGCTATTCCTTTCTATTATGGGAAATGGCCCTACAAATCTTGGTGCCAATTTCCCTACAGTTCCAAAACGAACCACAATCCTCAAAGGTGGCACCTTAATGAAAACCATGTCTCCTACTTCAAACTCAATATCGGTCCTTCTCTTATCTGCGTAGGACTTCTACCTTTCTTGAGCTGTCTTCATGTGCCTTCGAATAAGATCAATATTTTTTGAAGTTTCTCTAATTGTCTCAGGTCCAAGTAGAAGCCTATCTCTTTTGTCTCAATTTCAGATCCTTGTGCGAGAACAAATACTTGTGCGACTTATGGTCCATGTATAACTCGAACCTCTCTCCAAGCAGATACTACTGCCAAGTCTTAAGCGCGAATATTATAATAGCTAATTCCAAAACATGGGTAGGGTAGTTCTTCTCGCGAACTCTCAAATGTCTACCATCATAACATACTACCCTTCCCTCTTGTATCAGAACTGCACCAAGCCCTATACCACTTGCATAAGTGTGATCAGGCAAAGTCAAGACTGAGGCTATTGTCAGAAACCTCTTTAATCACTGAAAAGCATCCTCATAGTCTGTACCCCAAGAAAATGTCAAATTCTTCTTTGTCATCCTAGTGAGTGGGGCTGATATCTTTGCGAAGTCCTTAATGAACTTCCTACAATAGCCCGCTAGTCCTCACCTCCATGGCATTCTTTGGGATCTGACAATCTAGAACTACAACTACTTTCGCGGGATCTACTGCTATCCCATCCTTAGAGACCACATGCCCTAGAAATCTCACTTCCTTCCTCGAAAAATGACATTTGGAGAATTTCGCCTTAAGCTGGTGCGCACAAAGAATTTTCAGACCTCCCTTAAATGTTGGGCATGCTCTTCCTCTCACAGTTGAAACAAGCGTTATTCCTTCTTCTGCATTGCTTGACCAAATGACCTAAGTGCTATGACATTTCTTCTTGCCTTTATTTGAACTTTATCTATGTTCCCTTCATGGGACACCATTTCTCTCATCCTTGGGTTGTGCCTGTGCTCTTTAGCCCTAACTCCCTTATTATCCTTTTTACCATCCTTGTGTAACATGCTAACAAGTCTCTCGAAAGCTTCCTCCATCGCATGGAAATCCTTATGAAGCTTGGGAAAATTAGCCGTAGGTGAAACTACTGTGCCTACAGATGGAGGTTAGGCACTTCCTTGCCCATCGACATGTACCGCAGTTTTAACATGCCTACGGAACCATGCCGCAATAGGGACACCCATCGGGAAGAATCGGTTCCCCAGACATGCTGAAAAGAAAAAGGAAAAGGACTCAAGCGGAGAATCGAGAGATATCTTAAATGGATTTGGGGAATATGTTTTTCAAAACAGACTTTCCTTTTGACAATGCTTCCTTTTAAAACCTTTTTGAGAACAATTTTCAAAATCTTTTATCCGATCTGGTAACCTTCATCTCTGATACCAAATGTGACACCCCGCATCCGTTAATGTCACTCTTTATCAGAATGCATTAAGTTTCATGAAGCATTATAGGTAAATAGAAACATAACAATACATACATAAAATAATAGCGGAATTTAAAACTTTATTAAACATAAAACATCATGGTCCAAAACATAGTTACATCATAAGTCTGAAATACAGAAAAACCATTACATCAACTTAAAACTTCTGTCTTGTACTAAAATCATCAGAGTACAGTAATAAAAGAAACATAGTTCCCCATAAATATACCCATATCAGAGAAGACAAGAAATCAAAGCGGTACATCTAAGCAGCTCCAAGCAGAATGAAAGAGAGAATCCAAATCAGGCCTGAGTATTCCCACCCTGAGAACCTGGGGGGAGGGAACGGAAGAAAGAGAAGAGGAAACAAAATGGGTTAGGCATAAAGTCTGGCGATTTCAATTACTTTTTTCATATAAATAACTAAAAGCACCATGATAGACATATAAACTGGATGAGAGAGATAACAGTATCATAAATCTGGTATAACAGATTGAGCAGGATAAGCAGAATAAACATGACGGAATATATTGCGCTTCTCAAGTACTTTTCTCTGCACTTATACTAGCATAACAAGATGATCCCAACTAGAATAAGATGGTAGACATAAGTGTACTTCTAATGACAGGTTTTACCCCAATAAGAATAACAGGTACCCAACAGGAATGACAGGTGTTACCCCCAACAATAATAACAGGCTTCCAACAAGCAAGACTAGATGTACCCTAATTACTACCCCCAATCGATCGGCTCCCTACTCCGTAGATAACCTATGCTGGCCCCACAGTAGGATGTATCACTCTCTAAAGTGGCAAACCCATTATTTTCAAGGTGCACAACCATATCTACTGATGTCACAACGTCTTAATTTCCTCAAGAAAACTGGGCCCATGCACGCACATGACCCTGTCAGAATGCGCCATCAACACCCTCACACAAGTGACCTCTTATAATCAGCTTAGTAAGTGTTCCCTGACCCCGACCTAGTTCGGAGTACTCGTTTGATACCAAGATGGGTTATTGACTGAAAGGGGTCCCACACAACAGATGATACAGGCTTCCCTCCTAGGCTTGCATCCCCACTACTAGGATTTTAACAGATTATTCCGAATAGATTAAAAAGGTTGCACAACCCCCACATGTAAAACAGGTTAAGTTTGTGGGGGTATATATATATATAAATATATATATATATATATGTATGTATGTATGTATATATCCCGCCCCCACAGATTTAACAAGGTTAACTTAAATCCACTGGTTCAAGCAAGTTTACTTAACCCCTAATCAATTTAATAGGTTCATGTAACCCTCCACAGATTTTAACAGGTTAAGTACTATAGGTTAGCAGGTCATTCCTGTTCACATTGACTTCTTTTCCAAGTTCTTCTTCCTTTTTAATTTCATATGTATAACTTAATCCATTTAAGTTTATTAATAAGCTCATAACATGTTATTCTCTATATTGTAATCCAAGATCTGCAATCTACAATCTATTATCCCCGGATTGTAATTAGCGAAAGTAATCTACAATCCCTTTATATTATTCATTGTTTGATTCCATAGTTACAATAACATGTTTTACTTAATATGTAATTGAATATACTTCATCTCAATTCACCTGTTTTCTGTTTAACATGTCACTACAACTTGTCGTTGTTTACTTATCAACTTAGTTCTCTTAACTAAGGTTTACTAATAAGTTTCCTTTCCTTTTATTATAACTTATATTATAATTTCCACGTATCCCTAGGACAAGCCTACCTATTATATAACATTCTCATTAATGTAATTAATTATAATAGGTTATTATCATTCCCTGTTCATGTATGTTAATGCACTAAACCTCTCACATTAAGTTGACCACTTGTGGATGCTGGATATGTCGGGTGGTTCCAGGCAGACCTTTACTATAAGTTGGACTTAACCTTGTGTCTTAGCACCGTTACGTGTACATTTACGCCCTCGACCCCTCACATTAGATTAATCACTTATGGACGTCGGATTTGTCGGGTGGTTCTGGGCATACTTCTACAACAAGTGTAATCTAACCTCGGGTCTAAGTGCGGTTATAGTTTCTAATTACTGTAAATCTAGGCATATTCATTCTTAAACAATTATTCATGTTCATCGTGTTTTTCAATTGAAGTATTCAGTTTCAACAGATTTCAGCAGATTTGTCATTAAAACATCTTCGCAAGTTGCAGTAGGTTACTCACAGTTTTATTATCATGTTCTGCTAGATCTTAAGCCTACTAATTTATATACCCCAAATTACGGTCAGAATTCACAATATAACATTTGCCCCAAGTTTTAGTCAAATTGTACAGTGTAGGTTATGCCCCCAAAACCCCAGTCATGATTCATAATACAAGTTATGCCCAAATTAAAGTTTTAGATCAAGGTATAAATATACCCAAATCCCATTAATGTTTTACAATACAAGTTATGCCCCAAATTATCAATCTCAACGATCCCCAATTTCGTGCATTAGCATATTTCCGTGATAGGCGTAGGCTCGAAGGTAGCCTGGCTATAAAAATAAAAAGGGAAAAAGGGAGAGAAGAGAAAAATAATAGGAATAATAAAAAAATCAGGCATATGATGATAAAATTGGTCATAATAACAGAACATGCATATGATAGCAGAATTGGGCATATGAGAACAATAGAACAAGTGCACAAGTAATGGTAGATCTATCATGATTCAGGTTATTAACAGGCATAGGCTTAGATCCAAACTTATAAACATGTCAAGATTACTTATTAAATGTTTATATCTAAAAATAACATGAACTCGTTGTGACTGGATCTATAGAACAGAGAATTGACTGTTGGTGTTGTAGCAGAGATTCTTGAATACGTATAAATTGTTGTTGCAGAAGAATATGCTATTTTAATCCGAGTTGGAGCACCTCATTGTCTCCATTGTTTTTGGGTGAATAAAACAATAGAAATGAGGTCCTATTTATATTCTAAAGTCAACGAACCTGGTCAAGAAACGAGTCTACATACACAGAAAAGTATCTCACCAGATCTGGCTGGGGTCGACCTGGGGGTCGACATAGGGGTCGACACCCATAGGGGACAGGGTCGACCCTTAACGGGCCGAATCCCTCCCCCCCACTTTTCCCGCTCTATGATTTCGAATTTTGGATTTGTTATATATATACTATGCCTATATGTGTACAAACTTCAAACCTTAATATCTTCTTCATACGATGTTCGTTTTGCTCAAACTCAGAGTCTATCTTAAGTAGAATTCCAAGACGAATGCGATGGTGTAGTCCGTTTTACTTAATTACCAATATTCAATTAAGTATTCATTAGTTTATCATTATAGTGTTCTTGAAAATTACGGGGTGTTACAAGTGAAGTCCAGTTTGGGTATCTAGAAGACTGGGTTTAAAACTTACGAGGATAACAAAACTGACCCTCACAAATTTAAAACTCCAACTCCACCGAAGTGATCCATAACCATGCTTATATCTTACATTTTTATGTTATTTATATCAGTTTTCTTTCTCAAATTATAATAATTTAAACTACATTGAATTTTATAAGTTTCGGGAATAAAAATAAGTGAATATAAGCTTTTTGACTAAATTTAGATGGCTGACCTACTCAAGTTAACCGGTTGAATCGTCATTCAAACAAAATTTCACCTATAATTCGGATGGTTGACCCTTTAAATTCACTAGGTTGAATTATGGTAAAAATGAACCATTTCCTTGTAGGTCAACTTTTCACCGAATTCAGACGGTTGAATTTTACTTTATGCTGACTGATTTTTGCAGGATCCATTTTTTCAAATGGGTTACCACGAGAAACCTATTACGTTTTTACACACTATATAACCACCTTTTTCCTATTCTCTTCACTTTCCACTTAAATTTTTTCAGAAAGCCCTAGCCCCTGTTTTACCTTTTCACTTTTTAATATCCAGATTTAAATCAATCATTCCAAATGCCTCCAAAATAAAAGAAACAAAAGCAAGCACGTACAGGGCCAATAGAATAATAGATTTAAAAGTGGATTTGGAATGATTTGGTTTTTCAGAGATTCAACAACATGAAGAAATTGAAATTCTTCTTGAGTTGTTAAATTTCCATAATTGTCTTCTTATCATGTACAACAAACTGCTCATAGTTTTCACTTTGATTCACTTATAGATTTCAATGTCAATAATGTTAAGATTGATCATATTTTGATAAAAACATTCTTGGCTAATATAAACTTGGATCACTCGTTTGTATGTGGTGTTATATCTTTATACCTCTACAAAGGATGGGTCAAATCCTTCACTATCCATGGGTCGGAGTTGATATAAATGATATTGACGTCGAGATGATGAAGTTTCACATTGATTTCTTTCTGATAATCTAACCAATATGAATTCTAACCAATACGAATGAGCTTAAGTCAAGTGTTTTATTTCCTCAAGCTCGTATTCTTTATTATCCGATCTTTACAACCTCATACCGGAAGCTATAAGAAAGTTTACAAGCGAGACTTCCAAGCCTTATATACTATCTACGGTGATAAAGAAATAAATTGGGGAATGATTATCATGGACAAATTTCAAGATATTACTTTTAAACACAAGTATAGGACCATTCACTATGAGGCATACATTATGAGGATTCTTCTTCATTGTCAAGTAACACTCTAGAAATCCGACTTCTCCTCCATTAGCAAATTAGGATTCGAGATACTTGGTTTAATTGGTATTCCTGCAAAACCTACTTTGTTTCGCATCATTTCATTCCAGGAATAGCTAAATAACAATCAAGAAGGTATTTCTCAACCCGCCGAGCCAAGAATTACCACTTCTACATGTCTTATACAACAACAACAAGAAGAAGAAGATACTGTTCAAATCCTAAGTCCCTATACTGCCCCCAAAAATGCCTTGATAACCCCCTTCCGAAATCAATCCAAGCTTTAACTTCAAATGAAACATTTGGAAAGCAAAACAAACAAAAGGTTCAATTCAATCAAGAGCTTTCTAAACAAGATATAAGAGAAAATCACTTGCTCCACTTCATCATCCATAAAGATATTTAATCCAGCTCCGTTTCATTGGTACTCAAGTAATGAAGACACGGGAGGCGTTGACAATGATGACAAGGATGATGAAGACGCATCAACAAGAGATGATTCACCAAAGGGAAGTCAAGGCATAACGACAAGTAGTAACAGTAGTGATGTGTGTTGTTATGTGTTTTAATGAATATTCGTGATGTCTGCCATTTGTTATGTTGTTGTGTTGTCTTAGTATTGATATATGTGATTGTTTATGTTTTGTGCTTAATGTATATATGTATGTTTTGTGATACATCTTCATATTTGTATTTACTCCATTTTGTCAATGATAGAGGGGGGAAATTATTGCATATAGATGTGGGGGGGGGAGGAGGATGGGGTAATAATTTATACTCATATATTATATATATTTGTCATCATCGAAAAGAGGGAGAGATTTTTAGAACCTTTATTTTATAATATATTGATTGTTATAACTTTGTATATATATGTGTGTATATGTATATATCGATACTCATGTGTACTAGCCTTTACTATGGGGGAAATATTAAAGAACAAAATTAACGAGCATAAATTATTGAAGATCATGTTCCAGAAGCATTAATATGTACATTCTATCTATTTGAGTCAGTGTCTATTTAGTAGAAATTTCTAAAATCTCTTCTGAATGATATATAGCACAACACTTCCCTAATATATATATATATATATATATATATATATATATAATTCACATTCTTTTCACAAAAATGGTGGAAGCGCGTAAAGGTTCTTCTTCTTCAAATCTCCCGCCCAAATTTTCTTAAATCTAAATCAGAATTCATCTCAATCTAAATCGGCTATTGATTCGAATGTAGCTGTTAAGAATCCTATTTTTAAGGTCGATTCAAAGTCTCTATATTATGTTAAACCTTCAGAGGATTAGGTTTTTATTTTAGAAGATGTTTCCAATTTGTCTACGGAAGTTTGGCATGATACGATTGCACTGCGTCCTATCGATTTCAGATTATCAGTTGGGAAGTTAAAGGAATATATTTGTAGAGTTTGGAAGCCAAATGGTAATTTCATCTTTCATATAGTTGTTGGTTTTCATTTTACAGTTTATTGTTATGAAATCATCGACGCATTCGTATTTTGGAAACTTGTTAATGATTGCTAAATGGTTTCCTGGTTATGAGTTTGACAATTTTATAGTAGATAAAGTCCAGATTTGGATTAGGTTGCATAATCTAGATATGGAGTTGTGGTCGAATAATGCTCTCTCAAGAATTGCTAGTTTCTTAGGAGAACTGATCTGTATGGATGAGAATACTGCTAATAATAAGGTTACGAGGTATGTTAAGTGTTGGTGGCAATTGATATTGACTCTATCTTGTTTGACAAAATTCCCATACAACTTCATAATGGTATAAAGAAGGTCACTATGGTTGAATATGAGTTTATTCCGCCCAAATGTGATAAATGCAAATTGTTTGGACATCAAACTATGGTTCATGAAATTGTTGAGGACCCAGCTTGGGTAGCTTCCACATCAGAGATTAATGTAGATTCAAATTTGCAGTATATTGAATCTTCTTAAAAAATTAATAATGATAAAGGGAATTTGGATTTCTTAGATTCTGAGCTTCCTAATAACATTTTACTGATGAAATTAATAATGTTGCGGATTCTTTAACTGAAGCTACACTTGAAGAGGAGAGTAATGATGTATCAGCTGGTGTTAGCAAGAATAATGAATATCTTTCTCATCTTAAAGGCAAAGCTTCTCTTATCCTATTGCTTCTCCTAAAAAACAAACAAGGAGCTCTGTAACGATTAAATGACAATAATATGCGAGAATGTCAAAGGGATGATGTAACGCCCTGAAAATTCGAACCAGTCAAAATTGTCGAAAATCCTTCCTTTTAAAAAATAATAATGATAGCTACAGTCATATTTTATAAATATGAACAACATCACTAAATGTATTGGAAAGAATCTTTAATAATAACACTAACTTGAATATCCATTTAACTCACAATTTGTGCAAATTAAACACAATAACCACAAACCTACTTTTATGCGACTCTGGTGAGGTGGACGTCGATATCCATTCCAACAATCTTGATAAGTATGTTAGTATGGCTTAATTGATAAACATGAAAAATGCACCAACACAAGATGTAATAACAAAAAATATATTTTTATTAATAAAGCAGTTGCATCACTACCACTTGTGACTGCCAACATACCTTTATCTATTGGGTAAGTAATCAGATATAGGATCAAGCCAACGTAGTTATTCTTTACTCAAAACATTTAAAATCAATATTTACTTCAAAAATACTTTTTATATCAAGTGAAAACACTCTACAAATACTCATTTTGAAAGATATCTAAATATTTCTTGTAAAACTTCCTTTCAAAAGATCTTCTCTTTTAAGTACCAAAAACTCCTTTGCGATAAAATAGATTATAACTAATCATCGAAAAAGGAATACTTGAAAATAATATTCACATAAGACATTAATCAAAGGAATGCATTTCGATAATGCAACTGTGGCTATCAAACCATAGGTAGTCTATGTCTATCCCAGTTCCCTACTAATCCTTATGTTCTTATTTTCAGAACTTTATGCCAGTCATACTAAGTCATCAATGCTCTCAATCATCAATCGTATATGTTCTTTACTTACCAAAGCAAAGATTGCAGTCAATGTAGTATGTTAAAGTCATATGCATCTTTAAATTAAAACACAAGCTTATGAAATAATAATGGGTTAGATAATAAGTATACTCACTGTATTCCTTGCTATCTTTATGCAAAAGTCTCGCCGAACATCCAATAGTACTATTCATCACTCCAAAGCAATCAATTATTTTCCTCGAATCATCGAAATTCGTCAACCTTCTTTGTTCTCAATTTTGACACATTTTGACTCTCTTTTACTTTGATTTAACATCCTCGAATTTTGTTAGTTTATTTATGATACTATAAGGAAACTCAAGTCCATATCTGAGAGGATTTGGAATAGTTTATCATGATCTTATACTCAAAATATCTATTACAGTGTTTCTATCATGCTATGAAAAGTTCTGCTCATTTTAAAATACTTCATATTCAATTCAAAGAAAAGACAGCGCTTCCAGAAATGCTACGACAAGTTCTGGGTGGTTTATAATGATTTTAGACTAAAAACAGCATACTACAGTGCTTCTGTACGCTATGATAACTTCTGGTTGTTTTTAATCTTAAAATAGCCATTACAGCGTTTCAGGCGTGCTATGAAAAGTTCTGGATAGTTTATAATGATTTAAGACTAAAATTAGCTACGACAGCGCTTTTGGGCGCTATAAAAGGTACTGCATGGTTCTCTACTTCATAAATAGAAAAGATAGCATTTCAGAGTGCTATATAAAGTTTCAAAAATCAGATTTTAGCCTGTTTTTGGGTAAAATGTTTGACGCTATTTCTCTATGATAAAAATAGTTTTTGGCTCCAAATTTTCTACTGCAAGAAGCTCTCTTTGTCTAATTAATTATCATCAAAAGAAAACCACAAAATCATTTATCAATTTAATATGTAAAATCAAACATTGTGAGGCATTTTTAACATGTCCATTTGTAACAACCCGTACTCTACGCATCGGAGGATCGTAGAATATTTATTTCTTTCCCATATGAAGTCGTATGGTCATGTAACTTTGGGAAATATCCATTAGAGTCATTTCCCATGTTCATGATTTTTGTCGATTTTTAAATCACCGTTTTGCCCCTAGCTGATCTTGTTTTGGCCATAACTTTTGATTGGAAAGGAGTTTTGACCTGAGACCACTTCCATTAGATTCGTTTGATGGTTTACCTTTCCGTAGAGTGGTCATAATAGCCAAACGGACTTACCGTTTGGGAGATATGGCTGAATTAAGGTTTGGAAGGTGAAAAACTGCTTAACCGGGCCAAATAGGGTGATTAGTGAATAGGCCCATAACCCATTTCGGGATTAGGGTTATGGGGAGGCTGAAATGAGTTAGAGAATCATTCCATTTCAGTTTTCTAGCCTCCACTTATCTCCAAGAAACCCTAAAAATGGCCTCCAACCTCTAAATCACCTCCAAATCATCTTTTAATCAAGGATTTAGCTTAGCAACATCTAATCAAGGGAGATCTACACCAAATCAACCTTGGAGCTGCTGGTTAGCATTGGGATTCGCATCAAATCAGAGATTTATTTCAGATCTTAGTTTGTTTGTGGCTAAGGTGAGTGATTTGCATAGTTTTGCACTAATTATGGCTAATTAAGGGTAATTAGTGTTAATTAGCGAATTTAAACTTGATAAAATTCTGGAAAAATGTTCATAAATTCTTAAATGATGTTTTAGACCTCTGATATGAATTTGGGTTAATTTGGTTAAGTTTTGCTAATCCTATCATTAGTTTCACCTAAACATGCTTAAGGGGAAATATGGGGTTTTAGGTATGTTGATCCATTTTAACCTATCATATTGATGTTTTGATGTTTGTGATTGATTATGCATGTTGCTATGACTGTATGATATGCTTTGTGATTGATTTCAATAGTTAGAATGGTTGAAAACGTCGTCGAATGGCGTAAATACTTGCTGGAAAAGCTTCAGGAAACAGTGCAGGATCGGATCGGATCGGATATGGTGGCTCGGATCGGATAAGTTGAACTGGGCAAGGGATCCTATCGAATCGGAACTTGACACTTGAGAAAACTGGCAAAAAGGAAGGCCACGCTAATTGAACTGGGATCGGATCGGATAAAGGTGGAGGGATCGGATCGGAACAAATGAAGGGCGAGGGAGCTGATCAGAGCGGAAGCACGAACTGGACGGAAGATGGCACCCGACCCGACCCGAAGGGGGACACCCGACCCGAACCGACGCGATGGAGTGGACCCGAACCGAACCGTTACCAGAGGAAGACCATGCACCGACGCAACGTAGTGGATCCGACCCGAACCGATGGCTTGAAGAGGAACCCGACCCGACCCAGTATTGACCAATAACCCGAGATGCAAAGGTAGTCCAATATGGGAAGTTAGAGCTCAGGATCCAATTGGGAACCGATGAGTTCACTTCATGGTTGGGCTTTGCTGCGGGACGTGTGCTAAGGAGTTGTCGACGTTCATAACTTCGATTCACCACTAAAAATGGATGATGGGCTACTTATCAGTGCAGTAGAGTCATTATGACTCAAGGGGCAAGGTGATGGTAGCAAGACTACGTTATCAGTGCAGTAGAGTCATTATGACTTAAGGGGCAAGGTGATGCGTAGTAAGACTATGAGCCAGCGCAGATGGGGTGAATAACTCCATGGGGCAAGTGGACATAGTAAAGGATTGGTAAGGCTATGAGCCAGCGCAGATGGGGTGAATAACTCCATGGGGCAAGTGGACATAGCAAAGGACTAGTGGCTACGTTATCAGTGCAGTGAAGCCATTTATGACTTCATGGGGCAAAGTGATCGTAGCAAGGTATGTTGGGTGATCGAAGTGGTGAATATCGTATGCTTTACGCACTGAGTGAGAGATGTGAGGATGGTTGCTATGCTTGATTGTTTGCCATCACTATGACATGCACACCCCCACCTCCGTATCTTTACACCGTTTGATATGGCACCTTAGAGTGTTGTACAGTATGTAGTGCTAACTCTTTGGTTGCAGGTCCATGTTCAGGTATGTTTTAGTCTACCTGTTATTGTTCATTTTAGATGCTTATCGCTCATACCTGGCTTTATGTCTGACCCAAAGTTTTATGTCTCCTCTTATTACTCTGGGTGCTCACACGAGCAGACTAGAGACAGGTTAGTTGGTGATGCGCGAGTAGCTGATTCGGAGGCGGGCAGGAGGCTTCCACGTATGATATATAGATATTCTCCCTGTGTCGTTGGTGGTCGCTACTTGGGCATTAGTAGTGTACCTCCTTTATCTTGCTTTTGCTTTGAGACAGTTTGAAGAGTTGTAATAATGTTTAACTTTGGATCATAAGTTGTACTTACATTTTCTGCTGCTATGTTAGTTGTTTCAGCTTATGCACTGTCTCACCTGTTTTATGTCAAGTATGTTATTATTATATTTTATTCTATGCGCTGTGAGACATTCTACAGGTTCTTTGTATGTTCATTTCCTTCTTCCTTTTTCCTTCCGATGACCCGTTCCGTGCTAACTGGACATGTGTACAGCGCACCTTTGGAGTAAATGTCGGTTGGTGCGGGGCGGGCCGTCACACCATTTGAGGATGATTTTTACCTGACTTTGCGTCCAGTTTTCAGGTACACGAACGATCGAATTGGAAAAAGTGTTTCGAGTGAAAATTGTAGTGATTAACATGTAAAAGTGTTTATTTTTGTGCTCTATCTTATCTTTATTGTAAATAAATAAATTTTACATTGGGTATTTTTCGTATATTTTCACAGGTCGTTCATCAATCCTCATGCACCCCTAAAAGCAAGATATTACACAAGAAAAAAAGATCAACTTCGGAGATTTTATCTCATGTGCTTTTGGAGTCTAATAAGAGTCCATGTTTGGAAGAATTAATCACATGCAAATCTTTTGTCAATCAATTAGCGACATGGAAGATATGGAAGATATTAACCATGATATGCTCAGATATTCTTAAAGATTATTTCCAAACAAGCTTGGTCAAGAAAGGCATGAGATATGATAATAATTCTTAGGAAAAGAGGCCCATTTATTCATAAATCTGGTTAGGGTTTGGCCTATCCCACCTATAAATATACGTTGTACTCATTGTAAATGTTCATGCCATTTTTTAATTCTGTATTCTCGTTTATGAATAACAAAGTTCTTCTTCATTTTAGTTGATTATCTTTTTCTTTCATAACAATTTGTTTGTCTACGCAATTAGTTTTGGTAGAACACATATTGTTATTTTCTTTTATTACTGCATGTTAGCGATTGACCGTTTGATTAGATTTAACGACAATCCTACTTTTAACTTTCTGCTATTGTTCTAGTTGTTATTTTCTTTTCTAGTAATTGGTTCCTTTCTTTTCAGTTGTTGAATTTGACATTGATCTGGCTAGATTTGGTTCCATAGCAAATTCAATAGCATTGATTTAAAAACATCTCCAGATTTTGTCTAACTCGCCTAAGAATAAATAAATAATAAAATTTAAAACACCTCCCTGTGATTCGACCTGCATATTACGCGACCTGTGCGCTTGTAGAATTTATTTTAAATTTTGCGCTTTTCTAGTTCTTAGGAAAGTGTCGATCAAGTTTTTGGCGCCGTTGCCGGGGAGGTAATAATTGAATTTTATTGTTTATTTAATTTCTGATTCGTGTTAGTTTTTTTTCTTTTTGTTTGATTTTGTAAAAAAAAATCTTGCCAAATTTTCTTTTATTTTCCTATTGTTTTCTTGTAGATATATATAGATAAAAATCTTGATTAGTTGATTGTGTATCACATATTGATATTATAATCTCTAAGACAACGAAAAAAATCTTGCCACTTTTTCTTTTAATTTTCCTTCTTTTTTTTCATTTATTTCTTTCCTTTTTTTTTTGCATTTCTTCCAATCTAATTCCTTCAAGAAGAAAAAAAAATATATACAAAAAAAGAAACTTGCTAATTTTTCTTCAATTTCTTTCCATCTTTCTACCACCTTGCCGATTTTCACATTTTTCTTTTCCCTTTCCTTTTCTTGTTATTTGTTTCCATCTTTTGTCTACAACTTTCTAAAAAAAAAACTTTTGCAATTTCTTCTCTGTCTACTTTGATTTCTTTCTTGTTTTTGTTTGCTTTTATTTCTTTCCTCAATTCCTTCTACCCTTCCTCTCTACTCAAAAAACCTTGCTTTTTTTTTCTTATTTCCTTCCTCTTTTCATTTTTTTTCCTTTTTTGTTTTGCTTTTTCCTATTCATTTCTTTCTCTTTCTTCTTGTTCAAATTTTCATTAAAAAAAACTTGCATTATTTATTTCTTTCTAATTGCATTTCTCATTCACCTCCTACAGTCTCTCTTTCCATTATTTCATTTATTTCTTTCCTGCTCTCTCCTTCATAAAAAAAACAACTTTCAATTTTGCTTTATTTCTTTCCCTCTTTCAACTTTCTTCCCAAATCTTCTATGATCTGCCCCTTTTACAATTTCACAAAAATTCAAAAAGGAAAAAAAAGCAAACTTCCTGTTCACAAAATCTCCACCACCAAAGCATTTTCTTCACCATAGAATAACGCTCACTAGTCCAAAAAACATTGACAATCGCTCACATCATCGTTCGCCTCCTATCCAATTCAAATCATCCCTTTCCATCTTCTTCACATCACAAGCCAACATACCTTCAACACCATTGTAAAGACAAAACTTTCCCCACCCCAAAGTTCTCCAAACAAACCAAAGGCCAAAGGGAGATCGGGTTCAAGCTAACGAAGTGGAAATTCAAATGTCAACCGATTTCAAATAGCAAAATAGTGGAGTTCGAATCGCTGTAGCTACTCAAATATTTTGGACGGACTGCCATACCCCACGGTAAAATTTTCTGAACTCTACAGGTGCTCTGCTGGGAAAAAAAAATATAGACATTGCTTGTAAAAATTTTCTGCAGGGGCAGCGGCTTGCTTGTACAATTCTTTAATTTCTGCAATTATTTGTGTTTGATTGTTGTTTTGGCTGCATTTTGAAATAAATCTAGTTACGAGCAAAGCCCTAACAAACATAAGGTGAGAAAGTCATTACCTTTCCTTGGCTCCAAAACAATTAAACTCTGTCATTTGCATACTCCTTGGACTTATATAAAAATTGATTAGACGTTGGCCTTAGGAGCAAAAACTCAAGCTCAATGGGACAAACAAATTGGGTTAAATATCTTAGACTTGGAAATTTATTTTTGTAACGACCCATATTTATACGGATAATAATTAATTTATTTAATTATTTAAATAGTGAAAATGGTTGTTTAATTAAATTATATTGAATATTTAATTAATATAAATAATAGAATAATATATTTAATTTCTGAAATAATCAAAAATAGTGAATTGACAATATAATGTGAACTGGACAATTCAAAGTATATAATTCAGTTTGGAATTTAATTCGAATAACGAATATATTATTTTAAAAGAAGTTTGAACGTATAATTATAATATAATTATAATCGAGCTCGAAATGGCGCTGCAGTTCGCTATTTGGCGATTTGAACTTCAACTGAATATACATGGTCCGTTTTAAATCGGATTTCTATGAAACAAGAAACGTTCGGAGCTGGTGAAGTATATTTTTCCAATGGAAGAGAAAAATCGGGATTTCATAGTGTAGATTTTGATTTATGTCCAAATCAAATTTTAGAAAAGTCGCTATGGAATTCCTTTATAATTTATAACGATTTATTTATATCTTAAAAATGATTTAAATATAAATCGAATATCAATATAACTGAGAACATTGAAATATCGAGTTATTTATATTTCATTGTGCTCCAACCAAATTTAACAAATTTCAACATCTGTAAAATAGGATCTAGGTAAAAACTGTAAATCGAAATCAAAATAGGTTAGGATTTCATACCTACGAAGTGGAACCTTTAACATTCGGGTTAATCTCGAACTCGAATCCATGAATGAAGCAATGAATCGATAGCACGACAAAGCACCCTGCCTCCAGAGAAGTCCACACGAACGTTTGCCTCTTCGATCAAATTGAAGAGAAGCAAAGATGATGCGGTGCTAGCCGCCGCCATTGTTTTGGATTTTGTATCGAAAAGGGAATCTAGGGTTATGACCCTTTTGGCCGATCTCATCTCATTTTTCCAAGGGTTAATATTATATATATCTCGGTTTTAAAGAAGTGTGTAACTCCTTTTAAACCCTAACCCTTACCATCAAACATGGAACCAACTGTGATACCATTTCAACGCTTACTAAAATATCAACAAATTGATATTTATTTGTCCAAAGAATGATTCTATCTTTATAACGTTCTAAGTGTGTGACCCTATAGGTTATTACAACGTTGGCAATGATTTTAAATCGTATTTAAAATCATAAACAATGATTGGCATCTAGCAATGCGTCGCTGCTACCCAAGTTATAATAAGATCAACGATTCGATGCAACCTTTCCATGACCAGTGTATCAATGCAATATAATCCATTTAACCAATATATCCAGGATTAAACTCGAGTCATGGATCATATCACCCTCTTTATAATTTAATTCGTTTTTCTTGATCGATGAGTAGACTACATAAAACAAATCAATATTTGAGCACGGCCATGCATTTCTAGTCTAACTCAATCAAGAGGTCCATGGATATCACTACGAATATATCATAGGGTTAAATTCCATCTAGATCATTCATAATTTTCATTCGATTTGAGATGTATCCAATAATCACCGTTATCATTACTCTGTTACGAAATAACTTTAGATGATATCAAAACACAAATATCCTTGAATAAAATTATAATGATTTCAGGTCTGAGGACCATTACATCACTGTCACTATGAGAATAACTTATGATACTGCTAATTATATTCCATGTAGTTATCTCACGGTGAGTCGGCCCAATACGATATTCTCCAATACGTATTTATGTTTTGACATTAATATCACGTATATTAATGATCAATGAGATGTGATCATCAGTCAATCAACATACCAGTCTCAACGCTTTATTGTTGTCCTATATTAACAATAAAACTCGACTAGGGGCATTTTAAGAATTATAACACTTATCACATTATATAATCTCAAGTTCAGTCTTACTCGAACTATATAATTCCGTATTATTATTCTAAGGACTTCTATTATATTGTTATTTATAATACACAGTAAATACAATATAATAGAATAATAGTTTATTCCAAATAAAATAATAACATCAACAGTGTTATCAATCTCATCAAATGAATTGCCTCTAGGGAATAAAATCTAACAATCTCCCACTTGCTCTAGAGTCAATCATTTACGTATCGCATACTCATGAAACTAGTGTGACTATTAAACTTCTGATGCGACAGATTTTAATTCAGTAGGTCTGCAACATTACAACTTTTATAACTTTGCAGATATGTTTATTTCTTCTGTGAACAACTTCACATGGGAATTATATTTCTTAAATATATGTTTGGATCGATAATGAGTTTAACGTTTTAGGCCTGAGCAACAGCCATATTGTTATCCCAATGCAAATCATTGGATCAACAATTAATTAAGTTCAATTTCGAACTTCTTAATCCAAACATTTTCTTTCTTAGAACCAGTATTTATTTCTTATTTTAAAACTAACATTATTCACAATAATTAGTGTGTTATCATTATATAACATTGTAATTATTGTGTCACTCCCACTCAATTTCTTGTCTATACAAGATTCATTGGTATTTTGTGGTCTCCGAGACATTTCGGATTCTATTTTATTGTCATCGGTACGTTAGAGACTGACTCTCCTTCATAAGGATACCAATTTGAGCAATAAACATTTTATTCTCTGAGGATTTATAGAATTAATATCCATTTTCTTCTTTTGGATATTCCATAAAATATTTATTTGATTTGGGTCCGATCTTATCAGAGGAATGACGTTTAACAAGCGCCATACATCCCAAATCAGCGCATTTAGACATACTAGGACATTTCCTAATCCATATCTTATATGGTGTCTTTAAATCGTTTTAGTGGGATTTAATACAATTGTTCTAAATTTAATTTGTTGGAAGATCTATATGACTTATCATTAATCGTACTATATCTTATAAGGTGCGATTTCTCCTTCCATACACACCATTCAGTATAGTGTTCATGATGGAGTAAGCTGTGAACAATTTCAAACTTGTCTGGATAGTAATTAAATAGTTGGCTTAAATATTCTCTTTTGATCTGTTCGAAAAGTATTTATTTTCTACTAAAATTGGTTTCTAACTTCATTTTGAATTCTTTGAACTTTTCAAAGGATTCTGATATATGTTTCATACGATACACATATCTGTATCTACTGATATCATCAAGAAATATAATGAAGTAATAAAACCTACTTCTAGCTTATGTATTCATTGCTCCAAATACATCATTATGTATGAGACCCAATACTTATCACTCATTCACTGTGTCAAGTGAAGGATGATTCAGTTATTTTGCCTAATAGACAAGATTTGCATATGATTCAAAATAAATGGTCTCAAAATTCCATCATTATGGAGTTTTGATATACTCTCTTGTTTATACGGGCTAACTGTTAATGCTAAAGGTATGCTGGATTTAAATCATTAAATTTAATCCATTTGTTATTAATGTCAAGTATATTATAGTTAAGGATTTACAACTATCATTAACTATTTGTGAAATTCCATACGATATTTCATTTAAATAAAATGAATAACAATTTCTCTTTTATTACAAATGAAATTCAAACTTGTCTGAACAAGATATATTATAACATTTATTTTAAGTGGAATTTCATAATAACAATTATTTTATTTGTTTAATTAAGCCAGTATATTCAATAAGAATCAACTTCCTATGGATAATCCAGCAACATTTGCTTCATTTCCAATCGTAAGTCCACTTGTCCCTTTTATCAGATTTCTACTTATTCATCAATTTCTTTAAATTAACATACATTTATGTTATTTATATCTAGTATCTAATACTAGAGATGTATAAGTAGATTTTATAATATTTATATCTTGATCGGTTGAAGTCATACTTTAACTCATTTTAGATCCTCCCTTTATTTCTAAAACAATTTCATTTAATATGTTTGAGGACAATCCTAAAATTTCAATGTTGGTCAAGAAATTTGATTTAATTCAATTTATATCCTTCTCAAGGATTAATTTAAATTATCGAGTTATTTATTATTTAATATCTACATTAGATAATAAAATAATATCTGATTCTGTAATATTTATTTAATACAAAATTTTGACAATCAAAATTTATATTAATATAAATATGTAATTGAAACTAAAATACGCTCCCACTCAAATTAACATCCCTCTGTTCATATATGTAAATCATTATATACATATAATGGTGTTCCAAGATCCATATCTAGTCATGCCTTGACCCAGCTTTGGCTAAACTCAAAAACACAACCTTTTAGGTAGACATCTTATGTCAATTATATATTTTATATAACTCTTGGATCGCATGTTGAACATTTTGTTCAGTATTATTCATTTGCTCAAAATGTAGAATAATTCATGCTTTTGTCTCTAAGGCCATAATCGTATTATGCAGCCTAGTTAAGTATGACCCAATAATAGGTTGGAGCACCACATTTTACACCATCGCATATAACCAAAATAAAAGGTGCACAACGCTTTGGTGTCAGTTACATCCAGTGATTTCGGACAGTGATGAGTATATTATTGGAAGACGTCACCAAGACTTAATATAACAAAAAAATTGCTTTAGAGGAAATTTATAATTCGTAGTGGCGAACAATATTAGAGTTGTTTACATATATCAAAATATACGTATTTTATATTCATAATATCAGTCGGATTTAAATAATATATGAAACACATATGTCCTTTTAAATCCCACTATATATGGAAATTATGCCTATATATCATTTTGAACATTTCAAAATATTGGTTACTATAACTTTAAAACAGAGATTATATCCAAATCGTATATGAATTTTAACTAACCAATATTCTTTCGTCTATAATTCAGCACAGGCTAACATTATTCATAGCTTATTGATTTACCATTAACATCAATATGCATACATCTAATACATTATTTATATGTGCATCAAAACACTTTGAACATTTCAACTATATTCATGTACTAATATATGCAAGTCGCTTATCCACAATTACATTAACACCATACAACAAATTTAAGGGCATATCAAACCAACGCCAGGTAAAACTCGTACAGTAATACAAAATACCATCAACACTATAAGCCCCATATTTCCAGTACAGTAACATACATATAAATATGTAACATAAAACCAGTTAAATTAGTCCAGTTCAAAACAATGCGATCAGACCACATCTATACAAACAGTTTTGTATGATATGGACGTTAGTTTACAAGTATCTTATCAATGGAAAGGTCATCTATAATCACATCACAACAATTTATATATTTATGTGCTGAGATAATAATACAAAATACAGTCAAACTGCAAAGCATTTAAATCGCACTTGCTCCTCGTTTCAGTGATAGTCCAGGGTAATGCATCATCTTTGCCATCCCATTGAGCACACTGGTTCAGTCACACTGATCCATCCGACTGTGCAAAGATTTATCCACTTATGTTCAATTTTAGATCTACATTCATTTGAAATTAACAGTGCATCATTTATGCTTTATATACATATATACATCAAATATGTGTATGTATATAATTACTGTCTAAATTCAACCACATATATATCATAATATATAAGTGGATAAAATTAACAAATATCTTGAACTAGCGGACATATGCATTCATCACAGTTTCAGGAGTCAATATCCTTTAATTAATAAACTGTGCAAACCCATTTTGCATCTTTATGCATAAAAGAAAACAGTCATCATATACACATAAACATACTGATAGTCAATCTATCAATATATGATTAACATATGTAAGATTTGGTCCATCACCATGCATATGTATATTACATACCACATATGTATATATATCATAAAAAAACAGCTGTGCACATTGTGTTAAACAGACATAAACGTATGTTTAAGCTATGAAAACAAAGGATAACAACAAAAGAAATTTGCCATGAAGTAGGTTCAAACTACAAATTGTTTTGAGTTTAGACCAAAGGAACCAAATAATATTAACACTGAGTTAACTTATTAACCAGTTTCTTTCCCTGTCTAACAGGAATATTTATATTGTAAAGTTACAATTGTAAATATATTTAAGAAGCACAATAATGATCAATAATAAGACACCCAATATAAGACATCTAAAACAAGTCATAAATATTCCAGTTAAAACAAGTTTGCAACTAAGAATACATAGATTTTAAGTGTCAATCACAACAGGGGTTTTTATTCTAAAATCAAAACTGTTACATAATATTAACTATTCTGATTGGAATTTTAACATTGACTTTCAAAGTATATATACACATGCAGTTGGCAAATCATATTTGCTACTGCATATATATATATATATATATATATATAAATAATTATACCTATCATTTTAAAATCCAAAATCAAAATGAAACAGCCAAAGAAATTGAAACAGAGTAAAAGTTAATAACTTGCGTATGGTTTTTAGTCATTGGGACAATCCCAATGTTTAAAACTATGGTCTGTTCTAGTATCTAATACCCATTTGAAATCATAATAATGCGTGTACATGTAAACTAGTTCACTATAATGTATAAATCTGCAAATCAAATTCAAATTTACCATATATCAATATATATGATGTATCTGCCATGATTCGATCTATGTATATTTACATTAAATAATTAAGATGTACATAGCTAAACAATATACATATATATATATATATCATATATACATGTATAATTAAATATTTATATAAACATGTTTATAAATAGGATTATACAATAACTTGTGAAACAGATTTGAGTAGGTTTAATGGACTATCTCTAGCAGTATTATAAAAGCTGAACTGAAATCAAATCTGAAGCAAAATCCAAAATACATATATTAAACATGCATGACATAAGCAGTTCTGCATAAGTATTTTGTAATGAGTTATGATACAAACTGTTTTATATCAACATCATCAAAATAGAAATGCAAACTGATCAACATCAATTAGATACAAGTGTTATAAGTGTTATACTTGTGGATATTTAACAAGATTTCTAAAATCTGTTACAATTAATATATTAATCTGTATAGTTGCAGATTAGCATTTAACTTGTATAGAATGTAACTGCTTTAAGATATTATAGTTTATCAACATAAACTTATTTATTCATATATTGACTCTGTTTCCAAAACAAGAACCAAATATAATATGGATATTTATAAAATTAACAAATTTAACCATCATGTAAATATAATTCCAAATATCTATTTGAAAGGAAAAAAAATATTTTATCCAAAATTCAAATAGAACCAGGGATAAGGTTTTTGATTGCATATTTCAACAACAATTGTTTCAAAACAAATTCATAATATCTGCTATTCAAGCAATACTATGTTTTTTTTATGAAAACAATTTCCATAAAAAAATCAATTTTAATCAATCCATAGTGGTTTTGACTTATTTACAGAATTCCAAAATTAACAAACATGGTAATCATAGTTTGGAATTCAGTCAAATTCAGATTTAACCATAAAAAAAATCCACTTCAAAATTTTACATCATATATAAAATTTTGTTTATAGTTAAACATTTTATAACTAGTATCAAATACAGTTTTTAACCAAGAGTGAAACAATTTCACCTTTTGAAACTAATTTACCATAATATGCTGGATCCTTGTTTTAATGATTATCCATTGACTTAATAATCATCAATCAAACAAAATTTGATTATTAATTAAGCCATGACTATTCTTATAAACATATCATAATCAAGTAAAAGTATAATCAGAATTAATATCTAATATTAATTTCTGTTTAAAGAAAACAATATTTATTTCAGAATATTCTATGTCAAAGCTAGACGGATTAGTCATAAAATTGCCAAATTCATAACATACTGTTAAGAAAAAAATCTCATAATCATTTTAGCCTTTCACTTATCAATATAAGTATGAGAAATTATAACACATGGATTCACAATGTAATGTCAAATCCAAACATCATTTGAATTTATACAGTGTTCGAATAAGTAATCATTATTAAAAGTTCTAACATGTGAGAATTGGCAATTTTAAATACGTATAATAGATTCAGTATCATTCATATGTTCTGGATATACAACAGATAACAAAACAATTTTTGTTAACCATGAAACAATTTCAAACCTGAATCGGATGTACGTCATATTTATTCATGAAATCAATTAAACATACAATTCAAAACGTGACTCAAATTTAAGTAATTTTCCACAACCTGGCTCTGATACCAATGAAAGTGTTATATGATGTATTTGTTAACCAAATTTAACAAATTTCAACATCTGTAAAATAGGATCTAGGCAAAAACTGTAAATCGAAATCAAAATAGGTTAGGATTTCATACCTAAGAAGTGGAACATTTAAGATTCGGGTTAATCTCGAACTCGAATCCATGAATGAAGCAATGAAGCGATAGCACGACAAAGCGCCCTGCCTCTAGAGAAGTCCACACGAACGTTTGCCTCTTCGATCGAATTGAAGAGAAGCAAAGATGATGCGGTGCTAGCCACCGCCATTGTTTTGGATTTTGTATTGAAAAGGGAATATAGGGTTATGACCCTTTTGGCCGATCTCATCTCATTTTTCCAAGGGTTAATATTATATATATATCTCGGTTTTAAAGAAGTGCGTAACCCCTTTTAAACCCTAACCCTTACCATCAAACATGGAACCAACTATGATACCATTTCAACGCTTACTAAAATCTTAACAAATTGATATTTATTTGTCCAAAGAATGATTCTATCTTTATAACGTTCTAAGTGTGTGACCCTATAGGTTATTACAACGTTGGCAATGATTTTAAATCGTATTTAAAATCATAAACAGTGATTGACATCTAGCAATGCGTCGCTGCTACCCAAGTTATAATAAGATCAACGATTCGATGCAACCTTTCCGTGACCAGTGTTTCAATGCAATATAATCCTTTTAACCAATATATCCAGGATTAAACTCGAGTCATGGATCGTACCACCCTCTTTACAATTTAATCTGTTTTTCTTGATCGATGAGTAGACTACATAAAACAAATCAATATTTGAGCACGACCATGCATTTTTAGTCTAACTCAATCAAGAGACCCATGGATATCACTACGAATATATCATCGTGTTAAATTCCATCTAGATCATTCATAATTTTCATTCGATTTGAGAAGTATCCAATAATCACCGTTATCATTACTCTGTTACGAAATAACTTTAGATGATATCAAAACACAAATATCCTCGAATAAAATTATAATGATTTCAGGTCTGAGGACCATTACATCACCGTCACTATGAGAATAACTTATGATACTGCTAATTATATTCCATATAGTTATCTCACGGTGGGTCGGCCCAATACGATATTCTCCAATACGTATTTATGTTTTGACATTAATATCATGTATATTAATGATCAATGAGATGTGATCATCAGTCAATCAACATACACTACAACAAAATGGGGATTAGATAGCTATACCACATAGCGTTGCCGCATTTTATCGGTTAACGCTCCAAAACTTTAGGGTTTTAACGCTATTTGAAAGGAAATCTCGGATCCTAACGCTATTCAAGAACAGAGGCGGGAAATTATTTTCGCTGGGCGGGAAGTAAAATAATTGATTTTTCCCATTTCCTTCCCAAAACAATTCTTCTCAAATCTGCCTGTCGTATGTTCGAAGTCTTCATCGCCTCCTGCTCACGCGTCACATCCGCCTCCAGAGGATATCACATCACCTCGAAACCGTGCACTCAACTTATCTCGTGTCTTCTCAAATCGCTCTTGGCCGATAGCTGATACCACATCTCCCCCAAATCGCTGCTGTTGTCCTTCATCGAAATCGCGATGGCGAATCGAGATTATAAAATCACGTAGGAAGCTACATGTACTACAAGCTTTATCATAATTTTTTTACTACTCGTTCTTATGATTCTTGATTTCTTATTACTAATCTCTAATAGGTGCTTCACATATCAATCTAATATATAGATATAAAATGAAGTTGATAAGTTATCAAGGGCTGAATAATAATAATAATTCATTGTATTTCAAGTATGATAGTATTTTTTGCATATCATTAAGATAGTTGTTTTTCCAACTTGGTATATACATGGATATTTTATATTAGATGTTCAAACAATCGACAAGTCGGCGGAGAAGGTAAAAATTGCAAGGGCGAAGACTTGTAAGTACAAAGATTGTAATAAGGAAAATGCACCTAAATCATAACTAAGTAAATATTGTAAGTAAAATGTTGATGTCTGTAGATGAAGGTGGAGCGTGTTTGTTGGTTCAGGTGAAGCCTGGGTTGTCAGGCAGGTTTGGTGCAGATGGGTGTGGAGAGTGGTTGTTATGTACTTTGGAAGAACTTGTAGTGAAGGATTGGATGAAAGCTGTTGTTTAATTTTGGAAATGAGGTAGCAGTTTAATGCTGGTTTGAGGAGTTAGTCAGAAGTAGTTTGGAGGCAGAAATGAGTAGGAGTAATGATACGTGGTACGTGGGAGGAAATGATAGTTGAGGAAAGAGTTAGTGATAGGTTTGAAATTGATGATGGAGTTATAGTAATTTTGAGTGGTGGCGGTGTATGGCAATGGTCTAGTTGAAGGGAGTTGTAGTGGTGATGGTGCATGGCTTGAATTTACTGGTAGAATTTAGGTCTCGGTGGTGTTTTCTGATGAAGGAGATTAAGGGTTTGAGTAATTATGACAGTGAGGCAGTTCATGGTTAATTGTTGGCAGTTGGCCGCGGATTGAGGCTGGTTCGAAGTCGAATTCCAGTGAGATGGAGCAGTTGGCTTACCTATGCGTGAAACGAGTTGACTTTTTTATTTTAGATGAGGGTCGGTGGATTTAGAGGTTGAAGGTGAAAATGTGTTACAATGGGAAGGGTCTAGATTGCATGGGGAGAGATGGTGCGGGTTGAGATGTTTAGAATTGGAGGAGGGAATTGCAGGCACAAAGCAATGAACAAATGCAAATGAAATAACACTGAACAGAGTGCACAAAAATAGTTAACAAAAAGTGAAATTACTAGTTTTTTGTCTGTGTTTTTTTAATGAAAATTAACGCAAAATGTAAAAGTGCATAAACAAAACAAAAAGAAACCAAAGTGCAATAAAAAAATGCATGCAAAACTTATTCGCAATCAATTGTTGATAATCGTCAGAAGAAAATACATGAAGATTGCCTTTTACATCGTCAGAGAAAGGATATTTGAAAATATTGTACAGTATAAAAAATAAATCCTTTTCTTCTTTTTCCATATTATTAGCAAGGTATAATAATGATGATGAGATAGAATAAATCAATAGCAACAAGTATTCAACTCCATTGATTATCCTAGCCGTAACAAAATGTCACTAACTGCACTCACTTAAGCGGTGGAGAATTATTACGTAACATAGATTTAATCTTTCAGTTGTGGGATATGAATACTATTTGCAAGTTGTTGTTTTATAACTCAGTAGTGCGGTATTATTACTTACAGTAGAATCCTTTTCCCTGTGTATTATTGGACCCTTTCTATTCAAACACACTATAATATTATTTTTACTAAATTTCCCTACTTAATATGATTAAATGGGTCAGTTAATGTAACACCCAGTAATTTTATAACATTAAAAATCACAAATTAAAGTATACTTAATTTTTAGAAAAGAATTAAGTGAAATGGGTTGCGTAGAGAAATATATATATATATATTGATATATATATATATATATATAAATTAAAAATTAAATAAATGAATATGTGAAAAAGTCCAAAACAGCGAATTGGGAGGGGGAATAACCGAACCGGCCCATTTTTGAGGTCGAACCGAGCCTCGCTGGGTCGACTAGGGGTTAATCCAGGGTGTTTGGCTGTCAACCCGTGGGCCGATTCGCTCAAATGCAGATTTTGCACTTGATTGGTTCTCAGGGTTCAGGGTTAATCTAATGGTCCTAAATAACTTCCTACACCTATAAATACATCCTAATGCTAACCCTAAACCTAATTAAAATAGAATAGTTACCGTCGCCATGGAAATCAATGGAGCCGCTGCCAACTAAGAAAAAAGAAAAGCAAATTCAATTCTAATTCTCTCAACCGTAAAGCAAAGCAAAACTCTCTCTTTTCTTCTCTAAATTGTGAGTACGATGATCTTAACAAGATTATTATCATTTTAATTAGGTTGAGTTATGAATGGATTATGAGTAGATGATGAGAATTATCATATATGTTGTTGTAAACCCCTTTTTGCTATCATGTATATTGTAAATCCAATGTTATGTGATGATGATATCTTATATGTTGTAAATCATGCTATGATGATGTTATGTATGTTAAAAATTTCTATGCTAAGTTGTGATGAATCATACATGTTAAAAAGGCCATGATGTTACCATCTATGCTAGTTAGTTCATATTAATTAAATCATCATGTTTGGGTTATGTTGATCTATATGACAAGTCACATATGCAAGTTAGATTGATTAGAAAAGTTATGAACATATGCCAAGACATCTATTATGACATCTAGAATTATGCTATGACATATGTGATATCCTATGCTAGTTCACACCATCATTATGTTGCCTAAAAACCCCATATGCAAGTTTTTGTATAGATTTACGCTATGATCATATCATATAAATTGAGACAATTAACAAGTTGACACCTTTTGATCCTTAACATGTGTAGTTTATGCAAGTTTCACCCCTATTATGATTAGATTTATTTTAATTGTCTATATGTTGTGATAATTTATTTTTGTGCTAGGTGTTAGACTATACAAGTCTAGCCTATATTATGCGTTGAATAAGCGAACGTATAAACGTGGGGTAGGGGTAATATTAAGGATTTAATATTAAAAAGTTGGGGTGCAATTGATATGATTTTGCATGCCATAAGTGGATGGCCATAATTGAGTCAATTATGGACATCATTAAAAGTTGACTTAATTAATAATTTGAATAGGGAATTATTAAAACAGGGGTAAAAGATTTTAAGTGTTAATCAATGCTTAGGACACGAGGTTGGACTCGTTTGTGACGTAAACCTGCCCAGACCCGCCTGGCAAATCCAGTGGTCACAAATGTCAGCCCAATGTGAGAGGTCCTAGGCCTAAACTAAAGCATAACGGTTGTAAAGACACGAGGTTAGACTCTTTTATGGTGTAAGACTGCCCGGACCCGCCCGGCAAATCCAGCTGCCATAAATGCCAGTCTAATGTGAGAGGTCTTTATGAGGTTATGGCCTGAATTAATTAAGAAATACTTAACCAGATAAACATGTAAGGTGGGACATGGGGGTTAAGTAGGTGCCTTGGGTGGCATGAGGAATCTAGGGGGTGCCCTTAGTGGCATGTGAAATACGATTAGTAAGACTTAACAAAACACACATGTAAATGAACACGACTAAGAGGGTCAAGTGGGATATACTAGTGACAAGCTTAGGTGGGTAGCTTATGGGGGCCCATTTCGACCAGTATCCCAAACGTATCTTTGTGGGCTCGACCCAAGTCGAGGACGGGACACGCATGCTGGGTTCGACTGTAAGAGGCCAAAACGGGGAGCGGTGGCAACGCAAGTCCAATGGGTTTCGTATGCGTGTGTGGATCCGGGCTGGTAGGTAAGACGTTGTTGCATCGTGTAGGTATAAGCCGTGCATTCTCAAGTTGTATCGAGTTGCCACTCTAGGGGAGTGATACACCCCACTATGGGGCCAGTACGGGTATCTACGAGTAGGGAGCCGATCGAAAGTGGGTAGTGGGGTACACCTAGTGGAGATAGGGGCAGACGACACCTATGTAGTCAGCTAGGGGTACGTAAGGCTATTTATAAAGTTTCTGTGTGAAGCAAGTGGGATCAAACAATAGGGTGACTGGTGTGGTGCAGTGTAGTAATGTGCAGTGCAGTGTAGTAATCATTCGTTAGTAATTAGGTGTGCCTTTACCGTTATCTTTAACGTTATCTTAAACGCTATCTTTATCTTCCTAAGAGTTCATAGACATTTACTTGTCTTCCAGCTTGTGCCTTAGTCTAGTTATTTTGATAATAGTATTGTTAGAATTATCATACTCGCCAGACTTTATGTCTGACCCCCTCTATTTCTATCCTTTTTCCCCCTCCAGGTCCTCAGGTTGGGCCCAGCTCTAGTGGAGTTCGATTGAATTGCTTCATCTCTCTTTGGAAAGCTTGGACCGTTGAAGTAAAGTCCAGCTTGTTATCTTTTTAATGGCTATTTATGTAATGGGATTATGTATTTTGTTTTTGTGAAGATGGATATTATACTTGGTTTTATGATGTGACAAACACGTTTAATTTCCGCTGCAATAAAATGAAGTTTTAGATTACCAAGTACTGTTTATTATATGTCTTGTTGTAATTTTTCTGTTCTATATTCACTTATAACCTCCATGGAAGTTAATGCATTCCCTTTGTGAGTGACATTAATGGACGTGGGGTGTTACAGTTAATGTGTTTCTTAAAACATGTTATCTCTTGTCATTTAAATTTCTAAGCTTAACATTTGAATCTCACCAGATGGATGTTCACTTTTTGAGTTAATTTATTATTTCAAACTTTACATTTTTTAATCAACATGATATTCCATTTTAGCTGCTAGATTGAGAAACAGATGTGCGAGAAAAAGGGGCAGATAATCAATGAGGTAGAAAATCTTGTATGGTCAGTAACTGAATATGGAGAAGTAAAGCTATATACATTAATCTTTTTCACTTTCAGAAGTCATTCAGACTTTCAGTGTTGTATTTCCTATATTTAAAAGGCTTTTTATTTTAATGTTACAAGTGACAAATACATAATGACATAATAGAAGTCATACTAAATGATATTATTGAATGTCTTAATAGATGTCATTAGTCATCATTATGGTATTGAATTGTAATTGTATGTTAAGATACTCATTACAATAGTGATAATAGAGATATAATATCACTATATGTATACTAAATGATATTATTGAATGATTATTCTCATTTTAGGCCGAAAATAGAGATAGTTGTACAAGAATGAAGCATGGGTTCTGCATTCATTTCAACAAATAAACCATTTTTCATATATAGAAATTGCTGATGTGATGATGTATTTAAAATGACATTTGTGCTAGCTAGCTACGATGTTCATGAAATACCCTAAATAAATACACTTCATACATATCTTGGCTCAAATTTTCACAGCAGGGTCTCAAACTAAGGGGAAAAGGACATATTTATTTAGCAAAAAGAGTGAGACATATGAGAACAATAATGAAGAAAATTCTCTGTTTTATGATTTTGAAGATTTTGGAACAATAAGAGCTACGTGCATGGCGTAAAAATGAAAGTTGGCTCTAATGTAAAACTTGTATTCTGTCCTGTTATAGTTGGTTTCTTCCGATTTACACCTCTCACTTAAAAGAAAAAAAATATAATTGTCTATACTGGTTATGTCAAATTTTGTGCCTTATAACCACTCATACATCCTCACCAAGAGCTGAGTCATGAGGAAGCATAAACTTCATTCTATCATACTACACAGATTAGTACTCTTACTATTAGCAAATTATAAAATTGTAAGAGAGAGATGTACTTTGAACTTTGAGAGACAATCATGTTATTTTGTAAATGTAAGGATTATTAAAGCGAAAACAATGATGAAAAAAGTTCACTCATCAAAGGTCTGAATAAAGACTGCTCATCATTCACTAGAATGCCTTTTAATATTCTAAAGCAGGAAATATAGGTTTTCATTCCCCACTTTTTTTTTCTATAACCAACTGAATTACTGCTTTTGCTTCCACCAAATTTATTTTATTCTTATTATTATTACACAGAAATCATTCATCATTTTCAAAAGGTAAAGAACAATGGTGACGTTTATTTACTTCGTTACTTCCTGAACATTGTTTGCATCTAAGTTCAGATTAGTGAATTTTGCTATATTTGTTGGCACTGACACAGAACTTGCACTAGATGTCTACTTAAATTAAGCAATGGGTACAGGAAGAACCATATTTATTGGATAGGTTATGACCTGTAGGTCATCTTTGGTGCAATTGGGTGTAGGCTAGCTAGCTGGAATTGGAGGCGTGGTTGACATGGCGTGTTCTGTCCAGATGAGAGGGCATGGGCTGTAATTTATGGTATTCATTTTACTTTCACTTGTATGATTCAGTTCAATTGAGTTGCAAAGAGGAAATTAAAAGATGGATGATGAACTAAGCTAAAACTTAATTTTATACGTTAATTGAAATGATTTAGTATTTTCCTTTATTGTCGTATTTTCCAGGACTATCGAAATTGAAGAATGACAACTGTTAATTGTTGGTTTATAAGAATATAAATTTATTTGCAATGTATACATATTTCTAGTTTTTATGTATTTTTGTTGTCGTAATAACGTGTTGATAATTTAATATTTAGAAATTGAACGTTATGGATATAGCTGAAAAAGGAATAGAGGACAAGAAAGGTGGCAACATCTGAGTACGAAGGTTTTTAGTACCAGAGCTCTTTGTTTATGTTTATTTTTGTATTCTCGTTTTACAGTTTTGAGAATTTTTGTATTTTCTTTGGAACGGTAATCTTCTGTTGGACGTTTTCGTTTCATCCAGTTTGAGGTAAGCGCTCTCACCATTCTATCTCAGTGCTTATTTGTGTTGTCGGTGGTGTATACGGTGAATGTTCTGAACATTTATGTGTTTAGTGAATAATTTATGAAGTTTCAGCTACTTGGCATTCCGTGATGTATTTTGATATATATGTTGCATCGCCAGTAAGTTATCAGTTCTCAATCCTTGGCCTGTAGATACTGTTTTTCACTGTCTTACTGCAATATCAGTTCAAAATAAGGCTGATAAAACTAGGACAAAATTAAAAAATTCTGTTGTGGGGCTTTATTACCAGATAAGACGCACTCTTTCAATTGAGTAGCAATTCCCGTGGTCTTGTTTTCCTTCAGCTTTAATCTATTGCTTGAATCATTGCTAGATTAATTATTCCCATTGATGCTCAAATTGGTCAGGTACTTCTTCAAAGATCAGAGCTCGAAGCATGATCCAACCAAACCATGATTGATGCACCTGCAACCTTTATTAAATATCATTTTAAATATCACAATCCAGTTTTTTTTAGTCTAATAACATACTTCAGTTTTTACAAATTGATAAACAGATTTGCATTGATAAACAAAAATATCAGAGCAACAATGATACTCGCCTTGTACAATTTTTTTTTTGAAAGTAGGACTATTATCTCAATTAGAGAAAGAAAAATAAAGAAGTAGGGACTCAAATATATTTTGCTCAGACAGATTTTTGAAAATTTCACTCAGTTTGACAAATCATTAACCCAACTAAGCTCGATTTCAGCACCAAAAAAAAAAAAAAAAAGATGTAAGCACAAATTTAGAAAAGATTTTCAATATTTAGACCTAGAAGAATGGGCTGCTAATTACCAAGGATAAGGCTATTGAGTGCAATATAAGAAAACAATAATTTTTACAAGATTGAATTACATTAAGCTTGAACTTTTATTTGAATCGTTTGCTGTTATTAAAATATACGGACTATGTATAGTAAGTATCATTTACAAATACAGACATACATTTTTTAACAGTCATCTATTCGAATTGTTTAACCATATTATGTTACTTGCAACAGAATAATCCTTAATGTTTCAGGCAAACTGGGTAGTAGATTTAGGATAGCAAATGCATCAACGTTTTTCTTACAAAAGAACCAGCGTTGCACAGAGAAAAAGATAATATAGTTTACTACACAAACCATCCATTATATTTCATATCACTCATAGCTTTTGCTGCTCTACTTTATTCTTGATCACTCGCATCTAGATGAGTTTTCCTACAGAAGAACCTTTTCTTTTTTGCAACAGGTCCGTTGGTAGGATTTCTATTCTGTAGATGTCCTTATATGGCATTGAGAGATTTGCTGGAAAAATGATCTTTGGTTGGATTTTCTGCGATTCAGCTTAATTTTCAAAAAAATGGGATAATTCAGTTATGGCTAAAAACTAATGTGCAGAGAGATTTGTGTGCAACGGAAGTTGTGTCATAAGCCGTCGAATTTAAGGTGCTTAAGTTGATGATAGAAATATTATATAAGGTAATTTTCTATATTTTTCTGTACCTTAGCTTTAAGACTAGTTATATGCAATTCCATTAAGGGTAGATCCAACATATAAGCTTGTTCTCTACATGTCAGTTTGTCGTTTAAGTATCTGGTACTTTTACGTAAGCTGAACTTGTTATTAATGGAGTCGTTTACCTGTTGTAATTTTATGGTAACCCTAGCTATCATATGCCAAGCATGCTTTCTCAAACTTCAATGCAACTACGAATTCTTCGATTTTAAAAGCATAGACCATTTCATAAACGTATGGTTCAGGTCAAGCATTAAACTAGCATATGCAGTCCAGATTCTGCACTTATTGCCACATCAGTAACTTGTCATTCATGTCATATATTTGCTAGAGGTAGAAAGTTACATATTTTACGTTTTATCAGTGCTCCATTATAACATTCAGACAGTTTAAGATTTGAAAAAAAAATTTCTATTACAGTTCATCCAGTTATGACTGACTAATTATTATTTATTAACATTTCTGTTCTTCTAAATTATACGTTTAATTCACTATCATTAGTTGGTTCTTCAGTTGGAGCTACCGTCTTGTGGTTACAGGTCATAAGATGTTCAATGCTATAGTTTGAATATGTTTGAATCATTTTATTTGTCTATAGTTTCATTCTATTTGTTCCCTGAAATATGTTTGAATGAGGATGAAAAAATAAAAATGCCTATAGTTTCATTTAACATTTTGTCGCATTTGTGAATAAATATTCTTATTTAATACAAAGTATAACTTTTTGTTTAAGCTATATTGAAATGTATTCTTTTTCTACAAACCTGATGGAGATTAAACTGAATTCATTTCCCTTGACTTCGAAGCCTGTGCAGGATTTTTCAATCTCCAAATGGCTCAATTCCAATGTCGACAAATAGCAATGGTGCTCTCAATGAAGCATCCACACTCAGAATGAATTTTGGTTGGGATTCATGACTTAGGAAACACTCCTATGATGCAAATATGAATTCACAAAGAACTTTCAGGTGATAATATTCCTATCATTTTAGTTTCTTTTTCATTTCATTTTTTGTTCTTGCGTGGGCTAAAATATCGTTGAATGTTTATTCATCATGGTAACTTGATGGCTAAGATTGAGCTCCCAGTAAGAACTTAGAGCCTCGATGAAATGGTTGTGTGAAACTTTGAATCATCTTGAAGTTTTTTTTTCGATCTTGAAAACTAAGACAAAAATAATGAAATATGAGGAGTTGAAAAGAAAGAATGAACCTGAACCTACTATTTCTTAGGGAGAGCTGAATGGTTAAAAAGAAAAGATCTTAATTTATTTTCTTCTTTGGAAGCAGTGAAAGCTTGGCATAGGTTACTGTAATTAATTTCTTGGACGAATATATCCTCCAATTTCTGTTTGAGCATCTCCATTCTACAGTAAATGTACACATTACAAATAAAATAGTCTTTTTCAAAAGAAAACAAGTTAATTGATGTAGGATATATTGTTCTTTTACCATTGTAATAACATGTTTTTTTTTAAAAAAAAAAACTTTTCAGGCACAAGATTCTGTTAGCTATGCATAATATAATCAATATGTCACCTTAAACTTTTTTCTACAAAATAAGTGGAAGTTCAATTCTAATTATAGTGGCATACAATAATAATTTTGATATATAAAAAATTAATTGTTACAAGTATGCGGATAAATATAGTGTAGCTAGGCTATGTTAGCATTACATATTTATTTTATTTGCAAATAAAAACATGCTGAATTATTAAAATGGAATTTTTGAAACGGAACGGAAATCTACCACTGAATGAAACAAAAATGGAAACGAAAATTTAAACTTTGGTTTGAAATTGCAATATGTGCAGCAACAAATACTCTTTGCAAATGACAACGAGTTAGGTGATAATGGCCAAAATAACGAGCCATAAATTTAAACCTATTAAATATGTGGTCCAAGGCAACATGAGTTTATAAGCAAGTGAATAAAAGAGCAATGTACATTTTGTAGTAAACAAAGATGCATGTAGCAGCATGCATGGTATTTAATCAATTGTTTTAAGAATAAAGTGTTGATACGTTCAAAAACTCATTAATACTGTTAAGTACTTATAGCATGAAAGACAATATACTTATGCATTATGATTTCATTAGGAAAATATTCACTAGATAGAATATTTGATCATATATTAGCATGGTCCAAAGAGTATATCCACGAGATATATTTTTATGTCTAATACCGCTTCTTTTTAGTTGGATAATCTCATTAACAGAGATAACAGAACACTAATGGAAAGCATTCGACCAGTTTCTCGATAAATTTTCATACTTTATAGGATTATGATGAGATAATTTATGGAAGATTTTCAATGTTGGGTGAAAGGTAGTGTCTACACTAAGTATTTTGAACGAGTCATGGTATTTACACTAAAGTACATATGTCACAACATTATAATGTTGACCCATTCATAGCGAACGACCATAGAATGGAGATCAAATCCAAATTATTGGGTGAAAAATAAATGGATAGGGATCATTTACCATTAGCTATGCTAGACAATTGGTGTTTTATTGTCATTAATTTAGAGTACTATCATTGACACAATGAGTTATGCTAGATGTTCTTGTTTTCTCATGACCAGACAGATATGAAGATTATTGTATTATGTGGACAATATTTGTTTTCCATTCGTTATCTACGCAATAACTAAATTTATGAGAACAATGAATACATCGATTATTTTGCGCTTTTGTACATACCATACCACTACAAAATTTAGTTAGTCTACACTTAAGTTAGTCTATGCTTTTGTACATATATATCATGCTGCTTTTGTACATACCATTAGCCCCTTGTATAAGTGCATCATATTTTATGCCTTAGTCATAGTTTTTTTTCTTGTTCTTTAAGTTTCTATTACTTTGAGAATATATGATATAACAATTACTAACACCTTCTCCATTTGTTTGACATTAACAGGACCACAATTATTGATGTTCTGGAGAAAATATCAAAAGCAAAGAAAGATTAAATTCATAGTTTGTCTGCTTTGTAAGTAACTTGGTGATGCAAAATTGTATGATATATTAACATGGAAAAGTTGGTTAAACAATGTATGAAATATTAAGTTTGAATATTGAAGAGTTGTTTGAATGATGTGTACGTAACACTAAGTTTTAATATATGAAAAGCTATTTGAATGTAGTGTGTATGTGTGTGTATATATACGTGTGTATATATATATATATATATGTGTGTGTGTGTGTGTGTGTGTGTATGTGTGTGTGTATGTGCGCGCGCATGCGTGTATGAAAAATGTTGCAATGGTCATAGATAAAATCTATAAATTGATATTCATTCAATAGCGTTTCATAAACGCTATTGAATAAAAATGCTATAGAAACACACATTGGGATGCCATTGTATAATTAAACAAACGCTATAGAAATATAGATAAAACGCTATAGAAACATATAGATAAACGCTATAGAAAGTAAGTATCGGATGAAATATTATATAGCGTTTTTACTGGATAGCACACATAATACGCTATAAAAAATTAACTTTTTATAGCGTTTTTGTTTCTGCTATTTAAACCTGAAGGTCTAACATAGCATGTCGTTACATGGCGTTCTCTGAAATGCTATATTAGGATACAATAGCGTTTTTCAAACGCTATGAAAAGCCTTTATTGTTGTAGTGATACCAGTCTCAACGCTTTATTGTTGTCCTATATTAACAATAAAACCCGACTAGGGGCATTTTAAGAATTATAATACTTATCACATTATATAATCTCAAGTTCAGTCTTACTCGAACTATATAATTCCGTATTATTATTCTAAGGACTTCTATTATATTATTATTTATATTACACAGTAAATACAATATAATAAAATAATAGTTTATTCCAAATAAAATAATAACATCAACAGTGTTATCAATCTCATCAAATGAATTGCCTCTAGGGCATAAACTCTAACACTATTGTGAATATATATGATAATATTTATTTTTAAATATTAAATTTAATTATTTTTAAGTATATTTATATATTTAAATGGGTTATTTTGAGCTTTAAAAATAGCTAGTTTTGCAAACGACCTCTGTTTCGACGAAACTAATTTTGTTGGATCCGCAATATTAAATTATTGTTAGATTTCAATTTTCGTGATTTTTAGAGTCAGTGCATGGCCGTACAGATTTTTAATGTGAAAAACAGTCAGTAATTTGACCTTTAAAAATACGTTGTGTGAGTAAACGGAGTCGGAATTCAACGAAACTAGTTTCGTTGGGTTCGTAATGTCGAACTGTAGCTGCATGTCCATTTTCGTGATTTTTGGATGTTGTATGTGATCTTAGGGAATTTTAAACGACGAAAATACATAGTGATAAGCTAAAAAAAATTATAAAGTAACATAATAAAATATTATTTAACCTTTCTCTAAATATCCTAACTGATTTCAGCGATCAAACAAAGAGCCATGATCCTCTTCTTCAAGCCGTCGTCCTCTGTGGCCTCAAAACAAAGACGTGGCCTTAAGAAATCCTCGCAAATCAAAGAAATTCCTATAAATTTGAAATTCTACATTTATGGGATCCGCACATGTCTCTCCTCATTTCTTGATAATTTTCTTCAAGCTTGATGCTGTTTTGGCGAAGTCATAAATAACAGTGACGACCTAGGGTTGCGGATTTCCGGAAATAAAAGCATCGATTCTAGATTTCGAGTTCATATTTGGATTTCTCATGAAAATTTGAGGCTCGTGTTTTTTTTTGTGGATTTCGGTAATTAAAGATGTCTTGAGTCTCTGTGGGGGTGACGCGGGTTCATGTTAACCGCGATAGGGAGAAGTAGCTCGAGGTGTGCTTCGAGGGGTTGGCTTGAAGGAGATTTCGAGTATATGGTGAATGGTGAGGTTGGTTCGGCATACAGGTGTTGGTAGGAGGAGATATGGAGGGAGGAAATATTGGCAATGGCTTTGAAGCCTAGGAGGAACGAGCTGCTGCATTGAGGAAGAAGGCTGACTTGCAGTATGGGTTCACATGGGCCGGATGGGTAAAGTAAAGCCCATTATTTAATTTTAATTAAGTTAATTGTAATATGAAATAGTGTGTTAACTTTAAATAGTCAGAACTGTTGCATACGATATCAGAATCAGACGAATAAAAGATCTGTTGTGATCGTATGGACGGACACTACACGATGGAACTGACTGAAAGTCCATTGGAGCTCGTTACAATTTATGGAAAAATAAATTGTCTGTCTGAATCAAGCGATGGTGATCGTTATTAACGTTGATCGTCCAATGTGAGTAAAACTCACCAACTCTGAACAGTTAAATTTTAATATCGTATTCTTAGAACTGATAATTTTCAGTTGATTGATGTGTGTTAACTGTTTGGTTGAATTTCTTATGTATTAGTTGAAATTATAGATAACGATATATATATATATATAAATTGTTGATCAAATATTGATTCTGTTTAGATAAAATATTTCATATTGAAATGAAATTGATGTGAATTATATTGTGTAACATCTGTGGATGCAGAGAAACAGTTAGAGGGATCCAACTGGATTCCACAACATTTATTTTACTGTTATCCATATATTGTGATATATGATGTGATATATAATCTGTTGTAGATTATGTGTGTTTGGATAATATTTATCATTGTTATATGGTATGATAAATATCATAAGAAATACCAGAATGATAAAAGGGAATTTTCAAAAAGTATATTGAAAATGAAATGTTTAAAAAATCGAAGGATTTTGTAAAGAGAATATTTATAACATCAAAGGATATTATAAAAGGAATTATTTAGAAATAAATAGAATAGAAAAAGAAATATTTGTAAAACAAATAGAAAAAGAAATAGTTGGAAAATAAAAAGGGGTTTCTTATGAAATCAATGGATTTTATATATAAAAGGAAAAGGATTTTTTTAAAAGAAAATAATTATAAAATCGAAGGATAAGTTATAAAAGGAAAATATTTGTGAAACAAATATAAAAGGAAAATATTATGAAACAAATAGGAAAAGAAATATTTATTTAGAAAATAAATATATGTAATTGAAAAGGGACTATTTGTAAACCATTTACAAATAGATATAAAAAGGAGATATTTGTAAAACATTTACAAATAGAATTAAAAAGAAAATATTTATTTAGAAAATTAAATAGAGTTATAAAAAGGAAATATTTATTTAGGAAATAAATAGAGTTATAAAAGGGATTTATTGGGAAATGAAAAGAATGTCATATAAGGAAATATTTGACAAATGAATAGAATTTTACATCAGGAAAGTTTAGAACCGTGCTTCGCACACGGGTATAACATGATATGGATTTAAAGCAAAGATTTTAAATAGAATCTGTTGTAACCAATAGATTGAGAAGATTAATTTATAAATAATATTTTATAAATAAAATATTTATCATTGGATAAATAGAATATATAAGTCAAAGCTTATATAGAGAAGTAAGAATCGATTTCAACATCGATATTTGAAACTGAATATGGACGTAGAGTTAATCAAAATGAGTTAGAGGAGTTAATCGATTAGAGTTAGAGTTAATCGATTAGAGTTAGAGTTAACCAGTTAGAGTTAATCAGTTAGAGTTAATCGATTAGAGTTAAATCGAACTAGAGTTATTCGAATAGAGTTAATCGAACAAGAGCTAGTCAAATATTTGTTATTCGAATAGAGTTAATTGAATTAGAGTTAATTGAATTAGAGTTAGTCGAATTAGAGTTATTCGAATATAGTTTATTCGAAGAAAGAGTTATCGAATAAGGTTATTCGAATAAGAGAATTAATCAAATACAGTTTATTCGAATAGAGAAAGAAATTATCGAATATTAGTTATTCGAAAAATTTTATCGAATATTAGTTATTCGAAACAAATTATCGAATATTAGTTATTCGAAAGAAATTATCGAATATTAGTTATTTGAAAGGAGTTATCGAATATTAGTTACTCGAAAGGAGTTAATCGAATATTAGTTACTCGAAAGGAGTTATCGAATATAAGTTATTCGAAAGGAGTTATCGAATATTAGTTATTCGAAAGGAGTTATCGAATATTAGTTATTCGAAAGGAGTTATTGAATATTAGTTATTCGAAAGGAGTTAATCGAATATTAATTATTCAAAAGGAGTTAATCAAATATAGTTTATTTGAAAGGAGTTAATCGAATATAGTTTATTCGAAAGGAGTTCATTGATAAGAGTAAACTAGTTAGAGTTAATTGAATAGAGTCAATCCAGTACGGTAAATCAAATAGAGTTAATCCAATAGAGTTAATTAAATAGTGTTAATAGAATTGAGCTAATCAAATAGAGCTAACTGATAAGAGTAAATCGATTAGAGTTAATTAAATAGTGTTAATTGAATAGAGTTATTCGAATATTAGTTATTCGAAAGGAGTTATCGAATATTAGTTATTCGAAAGGAGTTAATCGAATATTAGTTTGTCGAAAGGAGTTATCGAATATTAGTTACTCGAAAGAAATTATCAAATATTAGTTATTCGAAAGGAGTTATCGAATATTAGTTATTCGAAAGGAGTTGTCAAATATTAGTTATTCGAAAGGAGTTATCGAATATTAGTTATTCGAAAGGAGTTATCGAATATTAGTTATTCGAAAGGAGTTAATCGAATATTAGTTATTCGAAAGGAGTTAATCGTAGTTATTCGGAAGGAGTTAATCGAATATAGTTTATTCGAAAGGAGTTAATTGATAAGAGTAAATTAGTTAGAGTTAATTGAATAGAGTTAATCCAGTAGGGTAAATCAAATAGAATTAATCCAATAGAGTTAATTAAATAGAGTTAATAGAATTGAGTTAATCAAATAGAGCTAACTGATAAGAGTAAATCGATTAGATTTAATTGAATAGTGTTAATTAAATAGAGTTATTCGAATATAGGTTATTCGAAGAAGAGAGATTATCCAATATAGTTTATTCGAAGGAAAGAGTTATCGAATAGAGATTTATTCGAAAGAGAGTTACGTAAGGAAGTTTGTTAAAGATTTAAAAGATAAACTTTGACTATTTCGAAGTTAAAACGTTGTTCAGTTAAGGTCTGAGAGGTAATTATACCCCAACTTGATTGACTTTCTTCTTAACTAAGGAATGGTAAGGTTTGATAGTGAATGATGATTAAGTGAATTTATTTAATGAGCGAAATGGTTTGAGTTGTCATGGCGATGTTTGATTTAAACATCATTTTAAATCTAGTGAAGGAGTTTTGGAAATGTTTTCCAAATAAGAATCAGAAATGTTTTTTGATAATAGAAAATAAGAATTTAGAATATATGGAAATAGGAGATAAGTAAACTAATGAACTAAAGAGATAAATGTTAAATGATGATTGATAGATAAAATTTCCATCTGGAAATAATATCGTTGTTTGCACACGTGTTTTTCTTTGATAGTTAAATCACAGACTATTGAAGTTTTGACCATTTTTCCGTCATCAGTACAGAGAGACCGGTTGGATTCTTATCCAAAGAACCACTCCGTATGGGCTTTAGCGTTTCGAATCAAATAGATCGAAGAAAAATTGAAGATAGAGTAAAGTGCAAGGGCTGTTGTATAAGTCCTAGGTAGAGATTGCCTAGGATGGGTGTAAGAAATAGTGCCTTCAGTTTGTCCAGTCCCAGGACAACTTGAATGGACGAATGTTTGACAAAGTATATCTGGTAGATCACGTAAGTTGATCATTTCAAACGTATTTACGTTGGTGGAGGAGGAATTCGTCTCTCTTAGCTTATACCCGTGGTATTTTTGGGGAAATCAATTTGTGATTTGACGGGTATGACAATGTGGCATTCGAAGTAAATGGAGGAGTGATCTGTTGAAAGATATGTTTTGACCTCGAGCCTCATCAACTGGGAAATGATAGAAATCGGGTAGGCAGCATGGCTAAGTGGTTCGCAACCAAGTAGGGTATATTATCACCATCTAGAGAATATTCATATTTGTTACTTCTTTCAATTCTGTATCTCCCGGGAATGGTTATGTTGGTTTACCAACTGTAAGGTGACAATATATTCGATACACTCAAGCGAAACGAGTGGTCGGTCATGTGTGGCCGAGTTGCAAGATGTTCTTGTTGAACTCCAGTGTATCGCTTCTGGAGTACACTGAGCGGAAGGTGGACCCATACCTTGTCATAGTTGGAATCCATTCCCAAAATAAGAGCCCGCGGTTTTAATTGTATATTATATATGTAGAACGTTAGATGCAAGCGTTTCTACTAGATTGATATTACTTGTGTTAGACATTATTATAATATCAAAATAATATTGGTTTACTAATGATTTGGGTTATCGTAAGGTAAAAACCATCCGTGTTTATGTGTGGATCGGTCTTACGATTATCCTTTGTTTCAAAAGGATTTTGAAAGCTAAATCAAATAATTTGAGTTTACTCACACCGGTCACATGACTGACCCGGAGTATATTTTATTTTGTTTTCCCTAAACTCTTGGGTGCCCAATTTTGTACGGGTAGTCAAGTAGTCGGGATTTACAGATACTTGAAGAGCTGGAGCAGAAGGCTTCAGAATTATATAGCTATGGATTTTCCGCTGTGTTGTAAGTGTTGTACTTTGGAAATGATATGTATATTCAAGTACAGATTTATATTTCAAAGTTATGTTATGAAATATATTTATTCGTTCCGATGTGTGATTCGTGTTTACTCTGATGTTGTATGTTCTTCTTCTTCTTCTATTCTAAGTTTCTATCTTATCTATCCTCACCCTCTAATTTCTTTCATGGACTATCCGGTTTTTCCGATGCTTGAATAGTCGACATGGTATCATATGCCGATATCCAAGATCCCGAAAACCCCGGGTCGTTACAGTTGGTATCAGAGCAAAGGTTAAGTAATTACCTTGGCTCTGTGGTGTGACTCAGTAGAGATGGGGTTAGCAATACCCTAGATTGAGTTGAGTGTATATATATGAGTGAACGTATTTGTTATTGGATATAAAAATTGTTTTATATTGTGGATATTTATTGGTTGAGTTGTTTATGAGTTCTGATCGATCAGTTTGTTCCACTGTATCGGTAGGAGTTTCTAAACACTTGAATACGGTGATCCGACAATGTATGTTTTGAAAAGACCGTAAATGATATAATTTTACCGAAAATATATTTTGATATAAACAAATGATTTATATTAATATTATTATTGAATGTGTTAGTTGTAATTATAATCGAATAAGATTATAATTGGAATGGTTATGCAAATAACCAATTAGAATTCGTATGAATATAATATATGAAATAAGATGAATTAAATCCGAATTTAGAATCAGAATTGGAATTAAAGTGGGAAAAGTGTTTGTAAATGGAATTGAATATATGAGAATTTTAAAATCCTAGGAGATTTTAAATTGTTTTACAAACATTGGAATGGTATTTTGAAATGTATTTCAAATGGAAGTGTTTAAATATGGGTTTTGAAAAATGTTATAATATTGAACTTACTTCAGCCGCTGGGAAATAACTCTGATGATGCTGGCCACATCATCAGTGTTTATTTCCAAGTTGTAAGTGACATATTATTACCAAAGACATTGTTTTTGAATTGATTTGAGAAAAGCATGTGGTTTGAATCCTGAAAAGGAAAGTTCTATTTTCGATATGGTAAAGCTGTTTAAAATTCCCAGGGAAAGATTGTTGAATTAAAACAAATTAAATGTGATTTTGGAAAAGAAATTGGAATTAAATTGAAATAAATTATGTGAAAATTGAATTAAATTCGAAGATAATGATATTGAGTAAGTTGAATTGTTGAGTAAGAATTTTGAATTGAGATTGGAATTGGAGTTTGAATGGAATTCGACTTGGATAAAGCGAATGGTTGTATTTGGGGATAAAAACAAATTAGAATTTGACTGGGATAACATTGGTATATGCTGAGTTGATAGCATATGGAAAGGATATATTGATATGCCCGACAAAAAGATACCAGTTTATATTTCATGTGGGTTGAGATTTTGATGAGCCGAATTGGCAAGCCGCTTGGCTGTTTGATTTTCTTTTGGGTTGGAGAAGGCCTAGAGAGGCGAGTTGTAGTTGTACCGGTCGATCAGTACAAAGGAGGTGCTGGCGAAATTTTTCGAAAAGATTGGGTGTTAGAATATTTTCAGGATTTTTGAAAATTTTCACTGATAAGAATTAATTAATATTTATTTGAAATGAATTGGTTTATTGAAACTGGAGTTAAGAAGTAAACAAGTAATTTTAACCCAGTTAGTAGGGTTTGTTTTCTACCTTAGCAATTTCGAGGACGAAATTATCTTAAGGGGGGAAGAATGTAACGACCCGTATTTATACAGATAACAATTAATTTATTTAATTATTTAAATAGTTAAAATGGTTGTTTAATTAAATTATATTGAATATTTAATTAATATAAATAATAGAATAATATATTTAATTTCTGAAATAATCAGAAATAGTGAATTGACAATATAATGTAAACTGGACAATTCAAAGTATATAATTCAGTTTGGAATTTAATTCGAATAACGAATATATTATTTTAAAAGAAGTTTGAACGTATAATTATAATATAATTATAATCGAGCTCGAAATGGCGCTGTTGTTCGCTATTTGGCGATTTGAACTTCAACTGAATATACAGGGTCCGTTTAAAATCGGATTTCTTTGAAACAAGAAACGTTCGGAGCTGGTGAAGTATATTTTTTAATGGAAGAGAAAAATCAGGATTTAATTGTGTAGATTTTGATTTATGTCCAAATCAAATTTTAGAAAAGTCGCTATGGAATTCCTTTATAATTTATAACGATTTATTTATATTTTAAAAATGATTTAAATATAAATCGAATATCGATATAACTGAGAACGTTGAAATATCGAGTTATGAATCCCATTGGAGCTGTATGATATTCTATTGCGAATATATACAATAATATTTATTTTTAAATATTAAATTTAATTATTTTTAAATATATTTATATATTTAAATGGGTTATTTAGAGCTTTAAAAATAACCAGTTTTGCAAACGACCTCCGTTTTCGACGAACCTAATTTTTTTTTATCCGCAATATTAAATTATTATTAGATTTCAATTTTCGTGATTTTTAGAGTCAGTGTGTGGCCGTACGGATTTTTAGTGTGAAAAACAGTCAGTTGTTTGACCTTTAAAAATACGTTGTATGAGCAAACAGAGTCGGAATTCGACGAAACCAGTTTCGTTGGGTTCGTAATGTCGAACTGTAGCTGCATGTCAAGTTTCGTGATTTTTGGATGTTGTATGTGATCCTAGGGAATTTTAAACGACGAAAATACATAGGGATAAGCTAAAAAAATTATAAAGTAACATAATAAATATTATTTAACCTTTCTCTAAATATCCCAATTGATTTTAGCGATCAAACAAAGAGCCACGATCCTCTTCCTCAAGCCGTCGTTCTCTGTGGCCTCAAAACAAAGACGTGGCCTTCAGAAAATCCTCACAAATCAAAGAAATTCTTATAAATTGGAAACTCTACATTTATGGGATCCGCACATGTCTCTCCTCATTTCGTGATAATTTTCTTCAAGCTCGATGTTGTTTTGGCGAAGTCATAAATAACAGCGACAACCTAGGGTTGCGAATTTTTGGAAATAAAAGCATCGATTCTAGATTTCGATTTCATATTTGGATTTCTCATGAAGATTTGAGGCTCATGTGGTTTTTTTGTTGATTTCGGTAATTAAAGATGTCGTGAGTCTCTGTGGGGATGACGCGGGTTCGTGTTAACCGCGACAGGGAGGAGTAGCTCGAGGTGAGCTTCGAGGGGTTGACTTGAGGGAGATTTCGAGTATATGGTGAATGGTGAGGTTGGTTCAGCATACGGATGTTGGTAGGAGGAGATATGGAGGGAGGAAATATCGGCAATGGCTTTGAAGCCTGGGAGGAACGAGCTGCTCCATTGAGGAAGAAGGCTGACTTGCGGTATGGGTTCACATGGGCCGGATGGGTAAAATAAAGCCCATCATTTAATTTTATTTAAGTTAATTGTAATATGAAATAGTGTGTTAACTTTAAATAGTCGAAACTGTTGCGTACGATATCAGAATCGGACGAAACAAGATCCGTTGGGATCGTATGGACGGACACTACACGATGGAACTGACTAGAAGTCCGTCGGAGCTCGTTACAATTTATAGCAAAATAAATTGTCCGTCTGAATCAAGCGATGGTTATCGTTATTAACAATGATCGTCCAATGTGAGTAAAACTCACCAACTCTGAATGGTTATATTTTTATAACGTATTCTTAGAACTGATAATTTTCTGTTGATTGATGTGTGTTAACTGTTTGGTTGAATTGCTTATGTATTGGTTGAAATTATAGATAACGATATATATATAAATCGTTGATCAAATATTGATTCTGTTTAGCAGAAATATTTCATATTGAAATGAAATTGATGTGAATTATATTGTATAACATCTATGGATGCAGGGAAACAAGTTGGAGGGATCCAACTGGATTCCTCAACATTTATTTTACTGTTATTCATATATTGTGATATATGATGTAATATATAATCTGTTGTAGATTATGTGTGTTTGGATAATATTTATCATTGTTATATGGTATGTTAAATACCATAAGAAATACCAGAATGATAAAAGGGAATTTTCAAAAACGTATATTGAAAATGAAATGTTTATAAAATCAAAGGATTTTGTAAAGAGAATATTTATAACATCAAAGGATATTATAAAAGGATTTATTTAGAAATAAACAGAATAGAAAAATAAATATTTGCAAAACAAATAGAAAAAGAAATAGTTGGAAAATAAAAAGGGGTTTCTTATGAAATCAATGGATTTTATATATAAAGGGAAAAGGATTTTTTTTAAAAGAAAATAATTACAAAATCGAAGGATAAGTTATAAAAGGAAAATATTTGTGAAACAAATATAAAAGGAAAATATTGTGAAACAAATAGGAAAAGAAATATTTATTTAGAAAATAAATATATGGAATTGAAAAGGGAGTATTTGTAAACCATTTACAAATAGATTTAAAAAGGAGATATTTGTAAAACATCTACAAATAGGATTAAAAAGGAAATATTTATTTAGAAAAATAAATAGACTTATAAAAAGAAAATATTTATTTAGGAAATAAATAGAGTTATAAAAGGGATTTATTGGGAAATGAAAAGAATGTCATATAAGGAAATATTTGGCAAATGAATAGAATTTTACATCAGGAAAGTTTAGACCCGTGCTTCGCACATGGGTATAACATGATATGGATTTAAAGCAATGATTTTAAATAGAATCTGTTGTAACCAATAGATTGAGAAGATTAATTTATAAATAATATTTTATAAATTAAATAAAATATTTATCATTGGATAAATAGAATATATAAGTCAGGGCTTATATAGAGAAGTAAGAATCGATTTCAGCATCGATATTTGAAACTGAATATGGACGTAGAGTTAATCAAAGGAGTTAATCAAAATGTGTTAATCAAAATGAGTTAGAGGAGTAAATCGATTAGAGTTAGAGTTAATCGATTAGAGTTAGAGTTAATCTATTAGAGTTAGAGTTAACCAGTTAGAGTTAATCAGTTAGAGTTAATCAATTGGAGTAAAATTGAACTAGAGTTATTCGAACAGAGTTAATCGAACAAGAGTTAGTCGAATATTTGTTATTCGAATAGAGTTAATTGAATTAGAGTTAGTCGGATTAGAGTTATTCAAATATAGTTTTTTCGAAGAAAGAGTTATCAAATAAGGTTATTCGAATAAGAGAATTAATCGAATACAGTTTATTCGAATAGAGAACGAAATTATCGAATATTAGTTATTCGAAAGAAATTATCGAATATTAGTTATTCGAAAGAAATTATCGAATATTAGTTATTCGAAAGGAGTTATCGAATATTAGTTATTCGAAAGGAGTTAATCGAATATTAGTTACTCAAAAGGAGTTATCGAATATTAGTTACTCGAAAGAAATTATCAAATATTAGTTATTCGAAAGGAGTTATCGAATATTAGTTATTCGAAAGGAGTTGTCAAATATTAGTTATTCGAAAGGAGTTATCGAATATTAGTTATTCGAAAGGAGTTATCGAATATTAGTTATTCGAAAGGAGTTAATCGAATATTAGTTATTCGAAAGGAGTTAATCGAATATTAGTTATTCGGAAGGAGTTAATCGAATATAGTTTATTCGAAAGGAGTTAATTGATAAGAGTAAATTAGTTAGAGTTAATTGAATAGAGTTAATCCAGTAGGGTAAATCAAATAGAATTAATCCAATAGAGTTAATTAAATAGAGTTAATAGAATTGAGTTAATCAAATAGAGCTAACTGATAAGAGTAAATCGATTAGATTTAATTGAATAGTGTTAATTAAATAGAGTTATTCGAATATAGGTTATTCAAAGAAGAGAGATTATCCAATATAGTTTATTCGAAGGAAAGAGTTATCGAATAGAGATTTATTCGAAAGAGAGTTACGTAAGGAAGTTTGTTAAAGATTTAAAAGATAAACTTTGACTATTTCGTTAAAACGTTGTTCAGTTAAGGTCTGAGAGGTAATTATACCCCAACTTGATTGACTTCCTTCTTAACTAAGGAATGGTAAGGTTTGATAGTGAATGATGGTTAAGTGAATTTATTTAATGAGCGAAATGGTTTGAGTTGTCATGGCGATGTTTGATTTAAACATCATTTTAAATCTAGTGAAGGAGTTTTGGAAATGTTTTCCAAATAAGAATCAGAAAATTTTTTTGATAATAGAAAATAAGAATTTAGAATATATGGAAATAGGAGATAAGTAAACTAATGAACTAAAGAGATAAATGTTAAATGATGATTGATAGATAAAATTTCCATCTGGAAATAATATCGTTGTTTGCACACGTGTTTTTCTTTGATAGTTAAATCACAGACTATTGAAGTTTTGACCATTTTTCCGTCATCAGTACAGAGAGACCGGTTGGATTCTTATCCAAAGAACCACTCCGTATGGGCTTTAGCGTTTCGAATCAAATAGATCGAAGAAAAAATGAAGACAGAGTAAAGTGCAAGGGCTGTTGTATAAGTCCTAGGTAGAGATTGCCTAGGATGGGTGTACGGAATAGTGCCTTCAGTTTGTCCAGTCCCAGGACAACTTGAATGGACGAATGTTTGACAAAGTATATCTGGTAGATCACGTAAGTTGATCATTTCAAACGTATTTACGTTGGTGGAGGAGGAATTCGTCTCTCTTAGCTTATACCCGTGGTATTTTTGGGGAAATCAATTTGTGATTTGACGGGTATGACAATGTGGCATTCAAAGTAAATGGAGGAGTGATCTGTTGAAAGATATGTTTTGACCTCGAGCCTCATCAACTGGGAAATGATAGAAATCGGGCAGGCAGCATGGCTAAGTGGTTCGCAACCAAGTAGGGTATATTGTCACCATATAGAGAATATTTATATTTGTTACTTCTTTCAATTCTGTATCTCCCGGGAATGGTTATGTTGGTTTACCAACTGTAAGGTGACAATATATTCGATACACTCAAGCGAAATGAGTGGTCGGTCATGTGTGGCCGAGTTGCAAGATGTTCTTGTTGAACTCCGGTGTATTGCTTCTAGAGTACACTGAGCAGAAGGTGGATCCATACCTTGTCATAGTTAAAATCCATTCCCCAAATAAGAGCCCGCGGTTTTGATTGTATATTATATATGTAGAACGTTAGATGCAAGCGTTTCTACTAGATTGATATTACTTGTGTTAGACATTATTATAATATCAGAATAATATTGTTTTACTAATGATTTGGGTTATCGTAAGGTAAAAACCATCCGTGTTTATGTGTTGATCGGTCTTATGATTATCCTTTGTTTCAAAAGGATTTTTAAAGTTAAATCAAATAATTTGAGTTTACTCACCCCAGTCACATGACTGACCCGGAGTTTATTTTGTTTTGTTTTCCCTAAACTCTTGGGTGCCCAATTTTGTACGGGCTGTCAAGTAGTCGTGATTTACAAATACTTGAAGAGCTGGAGCAGGAGGCTTCAGAATTATATAGCCATGGTTTTTCCGCTGTGTTGTAAGTGCTGTACTTTGGAAATGATATGTATATTCAAGTACAGATTTATATTTCAAAGTTATGTTATGAAATATATTTATTCGTTCCGCTGTGAGATTCGTGTTTACTCTGATGTTGTATGTTCTTCTTCTTCTTCTTCTATTCTAAATTTCTATCTTATCTATCCTCACTCTCTAATTTGTTTCATGGACTATCCGGTGTTTCCGATGCTTGAATAGTCGATATGGTGTTATATGCCGATATCCAAGATCCCGAAAACCCTGGATCGTTACAATTTTGCTGTGTGGAATTCGTTTTATTCCTCTTGTAAAGGGCGGTGATACGTATTACATCAGGAATTTTTCGACAATCTTGAAACTTTTCTAATCTATTTATTTAATTTTATTTGCAAAATATTTAACTGCAAGAGTGTATTTTGTGAAATTGATTTTCTCACGGGTTTGATCGTGGATATATATTAGTTCAATTTATTGAACTTTTAGCAAAAGAGGTTGCATATTACCCGTAAAACATTGGTCGTATCCCTTAGTATTTATACTATACGTGAACGGCCATAAGGCCCTCTTCCCCCTTCAAATCGAGATTATCAGCTAATAAGACGCACTTCTGTTCGTTATTTAGTTTGATTAGGAGCTTCTTGTGTCAACCCTAAGTCTAGGATTTTTCCATGTGTGCTTTTAACAACAATGAGTGAAAAAAGAGTCAGCCAACAGAATTCTCCTAGGGGTTCTCGAATAAATCAAAATTTTCCAAACGAGTTGGATCAAAATCGAGTAAATCAAAACTTTACAAACTTTGGGCATCAAAATCGAGTAAATCAAAATTTTCAAAATCTCAATATCGAAATGGATAGACCCTTATCTCTTCGTGATCGATGTTATCCAACTAGGAATGTTCAACCCTCTGTCATCGTGTTCCCACCAGTTGAAGGAAACAATTTTGAGCTTAAACATTCTTTTATTCAAGGGGTACCAAAATTTACTGGGTTTGAAAATGCTTATGAATTTCTAAGTGAATTTGAGTTGTATGCGTCCACAACAAAAATGCAACAATTGTCTAACGAATCGATCAAGCTAAGGATGATTCCCTTTGCACTACTTCAAAGCTCTAAAAGATGGCTAAATTCTCTTCCAAAACATTCCACAAGAAATTGGGATGAATTTGTCACTACATTCTTGAAAAAGTTTTTCCCTTTCCATAAAACTCTCAAAATTCGAACCGAGATAAATCAATTTTTTCAAAATGAGGGGGAAACTTTTTCAAAATACTTTGAAAGATTCAACCAACTATTATATAGTTGTCCTCATCATGGAATTCTAAAAGACCACTTATGTCAAATTGCATATGAAGGTCTAAACTATCAGACTAGAACTCAACTTGAATCAATGTGTGGAGGAGACTTTATGTCTAAGATGGCCGATGAAGCTTGGCAATTTTTAGAAGATTACTCTGAAATGGACATGCAATGGGAATCAATTCATGTTCCCATTCATACTTCTACTAGAGGAGTGCATGTCGTGGAACCAAGTCAAATTTCCTTAGAAAATCAAACTCTTCAAGCCGGAGAAGGGATACCCCACTATTACTCTCAAGACCAAGCTAATGCTATAGCTCAAAATAATCCTTACTCATCCACGTACAATCCTGGTTGGAGGAACCACCCAAATTTTTCTTGGTCAAACCCCAATAATTCGGCTAACCCATCTCACGTACAACCCTTTATTCCAAATCTGAATTATCAAGCTCCACCTCCCAATTCTCAACCATCTCAAGCTTCACCTCAATCCAGACAACCTTATAGGCACCCTAACTTTCAATCATCAAACCAATCCTCTCAACCTTCTCAACCGCCACAAGATATTGTGCGTTTAGAGAAACAGTTGAACTCTCACGAAGCTAAAATGAACTCACACGACACTAAACTCGACCAAATGATGAATATGATGAAGGAATTAATGAAAAATAATGAGAAAGGAAAGTTGCCTAGTCAACCCGAGGTGAATCCAAAATATAACTCTCGTGCTGTAAATTCTTATGAGGATGAAAACCATAATCCGGTCAATGCTATTACAACCCTTTGATCTGGAAAGAGGATTGATAATACTGTGGGCTACCATGGCGAACCTTCGAACTCGACCCCAATGCCAAATCTTGATGATCACCCATTGGCTACGAATGCTAATTCTTCTAAACCTCAAATTCCCTTAAATGTTGGCAATCCTAACAGTTCTCCTAGTGTCGGCAAACCCGACCCAACTTCGAAAATAAATGTTGGCAACACCAACATTTCATCTTCTACACCCTTACCACCTTCCTCCTCGAATGATGAAACTAATCATAGAGTCGAAAAACCGATAGCTCCATTTCCCCATAGACTCAATAATAAGAAGAAGGCAAATTTCGATAAAATTTTGGAAATTTTCAAACAAGTCCTTGTGAACATTCCTCTTTTAGACACTATTGAACAAATTCCTTAATATGCTAAATGTCTTAAGGAATTGTGCACACAAAAACGTGCGAGTAATGTCCCAAAACCCGCCTTTCTAACTGCAAATACAAGCTCTATTCTTTTGAGTCTTGCCCCAGTCAAGTACAAAGACCCTGGCTGCCCTACGATTGATCGTAAAATAGGAAACACTCACATCTCTCGTGCCCTACTTGATCTTGGTGCCAGTGTCAATCTTCTTCCTTACACTATTTACCATCAACTTGGACTAGGGGAGATTAAACCAATAAACATCACTCTTCAGCTAGCTGATCGATCTGTCAAAAAGCCATTGGGAATAATCGAAGATGTCTTGATACAGATCGAACAGTTTTACTTCCCAGTCGATTTCATAGTTCTAGAAATCGAGCCTGTCTCAAATCCCAATGTTCAAATACCATTGATATTAGGACGCCCTTTCTTAGCAACCTCAAATGCTGTCATTAATTATAGGAACGGTCAACTGCGACTTTCCTTCGGGCACCTAACCATTGAGTTAAACATCTTTAATCTCAACAAATAACCTAGGGATTTTGAGATAGATGAAATCGACATGATTCAAACCACAGTTGATGAAACATCTAATGACACTTCTGAAGCCTTGAAAATGTGTCTTGACCATTTCGACTCTGATTTCGATGAACTCGAATACATCTCTGAACTAAATGAATTTCTTGACCCCAATCCTTCGTCATCTGAATCTAACCAAGGAATGTTAACCAATGTTAACACTCAAGAACATTCTAAGTTAGACCTCAAACCCTTGCCACAAGACCTTAAGTACGCATACTTAGACTCCTCAGAAAATTTTCCCGTAATCTTGGCCTCTGATCTTACCGAGGACCAAGAAGAAAAACTCTTGGAAATTTTATGGGAAAATAAAGACACTTTGGGGTGGGAACTGAGCGATATAAAAGGAATTAGCCCATCAATTATGGAACATTGCATACATTTAGTTGATGAGCCTAAACCTACCCGTGAGGCTCAAAGGCGATTAAAACCAAACATGAGAGAAGTGGTCAAGGAGGAGATAATCAAATGTCTAGACAATAACATCATCTATACCATCTCTGATAGTACTTGGGTGAGTCCGGTACAAGTTGTACCAAAGAAGTTGGGAGTCACAGTGACAAAAAATGAAAGTAATGAGATCGTTCCAACAAAAAAAATGGCGTGTGTGTATTGACTATCGAAAGCTCAACTCAGCCAAACGAAAAGGCCATTTTCCCTTGCCTTTTATTGACCAAATGCTCGAACGTTTAGCGGGACATGAGTACTATTGTTTTCTCAATGGATACTCTGGCTATAACCAAATTCCTATTGCTTTAGAAGATCAACATAAGACCACCTTTACTTGTCCCTTTGGAACTTTTGCTTATCGTCGCATGCCTTTTGGTCTTTGTAATGCCCCTGCGATTTTCCAAAGGTGTATGATGAGTATTTTCTCTGATATGGTGGAAGAATTCTTGGAAATATTTATGGATGATTTTTCAATCTATGGATCATCTTTTTCCCAATGTCTCACTCATTTAGAACTTGTCCTAAAACGTTATAAGGAGAAATCACTCGTGCTTAATTGGAAAAAATGCCATTTCATGGTAAAAAGGGAGATAGTTCTAGGTTATGTCGTTTCAAAAGATGGCCTTGAAGTTGATAAATCCAAAATTGATTTGATTGCTAATCTATCTCCTCCTAAGTCTGTTAAGGATGTTCGTTCATTTCTTGTCCATGTGGGATTCTATAGAAGATTCATTAAGGATTTCTCAAAAATTTCAAAACCTCTTTCAAACTTACTTGCCAAAGACGTCAAGTTTGAATTTTCCAATGACTGCAAAACATGTTTTGAAACTCTTAAGTCAATCTTGACCACAACTCCCATCATTCAACCCCCTTATTGGACTAAACCCTTCGAACTTATGTGTGATGCTTCTGATTTTGCTGTTGGAGCCATCTTGGGTCAGTGAATCGATAAACTCCCTCGAGTCATTTATTATGCTAGCAAAACCTTAAACGAGGCCCAATTAAATTACTCAACTACTGAAAAGGAATTTTTAGCAGTTGTTTTCGCTCTTGAGAAATTCAGACCATATCTCATAGGATCCAAAGTCATGGTTTACACTGACCATGCTGCCTTACGATATTTGCTTTCTAAAAAGGATGCCAAGGCCCGCTTGATTCGTTGGATCCTTCTACTTCAAGAATTTGACATAGAAATACGAGATAAAAAGGGTTCTCAGAATGTTGTAGCTGATCATCTCTCTCGAATTGTGCATGAAAATGTTGATGACACCCAAATCGATGATTATTTTCCCGACGAACAAATCCTTTCAATCTCTAACACCCCTTGGTACGCTGACATTGTTAATTATCTTGTCACGCAACAAACACCCGCTGAATGGTCGAAACAAGATAGGCAAAAATTTCTCTCTAAAGTTCGAAACTTCTATTGGGACGACCCATATATTTTCAAATATTGTCCAGACCAAATCATTCGAAGGTGTGTACCCGATCATGAACACCAAAGTATTCTCTCTTTCTCACATGACCATGCTTGTGGCGGTCATTTTAGAGCAAGAAAAACTGCTGCAAAAAGTATTGCAAAGCGGGTTTTATTGGCCCACACTCTTCCGTGATGCTTTTGAATTTTTCTCTAGATGCGATCGATGTCAACGAACGGGTCGAATCACTAAGTGAAATATGATGCCTCTCAACCCCATTTTAGTGATTGAGTTATTCGATGTTTGGGGCATCGATTTCATGGGACCATTCCCTAACTCATTTGGGAATCTTTACATCTTGCTTGCGGTAGATTATGTCTCAAAATGGGTTGAAGCCATCCCGACCAAAACCAACGATAACAAGGTTGTTATCAAATTCCTCAAAGAAAACATCTTTTCACGCTTTGGCACACCTCAAGCTATCATTAGTGATAATGGCACTCACTTCTGTAATCGTGCTTTTGAGTCCTTGCTCAAGAAATACTCAATCACACAAAAGCTATTGACCCTTTACCATCCACAAACAAGTGGGCAAGTAGAAGTTTCCAATAGACAAATCAAACAAATCCTTGAGAAAATCGTGAATTCCAATAGAAAAGATTGGTCCTTAAAACTGATTGATGCACTTTGGGCATTTCGCACTGCTTACAAAACCAATCTACAGATGTCACCATATCGGTTAGTCTTTGGAAAGTCTTGTCACTTACCTCTTGAATTAGAGCATCGTGCTCTTTGGGCAATTAAACTTTTGAATTTTGACTTAGAGAAGGCCGGCTCACATAGGAAGTTACAGATTTTAGAACTAGAGGAATTAAGAAATGAAGCATATGAAAATGCAAAAATCTTTAAATAAAGAACCAAAGCCCAACATGACAAGAACATACTTCGTAAGGAATTCAATATGGGACAAAAAGTTCTTTTGTACGACTCTAGACTTCACTTGTTTACAGGAAAACTCAGATCTCGATGGATTGGACCTTATGTTATGGTAATAGTATTTCCTCATGGAGCAGTTGAAACTGAAAATCCTAAGGATGGAAAAGTCTTCAAAGTAAACGGTCAACGACTGAAACCATTTTTGGAGTTCAAGCAATACGAAGACGATGACTTTATCGATCTTCATGAGCCTGATCATCCACCATAAAATCAGGTGGTACATGTTCTTTTTCTCTTATTTTTCATTTTTTCCCCTTCCATTTTGGTCTGTATACCGTAGACAGTTGAGACACTGTCTCAATCTAGTGTGGGGGAGTCAAGTTTGAATCACATCATCTTAAAAAAAACACACACACACACACAGACACGACTTATTTTAGAGTGATACCACGAAATAAGTTTATAATTTTTAGTCAGTTGATAGTATTTTTTTCTCTCAACTTAGATCGAATAAGAAATATAATGAAAAGTTTAATTTTGAGGGATAATAGTGTAACCGGTACATAGAGAGATTCTTAGGTGATGGCCATAAAATCTATTCTATATTGTAGTATTTGTTTAAATAAGTGGAGGACTTAAAATACTTATGTTGGCTTTTCGAATCTTTAAAACTAAGTTGTGTTAAGTTGAATTCACGTAACTCTCTTTTGTGCTTATATTTTCAATAATAATAATAGTAATCCAAGGGTATCCAACATTGCTTGTATATCAAGCGTTGGTGTGCAAACCTGCCAAGCTCTATCCGACATGTTGTTGACAAAGTCAGCGTTGGAATATCTTGGTCTCATTTTATGAGTTGGACACCTAAGGATTACGGACATGTTGTTGGCAAAGTCAGCGTCGGTCTGCATAATCTGTCAAGCTCTGTCCTAACTCTCCGTCAGTCCGCAAGGCAGTGTATGGGTGGTATACCTTGGTCTTTTAAGCTAAGTGTATGTAAGTAATCGTAAATTTTAACTTTTATAGAGATAGAGAATAAGCGATGATGCCCAAATATTTCTTAACCTTATTGATTTGACTAGCCATACACAATGAAATTAGAATACCATTTTACAAACTGTGACAAGCAATCTAAGAATTTATTTCATGGCTGCACTATGTTATCGACCGAACTAACTGGCCAAACTGGAATTTAACATTTGAAAACTTGATTTATATTGAAAATTTGTGACAAAGTTGAGGTATCTAAAATAAAATCAACTGACTAGAAATTGTTAACTTAATTTGTTGTACCACTTTTCTGAAACAAGTCGTGTTGTCATTTTTGTTTTTGTTTTTGTATATATCCATTGCATTCATGTAGTTGCATTAGATCCACACATACTGCATTTGGATTTTTTGGGTAGTATCCGCTGAAAACCCTCACGAGATACCAGTCGTCCTACTAGGGACACCTAGAGGTTTAACGGCTTGTTGCATAAGCTCAATGCAATCGTGTTTCCTACGAAAGTGTGACCTATCTAGTTTAGCTTTTCATTTTTTTATTTTTCCTTCTTTTCACTCGAGGGCGAGTAAAAGATAAGTGTGGGGGTGTTTGATTAACATGTAAAAGTGTTTATTTTTATGCTCTATCTTATCTTTATTGTAAATAAATAAATTTTACATTGGGTATTTTTCGTATATTTTCATAGGTCGTTCATCAATCCTCATGCACCCCTAAAAGCAAGATATTACACAAGAAAAAAAGATCAACTTCGAAGATTTTATCTCATGTGCTTTTAGAGTCTAATAAGAGTCCATGTTTGGAAGAATTAATCACATGCAAATCTTTTGTTAATCAATTAGCCACATGGAATATATGGAAGATATTAACCATGATATGCTCAGATATTCTTAAAGATTATTTCCAAACAAGATTGGTTAAGAAAGGCATGAGATATGATAATAATTCTTAGGAAAAAGGCCCATTTATTCGTAGATCTGATTAGGGTTTGGCCTATCCCACCTATAAATATATGTTGTACTCATTGTAAATGTACATGCCATTTTTTAATTCTGTATTCTCGTTTATGAATAACAAATTTCTTCTTCATTTTAGTTGATTGTCTTTTTCTTTCATAACAATTTGTGTGTCTACGCAATTAGTTTTGGTAGAACACATATTGTTATTTTCTTTTATTATGATTAGATTCAACGACAATCCTACTTTTAACTTTCTGCTATTGTTCTAGTTGTTATTTTCTTTTTCTAGTAATTGGTTCCTTTCTTTTCAGTTGTTGAATTTGACATTGATATGATTAGATTTGGATCCATAGAAAATTCAATAGCACTGATTCAAAAACATCTCCAGATTTTGTCTAACTCGCCTAAGAATAAATAAATAATAAGATTTAAAACACCTCCCTGTGATTCGACCTGCATATTACGCGACCTGTGCGCATGTAGAATTTATTTTAAATTTTGCACTTTTGTAGTTCTTAGGAAAGCGTCGATCATGTAGCCCTTTGAATTTGCTTTCCAAATTGATAGAAAGTCAAAATTTCATGAAAAATTGCAAAAGTTATCCCCAAAATACCGAACGTCATTTTCAGGGTTTCAAGTCCAATCATTCATTCATAATTTTCTCAACTCTTCTTCAAAGTATGAAATGAATACATGAACTTAAGCAGTTTTTCTCACCTTAGACCTCAAAATTGAACTTGTATTCCTTCTCTTGGATTCTTCTAAACCTCTCTTATTTTTCTTATCTTGGTTTTATGTTTGTGAATGCATGGAAAAGAATGAACCTTTCCACCCTTATATAGTAATTTTAAAGGCTAGTTTGGTAATTTAGTTTTGGACACTTGTCCTCCTTATCTTCATGCATGCTTTAGGATGAAGGCACATGTCTACTTAGGTGTATTTAGATGTTTCTACACATGGACACCTAATATATTTTTGTGTCATTACCTTATTTACTTAAAAAGACATGTGTTCTGTTGATTTGATGACACGTGCCCCTACCATTTTAAGTCATTTTCCATATTCTAGAAGATGTACACATATACCATTTGTATGTTACTTCTATGATATGTACATACACATATATGTGTTCTTCTAATGTTACTACATGCACAGGATGTTCTAACAACTTTTTACAGGGAAACTATTGTTTATCGACAAAATTGTTTTCAATCACATTGTCGATTTTTCTTCGAACTACTTACCTTTGTAATAAAAAATTCAACAACATGTTTTCACCTTGTTAATTATTATTTTTAAAGAGATTTAATCATGATTATAAAATAATTAATTCCAAGATTTAAATATTTAAATAACATCGATATTTAAATATTTGCTTCCCGAAGTTTCGGGTTGTTACATTCTTTCCCCCTTAAAAGAAATTTCGTCCCCGAGATTCTTTGCTATACTTAATCAAAAGAAAACCAAATATTCCATGAAAGAAACTCTATATATCCAGGGCAGTTTTCTTGAAAGTATGCTTTCAAAACAGTTTCACAAACTGAAATTTAAAGACATACCTAGATATTATATGATTCGAACTTTTCAATCTGTGATCACCCTTCTATCAATCCTGCATGATGCCATAGTTCTTTTTATGCCCAAATTCAAGATAATGTTCTTTGCAATCCACATCGATACCCATTCTTCTTCTCTTCTTGTGTGGTACCCATCGAAATGTACCAAAGATTGATCGTACTTCAGCTCATCTAACTCATCATCATCAAGCGAGGATGTATTCTCCATGTTGCGGTACCCTTGAAATGTACCAGAGAGTAATCATGACACTCTTATTATATGAATTTCCAATTAATATATTCAAATAAATCAAACAATTTTTTTATTATAAGAATTTCTTTTGTCAAAACTAAGATCTTATTCATCAAAATCAACTCATCAAATAATGAGTTACTCACCTTATTGCAGTACCCATCAATATGTACTAGAGAGTAATAGACATCTCATGTAGTATCTTCAATATATATATAATATGATTATATTCATCAAAGTGGATCCATACCACCCTCTCAATTTAGTTTATTCTAGTGCATTTGCATCCCCTCACTAAGTATGGACGTACTCTACTCGCTCTATAAGTAATAGTTGCACTACCCAAGATCTATTTTCTTATACCGCACATCATCATCACTATCCGAAGGTAACCATCACATTGTGGCCGACATCCTTTCACTAAGTTGGGATGTACTCTACTGGCTCGATACCACATAGAGTAATAGTGCACTACCCAAGATCCATTGTCTTATACCGCACATCGTAGGTTTCCATCATTGACCAAAAAAATCAATAAAAATCTTCCATAAGTTTAAACAAAGTATTAAAAAAAATTATACTTTGTAATCATTACTCCCACATGGATAACCATTTTCTTTTGGGAAATCCACACTCTCAACTTCGAAAATCATCTCAAGTATAAACCCCCTTCTTCTTTTTTGTCAAACACATAGTTCAGTTTGTAAAAATGTTTTTACATAGTAGGCTTTGAAAATTTAAAATATATATGATGTAAATACTCTAGTTAATTAATCTAACTTACCAATAAGATTAACTTTGACCATACCCAATGAAGATATGTTTGGATTGGTTAAAGATGTTTTAGCAGCTTTATGCTAACATCATCAGGGCTAAACAACTCCAACATCATAAAAAATTTCTAACCTCGGTCATGAATGCAATATTCAATTTACTCCTCTTGGTCTTCTTCAATTTTGTTTGCCCAAGATCATTTAATTCCTTAAAGTTGTTATTTCATATCCCTTCGAAGCTACTCCGTTGCATCCATTTCAAGCTGTTACATTCCTCCTTTTACAAGCCACTTCATTCCTTCGCTACTTTATAACTAATCATATTCATATGCACTTACAACTTCATTAAACCTCTCTATGTAGTGCTTGAAAATGAATCAACACATTATTAGTAGTAGTATGAACATAAAACAAAAGTTAAACACATAAAATAAATACTACTCACAACCATGGTCAGAGGAATGGTGCCTTACCCTATCCAGTTTTATTTATCAAATTAAGGTAACTTCATTTTAAAATTTCTAAAAATGATTTTCTAATCTTATATGAAATTTTATTTTGGCACCTAACCTAGGCTCTGATACGATTTGTAACGCACTAGAAATTCGAACCAGTCAAAATTGCCGAAAATTCTTCCCTTTCTAAGAAAAACAATGATAGCTACCATCATATTTTATAAATATGAATAACATCACTAAATGTATTGGAAAGAATATTTAAAATAACACTTATTTGAATATCCATTTAACTCACAATTTGTGTAAATTAAACACAATAACCACAAACCTACTTTTATGCGACTATGGTGAGGTAGACGTCGATATTCAATCCTACAATCTTGATAAATACGTCATTATGGCTTAATTGATAAACATGAAAAATGCACCAACACAAGATGTAATAACAAAAAAATATTTTTATTAATAAAGCAGCTGCATCACTACCACTTGTGACTGTCTACGTACCTTTATCTAATTGGGTAAGCAAATAGATACAAGATCAAGCCAACGTAGTTCTTCTTTACTCAAAACATTTAAAATCAATGTTTACTTCCAAAAATACTTTTTATTTCAAGTGAAAACACTCTACAAATAATCGTTTTGAAAGATATCTAAATATTTCTTGTAAAACTTCCTTTCAAAAGATCTTCTCTTTTAAATACCAAAAACTCCCTTGCGATAAAATAGATTATAACTAATCATCGAAAAAGGAATACTTGAAAATAATATTCACATAAGACATTAATCAAAGGAATGTATTTCGGTAATGCAACTATTGCTATCTAACCATAGGTATTCTATGTCTATCCCTGTCCCCTGCTAATCCTTATGTTCTTATTTTTAGAACTTTATGCTAGTCATACTAAGTCATCAATGCTCTCAATCATCAGTCGTATATGTTCTTTACTTACTGAAGCAAAGATTGTAGTCAATGTAGTATGCTAAAGTCATATGCATCTATAAATTAAAACACAAGCTTATGAAATAATAATGGATTAGATGATAAGTATACTCACCGTACTCCTTGCTATCTTTATGCAAAAGTCTCACCGAACATCTAACAGTACTATTCATCACTCCAAAGCAATCAATTATTTTCCTCGAATCATCGAAATTCGTCAACCTTCTTTGTTATCAATTTTGACACGTTTTGACTCTCTTTTACTTTGATTTAACTTCCTTGATTTGTGTTAGTTTGTTTATGATACTATAAAGAAACTCAAGTCAATATTTGAGAGGATTTGGAATAGTTTATCATGATTTTATACTCAAAACATCTATTACAGCGTTTCTATCATGCTATGAAAAGTTCTGCTCGTTTTAAAATACTTCATATTCAATTCAGAGAAAAGAGAACGCTTCCAGAAATGCTACGACAAATTCTGGGTGGTTTATAATGATTTTAGACTAAAAGCAGCTTACTACAGCGTTTTTGGGACGCTATGAAAAGTTCTGGTTGTTTTTAATCTTAAAACAGCCATTATAGCGTTTCAGGCGCGCTATAAAAAGTTCTGGATAGTTTATAATGATTTAAGACTAAAATAAGCTACTACAGTACTTCTGGACGCTATAAAAAGGTTCTGCTTGGTTCCATGCTTCATAAGTAGAAAAGATAGCGTTTCAGAGTGCTATATTAAGTTCTGAAAATCAGATTTTAGCCTGTTTTTGGGAAAAATGTTTGACGCTGTTTCTCTATGATAAAAATAGTTTTTAACTCCAAAATTTCTACAGTAAGAAGCACTCTTTGCCTAATTAATTATCATCAAAAGAAAACCTAAAAATTATTTATCAGTTTAATATATAAAATCAAATATCGTGAGGCATTTTTAACTTTCCCATTTCAGGATGATTTTTACCTGACTTTGCGTCCAGTTTTCAGGTACACAAACGATCAAATTGGAAAAGTGGTTCGAGTGAAAGTCGTAGCCCATTGAATTAGCTTTCCAAATTTATAGAGAAGTCGAAATTTCATTAAGAATTGCAAAAGTTATCCCCAAAATACAAAACGTCATTTTCAAGGTTTCAAGTCCAATCATTCATTCATAAATTTCTCAACTTTTCTTCAATGTCTGAACGAAATGCATGAACTTAAATAGTTTTTCTCACCTTAGATCTCAGAATTTAACTTGTATTCCTTCTCTTGGCTTCTTCTAGACCTCTTTTCTTTTTCAATCTTGGTTTAATGTTTGTGAATGCATGAAAAAGAATGAACCTTTCCACCCTTTATATAGTAATTTTCAAGGCTAGTTTGGTAATTTAGTTTTGGACACTTGTCCTCCTTATCTTCATGCATGCTTTAGGATGAAGGAAGATATCTACTTAGGTGTCTTTAGATGTTTCTACACATGGACACCTAATATAGTTATGTGTCTTTACCTTATTTACTTAAAAGAAATGTGTTTCACTGATTTGATGACATGTGTCCCTATCATTTTAAGTCATTTTCCACATTCTTGAAGATGTACACATATACCATTTGTATGTTACTTCTATGATATGTTCATACACATATATGTGTTCTTATAATGTTACTACATGCACAAGATGTTCTAACAACTTTTTACAAGGAAACTATTATTTATCGACAAAACTGTTTTCGGTCACATTATCGATTTTTCTTCAAATTACTTACCTTTGTAATCAAAAATTCAAAAACATTTTTTCTCCTTGTTAATTATTAGTTTTAAAGTGATTTAATCATGGTTATAAAACCATTAAATCCAAGATTTAAATATTTAAATAACATCGATATTTAAATATTTACTGCCCGAAGTTTCGGGTTGTTACAAATGAACTCTTCTTTTCGAATGAAAGAAGTTTTATCCCTTCTGACGAAATCCAAACCAACAATTTTTGGTTTGGTGGAGAATAAAGTTAATTTAGAAAATCTTATCATGTTCATAAAGTTGATTCCCAGTAATTGGAACCTTCTTCCACATCATCCTACTGATTTCTTTGGTAGGATCCTTATTATTTGGAGCACAAATGTCTGGTCTTTGAATATAATTTCATCCTCTAATCAGCATATGACCGTTGAAGCTATAAATACTAGAGTTTTGAATATTTCTGTTTCTATAAAGTAATTATTTTTACAAAAGGCAAGAACTATGGCAACATATTATACAAGAAGCGGCAATGATCAATGGGGAATGGATATTAATGGGGGACCTTAATAATTCTACTTATCCTACTGATAAAAAGGAGGGCTTCCTGTTCTTTTTCAGCAATTAAGAGCATTGAATAACTATTTGTCTCAATCAAGGCTGATTGAAATCAAAGCGGTGGGGTTCAATTATACATGGATGGGAAGAGGTATGGCAAATCACATAGATAAATTGTGAATCACTCTTGTTTACAAAAATTTAATGACATGAAGGCTCTATCCTTGTCATAATTATCTAGTGATCATAACCCATTATTACTTGACCTAATTCCTACTTCTATTAAAAAGGGATTTCCTTTCAGATATTCGAATGAATGGAGTTTTAAAGCAGGTTATATGGATTGTATTATGAGAGGTTTGAATGTTAATTTTTAGGGATTTCCAAGTTATAATTTTTTGATGAAACTACAAGCCTGTAAGAGAGAGTTGAAACTTTGGTATAAAGTAAGATCTAAAGATGATGCTATGCTTTTGGATGCTGAAAATAGATTTAATGAAAAAGAGGCTGCTTTAGACTTGGACTCTGAAAATGTGGAATTATACGAAAGCATTATGGAGGCTAAACATAAACTAATGGTTCAGAAACAAATCAGATTTTGGAGTTATAGACAAAAAGCTAAAGTATCATGGCTTCAAGATGGTGATACCAACTAAAAAGAATTCATGCAAAAATGTCATCTCGAAGACATTGTAACAACTTGAAGGCTCTAATTAACTCTAATGGTGATTTACTATACAGGCAGGTAAATGTGGCTGCTGAAGCTATTGCATATTTTGATAAAATGTTCAATGGATCAAATTGCAGAGAGTTTCTTTTTTTTCAGTCTCATTTTTTCATAAATCAGCATGGCCAATCTGATCTACTTCGTCCAATCTCTCTAGAGGAAGTCAAGAAGGCAATTTTTTCAACACATGAAGACACTAGTCCAGGTCCAGATGGATTCAATTTGAAATTTTTTAAGCTGCACTGGGAGGATATAAAGGTGGATTTATTGAAAGCAGTCCAGGATATGTTTCATTTAGCAAAGCTTCCCAAAGGTTGTAATCATTCTTTTATTACTCTAATTCCTAAAAATGATAGACCATCTAACATTTCTCATTACCAACCTATTGCTTGTTGCAATTTGTACTATAAAGTTTTTAGCAAAATTTTATGCAATAGGATTAAGTGGTTTCTACCTCATCCTATTTCTCCTAATCAATGTGCATTCATCCCATCACGTTACATTGGAGATTACATTTTGCTTACACATGAATTTAAAAGAGACTTTAAGAAGACTAGGGTGAATATGTTTTGCGTGAATGTAGATCTTCATAAAGCTTACGACAGGGTCAATCGAGAATTCATATATCATATCATGAAGAATATGGGTTTCCCTATACATTTCATAAATGTTATTTATGAATTTATTTCTACACCAACTTTTTCTATTATGATACAAGGGATACGTAAAGGTTTCATATCATCTAATATGGGCATTCGTTAAGGGGATCCACTATTACCTTATTTGTTTTCTATTGCAATGGAGTTTTTCTCTTTTTGTATGTATGAATTGCTATTGCAGAAGAGATTCTTTCCTACTCATTCAATTGAGCCTACTATTTCTCATTTGTTATATGCGGATGTCCCAATGGTGTTTGGGAAATGTTAAATTTCAAGTGCTTCTTCTTTGAAATCAGTTTTTGATAGACTATAGTAATATAGTGGCATAACTGTTAGTGCTTTAAAAACAAAAAATAAATTTATCTCGTCTGCTACACTAACAAATGAAATTTTTGATATTCTTGGTTTTAATGTTGGAAGTCTTCCCACAAAGTACTTGGGTGTACCATTATCAACTAATTACATTCACTTCCAAGATTGTCAAGAGCTTTTGCATAGAATTCAGCAAAAAATTCAAGCTTGGGATGTTAAATACCTTAGCTTTGCGGGGAGGGCTGAGTTAATTCAGTCAGTCAAAACTCCAACAGTGTTATATTTGATTTTCATGTATCGACTACCTGGGTTCACAATTGAGAAATTGAATTGATGTGTGTAGATTTTTTTTGGGTGGTTTAAAACATAAAATAAAATGGGAAACTTTATGTACTCCAAAGAGAGAGGAAGGCATTGGCTTAAAATCTTTCAAGGATATGAAGAAAGCTTCGAGTATTAAATTAGTGTGGAAATTCATGAATGATTCTTCAATGTGGAGTAAATGGATGGCAATGAAATATTATAAAGGCAAAATTTTCTATCATATTAGTATGGACAATAATTCTTCATGCACATGGAAGGCTATCATGAGATTACATTTAAATGGAAAGCAGCTGTTTAATAAAGTGATTACTACAGGATCTTCAACACTTTTGTGGTTCGAACCTTGGATAAACAACAAATGTTAGTTGATATTCTTGGCATTTCTATATTTCAAGCTTAGGGTAGACATAATGAGTTTGTTAATTGCATTATTCATGATGGCAAAATATGAAGTAGTTTGCATCTGGCTACCAGAGAGGTTAAACAACTTGTGGAGAAAGTGAATGTGAAGCATGATATGCAGAATGATTATTTTGAATGGTGTGATGGTGGAGGTTTTTCCTTTAATAAGGCATGGCAGATGATTAGAGAGAAGCATTCAGTTAAACAAGTTTTCAAAGTCATACGGCATTCGAAAAATTTGAGAAGCATGTCATTCATCACGTATTTAGCTGTGTTAGATAGGCAAAGAACAAAAGACAGATTATTGAGGCATGGTGTGGTAGAATAAGATAGATGTCATTTATGTGGTATAGAAGAGGAATCAGTTAAACGTTTGTTCTTTGGTTGTGTGTATTCAAGTTAAATTTAGAGTTCTTTGAAATTGAAGCTGGGCTTGAACTCTTATTTAATCGCATCTGTTGAAGAAGAAGAAGCTAATCAGATAATGCAAGCTTTTCATGATAAGGATCATAAACAAGACATTGGGTGTGCAGCAATAACATGTGCAATCTATCATATCTGGTTAGAAAGAAATAAAAGGCAATTTTCGAGTCATTCTATATCAAAGGAGGTGAAATTGAAGATTACTAAAAAGGAAATCAATTATTTGATCAATGGTAATGGAAGCAAAACTTTTATATTGGTGTTTAATGTAGAATTCTTGGGGAGACGGGGAGTGAAGCTGATTGATACTGGACAATTTTATGGTTGCTATTTATACTTGAAGAGGAGACGAGTAGCGGGTTATATTTGTCTAATTTCTTTACAGGGTTTCACATGTTTTGTCTGTAATTTGCAGACATATTAGTTGATCACGATTCTATTGTTAATATATGAATTATATATGTAGTCATTTCCCTTGTTGTCGCACCCACTAAGGTTTGGGAGGGCACAAGGTTTTGGTGAGGCATATATATGAAGTATATGATTGATTTTTTTCATAATAAAGTGCACCAGTTTTCAATATATATATATATATATATTTGAAAGTGCGCACAAAGAAATACACATACTTGGCTGTGCATTCAGCCGGCTGAATGCACTCATTCGACCGACTGAATGCTAGACATTTGTTTTTTTTGTATGAATGTTCAACCAACTGAATGAGCACATTCAGCCAGCTAAAAATAGCGCAAAATAGCTTATTTATTTGCTACCTCTATTTTAATTCGTTTCAACCAACTGAAATAAATTTTCAATCAGCTGGATAGTTCTTTTCGGCAAGGGCGCTTCTTTTCAATGAAAAGATACAACTTTTAATCAAGAGTTATATCCGTTTCCATTGATGAAAACTATCCGTGAAGAGGAGCAACTCTAGATACTCTATGTAATTAAAAGTCTATATGAGTGGATCACATGTAGGAAATTATGAATATATATATATATATAAATATATATATGTATACACACACATACTAGAGCAATATAGTAAAGTAAATGCTGGTAAGGAAAATGCACACCGTATTTTTTATACTAGTTCAGGCCCCCCATCCTACGTCCAGTCCCGAAGCTCCCCTTTGATATTCTACTATCACAAAACCTCATTTTGCCTGGAGGAATAGGCTTATATACAATAGAGTTTCTTGTTAAATGTGTGTTCTAGTGTAACACAAATGCTGACTATTTAGTACACAATCTTCCAATATTTCCTTGAATAGTTATTGCTTTGAACTGCAGATGGCGGTTGTGAATTGCTTGAGCGTTGATTGAGTATATATAGATTGCGGAGAGTGTAAAAGGTGATGCTCTCTTTGAATGTTGATGCTTTAAATAATGTTGAGGAGTGGTAATCGTAGAGTATTAACCATTGATCTTCATCTAAGAGTTGCCTTGATTGGTTTTGAAGAAATGTGATGAAGAGGAGTGAAAATGACCTTTCAAAATATGATAGTTGCTCCTTATTTTTTTGTTTGAACTCCAGGTCATACATTTGGATTTAATTCCAGACATCTGAAATCTTTTTAGACATATATATTTTTTGAGTCGAGAAAAAATCCAGATGTTTGGAATAATTACCAAACATCTGATTATGCTTCACATGGTTTCCTGAGTCTGAAAACAGACGTCTGGTAATATATCCAGATGTCTGACACACCTGCGTCAGCTATGCATGTTTGGTTTCTTCATCTCCATCTTGAGCCTTACTAATCTTACGTTTTGTGTATTCTCTTGTTGTTAAGCCATGCTTTATTCTGAGTCGATCTTTGAGCATATCCTGCATAATCTTATTGTATATCTACGTACATACATACATACATACATACATACATATATATATATATATATATATGATTTCCATTATGCAGTTATGGTTATCAGAATCAAAGAACGGATTTCCTAACATTCTCCCCCTTTTTGATGATGACTACAATACAATGTATTTAATAATATAAATTCTATAACTCCCCCTTAATTCATGATCTCCCCCTGAAAGTATTCTCCCCCTTCATCATTATCGAAAAGGAGTATATATAAAGTAATTTGCTTTAGATAGCATGTACATACACATTTAAGAAAATATAACCGAGCATATCATAAGAAAGATACAATAAAGATGGTCAAGATTAAAATACTGTATCCACAACACGTACCAAAATAATATCACCAAGTGTTTCAACAAGCATACCACTCATCAACGTCACACGCATATTACAAAACAACATTACAATCACATCAAAAAATAGAAGTTTAATATTTACCTAATTTTTTAGAATATGTTAATTAAGCGTTGGCATCTTCAGGTTCGATTCCTGCTTCTTTTGGTTCACTTTCCACATCCTTATCACCCACTTTCTCTTCTTTATTACTAGATTCCTTAGAATGTTCTTCTTTGGAAGCCTTTTCTGGCAAGGAGAATGGTGATGGTGGAGATAATGTTAAAGGTCGAGGGCGGCGTAGGAGTTCCTTTAAAGATAGCGCAACCGTACTCATTGTCTTCTCAACCGTTGCTAGACGAGACGCTAGAGTAAATTCCATATTCGATTTCTTAAAGCAATTTGATTTTATACAAGATTTGTTGATTATGAATAACAACTTCACATAATGATTCGTTTGGAAGTATTTGCGTCTTAGGAGAAGTCATACCTTCGAATGTTTGATATTGAGAAGCATGTTGAGATGAGGATTCTGATATATCTTGAATTCATTCTTCTTGTTGATGCTCTTGAGTTGGAACTTGTTGCTCTTGATGCCTTGTGGGAGATGCATCAAGGAGAAGAATTTTTTACCTGCTTCTTTAATTAGTATTTCCTCAAACGTCGATAGATAAGTCGGAACTTCTTTTTCTTTTAATAATCGCATAATAAAAGGAGCATATATGATTGAATTTCAAGATTGATTCCAAAAATCTTTTGGTTCATCAAAGATAAATTGAGCCCAATTAACTTGAATACCAGCGAATATAGCATATAAGTTTCTATGGTCTAGATCAGAAAATTTCTCATGGCTACCAAGACGAGGAAAGACTGTATTGATAAGAATTTGTGCAAGAAGTCTTGCTTTCAGTCTTAAGTACTTGGTAGAAAATTGGGGCATATAATCTTGCCAATCTGGTGTGTAATGTTATCCCGTGGCTTATATCACATATCGGGTATATCATTGATATTTGTCCTGGTATTAGAACATTGCAATATATCCCCTATATCCTTAGCAGTGAATCTAACCATAACCCTACAAACACTTGACCAAACCCAACCATTTTCGACATGAGGATTCCAAAAACCAGTACTATCTAGATTTGCATAGAATAGAAATATAAAAAATTGAGCTATGTGTAAATTATTCAAATAAAATGAGACAAGTGACATAATCCCAGCATCTTGACATAAACTATTGCGTTCATATAAAGAAAAATTACGAAGTTGCTAAAATGGGCCGGTATGAAGAACCTTTTTTCTGAATTAATCCATATCTTTCAATTGCCAAGGGGCCTTTGTTCATCCACTTGTTGATTCGGGATTATGAAACCACTCGAGGTATTCCTTCAGCAATTGTAGGAGGATTTGATTCTTCTTCTTCTTTCCTCTTTCGTTTTGATGCAAATTTTGTTTTAGGAGCCATGATTTGGACCGAAATTTTGATATTAGGGTTAGGGAAAATTCAATTTGATCGGTGAAATGAAGGAATGAGGTAGAAAAGTAGCGGTTATCTATATATAAAAAATGACATTTCATATTTCAGATGTCTGGAATTTAAATCAGACATCTAATTTCGGAACAGACTCAACCTGAGAAAGTTTTCAGATGTCTGGTATACAATTCAAATGTCTGTTTATGATCCTGAGTGAATTCCTGAAACATTTTTCAGATGCTTAGGTAAAGTTTCAGACGTCTGTTTTAGAGGTCTTTTAAACCCGAGATTATTTTCAGACGTCCGGTCTATTTTTCAGACGTCTGGTATTAATAAATCCTGTTTTTATTTTAACCGAATCAATTTTTAAATGTCTCCTTATAAATTCAGACATCTGTTTTTGAAGTTTGTTGTTGCTTTAATTGTGGAAATAATAGTTTATATTTTAGGAATTTTAGACCATATATATTTTATAACTTATATACAAATACAAAAATTTATAATATCTCTTATTTATTGAAACGTACAATAACCTTATGTAATAAATTCTTAGTTTATTAGAGATCATGATATCCGTTTTGGAGAAGTAGATGATGGCCCATCATCACACATTTTCTCGAAGGTATGCTCTTTCTTAGGAGTTTCACAAAGATGAGGAGTTTTCTTATGCAAATATCTTTTTGTTGGAGAATGATTGCATATAGCGTAAAGTGTTCTTTCAAGGAAATTTAGATGTTGCAAAATTCTTTCTTGCTTGTAATACATTTCTCTTTGTACACCCATTATTTCGCGTTGATAGTGGGAATATTTCATCTAGCTTTTCATCGATCATTGGTTTATCATTCCTTTTTAATCGTTTGAGTAGTGGAGACAAATTCCATTTTTGGTTTGGAAAATCACGAGTCGGAAGAAATCGTGGAGGTGATGGCATTCTTATTGGGCTTTGTTAAGCTTGAAAGACGATTGAGATATTTTTCATCAAAAAGCGGTGGTTTTTCTACGTATACATTTTCTTTAATAAAACCATTTAAGAATGTGCTTTTTACATCCATTTGATATAGTTTAAATTCATGATGACACGCAAAAGCTAATAAAGTTTGTATAGCTTCTAATCTAGCTACATGTGCAAATGTTTCGCCATAATAGATCCATTTTTCTTGGTTATACCCCCGAGCTACTAAGCGTGCTTTATTTCTAACTATATTTCCATTTTCATCTGATTTATTTTTATATACCCATTTTGTTTCAATAACGTATTGATTATACGGTCGTGGAACTAAATCCCATACGTTATTACGCCCAAATTGATTTAATTCTTCATGCATTACTAATATCCAAAAATCATCATTAGCGGCTTCTGTATAATTTTTGTGTTTAAAAATTGAGATAAACGCAATGTGACTTATTTGATTTAATTGATGTTGTGTTGATACTCTCGTATTTAAATCTCTAATAATATTATTTAAAGGATGATCTTTTAAAATACGAGGCGGTGATCTTAATAAATTTATTGACTCATTATTAGAAATTGTATTATTTTCAGTATATTGTATCATAACTTCTTCTTCGTTACTATTTTTATTAGACAAAAAGTTTATTTTTCACCAAAAGAAAAGTGTAGACTTTCTTCTATAGTGTTAGTTCTTTTATTAAAGATTCTATATGCTTTACTATGACCCAAATATCCAATAAATATTCCTTCATCGGCCTTGGGATCAAATTTTCCTAGATTGTCTTTAGTATTTAATATGAAACATTTAGATCTGAAAGTTCTAAAGTATGAGACTTTGGGTTTTTTTCCAAAAAATAGTTCATAAGAAGTATTTTTAGTCATGGGTCATATTGCTATTCGATTCAAAACATAACAAGCTGTTGCAATGGCTTCACCAAAAATATTTTGGTAAGTTACTGCTACTTAAAAGTATATGAGCACATTCTTGTAATGTACGATTTTTCCTTTCTACTACACCATTTTGTTGTTGTGTGCGAGGAAAAGAAAATTTGTGACTTATTCCTTTCCTTTCACAAAAGTTAGTGAATAAATCATTTTCGAATTCGCCGCCGTGGTCACTTCTAATATTTTTTTATTTTTAAATCCATTTGAGTTTTAATTCGTTTGGAAAAGATTTCAAACATAGTAAAGGTATCACTTTTATGTTTTAAGAATAATGTCCATGTAATCTAGAAAAGTCGTCAACTATTACAAAAGCATACTTATTATGATTTATTGATCGTACTTGAGTAGGACCAAATAAATCTAAATGTAAAAGCTCTAAAGGTTGTTTTAAAGAAATACTTTTTTTAGATTTAAACAAACTTTTCTTTAATTTTCCAAATTGACAAGCGTCATATAAATCATTAACTTTATAATTTATTTTAGGTAAACCCTTTACTAGTTCATATTTTGCTAATTTATTAATATATTTGAAATTAACATGACAAAAACGTTTATGCCATAACCAGCAAGGATCATCATGATTGACGGTTAAGCATAAATCAGAATTTTGTTTGACTTTCATATTTAAGATATATATGTTTTTATTTCGAAATCCTTCGAATACTAAATTTTTATTGTTATCGAGTATGTTGCATTTATCTTTTTCAAACTTAATTTGAAACCCTTTATCGCATAACCGACTAATACTTAAGAGATTATGCTTTTAGTTTTTAGCTAATAAAACATTAGAAATAGGAGAATTAGATATACCAATATTGATGATTTCACCAATGCCAATGACGTATCCTTTTAAGTTACCACCAAAAGTTACTGTGCCACCATCCATGTATGTGATATTTGATAACATGCTTTTGTTTCTCGTCATGTGCTTGGAGCATCAACTATCTAATATCCATTTCTCATTTTGTTTTGTTTTGGGTACTTCGTCTGTATCTGCCATAAAGCATACATTTGCTTGTTCCATATTACTATCGTCTCACTTTCTAATGAGAAAGAATCAATATCATCCCAAGTGACTTGAAAAGCTCTTCTTTTCTTTTTGAATTTTTCATTTTTATTTTTCTCCTTTTCATTGAGGATCTTTTGACAATCTTTCTTCATATGACTAAATTCGTCACATTTGAAGTATTTGATATATGTCTGATTTGCTGAACTTGATTTCCCATTCTTTTGAAATCTTGTCATTTTCCTAATCTTTTTGCTTGTTTTAATTTTTAGCTAAAAAGACAATTTCATCTTCTTTTAAATCGGAATCTTCTTTATTAGCTTGAAATGCTATATTTTTCTTTTTAGTATTTTGTTCCTTTCTAGCTACAAGTTAGCTCCATAGGATAACAAATTACCAATTAATTCTTCAACTTTGAGTTGAGAAAGACTGTTTGCCTCTTCTATGGCTGAAACTTTTCTTTCCCAATCATTTATCAAAGAATTTAAAATTCGTATAACTAAATCAAAATCAGTGAACTTGACTTTGAGTGTCATAAGATCATGTTGTATAGTTTGTAATCTAGTATACACATTACTAATGGACTTACTTGCTTTCATTTTCAAAGATGAGAATTGATTTTGTAAAATTGAGATTTTTGTTTGTTTAACTTTTATGGTACCTTTGTGAGTGATTTGTAAGGTATGCCATATATCATTGGCAGTAGTGCACATCATGACACGTGAAAATTCATTTTTATCTAATGCATAACATAAAACATTCATTGCTTTTGAATTGTTAGAAGATGCGGATTTTTGAGCATTGGCCCATGCACTCAATTCAATAGTTCGTGCTTTATATATATTTATTTTGAGTGGCGTACTAAATTTCCCATCCTTTTTCTTTCATGAAAATCCTCATACGAGTTAACTAATATGCATAATTTGACCCATTGAAAAGTGAGGGATGTTGTGTAGACTGACCCTCTTGAAATATAATTACCATATTTGATGATACAAATACAAGTTACTGTGATTTGATCAAAGCTTGCTCCGATACCAATTGAAAGTCTATATGAGTGGATCTTGTGTAGGCAAGTATGAATACACACACACACAAAAGAGTGATATAACAAAGTAAATGATATTAAGGAAAATGCACACAAGAGTTTTTATACTAGTTCGAACCTCCTGTCCTATGTCTAGTCCTGAAGCTTCCCTTTGGTATTCTACAATCATGAACCCTCTGTAATACCTGGTAAAAATATACCTAAAAATAAAAATATTAATAATTAATGAAAGTGGACAATTAAATAATAAAAACATAAACAGGCTGAAAAATGAGGTTTTGCAGCATTAAGAATTTGGCTACGAAAATCTTTTATTTGGATTCGTAGCCAAATTTTGATTCATTTTCATATATAATATGTTGAAAACGGTGCTCGTATGAAGAAATTATAATCAAATGAAATCATACGGTAAACGCATATATATGTGGTTTAATTAATAATATATATAATAAAGGATAAATGAATTGGATAAAAATAATGTTCTCTTAGATAAATTTGGATTTCAAACGGGAAGATAAAGATAAGGGGACAAGAATAATCTTTATAAGGTAAGAAATAATCTAATTAAATACGTTATATATAATAAATATATTCAGCCCTTCGTAGTGCTTATTGAGCAAAACAACGACCAAGGGGTCGACCGCCCCCTAGAAGGGGTGTCGATAGCCGGTTGATCGCCCTTCTAGAGGGGAGGTTGACCGCTTGGCGGCTGAAATTCCCAATAAGGCTAGGTTTGGTTGGGTTTTTGGGTTAATTTATAAAGATGAACAATCAGGATTAAATCTTAATAATCCCATGGTTCTTTCTTACACAAGCACCTATAAATAACCCTCTAGACTCCATACCAAAACCAAGCAACTCTTTTTTTTGTGCCTTCACTCTGCTGCCATTGATTCCAGAGGAACTCAAAATAGGTTTTCTTCTTCTACACATCTATTCTTCTTTTTCTAATCTTTTCTTATAGAATTTAGATTAGAATATAGATTTGGAATCACATGATATATATATATATATATATTAGAATTTTAATTATTTGATTCTTATGTATATAGATCTCTAAGGATAAGAGCTCACATCAAATAGGTACAACAACGTCATATCTATGACATTTCCTGTCACTGTGAGTGGAATTAGTATTTTCTTAGGCATATTCTACATTTGAGGTTACTATATGGATTTTTATGCCTAAGGAGATTTGGTATGATGACAATACCAAACTACAAAACCCCCTAAATCCCCTGTTTATATGTATTTTGCAAGAATTGTCAATTTATAGTGGGTTCGTGGATTTTGTTTTAGTAGTAGATGAAGAACAATTGGGTGATATACTTTTACTTTATTTGATTTACCCCTTTTTCTAAATCTTTGATTGTGATGTAAAAAGGTTTAGATTTGATTAGATTTATTATTTGAATAGGTTTGGTTTTCTATTCTAATTAGATAATCCGAACGTATTTGGGTGTAAATTAGGTAAATAAGGGTTTATGCATATGTGTGTATATATTTACACACATATAATATATATATATATATATGTATGATTTAAGAAATTTACATCCTATTCTGGATTCATTGCTAACATTATCATTACAGGCCTAGGATACAAATTTTAATTGTATGTTGTATTTTTCCATTACCACTATCTGTAATTATGCAATGAATGTTGCGGCTGAATGTGGAAATTAACATGTATGCCTTAAGTTCGACCAAGTTGACAAAATTACCTCATTAAAACATCCTCGTTCATACGAAAACTATCATTTTTTATACATACTAAATATTCTACTTATATAGCTCAATTAATATAATTAGTGTAATAGTGCATAATAAATGCGATTGGATAAGATTTAAATTTGAATTTCCCCATATATGTATTGATTGCTTGTGTGTGCATATAGAATGACTTATATATGTATATGTATTAAATAATGACACACAGATACGAGGTTAGTTGCCATTTGTGGTAGATGTCTGCCCAGAACCGACCAACAAATCCAGCAACCACAAGTAGGTCCGACTAATGTGAGAGGTATGAGTGCCATGGGCCAATCAAGTTTAGTATACTATGACACGAGGTTAAACCTATTACTAGTAGAAGTCTGCCTGGAACTGCTCGACATATCCAGCATCTACAGGTAGACGGTGTAATGTGAGAGGTCAAGTATACATATATATATATATATATATATATATATATATATATATATATATTTACATATACTTATTGTGTCTGAAAATAGGTAGGTTTACTACAACTTGGGAAGGTCTTAAGTGGTTGACTCTCTTCTAATGTAGTTTGGGTCTTAAGTGGTTAGGACAAGGATCCTCTCTGTAGGTTTATTCCTTTGATAGGTACCAAACTCATGTGACCCACCCTTATTAGATTCGAAGTAAGTCTATGGGTCCTCCTTCTTTGAAAGTGGTTAGGCATAGCAGTAACGAAGTAGGGTAGTTCACATGGGATGTCCACTTCCTTTAGAAGCTTGCGAGGGCTAAACTAGGGACAAGATTGGTTTATAAATGATATATGGCCATAGCATGCTCACCAACTGTCTAAGGGAAGCATGCTCACCAACTATCTAAGGGAAGTATTAAGCGACATGGGTGTTTTACGATAATATCAGTTAAGTAGTAACGTTCGCAATACTACTTCTCATATTACTTTTGAGAGTATAGACTTAAAAACGTGGACGTATTAGGACGGGGTCTTAAGGAGCTAGGGTATACCTCAGGGTTATAAGAGATCATAAGAATCCACCTTTAATAGTGCAATAAGTGACCAAGGATGCCCACCTCGTTATGCCTTTACCCTAAATGCACTAATGGAGGTCTTAAGAGATTGATTCAGATATCCACCCCATTGGTTATATATCTTGTGTGCATGCAAATGCTTGTGTGTTTCGTAGACATACCCTTATATATATATATATATATATATATATATATATATATAACCTACTAGATCTAGGGTATGGCCTTTAAGTAAATACTAACTTCAGTTACACTGGATTTTATGTTCTCACCCGTCTCCTTAACATATCCAATAGGTCAGTAGAAGGGGCAGATTCAATGGATGAACCAATGATGGAGACCGAAGACGGAAATGGAGATATTATGCTATTATTAGTAACCACTGATGTATTGCTTATGGAAACTTTTAATGATGAGTTTATTGATGTACCTATGGAATAATTGTATCTTGACAATCTGTGTTTGAATTCTGTGGTTTTTATGAAGTGGTACATCATATTTTGGTATTATATTTCCTCGTTCCGCTGTGTGAGATTTCCATAACGCAATGTATATATACTATTTTGTGTAAATGTAATTCCTTACAGGAACCAACGACCTGTTTAGAATGGCTCTTAGCTTCAATGGGATTTTTCTAGGTCAAAATTTAGGCCCATTCCGGGTGGGTTGTTACATTTGGTATTAGAGCATAGGGTACCCGATTATAGGGAAATTATACGTATGAGAGGCATATTTGTATTTTGAAAAAGGTTTTCAAACTATATATATATATATATATATATATATATGATATATATACTTACCCCAATAAGCATATAAACCTATACTAGGCAGCTTTATCGTTTTCTTCCCTTTTTAGCTTAAACACCATCTCAGAAGTATCCACTGAAGGATTCTTTCTTTTCTTTTCTAATAGTATAATGGCTGATAATCCTTTCGAACAGGGAAACCAGAGAAGGCCTAGGTATTTTCCATAATGGTTCCAACAGTATCTTCGTACCGTGGAACAGGCCTTGTTGCTAACCCCGCTACAGTAGTGCCTGCAGCTCTTGCCGCTGATGTAGTGTTCGACGATGAACATTCTATTAATTAGAAAACTGTCGCGAAGTGTAATAAAGCGCAAGCGCACGGCATACACTTGTAGTACGTTAGCGAATACGAGTCGATCCACGGGAAAAGAAACAATTTTAATTATATTCAATCAAATTAAATCAAATTCGAGTGAAGTTTTAACTACAACTACAACTAAACTAGCATTCTAAAATTGATAAAAACTATGAGATAAATGGCAACTTAGGAATAAATCCACTTTCTAGATCATGTACTTCAACAAGTTATGAAATCATGATCTATCTTTTTTTGGTCATTTGTGAATTTAGTTGATATAATTATTATATGCATAGCTTATTCATGCTATTAATTAGCACAACGTAAACTATCAAACTATAATATACCCACTAAATCACCTTACTAATTCTAATGAAAAATGAACAAACTGAAATTGAAATATATTTTAAGCATGGCCTATGAACTATTAATTAGAACTATAGACCATCTAATTTTTATTTCAACCTCCACTTAATCACCATTATCATATGAAGATGAAGAGGTAATTAGTGAACATATGACTAAGCATAGCCTATTTGGTGTCAACAATATAGGCTATCAAATTCAATAATGAACACAAAACCAATAACATCAACATGACATGTAGCACAAAAACAAAGCATGAATAAACAAATTATATTGCATCTACATAATCAAGAGAGATTCATTACCCCTAAGTTGAAAGGGATTAACCTCTAATGTATGTAATCATGACAACAAAGATAGATTGCAACATTAAAAATAAAGGAAAAAGAGAGAACTAATTAACAAAAATAAACTAAACTACTTGCATAAAATAAAACTACACTAATGCATAAAGTAAATAACAAAAATTAAATGAACAAGAAATTAAATTGCATTAACATGAAAATTACATAAGAGGGAAATGGCTAAGAAGTCATGAAAGGAAGAAAGAGCTTTTTGTTTTTGATCCTACAAACTAACTAAAAAACAAGAGGATCTTTACATCAACATAAAGGGGGTATTTATACATGTTCTAAACCCTAAAACCCTAATCACTTTCGTTGGGGACTATCAAAAATACCCCTTCATGAAGCTTCAATTTGTCTTTAACTACTAATGATTCATTAAAATTGTATGAAGCTTTATTTTGTCTCCACTTGCTAATATACTAGCCTCTAATTGTACCATTAAGAAAGGGGAGATAATGGGTAGGTAGGGTCCCCCACTAAGCAGTGAGTGAATTCATTTTATCTCCAATTCTTTGTATCCACTTTGTGCATATATATCTCCATGTAAACTTCATGTGCATTCTTCATTTTTTCTCCTAAATTCCTGCAAGACACACGAAAATGAACAAGTAAATTTTATAAAAAATAAATACATGCACAAATGACCGTTTTGCCCCAATATAAAGATGAATGCACGATAATTTGAGAATTTTGGGTTTTTGGTTAAAACATGTAAAAATAACCCAATATGTTATTTATTCAATTAAAACAAGAATAAATATGTGAATATAAATGTGCAAATTTACATGCACATCAGGTAACCCTACACGTATCTTTTTATTCGTCCTCGAATAAACTGAAAAACTAAGATAAATCTGTTTTCGTAGATAGCACGATTGTATTGAGCGTACGCAACAAGCCGTTAAACCTCTGAATGTCCCCAGTAGGACGAGTGTTGTCGCGTATGGCTTTTCAGCGGATACTACCCACAAAATCCAAATGTTTAACGTAAAAAATATTTATTTAAAAATATTTACAAGATGAATGCAAATTTTCAAAAGAATGCTTACAAATGGGTAATTTGCTTTTAAATTTGGCATGAATGAGTTAACACAAGTTTGGGTCATCACAATAAAATTTGAGGTCCTCACTAATCAAAATTTCAAACAAAAGTCAGGTAATCATTACAAACTCCTCCAGCTTGGCTAGTTGTTTTGGTAGGAACATAGCGCAAACATGAAATGAATTCTATAATCGATATCAACAATCGTAAAATGGCATATCAATTTCCTTTTGGTTAACAAGTTAGGTCAAATAAGTGAAGAAGGTGCTTGGATTTCAAGTGCTTACACTTTCTTTATTATGAAAAATATTTACATTATTATTATTTACAAACACCTAGGTATACTACCCCTACACTGCATTACGACTTACATGAGGGTCGGTAATCCTTTTGTGTCCAACTCATGAAATGAGACCACGGTATGCCAATGCATTGCATTACGGCTTACGTGAGAGTTGGGACAGAGCTTGGCAAGTTTGAACACCAACGCTAGATGTACTAGCAATGTTGGATACCCTTGGATTATTATTATTATTATTATTATTATTATTATATATTCTTTCTTTTTCTCTTTTTTTTAAACATAAGAGTGAGAGAGTTAAGCGAGAATATATTAGCACAACTTCACTTAAAAGATCTAAAATGTTATCGCAAGTGGTCTAAATCAACCATTCATTCAATCGGATTACAATTTAGAAAACACTTCATACTTATCACCTACGAATCTCCCTATATACCAGTTACACTAAATTTGCTCATAATTCAACCTTATCTTTCGTTATTCGTTAAGAGAAGTAAAATTCTAAACATTTTAATCGTACGACCAAAACCATATATTACTTCATCATGCCCATTTAAAAGTAAATTAAAATGATTTTTTTTTTTTTGAAATTTTTGATTTTTTTTGAATGAGAAAAAGAAAAGAAAAATATATGCAAAACCAAAATAAATACGAGTTAACGAAAAACCAAAACAAATATGAAACTCCCCTCACACTTGATTTTGACGGTGTCCCCACAATCAAGTGAAAGAAAAATAAAATTATTCACAAAAAAAGGAAAATAAAATTTTGAAAATATGCACTGTATTTACAAAAAAGAAAATCAAGTATTTATAATATATAAGAAAATATATTGACTAAAAGTAAATGAAACGATCTTCCAAAGACCGATTCATTCATCTCTTCAAGTATGAGAGACACGGTTTAAGCTTGAAAACCAAATCATAAAAAATTTCGAAATTGAATGTAGATTTGGAATAAGAATGTCATTTTATTACATGTCGTATGTGTTGGTTTGTTTTCAATGATTTTTTGGGTAGATTGAATAAATGGTTGAAATTCATGTTTAAATTCACCAATTTGAATTTCAAATTTACCATTGAAAATTTGTTCAAAAATATTGATTTCAAAATCCAAATGGTGATTCAAATCTACCTCTTTAGAATTCAACTCATGGTCGAAAAGTCCAAAAAATTTGTGTTCATCAAATTCGTCTTTCTTTGGTGAATTGTCAACAACTTCAATGCATGTATCATTTTCAAAATCCAAAGTTGTTGTTTTAAATTCGTTATTTTCAGAAAAATGAAGATCAAATTTTAAATTTTGTTCCACCCTCTAAAAAGAATTGAAATCAAACTCAATTAGCTTGTTTTTAACAACTTCGTTAAGATTATTATTTTCCATTCTGAAAGTTGTTATTTCAAAATCATCGATTGTGGTAAAAGGTGGATTAATGTTTGAATCGCCACACGTTTGGATTTGATTTTGTTTCTCACGAAACTTCAAGTAGTTTTCATACAACAAATCCATGTAATTATCGTCAATTTCGTTCATTTGTTCAACAAAATCAAATTTATAATTATTTACATGAGAATTTTCAATATGAAATTGTTGAGAAAAAAAGTTTTTAATTTCACCACAATTGAAATTATTACCATTGCCAAAATCATTTGAAAAGTGATTCATATTTTCATTTTGAATTTGAAATTCATTTTGGAGTTCGAAATTGAATTGGCAAGGGTTATAATCAAAATTATTTGAATTTGGAATTGTATTTGAATTTTGATTAATTTGAAAATTTTGACTTGAATTGTTGCACAAGTTTGAAATATATAATTCATTCATTCTTTGAATTTCAAATAAAGATTCAATACTTGTTTCCAAAGTTGATGGTTGATCGTTGTTTTGAAAATTTTGTGATGCAAAATCAGGATTATTTTGAAAATTTTGAAAAGAATTTTTGCACACTAATGAATTATAACATTCATTTGTTCTTTAAAGTTGTTGTGTGCTCATTTCAAGTATTTCAATCCAGGATTCAAGATTTGAGGATTGATTGTCATTTTGAAAATTTTATGGTGCAATATCCGAATTATTTTAAATTTTTTGAAAAGTTGATGGTGTAAAATCCAAATTGTTTGTACAATAGTTGTTATTAAAATATCCATATGAAATGGGTGTAAAATTATATGGATTATATTGATTTTCACAATTATCGTAAAATTCATGGGAATAAGGAAATTGAGACATTTTCAAGATAATGTTTTTTTTTTTTTGAATTTTTTGTTTAAGAGAAAATTCATAATAGAAAATTGTTTTTATTTCTTTTTTTTAAGATTTTGGATTTTGAATTTTTTTTCTTATTTTTTCAAATAGAAAAAGGCGAAAGACAAAATTTACAAAATGAAAAAGTTTATCTTTTTTTTTTTTTTTTTTTTAAGATTTTGACTTTTTTTTATGTATGCATGAAGCTTATGCAACTATATGAATGCAAACTAAATATTTACAAATTTTCTAAAACTATATAATGACGGTTAGATTAATTTCAACCAAAAATTTCTCAGTCAGTTAACTGACAGGAGTTATCGATGCACCAGGAATCACCCTAGCAATGTAGCCGAAGGTTTAAGTACCTTCAAAGGAACAACCGATATAACAATTGTGAATCACCGTAATACTTATAAATGGTTATTACTTTGTCGTACTCTAAACACCGAGAAATAAATCATTGGAAAGAAACCAATTCGTCATTATATAATAATGTCCTTGAAAAAAATAAAAAAATGAGTTGAATGCAAAATAGAAATTAAACGTGAATTACCAATGCAACTACGAATGAATTTTTTTTTTTTTTTTTTTTTTTTTTTTTGTGAATGCAAATGCAAGCAAACAACAATGTAAGGAAAATAAAACAAGGTTAGAACACAATAATAGAGCGTGCATATTTTATTGGCAATTTTTTATTTTTAAGTGTGGCAAAGCGGTTTAAGCAAGCAAAGCAAAGTGATACCCTCCTTATGCAACCTGAAAAGTGGAGGCGATATATATACAATGAAATGGCAAGTGATATATTTTTTTTTAAGAAAAATAAAAACGAACTAATACTTAAGAGCAAAAACAAAAACCAATTTTTTCTTTAAGAGAACTGAAAACAAATGGCCAAGAAAAGCTAAACTAAAATGAAAGACAACGGAAAAATAAGGGTGCGTTTGGCGCAAGCGGACGCGGACCATTTGAGCGGACAATTTAAGCGAAGATTTGTGGTTAGCGGAGAATGCATTTGGCGTGTTAAGCGGAGAATTTGAGCGGAGCATTTAAGCGGATTATTTTATTTTTATTTTGTAATTTAATTAATTAATGGTTAATTAATTTATTATTTGTTTTTAATAAACAATACGTATCAATAATTTACACAAATAAATAAAAAATAAAAAAGTTATAAGTTGCTCCGATTCAGTTCAAACCAACTCCATTACGTAGAGCATTTCGATACGATCGCAACGCAAAAAACCTCGTCTCAAACGGATCATTTTTGCACAAGTTGTTAATTTCTGAAATTTATAAAAACATAAATTTATTAAATAAAAAAATATTTATATACCCAACAACTCAAAATTTGGTTGTTGGACCCGACGCATCGGGGCCCAACAGCTCGATTTTGAGCCGTTGGGCAAACAGACCAAAATGGTCCGTTGTCCAACGGACGCTTCCATTGGGCAAACAGACCGTTTTGACTTACCGAACACACCCTAAGACACAAGACAAGGACTTTGGTTCTCCTTTTTTTTAAGGCTAATTCTATTCATACACCTATAATTTTTTAACATACACCGTAAAATGAAATAAAATAGCATATACCAAAAATTTCTTTTCATACACCATGTCATTCACAAAATTACCCTTTTATATTTTCATCACCTTTTCTCCCTTTAACCTTAAAACTAAATTACATAAAGTTGGGAATTCATTGCAATGTATTTACCTGAAACTAAAAAAACTTTTATTTTAACACTAGTATCTTAAATTATTTGACTGTTTTATTTTTAAATCACTTTTAATTAGATGATGGAAATTTGAACTTATTTTTTTAAATATTAGAAAGTTAAACTAGTTAAAATTTGGTGTTAAATTTAAACATGATTAGATTTGAATGAAAGATTGAAGAATTTAGTACTCTGTATAACATTAATTTTAGTAGTTAGTTTTAAATTTTAATTTTTATATTTAATTAAGGTGAAAACAGCTAAAATTGACTATATATAAATGTTGCTTATAACGATATGAATATATTTTAATCTTCAAAAGAAATATAAAATTTATTTAACCAGTGATATAAATTAATTTATAGCATAATAACTTTACAAGAGAAATTATATTGAGTATACATAATGCAAACAAGGGAGAATTGTATATATTTTCATTCTTTAATATTGATTCTTTTTTAATAAAGTCATTTTGGTTTGAAATTTTATTTAAAATCCCATGATGTAAATAAAACAATTTATGATGTTTGAATAGAATTTGCCTTTTTTAAATAAACAACCAAGGCAGCACTACGAAAAATTATACCCAGCGGCCCCAAACTATTTGTGATTTTGATCACGCAAGTTACAAGCCCGATTTCTTTCTCTTAAACCATCACTCAAACTAGGGGTGAACATTATTCGGTTAAACCAAATAAACCAATCAAACCAATTTATTTTGGTCGGTTTGGTTCGGTTTTGAAATTAAATTGGTTTGTAATCGGCCCTGAAAAATATTAAGTTCGGTTATCGGTTTAACCAAATTAACCGAATGTTTACTATATATTCAAAAAAATTGATATTAAAATAAATATTTTATGCTAGTTTAGTTATTTAAGTATATTTTAATCATTACCTATGTGTCAAAATTTATATTAGAAAGCATAAAAACCATAAACAACAATTTTCTAATCATATAGTTATAACTTATTTCAAATTATAGTGAATATTCCAGACACAAAATATATAATATTTTTAATTCGGTTTAATCGGATAACCAACCGAACCAATCAAACATAATTCGGTTGGTTCGATTTGGTTTTGAGTTTTATTGATTTTAGTTTGATTTGATAAATTTCATCATCGAATAAACCAAACCAGCCAAACGCTGACCCCTAGATCAAACCGCCTCTCAGTCAATTCATTAAAAGTCGAAGTCAGAAATTCTATTCAATTCTCAAACGCAATCCACTTCAAAATTCACAAGATGAAAAAGAAATAAAAAGAAAAATCGGTTCTTTTTCTTTCTGAACTCGTAAATTTTGTTCTTGTTTGAGAATCGACTTGCAGATTTGGTGGCAGCGGGTTAAAATTGGGGATTTTGAGTTCGATTTCGGTTGTATTGTGGGGGCGGAGGGTTTCAGGTTGTCTCGAATTGAGTGCACTGTGGATGGTTTGAATTGAAGGTTGCGCAAGTTCGGAGTTTGAGGGTTTGCAATTGTGGCTTGAGTTTGCGGGTTCGATTGTGTTGCTTTCGGTTTGGGGTTTAGGGTTCGTGAGGCTCGGCATCAGTTGTGATGCTTCGCGAAGATTCTGGAGTGATTTGTGGTTGTTTGCTGTTGAGATGTAGTTTGAACTGTGGTGTTGCTGCGTGGCAAAGAAGTTGGAATGAGGTGAATGAAGAAGGCCAGGTATCGGAATGATGAACTTGTTGAAGTGGAAGAAATGCAGTGATGTAGAGGTTATTTTGGGGTGGTGTGTGGGTGCTGATGAGTTGTATGGAGTTGTGTTTCTGGTGATGACTGCAGTGATTTATTGTGAACTGTTGTGAACAGTGGATTGAGTAGTCTTGATTATGGGTTTATGAATGGTTGTTTAGCAAAAGCAGGAGGAGGTGAACTGATTTAACTGGAGACGGTGGCTGTTAAGTGGCAAGTGGCAGTTGTGTGAAAGTTTGGCTTTAATGCTTGAAGGCAAGTGGAGTTGAATGTGTTGTGGGAGTTGTCTGAGATGAGAGTTTGGTGATGAGGCTATGGAGGTTTTTTTTTTTTTTTTTTTTTTTTTTTTTTTTTTTTTTTTCTTCGTAACTCGGTTCGACAACTCGGTTCGACTAGAAAAGTGAGTAGAGGAGTTTGTTTGCAGTTTGTGGTGAATTGTTGAGTTTTGGCAAATGGTAGAGGATGTTGTTAAAATTGGTATGGTAGTTTGGTTGGATGGCAATTTAGTCTGTGTGTCTTTTGGTTGGTGTATGTGGTGGAGTGGGCGGTGACAGAGAAGCTGGTGGTTAATGCTTGTGGCAATGCAGTGGTGGTTGGGAGGTTGAGTGGTGATGAAGGGTGCTTGTGGACGACTTTGGAAGATAGGATTAGAATCAGGGAGGTGGGAGAATGCACAGAAATGTGCACAAGAAACACAGAGAATAACAGATGTATTTGTAGAAAGAGGTAAACAGAAATGTAATTATTTTGTGAAAGCAATACAAACTGAAATGAAATTTCCTCTAGTTTTGTCAAAGAAATTCAACTGCTAGATTTAAAAATAAATAAAAATCAAAAATCAAAACTGAGAATGAAACAGAACAAAATGAAATAGCACAAAAAGAAATAGTACTATGAACTAAAATAAACAAAGAAAAATGCAGGGGAAATAAAACTAAAACGCACACTCACTGAAAGTCTGAAACAATGCAATGCACAGTTTGTTTCTTATGTTTTTTTTTGATAGAGAGAAGATGAAACAGAAAACCGTAAACACAGGATGAGTGCAATGTAAAGAAATGAAAATTTCCCAATGAACCGAGTTGTTCCTTTTGGCAATGAGACTGTTTTTAGCTGAAATGTAAACAAAAATAACTCTCAATGTAATATCAAATTCCAAAATGCAAACCACTCAAACTAACACAGAAAAGAATAAACTATGCAACAAAAACAGAAAAGAGAAACTGCACAACTGATAACAGTAAGAAACGAGAACAATGAAGTTGTTTAAACACTGAGACAGAAAATGCACACTGCCTGGGCAGAGAACCAAAGGATATATATATATATATATATATATATATATATATATATATATATATATATATATATATATATATATATATATATATATATATATATATTGAGACAAACTAAAACAAAGAAACAAGAAAAAAAAAATTAAAGAAGAAGAAGAAGAAGAAGCAGCAGCAGCTAACATAAAATGAAAACAAACACACAAGCACACAAAAAAAAAAGAACAAAACTACAAAAACAAAATGTAACAAACAAACACAAACAACAAATGCAAATAAACACAACAAGCTACAGGATGAAACAATTTTACTTTTTCTTTTTTAAAGATGAACAACAAACTAGAAAATTAATTCGAAGAATAAAATCAAAATTAAATTTCTTCCCCGGCAACGGCACCAAAAAATTGTTTGACGGCGAATATTCTATTAATTAGAAAACCGTCGCGAAGTGTAATAAAGTGCAAGCGCATGGCGTAACATGTAGTATGTTAGCGAATACGAGTCGATCCACGGAAAAAGAAATAACTTTAATTATATTTAATCAAATTAAACCAAATTCGAGTGAAGTTTTAACTACAACTAAACTAGTAAACTAAAACTGGTAAAAACTATGAGATAAATTGCAACATAGGAATAAATCCACTTTCTAGATCATGTAGTTCAATAAGTTATGAAATCATGATCTCTTTTTTTTGGTCATTTTTGAATTTAGTTGATATGATTATTATATGTATAGCTTATTCATGCTATTAATTAGCACAACATAAGTCATCAAACTATAACATACCCACTAAATCACCTTACTAGTTCTAATGAAAAATGAACAAGTTGAAATTGAAATATACTTTAAGTATGACCTATGAACTATTAATTAGAACTATAGACCATCAAATTTTTATTTCAATCTCCACTTAATCACTATAATCTTATGAAGATGAAGAGGTAATTAGTGAACATATGACTAAGCATAGCCTATTTGGTGTCAACAATATAGGCTATCAAATTCAAATAAACACAAAACCAATAACATCAACATCACATGAAGCACAAAAAGAGAGCATGAATAAACAAATTATGTTGCATCTACATAATCAAGAGAGCTTCATTACTCCTAAGTTGAAAGGGATTAGCCTCTAATGTATGTAATCATGACAACAAAAATAGATTGCAACATTAAAAATAAAGAAAAAAGAGAGAACGAACTAATAAAAATAAACTAAACTACTTGCATAAAATAAAACTACACTAATGCATAAAGTAAATAACAATTATTAAATGGACAAGAAATTAAATTGCATTAACATGAAAATTACATAAGAGAAAAATTGCCAAGAAGCCATGAAAGAAAGAAAGATATTTTTGTTTTTGATCCCACAATCTAACTAACTAAAAACAAGAGGATGTTTACATCAACATAAAATGGGTATTTATACATGTTCTAAACCCTAAAATCCTAATCATTTTTGTTGAAGACTACCAAAAATACTCCTTCATGAAACTTCCATTTGTCTTTAACTACTAATGATTCATTAAAATTGTATGAAGCTTTCTTTTGTCTCCACTTGCTAATATACTAGCCTCTAATTGTACCATTAAGGAAGGGGAGATAATGGGTAGGTGGGGTCCTCCACTAAGTAGTGAGTGAATTAATTTCATCTCCAATTCTTTGTATCCACTTTGTGCATGTATATCTCCACGTAAACTTCATGTGCATTCTTCAATTTTGCTCCTAAATTCCTACAAGGCACATGAAAATGAACAAGTAAATTTTATAAAAAATAAATACATGCATAAATGACTGTTTTGCCCCAATATAAAGATGAATGCATGATAATTTGAGAATTTTGGGTTTTTGGTTAAAACATGTAAAAATAGCCCAATATGTTATATATTTAATTAAAATAAGAATAAATGTGTGAATATGAATGTGCAAATTTACATGCACATCAGGTAGCCTTTGGTTTTTCTCGATTCTGTAAGAGCTTCGCAAACCTTGGTGGGAAATCTTCTCAGGAAAGGAGGGTTTTACTGGTGCCTAAAATTGGATAACGGATTGTGAAAGAATTTTGGAAGCTACGGGATGGCCATATGAAGTAAAGAGGAAAATTACGGCATGACACTCGAAAGAGGAAGCCCTTGAATGATGGAACTTAGTATTCGGAGAGAACGAGGGCCGAATATTTACACGGGCCGATTCAAAGCCTGCTTCGAAGCAAAGTTTTTGCCAAAAGCCGAGATGACGATCCAGTTAGAAAAGTTTATTTATCTCAAGCAATAAGTTTAAGTTTGCAAAAGTATGTGGCCAAGTTCATCGAATTAAATAAGTTTGGTATGGATTTGGTGGATACCCCAATGAATAAAGCGTTGAGATTTGTTAAGGGGTTGAACTCCCCATTGAAGGACACTTTATTAGCACAAGTAACATTTGGAGCGACCTTCGAAACCCTAGTGGAGATAGTTATTCTATGCACGACTGAAGGCTCAAAGGAGAATAAGGACGGTGAGAAGGGAGAAGGAAGTTCTAATAAGAATAAGAAGAAAGAGTTGTGGAAGAATAAGAAGAAAGAGGGAAAATTCAAGAAGGAAGCTAAGACTTGTACGAAGTGTAACCATAAAGGCCATAAGGCCAAGGATTGTAGGACTTCTTTGGCAAAGAAAGAATTTAAAGGAAAGTGTTTCAATTGTCATGAGGAAGGAACATGTCTAAGGACTGCCCAAAGTCTAAAGTTATCCGAAGTGGCCAGAATTATGCATAAGAATTAATCCTGATACAATGCTGACCCCCAAGAGACCAAGACCAACCCGCACTTGAAGGTATAACGTCTGTTTTAGGAATTTCTGTATACACCTTGTTCGATTAAGGAGCAACCCATTCTTTTATCGCTAAGAGGCTAGTTAATCTGTTGAACCTTCCCTTATCTTTCTCTAGCAATCCGATAGAGGTGGCCAACCTTATAAGAGGAATTAAGTATCTTTATTGTTTTGCAAATACCTAGTATTGAAGATCAACGATGTCGAAATCCTATGTGAAGCATATGCATTGAATTTTATGGGATATGACCTTATCCTAGGTATGGATTGGCTATCATTTTATGGGGCCGTCCTAGATTGCAATAAGAGAATCGTTCGTCTTTGGAGCCGAAGAGGACATAGTCTGAGTATACCTTGTAATATTAGGAACAAGGATGAAGCCTTATTATATTCCTTGTCTCCTAGTTCAGAAGGACCATCTTCAGTCCCTATAGTATGTGAGTTCTTGAATGTCTTCGAGGAAGTCACAGGACTTCCACCCCATAGAGAAATCTCTTTTTGTACTGACCCAGAGAAGGACGCTATACCAGTAGCTTTACCCTTGAGGCATATGACGCCAAAAGAAATAAGGGAATTAGATAAGCATATTTCAAAGTTACTACATAAAGGTTTCATTCAACGAAGTACTTCTGAATGGGGTGCACCTGTAGTGTTTGCCACCAAAGCAGATGGATCTCCAAGACTTTGTGTGGATTATAGGGAGCTTAATAAGTTGACCAAGAAGAATAGGTACCCCTTGCCTAGAATCGATGATCTATTGGACCACTTAGGAGGAGCCTGAGTATTTTCCTAATTAGACCTTGCCATTGGATTTCACCAATTGAGAATTTCCGAGGACCGTAAGGATAATACCTTGTTTAGGACGCCGCATGGGTTGTTCCAACGGGAAGTTGTGCCTTTCAGACTGACGAATGCACCCGCCTTCTTTGTTGACCTCATGAGTAGAGTGTTTAGGGGCATTTTGAATAAGATTGCAGTAGTCTTCATAGATGATATCCTTATATTTTCAAAGGACCATAAAGAATACGAAAGTCATTTAAGACCGGTTCTGGGGATACTGAGAAAGAACCAATTGAAAGCAAAATTTTCGAAGTGTCATTTTTGTAGGTAAGAAGTTAAATTTTTATGACATATTGTGTCAAGCGAAGGCTTGACAGTAGACCCCGCAAAGATTGAGGCAATTAAGGAATGGAGGATACCTCGAAATACTACGGAAGTGAGGAGCTTCCTTGGATTAGCTAGATATTATCGAAAATTCATTAAAGACTTCGCAAATATTGCTACTCCTTTAACTCAACTAACAAAGAAGAATTTGGTATTTTCTTAGAGTAATAAATGTGTTGTGGCCTTCAAGAAATTAAAGGAAGTATTAACTAGTGCGCCAGTCCTTATTATCCTCGATGGTTCCAAAATGTTTACAGTTTACACTGATGCATGCGGAACCAGTTTAGGAGCAGTTCTTATGCAAGGAAGGGTTGTTGCTTATTCTAGCAAACGGCTCATGGACCCCGATAAGAGATACCCAGTGCATGACCTTGAGTTAGTCACAGTAGTGTTCGCCCTGAAAATGTGGAGGCATTATCTTTTAGGAGAGAGATTTGAATTTTTTACCGATCATAAATCCCTTAAGTATTATTCTCTTAATGTGACTTGAATTTTAGATAGCAACGGTCGATGGAGTATATTGCCTCTTTTGATTTTATGATCCAGTACCCCAGGAAAAGGGAATGTCGTGATAAGTTCATTAAGTAGAAAACATGCAACCTTAAATGCAATCTTAGAATGGAATATGTTAGAGTTTCTCTCTAATTTTAATTTGCAACCCTTGCGCCAGTAACTTCTAATGGTTTTCTTAGAGCTATGATTATTAGGCCCACTATAAAAAGAGGATTCAGAGTATACAAGACCTAGACGAAGAAATAAGGAACTTGAAAGTGAAAGTGGGAAACAAGGAGACCTTCCCCATTTAGTTAGATATTCGTTAGGCGATGATGGAAGTTTACTTAGGGATGAACGACTATACGTCCCTAAAGATGAAGGATTGAGAAAATAAATTCTAAAGTAGTGTCATTGGACAAAGATGACCATACACCCCGATGGAGATAAAATGTATAAAGATATGAAGAGGAATATCCATTGAGAAGGAATAAAAAGGGATGTAGCCGAGTTCGTAGCTAAATGTTTAACAAGGAAGAAAGTAAAAGTAGCGCAAGGAAGCCCGCAGGACTGTTATTACCTCTGGAGATTCCCATATGGAAGTGGGAACATATTTCCATGGATTTGTTGATGGAATTTCGAAGAGCCAAAAGGGAAATGAAGTTATTTGGGATGTGGTAGAGCATTTGACCAAGACAGCCCATTTTATACGAATAAAAAAGACTAGGGCTGCAACCTCATTGGCTCACTTATATGTCAAAAAAATAGTCAGATTACATGGTATCCCATCCAATATCATGAGTGATAGAGACCCCTTATTCAGAAGTTAATTTGGAGAAGTTTACAAGCAATATTGGGAACGACCATCAACGTACATCCTATCACCTGCAAACTGATGGCCAGATGGAAAGAGTAAATCAGGTCCTAGTAAACTTTCTCAGAGCTTGCATTATCTATTTCAGAGGAGTTTTAGAGCAGCAACTACCGCTTGTGGAGTTTACATATAACAATAGTTTTCAAGCGGCGATTGGTATGGCCCCTTTTGAAGCGCTTTACGGGAGGCCATGCAAATCGCCAACTTATTGGTGGGAAACCGCCGATAAGGTTATACTCAGTCTAGACTTCTTCCGTGATTCCACAGAGAAAATTTCTTTGATTAGGCAGAGGATGAAGGCAGCCTAAGGTCGTCATAAACCCTACTCCTATAAGCGGAGGAGGGAACTTGAGTTTAATGTTGGAGACTTGGTATTCGTATAGGTATTCCCTCTCAAGAAGATTGTTTGGTTTGGAAAGACTGGGAAGTTAGCTCCCAGATTTATTGAGCATTTTTGCATCATCGAGAAGGTAGGATCTTTTGCTTATAGAGTGGATCTCCCAGAACATCTATCGGGAATCCATAAATTTTTTCATGTATCTCATTTGAGGAAATGCCTTCATGATTCTACTATCAGACTCGAGCTTGATGAAATTATGGACATAAGAAAACTCGTGTTGGAGCCCAGAGTGCCCCATGCCACTGCAAGGATTGTAGAGCATGAAATCAAGAGACTCCACAATAAAACCGTTCTCCTCGTCCGGGTAAAATAGGGAAATGATCATGCGGAAAGCACATGGGATACCGAGGATAAGACATGACAGATTCACCCAGAGCTTTTCTCGGATAATTTTTCCTCTAAATTACGTTCATGGATACATTGTGGTTGTTATATTGGATGTTAGGAAATGGATGCAACCATATTGCATAATTCACTCATATAGAAATATATGCATATTAGGACGTTTTGCATGCCTACTACATCACTTATTACGCATACACGCTAGGATTGAGATCACTTTAGAAAGTCTCAGTACATAATCACTCCGAGTCAAGAATGTTTATGGATGAATTAAAATAACATGGGTGCACAACATGGATGTGTAGAGCGGGTTGTGTTTTCGTCCTTTAAACAGATTTCAGGATGAAATCTATTTTAAGGGGGAGAATGTAGCACCTTGTAAAGATATACCTAAAAATATAAATATTAATAATCAATGAAAATGGACAATTAAATAATAAAATATAAACAGCCCAAAAGATGAGGTTTTGCAGCATTAAGAACTTGACTACGAATTTTTTTTTTTGGGATTCTTGGCGAAATTCTAATTCGTTTTCATATATAATATATTGAAAACGGTGCTCTTATGAAGAAATTACAATCAAATGAAATAAGAAGGTAAACGCGTATATATATATATATGTGGTTTAATTAATAATATATATATATATATATTGGATAAGAATAATGTTCTCTTAGATAAATTTGAATTTCAAATGATAAAATAAAGATAAGGGGACAAGAATATTCTTTATAAGGTAAGAAATAATCTAATTAAATAACGTTATATATAATAAATATATTCAACCCTTCGTAGCGCTTATTGGGAAAAACAACGACCAAGGGGTCGACCGCCACCCTAGAATGGGTGTCGACCGCCAGTTGACCGCCCTTCTAGAGGGGAGGTCGACCGCTTGGCAGCTGAAATGCCCAATAAGGCTAGGTTTGGTTAGGAATTTGGGTTAATTTATAAAGATGAACAACCAGGATTAAATCTTAACAATCCGACGATTCATGCTTATACAAGCACCTATAAATAACCCTCTAGACCCCATACCTAAACCTAGCCACTCTCTCATTGTGCCTCCACTCTACTGTTATTGATTCCAAAGGAATTCAAAATAGGTTTTCTTCTTCTACACATCTATTCTTCTTTCTCTAATCTTTTCTTATATAATTTAGATTAGAATATAATCTGGAATCACATGATATATATATATATATAAGAATTTTATTTATTTGATTCTCATGTATATAAATCTCTAGGGATAGAAGTTCACATCAAATAGGCACAACAACGTTAGATCTACGACAATTCCAATCACTGTGAGTGGAATTAGTATTTTCTTAAGCATATTCTACATTTGCAGATTATTATATGGATTTTTATGCCTAAGGAGATTTGGTATAACGACAATACCAAAGTACGAAACCCCCTAAATCTCCTGTTTATATGCATTTCGCAAGAATTGTCAATTTATAGTGGATTTGTGGATTTTGTTTTAGTAGTGGATGAAGAACGATTGGGTGATATACTTTTATTTTATTTGATTTACCGCTTTTTCAAAATCTTTGATTGTGATGTAAAAAATGTTTAGATTTGATTATACTTATTATTTGAATAGGTTTGGCTTTCTATTCTAATTAGATAATCCGAACTTATTTAGATTTGAAGCCAATCAAATATGAACGTTTTTTATGTACAACATAAGAAGGTGTAAATTAGGTAAATAAGGGTTTATGCATATGTGTGTATATATTTACACACACACACACACACACACACACACACACACACACATATATATATATATATATATATATGGACATGTATGTTTTAAGAAATTTACACCCTATTCTTGATTCATTGCTAAAATTATCCTTACAGGCCTAGGATGCAAGTTTTAGTTATATGTTGCATTTTTCCATTACTGCTATCTGTAGTTATGCAATTATGCCATGAATGTAGCGGTTGAATATGAAAATTTACTTGTATGCCTTAAATTTGACTAAGTTGACAATTTTAACTCGTTAAAACATTTTCTTGTTCATACAAAAACTAGCGTTATTTATGCATACTAAATATTCTACTTATATAGCGTTATGAATGTAATTAGTGTAATACTAACGTAATAAATGCGATTAGGATAAGATTTGAATTTAAAATATTGATTGCTTGTGTGTGCGTATAAAATAGCTTATATATATTAAATAATGACACACAGACACGAGGTTAGTTGCCGTTTGTGGTAGAAGTCTGCCCAGAACCGACCGACGAATCTTGCAACCACAAGTGGGTCCGACAAATGTGAGATGTCTGGGAGCCATGGGCCATTCAGGTTTAGCATACTGTGACACGAGGTGAAACCCACCTGCAGTACAAATCTTCCCGGAACTGCCTGACATATCCATCATCTATAGGTAGACGGTTTAATGTGAGAAGTCAAGTATATATGTATATCCATATTGTGTGTGAAAATAGGCAGCTTTTCTATGCCTTGGGAAGGTCTTAAGTGGTTGACTCTCTTCTTATCTAGTTTGGGTCTTAAGTGGTTAGGATTAGGATCCTCTCCGAAGGTATATTCCTTAGATAGGTACCAAAGTAATGAGACCCACCCATATTAGATTCAAAGTAAGTCTATGGGTTCTCCTTCTCTGAAATGGTTAGGTATAGCGGTAACGAAGGAGGGTAGTTCATAGGGGATTTCCACTTCCTTTAGAAGCTTGCGAGGGCTAAACTAGGGACAAGATTGGTTTTTATATGATATATGGCCATAGCATGCTCACCAACTCCCTAGGGGAAGTCTTAAGAGACATAGGTGTTCTACCATAATATCAGTTAAGTAGTAACATTTGCAATACTACTTCTCATATTACTTTTGAGAGTATAGACCTAAGAAATTTGATGTATTAGGACGGGGTCTTAAGGAGCTAGGGTCCGCCTAAGGGTTATAGGAAATCATAAGATTTCACCTTTAATAGAGAAATAAGTGACCATGGATTCCCACTTCGTTGGGTCTTTACCCTAAATGCACTAATGGAGGTCTTAAGCGATTAATCCAGATATCCACCAATTGGTTAGAAATTTTGTGTGCATGTGAATGCTTGTGTGTTTCGTAGACATACCTTGATATATATAACCTGCTAAATCTAGGATATGGCCTTTAAGTAAATACTATTTTCAGTCACACAGTACTTTATGTTCTGACCCCTATTCTTGACATATCAAACAGGTCACTAGGTGGGGTAGATTCATGGACGAAGCAATGATGGAGACCGAAGACGGAAATGGGGATATTATGCTATTATTAGTAATCATTGCTGTATTTCTTATGGAAACTTTATTTGATGAGTTTGTTGATTTACCTATGGAATATATGTATCTTGACAATCTGTGCTTGAATATTATGGTTTTTATGAAATGGTACATCATATTTTGATATTATATTTTCTCCTTCCATTGTATGAGATTTCCATAACGCAATGTCTATATATTATTCTGTGCAAATGTAATTCCTTACAGGAACCAACGACCCGTTTAGAACGACTCTAAGTTTCGATTAACCTTTTCTAGGTCGAAATTGTATATTAATGGTGGTTTGCGATATGATGAAGATGGAGAAGAAGTTACAAAAAATCGAATTTAACCCCTATTTATAGTGTTTGAAAGGTTGCAATGTTTTCGAAATGTTTCAAAATACGAAAAGGCATTTCCATTGAAATTTGAAAATATGACAGTTATATGTCGACATACCCAATTGCACATGTCAACATATACATGTTATTTTAATTTTTAAAATCATTTTTCAAGTGTTTAAATATATATATATATATCTATGTATGTATGTATGTATATATATATTCTGGAAATTCTTAAATATAAACTAATGTTTCAAATGAAGTTTCTAAAATATAAAAACATATAAAAACATAGTGATATATAATATAAACATATTTATAAAATTATGCACTGTAAAACATATATAGTTTAAACATATATATTATAAAACTTTATAAACTATAAACACACACGCACACATACACACACACACACACACATATATATATATATATATACATTTTAATTCTTAAGTAGAAACTTAATAATTTGAAATCATTTTAGAATAGGAGTTTGAAATTATTTTGAACTCAATTTGAAAAGGAATTTGAAAACCTAATTTGAAAGTGCTAACCAGAGTTTTACATATAAACTAAACTCTTTTACTTGATAATCTTGAGCTCTTGAAATCTTGATTCTCATGAGTTTTGAATTCCTCGGTATCTTGAGTCTCTAATACTATATAGTCTTCAATATTTATATCCTGCATATACATATATATATATATATATATATATATATATATATATATTCTGGACAAAGATGTTAATATGTATTTTACAATTAATAATGTTATTAATTGAAACAAGGTTGTTGTCATCAAAATTCCATTATCCAACAATCTTCCCCTTTTTGATGATAACAACCTTGGTTTATAAAATATTCATACATGATATTACCTATTGATCTGATTCCTTGATTTTCATCATTAATTTCTTCTGACTCCCCCTTAAACTATGCCTATATCTTATTTTATAATTTCTACCCTTTGTCATTATCAAAAATTACCCTATACTAAACTATACTATATTATATCCTATACTAAACTATATTATACTAAACTAGACTAAACCAAATTATATTCCCCCTAAATCTATGTTATAAATATATCTAAATAACTCCTCCTTTCTAAAAAATAAGAGTATATCCAAGCAAGTCAATAAAAATTTTGTTTAATATTTACAATCAATCAATCCAAGTATTTCAAACCAAACAATATATACAAATTCTAACAAATTCAACCAAATTCAACCAAATTCAAACATGACATACCAGTCAATTCAAACAAATTTAAACGTCTCTTGGAACTTCCACCCATCTATCTCCTACAAAGATTGGATCCTTCTTGATGACTTCTCAGTCTTCATCTTCTTTGGTGAGTGGTGCTTTAGCAAAGTTGTTGTCTTCATCTCTGAAAAGAGTAGAGATTAACCAACGAATGACATCAAAGTGTTTCTCTTGATGTTTAACCATCATTATCTAACTTAACTCTAGATGACTATATAAAAGATATTCTTAAATGAATTGAGTGTTTCTTCAAGATTCTCACTCAAATTATGAATAGGATTAGCCATTATTTGATTATATAGATAAGGAATGATTAGAGAAGAAGGAGTGTGTTTAAATTAATTTTTCCTGGAAGAAAAGGGTATTTATAGAGGCTGCGTTTAAAATGAAGACACATAAGGTAGTTATTAAAAAATTAAAATTTGTAACAATTTGAATTTCATGACAGTTATAAGTCGACATGTGCATTTCTACATGTCGACATACCCCTTTGATTTTTGGGTATTTTGATTTTTCTCACTTTTTTAAATTATTAATTATTATATTATTTTAATTTATTTAGTTTTAATGCGTTTTTACATTAAATTATGGATTAATTTGACCGAAATAAATATTATTCATTACTACTAGAAAGCAAATACATTCAAACGATACAAGGTGCTAACACTACAACAAAAGTACCCTTTTGCAACTCCAAAAAAAGGAGGTAACATGTCTATTACAACTCGCGTCCATTTGTCTTTATATCCACAGTTGTAATAGAACATGATTATTTTACAACTGTTTTAGGCAGTTGTAAAATAATTCTTTTACAACTTCCCACGTGAGTTGTAAAAGACTTATTCACAACTGCCACCAATAGTTGTAAAACTCCATTTTACAACTGCTTTCAACTCTTTTAAAAAAAAAATTACAACTCCTATATGCATATTGTTGCTAAGCTTATAACAACAACCGATTGTTGTTGTTATAAGATTCTTTTACAATAGCTTTTAACAGTTGAAAACAAGTTGCTGTTAACTATAAATTTCATGGTATTATAATCATACCAAAATTTCATTAATAATAACAACAATTACTTAAATTACTTGAAATAGTACAAATTGTTCACATTTATAATAATAGAAAACAATTCAAGACTACACCAATTGTAAATTAATAACTCGGTGACAAAACATTAATAATCCAATTGTCAATTAAGTTACAGGTAGTAGCAGTCATAAATGTGTCGCTTCACCCTCTCCCCTTCCTTCCACTTTTTCATCACCAATAGATGACAAAACTGAGTCGAGTCTTCTTTTTCAACCTCTTCAATTTTCATCTTCATTACATAATAGCGAACCTAATTCATTTTCTTCAAGTTATTCCTTTCCATTTGGAAAAACCATAGCGCTACGTTACCTTAATTAATTCCAAAACGAAGAAAAATTAGAAAAGAAGCAATAACAAGTAATGTAGTTTTACAGTATATATTGGCGGCTTCCCAAGGTACTGTAGACTCTGCCAATCAAGCTGCACATGTTGTTGCATGTCTTACATAACACTTAATTGTGGGAATAGTTGGAAAACAAATTTTGAACTCAGCTTCTAAAGCATAAGCAACAACAAATTTTGCTTCTAATTTCGAATTTCCAAAAATCGAGTTCAAAGCCAAATTATAAATCTTAAGTTATATGAAAAAGATCATATATTATCATAGGAAATGATTGTGGATACCAGTTTAATGAAGGCAAGCAGCAATGACGACAAGCAACAGCGAAGGCGAGCAAATGAGTGTAGCAACAGATGCCAGCATAGGTAGGAGAGTAGAAGGTTAGGGTTTGCAAGAGGGTATCATAGATTCAGTGCTTCTGGTTTGGTTTTGTGGATGGAAATGGCAGAGAGTATTAGTTAGGGCTTAGGATTAGGAATTTTGGCGGCCATGTTTACGTTATTTCAATAGAATAGCGGGTGATACAAAAAGAGGGATGTAACATATAATTTATAATTAATAGAAAGCTAATGCAAGTAGACAACCATTAAAAATAGTTGTTATATGTATATAGATATTTACACCTGACACAACCTAATGGATGTTATATACATATATTACATTTGTCACATAAATAAACTTGTTAAAACTACATCTGTTACAACTGCCAAAAATAATAGGTTATTATAAATACCTATTACAAGTGCTAATTTCTGCAAGTCATAAAAATATGTTATAATATGATTATTTTGTTGTAGTGTTTGTTTTTCTTTTTATTACCCTGCGTATTCTTAAATGAGTGGATTAGAGATATTAGGTTTTCTGAGCACGTACAGTTGTTAGGCTGTGAGCATGAGCTTATTTCTCATATATTGTATTTGCACTTTGTAATCTCTTTATTCAACACAATGGCGTTTACAAGTGATTTTATTTTAAGAGACAATATTTTTTGTTAGTTTAGTATGTGTAATTTTATTTCCTCTGTTGTATAGCCTTTTGGAATTATTTCTCTGATATTGGGATTTCTATCAGTTATTTACGGTCTCTTCTGTTTTATTTCAACAATGTTTATAAATATAGTTTATTCCATGCATTATGAGATAAACAACATGTTCTTTATTTTTTAGATACTTATTAATCTTGATGATCAACCTGCATCAATCAAGCATCTTAGCAACACACTCTTCAACAATCTTGGGTGTCAGTTGTATTGGACAATCATCATTATTTTTAACTGCATTAATAAATACATTTAATGAATGCATTACATTAATCCCGTCTTTAACTGCATTTCACACATGCAATTAAGAGATGATGCTATTAAATATAGTTCTTAGTCGCATTTCGCAGATGCCTGTAGAAAACATTTTACAACAGAGTCTTTTGGTACATTTCACAAATGTAGCTAAACTATATTTAGTAGCATCAACTTTTTATTGCATTTGCGAAATGCATTTAAAAACTCCTATTATTAAAGGCAATTTTTAATTGCATTTGTGATCTAAAGCTAAAAATTCTATTCATAGTAGTAGTTTTTGGTTACATCTGTGAAATGCACTAAAAAATGCTATTACTACATGTAGTTTTTAACTGCAATCTTGAAATATATGTGAAAACTGTATTTAATATATAGCACTAGTGAAAATCTTCTAATGCTACATTTAATAGCAGAGATTTTTAGCTATGTTTGTGAAATATAGCTAAAAATTGTTGGTCTCAAGTTGTAGTTTTCGATTACTTTGTGAAATGCAGCTAAAAACTACATTTAATACTAGTCTCTTTTTTTGTTGCATTTGTGAAATACAGTGGAAAACTGTTGCTACCAAACGCAGTATACAATAGTATTTGTGAAATGAGATCCGTAGTTTTTAAATGCATTTTTAGTAATATGGTTAAAATATGCGATTTAAATGCAATTTTTAGCTACGTTTGAAATGCAGTTGAAACTGCACTTAATATAACAAATTTTAACTACTTTACTAAAATGCAGTTAAAAACTTCTACATTAAATGTTTATTTTTGGAATTTTATATTTTGATATCACTCATAAATGTCGTTACAAAATTTATTAAATCCCCACACTACACAACCATCTAACTCAAAAAAGTTATTAAATTTTTGGTCTAGGATTGAAAACAATTCTTAACACCGACTAACTCATGGAAGATTGCCACATTTTTCAAGCTGAAAATAAACGAGTTGATGGATACCAACAAATATCGACTGTGATGTTAAAAAGTCAAGGATTAGTTTACTAATTAATGACTAAATTGTCCGTTTCACAATTTAATTTATTATGAAATAAAGGGTGCGTTTGTGGGTAAAACTGCCCCATTATCGTTACGGACGCGTCCAACGAGTCGGATGTGGCTGTAACGATAACGATGCAGTTTGTCCAGCTTCCCCAACGACTCCAATTTGAGCCTTTAGGACAATTCTGGCTCTACCGTCCTCTCCCCTATATCGATCCCTCTTATCCTTCTACTCCTTCACCATCTCCTTCTACTCTCCTCTCTTCATTATTTTCAAATTCAACACTTTCTTCAAGACCAGTTTATTCCCAGACGCAAACAATTCAGATTTTGAAGATATGGAATATATCGCTATAATTGGATCATATTTGCGCGAAAGACTCAATGAAAGAGGCCGTCAGTTGCATATGTTGAAGTATACCGGTTTATTGTGGGTAAATGATATATAAAACAGTCATCAACAACGATGTCAAAAGAATTTTCATATGAAACGACTCTGTTTTCTTTCGTTATGCGATAAGCTGGAAAATTATGATTTGGTTATAATGTATTCCGTTGGTGTTTGAGAAGAAGTTGTCATATGTTCACACCTAAAATTGGCACAACACCCAAGAGATAAAATTGTAGAGAATAAATAAAGACAAATAAATCAAAAATGAAGAGGGAAATGATCGCACATAGGTTTATAGTGGTTTGGCGTTAACGAGCCTACATCCACTTTATAATTTTCTTATATCAAATGATCTATTAAGCAAACATTCACAATATTGATATAATCAGAAATTCGCCAAAAGATCCTTCTTTTGAGTCCAGAAGGTCTATTTATAGGTCCTACAACATTCAAATTGGCTAATACGTGTGTCCTCTGATCCAAGATTTCAGGAGATCCCGAAGAGGAGTTCTTTTCGTGAATGGCGGCAGGACGTAAATTCGCGGTGATAGGTGGCATCTGATATCTGATCATTGAGGATGACTAGGATTAGTTAAGTCGGAGTAAGACCAAATTTTTAAGAGAGTATCTTGCAGTGAGTTAGGTGGAACTTAACCTAGTCCGTCTGAAGATAATGGGCTCCAGCTGGACCGCATATCTGGCTTTGGTGTTTGGCCTGTATCTCAGATTTAAGTTGATTCATCCATGGGGCCGAAGTCTGTGATGTTAATGAATTTTGATGGCCTTACCCAAAGGCTGTTCAACACTCTTCCCCCCAAAGTATGTCGTGTTAAAAACATAGCATGCTTTGTATATTTTATTCGGGATCATTCTTTACTGCAAGAAAATCAAAGGGATGATTTTTGCATCGAGAATTAGCACCAGATCGGGAAATGATGAAGCTCTGCTATCGTGTAGCTATTCGGTCATGCTTGGCTCAGTAACGTATTGACACGTCAACCCCAGTGGTAAGCTCAGTAGTCATGTCAATGGAAAATGAAGAGTCTCTTTGTTTCACTATAAAAGGCTGGCCCACCTTCTTTATTTACTTTCACTTTTTCACTGCAACTGATTTAGTTACTTTTGAAAACAATCGGAAAAACTTCCTATGCCGACGATCAAGATTCACTTCCCCGATTCCTCCTCAGGTATTGATGTTGTTTTCCTCATTTTTAAAACACTATGATTTTGCATATAAATCCTCCCTACTCTTCTTTTTTCGTTTCAATCCGTATTCCATATGACTTACAGTCTGGTCGCCAGCGTCGAACTCACCGGAATTGTGGTCTGGTGGTAAGGCGACGATCGTATGTGCTTCTAATGGCACAAGTGGTGATAATCGGTGCGAGAGAAAAATTGTATCCGTGAAGAGGTAGGGGATGAAGATATATCTCGCTTTGTGAAGCATTTAAAATTCCAAGGAGCCATCAACTCTCAGGACACGTGGCCGTGGAAAAGAGAGACTGCTTATACAGGAGTGCTCAGGCAATGATGATGGCTCTTGGTATGGTAAAGTTGAAGGAAATATGGATGACCATAAACTCAGTGCTTGCAGACCCAACACTGTAGAATAAGTAATTGTCTACATCATGTTTGGGGACAATACCCAACCTTGAGCCGGTAAGGTTATCGGGGTTGAAACCCATAAAGTGGAACACGCTCTCGATTGTTGATTTTGACTTAAACTGTCATTTTATTTTGCATACACACGTAAATGCTTATGTTGAAGTGTTACGACCTCATCAATCTGATTGATGGCTTTTTATGAATAACATAGCCTACGATGGTCGAACGACGCAGTGCCCGTAACCTTGAAGCTAACAAGGAAAAGGTCATATTTACCCCTATAGACTTGGGAAGTACCTCGCCTTATAAATTTGGGATCGATCCTGAATCCGATTTTAACGTCGACACCCATGGTCGATCAGCTGATCTGCCTCCTACTACTGAAATGGGAGAATCAAATAAGGTCGTAGTCGCACCTGGTACCCTTCCCGGGGCTAACTTTCTAAAAGCTCATCTTGACTCTTGGTCCGGTACAATGAGCGAAAGGCAGCTGAGAAATTTAAGTGTTAAACATAAGATTCCATGGGTTGATTTCCTTGCTCCTACAGAGATGGATCGCCCTCATAGTCCGCCGAGTGGATATATGGCGCTCACTCGCCCGATGTGCACTGCCGGGTCTATCCCTCCTTTTTCTCCGTTCGTACTCGATTTTCTAAGGCAAATGAATCTGGCTCCTATGCAGCTTCACCCGATTGCATACACCAATCTATTGTCCTTATACGTCATTTTCATGAAGTATATGAACCAACCCTCAATACTCGATGACGTAGTGTTTTTCTTCAATTTTAGACATCAAGAGCAAAAGTCCCCCGCTTTTCTTTTCTTTAAGGCTGTCCGTAATCGAAAAATCATTGAGGGCATCCCCAACGAATTGGGTGACACTAAGAATGACTGGTTTTATATTAAACAACAACCAGGATGTGCCGCCACTGGCTTCAATGCCGTAAGTCTTTTATCTTAGTTGAATTAATCACAAGCAAGCTTCTTATATGAATTTTACCATGTAGGTGATTAGCCAGAAAGGCCCCAAGGGGGAGTATTCGAGGAGTGCTTTGATACCTTGGTTGCTCTTAAGAAGAAGAGTCGACATTACCAGAAACTTTTGACTGACGCAAAACTGCATCGTTATCATCTCCTGGATAAGGGGAGGACGGTAGGACCTTCAGTTGACCATTCTTCTTCTTTGCACAACTCTCAGGATGAGGTGCCTCTTTCTCAAAAGACATCGACCATTTCCAAGGTCGTGCCCCCAGTCGGGAGGTTGTCTTCCAAACCGTCGTTTGGAGGGAAAAATAACACTTATCCCTAAGAAAAAGGGAAAAGGTCCGGTTTGAAATGAATAATTCGGGAGTCTGACCAGCTGAGGATGCATGAGAACCTAGCTAGAAGTGCTCCAGGGAAGGTGATTGATGAAAAAGTTGGAGAGGAGCTTATCGACCACCGACTGAAAGATTCCTATGTTAGAAGAGATCCTTCCATTGTTCATGGTTCCCAGATGGAAGCATCGAACTTTCCTTTCCGTGACTACAAAATATGGAAATGCCGGATGCAATCATTTCTTCTCAAAACTTGGATCCAGAGTCATTTTTCCACACTTAATCTGGGGAAGATTTTATACAAGTCGATCTACAAGACACCGGAGATGCACACCAAGTTTCAGGTTCGAGTTGGTTTAGGGAACTATTCTCGGAAACACACAGCATTTGTGATGCACGTCACAGCACCCGCTACAAGAAAATTGATTTTTTGTTGCAAAAATAGGTGTTATTTATTCTCAAATGCAAACAAAAATATTTTTACTAACAGTACACATTCCCGCCTTCGTAAAAATAAATCCGCCTATTCCAAAGTAAACATAACCAGCTGTTTTCTATTCCACTCCCCTCACGTACTTAATTTTTTTTAACCCTAGTTCCCTTTCGCCCCAAATGTTTTTTGCTAATTGAATCATTCCCCTTTTAATGGTGCTCAAATTCCATCGCAGCGAGTAAATTCCCCTTTTAGTCGTGCTTACTTCTTCCCTCTTCGTTATTTTTTCACCCGAAGTTGGATTTTGATGAATCATCATCCGATTTCGCCTCTTTCTGCTACTTGCTTCTGTTCCCGCTCTACACCTTCCTGTGATTCCTGCTTACTTCTTCCTCTTTGTTAATTTTTGTGTCTCATAACACATAAATCCAATTTCACTTTTCAGATGATTCACCATTTCTCTGAAGGCAAAGGTACGAATTTTATCATAAGCAGAGCTAAAATCAAATCAACCATCACTATTTGGTGACAATTACTGCTAGTCACTAATTCGATCCTGGCGATTTGTAACTTTAACTATAGATTGGAAATGGGGCTAGGTAACTAGTTCAGTCATGTTGCTTATGTTGAGTTGTTTGCTGCTCCAGTGATTAAATTTCTTGTTGATTTTGTCTATATAAAGTGTTAATACACTGAGTACCCCGCTCAATACTTTATTACATAAAGACAGATTGGCTCAGCCCAATATGAAGCATCAAGCCCAAGCGGCTAAGTCCTGTTTGCAAATATAAATATGTACAAAACGTTTGTGTAATAGTATCTTCGTAGCAATAAAACATTTTGAAACATCTCTGTTATTCGTTCTTGGTATCAGAGCAGTACTGCTAACAGCCATTAAAATCGATCCAATATCCAAATCTCAATAGATCTATCAGTAGATAGATTATCCATCAGAGAATTATCATCACTTGGATACCTCTCATCCAAGATCTGTGATCTCTTCATTTGAGAGTTGAGGCTGCAATAAGGAAATCAGTGCCTCGCCATGTAACAACCCGTATTTTTCGATAACGTGTTAAGACGAGAATCAAGGCAGAATTTAATTTTAAATTCTGAATCAAGTAAAACGGGCTATTCCATTGCGTTCGTCTCGGAAAAATACGCGAAATAGAGTCTGAGTTTTCGAGAATCGGAGTCCGTATGACCAGGATATGGCCTCGCGAAGTTTCACGAAAAATTCCCAAATTAAAGTATACTTAATTAAGTGAAATGGGTTGCGCAGAGAAATATATATATATTGATATATATATATATAATTGAAAATTAAATAAATAAATATGCAAAAATGTTCAAAACAGCGAATTGGGAGAGGGGAATAACCGAACCGGCCGATTTTTGAGGTCGACCCGAGCTCGCTGGGTCGACTAGGGGTTAATCCAGGGTGTTTGGCTGTCAACCCGTGGGCCGATTCGCTCAAATGCAGATTTTGCATTTGGATGGTTCTCATGGTTCATCTTTAATCTAAAGGCCCTAGATGGTTCCTACACTTGACTTCTTCCCCAAGACATGCTTTGATGGCTTGGATTGAATCTAGGTTTAATCCTATGGCCTAAAACACTTGCCTAATCTATAAATAAGACCCTAACCTATCCTAAATCCTCATTATTCATTCATGCAACTAAACTATGGCAAAATTTTACCTCTCATGGCCTCCACTCTCTTCATAAAATTTCTAAATGGTTTCTATGAGAGATTTTCCATGCATACAAGTGTTTTCAAGCTTGTATGAGTGTCATTAGCTTGCATTCAAGTCAAGTTTCTATCTTTGCATCATAAAGCAAGGGTTTTGATCATTTTGGCTCAAGGGTTTTTATGTTAGAGCTTGCATTTTGGGTCTATTTGATTGCATAAGGGCTTTGTCATATCTTTTGTGCCTTCATAGCAATGTAAGCCCTTTCCCTACTCTTAGATATTAACTATGAAGTTAAATGTTCATGTTGCAAGTTTGGGGTTTGATCATTGAGTATGATACATGCTATCATGTCATGCAAGTTTATGAAGTCATTATCTTGATCTTGTGAGCTAAAAGCTACAACCTTTATGTTGAAATGTTGCATTAGGCAACATGAGAACCCTCATAACCTTTATGTCAACTTGCATATGAAGTCATAACCCTTATATGATGATATATGCGAGTTACTAGTCATCATTCCATATCTTTTATCACCATGATTCGCTTATGTGCCAAGTTTGGGTTTATGCATGTTTTGAGGCTTAAGAATGTAACATGCAAGTTAATGAACACATTTGTGCCTCATTTGCCACCATGATTAACTTGTGGCTTAATATCCATTTTTGTCATGCCTTTGCCAAGTCTCTTCTTTTAATCCATTACGTTGTCGCGAACGTATATGCGAGTTTAAAAGCGTTGGGTTATGTTATGGGTAATTTCTAATGACATGAAAATACAACTTGAAAACATGACTTGAAATATAACATGGAAGTTGACATGTAAGTATGCATAAAAACATAAGCTTGGGAATTTACCTATTAAGTTAGGTCTACCCTTTGGGAATTTACCTATTAAGTTAGGTCTACCCAAATGCTTGAAAACTTGTAACATGTTTTGGGAAACATGATGGACATGACACTTAGATAATATAAGTGTGGCCAACTCGAGGTTGGGTTGAGTTTGCAACGTAAAACTACCCGGAACCGACCGGCCTAACTAGTAATTGCAAACAATAGGACCCAATGTGAGAAGTTGGTCATGTTGTGCTTGAACCCGAGGTTAGACCAAGTTGTGGTGTAAAGCTACCCGGAGCCGACGGCTTAACTAGTAACCACAACAAAGTCTAATGTGAGAGGTGAAGGTGCATTAAGTAATTAATGCCACATGATAGGGTTAAGTTAATATGATTAATGACTCTTAACCAAATATGACATGGACAAATGGGTTAAGTAATTTGATTAGGCTAATGATACTTAACAAAACATGACAAGGTTGGGTAGGTTAAGTAACTTGATTTGCCTAATGACACTTAACCATTTTTATATGACTAGTGGATGGGGTTAAGTTAACCAACACTTAATCAATCCAACGCGATAACTTGGTAAGGTTAAGTAAGTTTTCTTAATGACGCTTAACCGAATAATACGGTTAACGAATGGGGTTAAGATTAGACTCAGCTAGTCTAAACACGGAAATCGGATGGGGTTAAGTTAGCCTAGACTTAATTAATCCCACTTGGTAGTTTAATGGGGTTAAGTTAAACACTTAACTAATCTAAACATGATGAATTGATGTGGTTAAGTGACCTATACTTAACCAATCTAACTCGTGAATTTATTGAGGTTAAGTTAACCTATACTTAACCGATCTAACGTGAAAACATGATAAGGCTAAGTCACGAATCGCTTGAATACACTTGACCGATTTGACTGAGTAAATTGATAGGGTCAAGTTAATATATACTTAACCAATCTAGAATGATAATTGGACGAGGTTAAGTCGTGAATTGCTTAATACATACTTAACCAACGTGAGCATGGTTTGTAGGGTTAAGTCTTGGACTTGGATACTTAGCCAATTTTGACATGATTTGAAGACGGGTTAAGTCTTGGACTTGGATACTTAGCTAATTTTGACATGATTGGTAGACGGGTTAAGTCATGAACTTAAGTGACACTTAATCCATTATGTAAACCCTAGTTCTGAGGATAGGAGATAACCGTAGTTAACAAGGATAACGGGAATAAGGCTAAGTGGTAAACCTTAGTTGAGGAATAACTTAGTAATGATTCTTAGTCAAGGAAATTTAGACCAGTTCATAGATAGATGAGTAACCTGATACGGTAGGTCCTCGTTTAAGTATACGAGTAGGAGCAAGTATATGGTTTAGATAAAGGCTCCAGCGAACTGGGTAACGAAGCAGCGGCTTCGGGGAACGTGAGGGTATTCTTGGTATCCCTCTATGAGCTGCCAAGTGATTATACTAGGCTCATGAGAAGTTAAGGTCTGCGTTATAAGAACCAAGAGTATGCCTTGGTTGCTATGCGAGCGACCTAAAGACAGGGATGGATAGGGGATAGTCGACGATACACGGTCGTACCCTAGATAGCATTTCGTCAGACTACCTACCATCTTTGGTCAAGCGTGTACGTACAGAAAGGCAGAGAACACCCAATAGACCATAATTGCTATCTAATTATGGTTGCGGTAAGGCTAGGATTGTGGGTTGGCCAGTAGTGTGTTCTCATACAGGATTTATCCTGTCTTGTCTTTCACTAGTTGAGGGAGGGGTCGCGTGGGACCATAGCCACGTATAGAAAAACAGACCTTAGCATCTGCATCGGCAGATAAATCGAAAGCTCCCGACCGAGTCCTGTATTTCTCGATCTGCCCTGTGACAGGACTCGGATGGCACGATGTGATACATGTGCATACAGTCATGGAAAACGATTCACGATGAATGCGTGGGAAAAAGGGCGCGGTTGACGGTTAGCGTAAATCCCAGTGGCCCTGGGTGGTTGAACCAAAACCGAGATACGAAAACGTGCAATAGGTAAGCGTAATCCCTAGTGGCCCTAGGTAGCATAAGTCCTAGTTGTACAAACGATAATTCATGTTGGAAGACCCTAGCTAGGTTTAGGGTAACAGTCCAAACCAATCTTAAGGATCATGGAACTATGTTAAAGTAATGTAGAATCTCATGGGAAAGCCCGTATGGTCTGCGGCAAGGGACTGAACATTTACATGGAATAAAACATACAAGTTGAGTAACCTATATATGCGATATATTAGGTTGACATGGACCATTACACGACTTTTGAGTGAGGGTCATTCTTGGTTAACACATGATACGGTGGGGATACTAGTACGGTAGGTGCAGAGCTAAAATGCAGGATAGATATCATGGGACGTTATACGTGATAGATATCTTGGGGATATTATACTTGATAGAAACCTGACGATGTGATACCTTGTTTTATCTTGACATCGTAATTTATCATGACACCTTAGTTTATCTGAGTTCAGTAGTTCATCCTGTTATTTTGATTTAGCTTATCTATCTTGTCATCATGCTTATGTTCATCTCAGTTTCTCATGTCAGTTAACTTTACTAGTTTTTATGCTAATAGTAGATAGGGCTTACTCAGTCTTTTTGACTGACCCGTTTTGTTTCGCCTCTTTTCTTCCGTTTCCCCCTAGGTTACAGGGAGGAAACACTGTTGTTTAGTTCGGACTTCTTTTGCTTGAAGGTCATCATGGATGGCTTGGACTTTTCTTGGCTAATGGCTACTTTACTGTTTTTACTTGGGGAATAATTTATGAAAATGTCTTTATGCTTCTTTACTATTGCAAGACAGGTTTTGATGTACTTTGATGTAAAAAGCTTTAGACCTTATTTATTCATGTTATGAAAGTTTGATTTTACTTCTGCTATTTTTATATGTTCTGTCTTGTGATATTTCTGTGCATGTTTACCAATAATGCCCCTCTAAAGCTAGTGCATTCCTTTGCGAGTGACCCTAGCGGAGGCGGGGTGTTACACGTGGTATCAGAGCAGAAGGTTACCAGACTGGGCAAAAGTTTTTAAAGACCTTCTGAAAACTATTTGAAAATCGTTTACAAAGAAGCATTTTTTCAAGAAAATTTTCTTTTAAAAGAAAAAGGCTATTCCCCAAAGGCCATTAACACTATCCTTGTTTCCTTAATTGAATCTCTTCTCCATTCTTTCCTCTATCTGTAGTCACAGTGGTTTTAACTGCGACTAGTCTTTTCTATCTACGAAAGTGCTTACCATGCGATGGAGGTGGTTTTCAAGAGACCAGTGGCCGCGTTATAAGAAAGGATAGTGAGAAAGAGGATAAAGGATACGAGCTTAAGGGTGAGCAACTTGTTGGTATGGCTTAGTCCTCAAAGGAGGGAGAAAGATGAACAATGAAACCCATGACGAGAAAGTATCTTTGGTATGGTGAAACGGGACGAATAGTTAAGTATTGTGGGACAAGGACAAGATCATCGTTGTATACCCTCACTAGAGTACCTGAGTAGGGGGATAACATCCTTGTTGAAGATCTAGTTATTCTTTTCTATCATCCCGCCAAGACTTTGTTTTGATCCCCGCATCATTTAAGTCCGCTTCGGTAGTTGAGTCTCTGCACCTTAAGTACTAACGTAATAGAGAATCCCATTTTTGTCTCAAAGTCCTATTGGAGAATCAGTCCATTTATACATGACTTGTTTGGATTTGGGAATGTCTATGCCAAGTGTTGAGTTTGGAAATAATGCTTATGTTTATAAGCTATGGATGGATTCTAGGGATGAAGTGGTTATCCAGTAGGGGGTGCCACTCTCGGTTTTGATAGGAGGGTAGTTAGACCTTTTGACTAGCCTTGGTAATGCCCTCGAAGTATCGGGTAACCTTTTTGAGGTTCTGTAATGACTAGTTACTTAGAATCCCTTGATGCCTTTATTGGAAATTTGAAGCCCGATCGAGTGGTGTTCGCCAATAAGACGGATGGTTTACTTCATTTATGCATGGGTTATAGAGCTCACCCTAGTAAGTGCGCATGATAACCTGATTGACATCTGTTTACTTTCAAGAGAAAGTTCTTCTACATGGAATGCCTTATAGTATATAAACGAGATCCAAGATTCACTAGTGAATTTTGGAAAGCTTGCATGAGATCATGAGTACGCAGTCATGTTTGCGCCAAGTATTCTAGAAAAAGGATAAGTGCAAGTGGAACGAGAGGCGACGAAGAAATGAGTTTCAGCTCATGTTATGGAAGCAGGAATTAAGAAGCTACGAAATCGCGAAGTTAAAGGGCGGTCAAGGCACAATGGAAGTAAGCCCGAGGAAATACGACTTTGATGGTCAAAGACTAGATATGTGCACGATATCTCTTTTTGGGAGTATATCCTTTATCCCTGTTTCTGTAGAGCTTACTTGTAGGTTATCTTTTGTGGACATCCTCTCGGTCCTACATTCTGTTACAAACCCCGTAAGGAGTTTGTCTTGTTTATCTTCTCGGCCCTGTTTCAGGGAATTCTAGGTAGAACCCTATGGATGTAAACATGTATTTGAAACATGTTATGATTGATATGGTTGCAAGTGGTTGCTCGTGGATGCGCGAATACACATTAGATACTAGCTCGACTCGGTCACATTTCATATTGCATATGCACGAGTATTTATACTTGTTTATGGATGAAATCGAATGTATTATCATGCGGTTGTTGCATATGAATGAATGATTGTGCACGCATATAGTATCTATATGACTAGGACTATTTGCATACATGTTGGATTCATGGCACTATACATATTTTGCATTAGAAAGATTATTCAGGCCTGATCATTAGCATTAGCTAAGGAACATGTACACACACGTTTTGCATATATTCATACAGCATTAGAAATCATCTAAGGACAATGGTTGCTTGTGGATGATGTTTTGAGTAGATGGATGATGGATGGTAGGATATGTTCTTCCTAACTTGGAGATTTCGAGGACGAAATCCTAAAAGGTGGGGAGAATGTAACAACCCGTATTTTTCGATAACGTGTTAAGACGAGAATCAAGGCAGAATTTAATTTTAAATTCTGAATCAAGTAAAATGGGCTATGCCATTGCGTTCATCTCGGAAAAATACGCGAAATAGAGTTTGAGTTTTCGAGAATCGGAGTCCGTATGACCAGGATATGGCCTCGCGAAGTTTCACGAAAAATTCCCAAATTAAAGTATACTTAATTAAGTGAAATGGGTTGCGCAGAGAAATATATATATATTGATATATATATATATATAATTGAAAATTAAATAAATAAATATGCAAAAATGTTCAAAACAGCGAATTGGGAGAGGGGAATAACCGAACCGGCCGATTTTTGAGGTCGACCCGAGCTCGCTGGGTCGACTAGGGGTTAATCCAGGGTGTTTGGCTGTCAACCCGTGGGCCGATTCGCTCAAATGCAGATTTTGCATTTGGATGGTTCTCATGGTTCATCTTTAATCTAAAGGCCCTAGATGGTTCCTACACTTGACTTCTTCCCCAAGACATGCTTTGATGGCTTGGATTGAATCTAGGTTTAATCCTATGGCCTAAAACACTTGCCTAATCTATAAATAAGACCCTAACCTATCCTAAATCCTCATTATTCATTCATGCAACTAAACTATGGCAAAATTTTACCTCTCATGGCCTCCACTCTCTTCATAAAATTTCTAAATGGTTTCTATGAGAGATTTTCCATGCATACAAGTGTTTTCAAGCTTGTATGAGTGTCATTAGCTTGCATTCAAGTCAAGTTTCTATCTTTGCATCATAAAGCAAGGGTTTTGATCATTTTGGCTCAAGGGTTTTTATGTTAGAGCTTGCATTTTGGGTCTATTTGATTGCATAAGGGCTTTGTCATATCTTTTGTGCCTTCATAGCAATGTAAGCCCTTTCCCTACTCTTAGATATTAACTATGAAGTTAAATGTTCATGTTGCAAGTTTGGGGTTTGATCATTGAGTATGATACATGCTATCATGTCATGCAAGTTTATGAAGTCATTATCTTGATCTTGTGAGCTAAATGCTACAACCTTTATGTTGAAATGTTGCATTAGGCAACATGAGAACCCTCATAACCTTTATGTCAACTTGCATATGAAGTCATAACCCTTATATGATGATATATGCGAGTTACTAGTCATCATTCCATATCTTTTATCACCATGATTCGCTTATGTGCCAATTTTGGGTTTATGCATGTTTTGAGGCTTAAGAATGTAACATGCAAGTTAATGAACACATTTGTGCCTCATTTGCCACCATGATTAACTTGTGGCTTAATATCCATTTTTGTCATGCCTTTGCCAAGTCTCTTCTTTTAATCCATTACGTTGTCGCGAACGTATATGCGAGTTTAAAAGCGTTGGGTTATGTTATGGGTAATTTCTAATGACATGAAAATACAACTTGAAAACATGACTTGAAATATAACATGGAAGTTGACATGTAAGTATGCATAAAAACATAAGCTTGGGAATTTACCTATTAAGTTAGGTCTACCCTTTGGGAATTTACCTATTAAGTTAGGTCTACCCAAATGCTTGAAAACTTGTAACATGTTTTGGGAAACATGATGGACATGACACTTAGATAATATAAGTGTGGCCAACTCGAGGTTGGGTTGAGTTTGCAACGTAAAACTACCCGGAACCGACCGGCCTAACTAGTAGTTGCAAACAATAGGACCCAATGTGAGAAGTTGGTCATGTTATGCTTGAACCCGAGGTTAGACCAAGTTGTGGTGTAAAGCTACCCGGAACCGACCGGCTTAACTAGTAACCACAACAAAGTCTAATGTGAGAGGTGAAGGTGCATTAAGTAATTAATGCCACATGATAGGGTTAAGTTAATTTGATTAATGACTCTTAACCAAATATGACATGGACAAATGGGTTAAGTAATTTGATTAGGCTAATGATACTTAACAAAACATGACAAGGTTGGGTAGGTTAAGTAACTTGATTTGCCTAATGACACTTAACCATTTTTATATGACTAGTGGATGGGGTTAAGTTAACCAACACTTAATCAATCCAGCGCGCTAACTTGGTAAGGTTAAGTAAGTTTTCTTAATGACGCTTAACCGAAAAATACGGTTAACGAATGGGGTTAAGATTAGACTCATCTAGTCTAAACATGGAAATCGGATGGGGTTAAGTTAGCCTAGACTTAATTAATCTCACTTGGTAGTTTAATGGGGTTAAGTTAAACACTTAACTAATCTAAACATGATGAATTGATGTGGTTAAGTGACCTATACTTAACCAATCTAACTCGTGAATTTATTGAGGTTAAGTTAACCTATACTTAACCGATCTAACGTGAAAACATGATAAGGCTAAGTCACGAATCGCTTGAATACACTTGACCGATTTGACTGAGTAAATTGATAGGGTCAAGTTAATATAACTTAACCAATCTAGAATGATAATTGGACGAGGTTAAGTCGTGAATTGCTTAATACATACTTAACCAACGTGAGCATGGTTTGTAGGGTTAAGTCTTGGACTTGGATACTTAGCCAATTTTGACATGATTTGAAGACGGGTTAAGTCTTGGACTTGGATACTTAGCCAATTTTGACATGATTGGTAGACGGGTTAAGTCATGAACTTAAGTGACACTTAATCCATTATGTAAACCCTAGTTCTGAGGATAGGGGATAACCGTAGTTAACAAGGATAACGGGAATAAGGCTAAGTGGTAAACCTTAGTTGAGGAATAACTAAGTAATGATTCTTAGTCAAGGAAATTTAGACCAGTTCATAGATAGATGAGTAACCTGATACGGTAGGTCATCGTTTAAGTATACGAGTAGGAGCAAGTATCTGGTTTAGATAAAGGCTCCAGCGAACTGGGTAACGAAGCAGCGGCTTCGGGGAACGTGAGGGTATTCTTGGTATCCCTCTATGAGCTGCCAGGTGATTATACTAGGCTCATGAGAGGTTAAGGTCTGCGTTAGAAGAACCAAGAGTATGCCTTGGTTGCTATGCGAGCGACCTAAAGACGGGGATGGATAGGGGATAGTCGACGATACACGGTCGTACCCTAGATAGCATTTCGTCAGACTACCTACCATCTTTGGTCAAGCGTGTACGTACAGAAAGGCAGAGAACACCCAATAGACCATAATTGCTATCTAATTATGGTTGCGGTAAGGCTAGGATTGTGGGTTGGCCAGTAGTGTGTTCTCATACAGGATTTATCCTGTCTTGTCTTTCACTAGTTGAGGGAGGGGTCGCGTGGGACCATAGCCACGTATAGAAAAACAGACCTTAGCATCTGCATCGGCAGATAAATCGAAAGCTCCCGACCGAGTCCTGTATTTCTCGATCTGCCCTGTGACAGGACTTGGATGGCACGATGTGATACATGTGCATACAGTCATGGAAAACGATTCACGATGAATGCGTGGGAAAAAGGGCGCGGTTGACGGTTAGCGTAAATCCCAGTGGCCCTGGGTGGTTGAACCAAAACCGAGATACGAAAACGTGCAATAGGTAAGCGTAATCCCTAGTGGCCCTAGGTAGCATAAGTCCTAGTTGTACAAACGATAATTCATGTTGGAAGACCCTAGCTAGGTTTAGGGTAACAGTCCAAACCAATCTTAAGGATCATGGAACTATGTTAAAGTAATGTAGAATCTCATGGGAAAGCCCGTATGGTCTGCGGCAAGGGACTGAACATTTACATGGAATAAAACATACAAGTTGAGTAACCTATATATGCGATATATTAGGTTGACATGGACCATTACACGACTTTTGAGTGAGGGTCATTCTTGGTTAACACATGATACGGTGGGGATACTAGTACGGTAGGTGCAGAGCTAAAATGCAGGATAGATATCATGGGACGTTATACGTGATAGATATCTTGGGGATATTATACTTGATAGAAACCTGACGATGTGATACCTTGTTTTATCTTGACATCGTAATTTATCATGACACCTTAGTTTATCTGAGTTCAGTAGTTCATCCTGTTATTTTGATTTAGCTTATCTATCTTGTCATCATGTTTATGTTCATCTCAGTTTCTCATGTCAGTTAACTTTACTAGTTTTTATGCTAATAGTAGATAGGGCTTACTCAGTCTTTTTGACTGACCCGTTTTGTTTCGCCTCTTTTCTTCCGTTTCCCCCCAGGTTACAGGGAGGAAACACTGTTGTTTAGTTCGGACTTCTTCTGCTTGAAGGTCATCATGGATGGCTTGGACTTTTCTTGGCTAATGGCTACTTTACTGTTTTTACTTGGGGAATAATTTATGAAATTGTCTTTATGCTTCTTTACTATTGCAAGACAGGTTTTGATGTACTTTGATGTAAAAAGCTTTAGACCTTATTTATTCATGTTATGAAAGTTTGATTTTACTTCTGCTATTTTTATATGTTCTGTCTTGTGATATTTCTGTGCATGTTTACCAATAATGCCCCTCTAAAGCTAGTGCATTCCTTTGCGAGTGACCCTAGTGGAGGCGGGGTGTTACACGCCAGGAATTGTGGCTGCATCTGTTTCTAGTATTACAGCTTGATTGGTAAAGAGTCTTTGAATCTCAAAGGTCGATCAAAAAATCTAAAGTTTTCATTCAACTACAATCAAAAGTTGTCCAAGAAAGCTATTTTGACATCACTTCAGTGTTTTGGTTGCATTTAATCTGTCAATTCAGATTAAAAGCCGTCCAAGAAAACTAATCAGTCAGTTTTTAGAAATAATAAATTAGCTTTCTAGTGTTTCTTGAAGACAAATTAGAGAAAACACTTAGATTTTTCAATTCAAGAACAAGAGTTCAGAAATCCTTACCTGTATTCGTGGGACAATACAAAAATTTCTGCTTACTGAAATCATGGTTGAAGGAGGCGGTTCAACTTCACCAAGATCTTCTGCCAGATCCAATCAGACAAGTGCTGAAAGCACTGAAGATCTAATCAAAGCCATCATAAAGCCTCAAAGCCAGATCATCTCAATTCAACTCGATGAGTCAAATTATCTCCTGTGGAAGCTGCAAGTGGAAACTGCAACAAAAGGTTACGGATTAGAAGACTTTCTTTATGGAACAAGGCCAATTCCAGCCAAGTACATCAGAGATAATAAAAATAATCTGGTAAACAATCAAGAATACACAGCTTATCAAAGACAAGATAATCTTGTCAGTGCCTGGCTAATGTCCTCGGTGGGTGCATCACTAATGCCACAATTAATAGGTGTTAAATCTGCTCATGATGTCTGGACAGCTTTGGAAAGATCATTCACTAGTCAATCATCAGCAAGAGTCTTACATTTCAAGAAACAACTACAATCAATAAAGAAAGATACCTCTAGCATGAATGAATATCTTATGAAGGTGAAAAACCTATGTGATCAATTGGCATGTACAGGAAATAAAATAGAGGAAAAAGAACAGATTCTATACATAGTAGGTGGACTTGACGATGAATATGAAGCTGTGATAGCTTTCATCACTTCTATTGAACCTACACCTTCTTTACAAAATGTCTATTCTATGTTACTTGTTCATGAAGGAAGAATGTTGCAAAAGAAAGAAGGAGCAGATTTTAATGTCAACTACACAACCACTGGTAAAGCAAAAAATCAAACCAATAATCCAAGAAGTCAAAACACTTACCAAAGAGGAGGTTCATCCAATCGAGGAAGAGGCAGAGCTGGGAGATGGAATCCCAACAATAGGCCCAAGTGTCAAATATGCGATAAACTTGGACATACAGCCAACAGGTGTTATTTCAGATTTGATAGTGGTGTTAATACAAATCAGCAAGGGAACAACAATAATCGTGGAAGTAATCCAAATGTAAACATAGTCAACAGTCAGACAGAGAATAAAAGCAGTCAAGAAACATCATCAAATGCTGCAACTGTTGATGACATTCAAGATGAAGCATGGTATCCAGATTCAGGAGCTACTCACCATGTAACCAACAACTTGAATAATCTGAATCTTGGAAACCGTGAATACAAAGGTAACCAGTCTCTAATTATGGGTAATGGTAACTCTACAGTTATATCACACACTGGACACGCTAGTATTAAGGGTGCTAAACTACTTTATTTGAATAATCTATTATGTGCACCACATATAAGGAAAAACTTAATTAGTGTGTCACAATGTGCAAAAGACAATCAAGTATCTTTTGAATTCTATCCAAAACACTGTGAAGTTAGGGACATGCTGACTAGGACCATTTTATTGCAGGGTAGAGAACAAAATGGGCTGTATAAGTTCGACTCAGGGAATATCAAAAATTCTGAACTTAAGAGTAACCTCTGTAATGTTACAGAGTTGAACAGAAACAATGAATGTACTACTTTTGATGTATGGCATTTTAAGCTGGGGCATCCTAGTTGCAAAATTATGAAAGAGATTGTCAAGAACAATGGCATTGCAATTAATATTCCTGATAATTACATATGCACATACTGTCAAATGGGAAAAAGTCACAAGTTGCCTTTTTCAAATTCTGAAACTAAATACTTAAGTCCACTAGAACTAGTGGTTGTTGATTTGTGGGGTCCAGCACCAATCAATACTGATTATGAGTTTAAGTATTATATCTCTTTCATTGATTCTTTTTCAAGATATGTCTGGATATACTTCATGAAATCTAAGTCTGATACATGTAATGAAGTTATACAATTCATAGCTAATGCTGAAAATCAACTTTGTCATAAAGTCAAAATCATTCAAAGTGATGGTGGAAAGGAGTTTCTTCCATTGAAAAACCATTTTGATAAAAAGGGTATCATTCACAGATTAACTTGTCAACACACTTCTGAACAAAATGGTCTTATTGAAAGAAAACACCGACACATTGTTGAGACTGGGCTAACTCTACTGGCACAGGCATCTTTACCACTAAAATTCTGGCCTGATGCCTTTGCCACAGCAGTACATTTAATAAACAGATTACCAACAAAGTTATTGGATCTAAAATGTCCCATAGAGGTGTTAACTCAAACCAAACCTAACTATGGTGATTTAAAAGCTTTTGGGTGTCTCTGTTTTCCTCACACAAGACCTTTTAACAAACATAAGTTAGATTATAGATCTACTGCATGTACATTCCTGGGGTACTCTTCTAACCATAAAGGGTATAAATGCTTAGACAGTAATGGAAGAATTTATATTTCTAGGCATGTTATTTTTAATGAAAAAGTTTTTCCATTTAAAAATAGTATTTGCAAGACAACCCAAAAAGTGTACAATCCCAGAATCTATATACCTCCTATTTCTGAACCTGCAAGTGATACTATATATGTACCACGTACAACTACTGGTACAACACGTACACAAGACACACAAAATGGTAGCACGTCACAACAGGTTGCATCTAGTACTGAATCAAATCATGATAATGAGATCAGTATTGATAATAGTGATGATGACTCACTTTCTCAAAGTGAGAATAATGAGGATCACAGTCAAGCTGAAGGACAACAGTCTGAAGGAAACAGGGACGCTACTCAGACTCAAAATCAGCATCATATGGTGACAAGGGCAAAAAGTTGTATTTTCAAACCAAAAACTTTTAATACTGAATACAATGATACTGAACCCTTCACTTATCATGAAGCAATGCAGAATGATAAGTGTAGAGCAGCCATGGAGGAAGAATTAAATGCCTTAAATAAAAAACAAACATGGTGTATAGTTCCACCACCCAAAAACAAGAATATTATAGGGTGTAGATGGACATACAGAATAAAAAGGCATGCAGATGGTACAATTTTTAAATACAAGGCTAGATTAGTGGCTAAAGGGTATTCCCAACAGTGGGGAATTGATTTTAATGAAACATTCTCCCCTGTTGTGAAACTAACCACTATCAGAATTATACTAACTATAGCCTTGCATAAAAATTGGACCATTAAACAAATTGATGTTAATAATGCCTTTTTGAATGGTGACTTGCAGGAAGAGGTCTATATGGAGCTGCCACCAGGTATGGAAGAAAAAGCTAACAAAGGAATGGTCTGCAAACTAAACAAGGCTATATATGGTCTAAGACAAGCACCTAGAGTTTGGTTTAACAAGCTACAGTCAACATTATCAAAGCTGGGCTACACTTCTACAAAATCAGACAACTCACTGTTTACAAAATTCACAACAGACACTGTCACCTATGTTCTAATCTATGTAGATGACTTCATAATAACAGGCAACAGCAAATCAGAAATAAGAAGCATCACAAATCAGCTAAACAGTGAATTTTCCGTAAAGGATCTGGGTGACCTATCATACTTTCTTGGAATTGAAGTGTACAGAACTGAAGGGAATGAGCTACATCTTTATCAAAGAAAATATATTACAGAAATCCTGGTGAGAGCAAAAATGAATGAAGCCAAATCACTGCCCACACCAATGGTAACTAACATACATCTAAGCAAAGACAAAGGAGAACCCACTTGCAATGAAAGATTGTATAGAAGTATTATTGGAGCACTTCAATACGTAATTATAACAAGACCAGATATATCATACAGCGTCAATAAAGCAAGTCAATTCATGCAAAAACCATTGAGTGAACATTGGAAAGCAGTCAAAAGAATATTAAGATACTTGAAGGGGACAATCAATCAGGGGCTCACTCTAAAACTAAGCACCAGCCTAAATATCAATGCCTACTCTGATTCAGACTGGGCTAATGACCATGATGATAGAAAATCAACAAGTGGCTATTGTATATTCTTGGGTAAAAATCCTATATCTTGGTGTGCTAAGAAGCAAAACACTGTGTCTAGATCAAGCACAGAAGCAGAGTATCGTAGCATTGCTAGTACAACTGCAGAAATAATGTGGGTTCAGTCTATTCTACATGAATTACGAATTAACACCAACCCTACTGCAACAATTTGGTGCGACAATATGAGTGTTATAGCATTAACTGCAAATCCAGTCCTACACTCTAGAACTAAACATCTAGAATTGGATATATACTTCGTACGTGAGCAAGTTCAGAAAGGAAAAATACAAGTCAATCACGTACCTTCTACTTACCAAACAGCTGACGTTCTAACCAAACCCCTTTCAAAACCCAGATTTGAAGAGCTTAGAAGAAAATTGTGTGTTGAAGAAATCAGTCACTTACAAACTCTTGAAAGACGAAGACTTTCTTCCACTACAGATTCCTGTAACAGTACTCAAGCCCTAGACAGCAAAAATCAGAGATTAGAAAACAATAACAACACACTGATGACAAATACACCAATTTCTAGTAGAATAAAAAAGATTGAAAGTCAATCAAGTACTTATCTGCAAGCTGGAAGCTATCCATCACTAGCATCGAGCGGAAAATCAAGAGCAAGAGGTAAAGAGAAGCAATTGATCATAAATAAGAAAGGAGACCAGACTAGAAGCAAAGCGGCGGCTGGATGTAGCAAAGCGGCGGAAACACGAAGATTTAGCAAAGCGGCGGCTGGATGTAGCAAAGCGACGGAAACACGAAGATTTAGCAAAGCGGCGGCTGCCATTTCTTTTTATCTCAAACCCTAGTTTAGATTGTAGGGTTTGCGGGGGGTATAAAGTGTTAATACACTGAGTACCCCGCTCAATACTTTATTACATAAAGACAGATGGGCTCAGCCCAATATGAAGCATCAAGCCCAAGCGGCTAAGTCCTGTTTGCAAATATAAATATGTACAAAACGTTTGTGTAACAGTATCTTCGTAGCAATAAAACATTTTGAAACATCTCTGTTATTCGTTCTGTCTATTAACCTCTCTGCTTCAATTTGTTATGAGACATAGAAATTCCAAGATAAATTATGATTTGCCAGCATTTATGATTTGCTGTGAGACATTGAGTTGATTCTGTCCATTGACTTGTATTATAGGAACTCCTCTACATGAATTAGGTGATATTACTGGCCCTCCTTTCAGTTGGTAGTATGTAACTGTTTGGTACATGAATTAGGTGATATTTGCTGTGAGACGTTTAGCTAAAACAATGATACAGAATTTTAAGGAATCAATGGGTTCTATCATTATAAACAGTGACTTTTGTTTGAAGCATATTTCATATTTTACAAATGACAAGCAGATTACCTACTTTAACGTAGATGATAGTAGCTATGCATTCCTTGCTACTAACAGCTTTATTTAAAAATAAGGTTGATTTTTACCTATACACAATTAAGCTAGAAACTATTTGTGAAGTACCTGCATGAATTTCCTATACACAAATAAGGTCGATTTTTATTCCTGCTTGTTCTGTTTTTGGTTTCTTGTAGGCTATGGTTAATGCTTATCCAACTACAATATGTGATGATATTAGCGCAAAAGTATCAAATGCCAGTGTTGTTGCTGAGGTCCGAAGAAGTTATACCACTGAAGTGGAGAAGGTATTGTTACACAATCAATATTTTTTCGTTATTTTGAAGAGCATAGTATACTGCTACTTTCCACTGCCTATATTCTATTCTTAGTGTATTGTTTAATTTGTTGATCAAACAGTAGTATGCTTCTATATTTTTGCATGCATGGATACTTTTCATTAACTGCATATGTAAACAGTTTTCTATATGGTTATATACATATATATATTCAAATCAGTTCAAATATTGAATATTTTTTTAGGTTGTTTTATGGAGTAGGTAATATATAACATGATAAATTTTTAGGCTTTTATATTTCTGTCTATCCAAACAAAACAAGAAAGTGTTGTCAGGGGTAGGTTAATGTTGCTAAACTCAATTCTGTTTATTGGCACAAATCTTTATTTGCACTCGTTGTTTTCGTATTGGCATGTATCAGGTTAGTATAGTATGCCCCATATACCAATCTTCATGTCTGCAATTAGTACTTAGCTGTAAGTTGGCTAAATTCTAGTGCCAATGCTTATTAAGTAAGTTTTAGAATGAAAGTGGCATACAACTTGAGCAATGGTCATCTGCATTACTGGAAAATACTAAATTAACTTATTGACCTTTTAAGACCAAAAGCATTCTGGGTGTACAAAGGCAAGAGCTTTTGGAAACGTGATTAGTTTATTTAGATAAGTTATAATGCTATGTCACTTATGTATATACTTGAGCTTCTTAAACAAAATTTTTTTCTCGTTCAATTTCTTTTTACCCTTCTACGTAATATGTAGTAGTTAAAGTACAGTTTATTAAATCTTAGATTTATTACCTTTTCTCTCTTTTTTGCTGAGAAAAGTTGTAAAAATATGTAATATGTGCGGGTAGAGTGCATGTTTACTAGTTAGTACATATGTGCGAACAGAGTGCATGGAATGAAGCAAATATTTTTTTTGGCTTTCTACCTATTGATGTGTAAATATTAATCTGTATAGCATAAGTCAGTAATCATTTTTGGTATTTGTTATGGTAATCAGAAAATTTCCATTACCATACCATCACCGGTGAGTTGCCATTTTGAGCTAAAGCATGTCGGTAAACTGATACTTTAGTATGATAATGATAAATTTACAATTTTTAATGTTTAAAAACATGTATAATCTTTCTTTCCAAAGCCGACTGATGTAACGGACTTAACGGTAACTTAACATTCCGTTAATAATATATATACTCATACAATCATTTGTATCACAAGCATGTAGAAGAAATCGACTGATCTTACTTAATCTAGGAATTCAGTACAAGCGATGGTAATAGCATTTATATTCCTTTTTCGATGCTGTCTTTTAAGTAGAAGGCACAATAAACTATAGATAAGGCAAGAAAATGCTACAGACTTTGATCTTTTTAGACAGATAATAATTCACTATGTAATGGTTATCCTTTTGTTTACTCTTTTTAGACTTTAAGTTACATGCTTCTATTTGGTATTTGCTTTTGACTGACCTATTAAACCAACATCTGGCTGTTTCCAAAACGGCTAACAGAGCTAATTGAGCTAGCACATGCTTCTGTTCGGTGAATAAGTGAATAACTTTCCCTATACAAACTTTCAGGATAAAGCACTTCAGGAAAACAAGGGCTTGGTATCAAAGATAGGCCAAAGAAGATTGCAGGCTGCTACTTTGAGGGCAAAAAGACAACCTTTGACGAAAATGATAAAGGAACTTCTTGTGATTCAAACATTTCTCCGAGATGAAGTAAAACAGAGGATACGAATGTATCAGCCAGCGGTGTGCCTCCAATTAAACTAAGAAAACTATGTAAACAGTTGCTTCGTGAGGTTTTATCTTTATTCTCAATACATCATATTTTTGTAATATAGCTTTAAATGGTTATATGTATCCGACTTTGGTTTTTCTAGGTATCTTCTCGAACATTGAAACTGAAGAAGCTTAAACAACTGATTAATCAACAATCTGCTTCTGTTTTTTGTTCCTTTGCGTCAAAGCATGAAGTAATTTCATACTTGAAACAAAAGGTATCATATTACTTTATCACTTGCATGTTTAGAACCCACTAAATATATTTCCAATTTTTTTAAAAGAGGGGCTTTTTTCATAATTATCCATTTCTTGTAGCCATTTCAGGTTAAACAGGGTCCCTTACCGACGTTGCGGTGTTTTAATGTGATCTCCAATGGATCCTTACCATAATACTGTTATTTTGACATCTTACCACTTTCATGTTGATTTGTATGACAACTATTTTGTTTGTACTTTAAAAGATTGACAAACCACGGTTGCTAATATAACATGATTTTATAGAAGTCCATGAACAGTGGTTAACTAAGAATGACTTCCCCTTTTCAATTAACTGCACAATCTCAAGCCATAGCAAGTCAGTTCGAATTTGTGAAAGTGAGATCTCTTATACTAAAACAAAATTATGTAACTATTAACCTGCAATGATTAAGAGATAATTTCTCAAGATTTTATCTCTCTGTATAGGGTAAAGTGGTTAGAGTTTTATTTTGCAAGAATGGTGACTAAGATGCAGATAAAATATACTGTTGTCTTTTATTTTATTTATTGTTTTTGTTTTTTAGGAATACAAATGCATAACCTTTTCTTTACCCTTGTATTCTAATTTTGCAAACATATTTCTTCATTTACGCTCATCTCTATCAGTATGCTAATTTTTGTTTATGCTAATGAACATGGAATTCAGAATAATTGAGTGCAGACTAGCAGTTCAAAATCATTTTTTTTCATTATAAATTTAAGTTACATGTTTGTCTACCTTTATTGTTTATATTACAGGGTTAAAAAAAAAATTTATTTGGTAAATTTTGGTGCTTTACTACAGGGTGAAGAAAGTTTATTAAGGTTTCACTTGTGCATACAACAAAGAACTATGGGTAATCTAGCGTTTTGTAAGTACTAGTTAGGTAAAATTTTCTTTGTACTAGATGTGTAAATTTGTATATCAATGGCTATTGTATGTGAGTTTGATCATTTATTCAGAAAACTATTGTATTGAAATGATTATTCATATTCTATTTAATTATATAGTTAATTGTTTTTTTAATTGTTTGAACATGATGACTATGTAAATGATTATTGGTTGATATTGTAGAAACAAAATAGACTATTAACAGGAAATAATTGCATGAAAGAATACAACAAATTAATCAATAATTTTTAGTAGTTTTTAAAAACGCTACTAAAATACATGTAATGGCGTTGAGTAAACGTAAATCAGGGGTAAAATTGGAAATTTTATTAGTAGCATCAAAAAACTTTTTAATGGCGTTTTTAAAGCGCTATAGAAATATTTATGGTGGCGTTTGGAAAACGTTACAATAAAAGTATTTACAGTGGCATTTGTTAAAAGCGCAACATTTTTTTTTTAAATTTTTGGTGGCATGTTTTCTCGTAATGATTCTCGAAACGCCACCAAAAATACTTAGTAGCCTTTTTTGAGCACTACAAAAAATCATTTTTCTTATAGTGACCATTTTCTCTTGTGTACATTGAATATTAACAAAAATTTCTTTGTCATACTTTAGGTAATATAGATGAGGAGTTTTATCATGAGAACTTCGAGTCTCTTTTGGAGGAAGCCAGACCTGTTGGATCGGTCCCACAACAAGTCAGGCAAGAGGGTGATTGTAGGGACGATGGTCGTAGAAAGAAAGAGGAGAACGAGAGGAAAAAGAAAAAGCTCGAAAGAGAAAATGGAGGGGGAAGGAAGACCAAGAACGCAAGGAGAAGAAAGTAAAGGGGAGTAAGCCTCCTGGAAAAGAGGAAGAAACCGAATCTTGCAAGCATCAATCTCCATCCCATCCTTAGGACGAGACCCCCAAAGGCGGTGAAAAAACCCTAACAAAGCTTTTCCAGGCCATCCCATGCTTTCTATCGACCCTTCTCCTGAGGTGCAGTCGGCTGGACCCCACGGACATGACTCTATCCCTTCTCCTAGTCGTCCTGGAAAAAGTCCCCAAGTACCAGTCTCTTCAAATCAAGAGAGGGCACCTACCGATCGAGTCAGGGAGATGGAGGACCTCTTCCCTGGTCTTTATTTTGCTGGAATTGATCCTGCCCCCATGCTGCAAACGTTTCCACCGAACCTCCATGATCAAATCAGGCCGAGGAGAAGTGTGTGAAATGGTTAGGAGTAGAACAGAAGAAATTGAATGCTTGTAGAGGGATTTGGAGACTAGGAGGAGGGCTATTGAGTCGCTCCAATAGAGGACAGAAGAGTGCGAGTCTGAGGTAGTCACTCTTAAGGAAAAGTACCAAGAAATTTTAAGAGGCTTAGAGGCTCGATATCAGTTGATAAGCCAGGAATGTGCATCCTTAAGAACTGAAAATGATTCCTTAGGGAATGACAAAGGTCGATTGGATCGGGAGGTACAAGACCTTAAAGCCCATCTATATACGTCCGAGCTCGCTAGAAAACAGGCCGAGGACCCTATCGCTGCTGCAATTGAAAATGTTGGCAACGTTCGTCTCCAACATGACATTGAAGTCTGTTTGATCAAAGTCGAACATGCCGTTGAGAAAAGAGAAATAAGCAAGCGATTAGTCACCAACATTCTACTGTTTTTCGCCCGCGTCCTTCGTCACAGAAACTTGTCTTGAACGAGAGATTACCAACGGGTGTTAACCGACGCATAAGAGGTGTTTATGAGAGAAGAGGTTGGGCCGGAAAAGGGTAAGTGGTAGACGAGGAAGCCTTGATTGCTCAATATTTGCATGATGATGAGCAAGAGGTGGCTGAAGAAAAGAGAAAGCTAAAGGCATTGAGAGATGTTGAACCATACATGGCCAAAGGGAAGTTGGTCCCTGAGGCTGACACAAGCAAGACGAAAGCATCTCTCCCTTCTATAAATGTTGAGGTCGGTTCGTCCTCTATTCCTCCTCCCCCAAAACCAATCCTTTGGCATAGTGGAGGAACATAGTCCAGATGATCCTCTTCTCCCCTTGCCCAAGAAAAGCACAGCTACTCCAGCTACTAAAATAAAGGCTTCACACCGACCAGCAGAGCCTGTAACTAAAGGTAACTCACTTCTTCCTTCTTAAGTCCATCGACTGTTTGTTCCATCATTCACAATCTTTTGTCTTCCTGTCATAGGTACTCCATTGGCTAAAGAAGTCAGTGAGGCAGAGACTAACACACCAGAGAGGGATCCCATCACTGTTCCTAGCAGACATGAGGAAACGGCTGATGCTCCGAAGAAACCAGAGGCGAGCCATCTAGAATCGGACGATGATGACATAAAGTTTATGGTTGAGGTTAATAAGTCCAACCTCCTATCTATCGTAGAGATAAAGGCTAGGAATGAGAGAAAAGTTTCTTCCCTTGAAGCTAAATTGTCCGATGAACACCTCAACATCCGTCCCCTCCAAAGTATTCCACCAACTTTACTTTCATCTGTCAATGTGGCTCCTTTTCTAGCCCGGGTTGACCCAAGAAAAAGAAAGCATGACCCAACAACAATGTCCAGTCGATTTGTTCCTTTGGGTAGTACGCTCAAAAGGATAAAGCAAGGTTTGACTACCGAGGAAATGCAAGATCTGATCAGGAAGAAGGAAAGATAAAGAGAGGAAATGGAGAAGTATGGTGGCAAGCCTCCCTGAGCTTAAAAGTCTTTCGATGTATGTTTGTTTTTAGGCCTTTTGGAAGTTTCATGTGAGTGCAGCCCTTACGTTTTTGTCTTCTCCAAGTCTTGTATTTTGCGGACGACGTTTGATGTGCCTATAAACAATAATGTCTTTGTAAGCAAAATTATTATTGATGTTTAATGGTATTTTATCGCTTTTAAATACTTGTATCGTTAGTGTGTCTAAGTCCTAGGGGAACAATACTAATGTCCCCAATTCATCTCGAACTCTGGGGGTCATTTAAGTGAAAATCATAGTCGGATCACTTGTATATACCTATTCCCCCAGTGTCGTGGGGGATCGGTTCGATCGTAAAGTATTCCTATCGATTCCAAGATCAGATCGACCAGTTCGAGGGTCGAAAGATCATGGTTAGGTATACTTGAGTCATTTTATACTCTCCCTCTAGTCATTAAGGGTTAGATTTCCAAGGATCGACCGGTCTTTAGTCGAGGTGAACCTTTCACACTCGTCCGTAATTTTATACTTCTTCTCAAGTCAGGAGAATCCGAGTTGTTCTAAACAGACAGTCATGATGTTTACATCGGTGTCATCCTCACTTTTGGTCTACAAAATGGAACTTGAAAGTTCAAGCATTAACATCAAGCTCAGAGTTAGTTTTCCTATATTCCCTACCGATTCCTGAACTAGATCGACTCGTTATGACATAGACCGGTAGGTTGGGGTGTTAGCATTTGACCCAATGGTTGTCAAATCACAACATACAATCATCACAGTAATGAGATAGAGTAGGAAAGGAGCTTTTATTCATAAATTACTACAGGTGATAAGACACACCTTATTACGTACTTAAAATAGATATAATAATAAGAAAACAAAAGTTCTAAGAAAGATAAGGTCGTAAATGTTCCGCATTCCACGCTCTCTTAAAAGGTTCGCCATTAACAGTCGTTAGCCAAAAGGTTCCATTATCAAGCTCCTATTGGATGACGTAGGGCCCTTCCCCTTGGGGCCCATATGTATAGGAGTCGGGAAGGCCCGTTTCAGGACAAGATAACCAACATCGAAGGTCTTGTGTCAGACCTTCTTGTTGTAATATCGAGCGACCCTCCATCGGTGTGCTTTGGCACAGAGGTTTGCTTCTTCTCTTTTTTCATCATTCATGTCTAATGATTCCAAGAGAAGGGCTTTGCTTGATAGCGGATCATAGTTCGTAGCTCTATAGGAAGGAACCTCAAGCTCTATGGGAATGACAGCTTCTGACCCGTAAGACAATGCAAAGGGATTATGGCCAGTGGCAGCCTTATGGGTCGTCCGGTATGCACAAAAGGCTAAAGGAAGCTCATCAACCCATTTGCCTTTGGCTCGTTCCAATCGTTTCTTCAAGATAGATTTAATAAGTTTGTTAACAGCTTCAGCTTGCCCATTGGACTGCGGATGCGCAACCGAAGTATACTTTTTCTCCATATGATATCGTTCACAAAAGTCTCTAAATTCCGAGCTGTCGAATTGAGTCCCATTGTCAGTTATAATAGTCCGGGTAAACCAAAGCAACATATAATATTCCTGACAATAAAATTGATGACTCGCTTTGTCGTGATCGTGGTCATCTGTAACAACCCGAATTTTTTTTTCAAAATTCTAATCTATCGAAACTTGTGTTGGTTTGTCTGGTATCCTGCAGAAAAGATAGAGATATAAAATATATCAGTGCTAAGAAAATATCTCACAGCGGAATGAATAAATTTTTTTTAACCAAATATAGCATTACCATAGTAATAATACTACCTAACAAGTATCCATAGCCATCAAATCTCTGCCATAAACCTAACCCGCGAGGGTGTAATGAGAAGGGGGTCAGAACACAAGTTCTGGTGACTGGTTTAAATTACACAATTTGAAATAACCCTATATATATCGTTCAATTATGTTACTTTATTTATTAGGTAACTTTGGGTTAATAACACTCAAGGCTTTACACACACGTCATACCCATCTATCTCCCAGTAGATTAGCCTAATATAGTATATGTAGCTTCCCCTAATATCAAGGTACCTCCTATGGTACCCTTCTCGAATGGTCTACGCCTTTATGCTACGAAAGCATATACAACTCTTCATCCTATGCCAGAGCAACGTACGAATCTCCATATCCAAACTTCTCGGCCAAGCTCGGTCTTGACACGAAGTAATGCCCTATCGTCTATGATACACCACTTGGAGCAGTCATGCATATATGTAGACCCTCACACGTACGTTCTGTCTACTGTAACCCGAGTCCTGTAACATGGCTGCATCTAATGCACGGAACTCGGTCGGGAGCTTTTCCATATCTGTATTGGCTCGCCTTTAAGGACCCCAAAATACAAATATTCAGTATGGTCTGCTTTTCACGGTGACTATGGCGCCACCTAGACCCCTCCCTCAACTATTAAAGACTATAAGAGCTAAGTGACATGCCCCTAACAAACAATCTAAACATCCAGTTGGCGTGTCCCTCAACCACCGTGCCTCGATAGTGAAAGGTTGATGCGTCTTGGTTTTAGCTCTTTTCGCATCCCACTTACTGCCGATGACGGGTACCCAACGATTTACTATCCTGTGTTGGTCCTGACCCGGCCTTCGGTCGAGGCGATCGCCGAATCAACCTAGTGTCATACCGCCACTGCCTTCTGACTGCAATACTACTTTTGCGGTCAAGGCATACTCGTCGGGTGGTAACATGCAGACTTAACCCCTGTGAGTATAGCCTGAGCATGCACGACAACAGAGAACCACCACGGAGTACCCTACCATGTCCCTCGGAAGCCGCGTGCTTCCCTCCAGTCCCACCAAGAAATCAAGCCGTAAGTCGAGTAGAGTAATCAAGTGGACATGTTCCTCTCGTGTCTCTAGACACCCCAATGATCTACACCGTTGGGTTCTTCACCTTCAGACGTGCAGACGGGTCCAAGCGCATCACGATAACATGTTATCAGACCCTATGTCTAAACGTTTAAGTGCGCGCCTGCTCTACCTCATCTGATTTACAACTAACTTGGTTATCTCCAATCTTATTATTCAAGTTACCAAGTTCTTTCCGATCCCCTTATATGTCTAAGTAATGGACCCATCTTGCTTATTAATTTTGCTTATATAACTTAACCCATTTATGTTCATTAATAAGCCCATAACATGTTATTCTTTGGATTGTAATTCAAGGTCTGTAATCTACAATCCCTTTATGTTATCACCATGTAATTCATTGTCTGATCTCATAGTTACAATATCATGTTCTACTTAATATATAATTAAGTATATTTTATCTCAATCCACATTGTAACCTATTTCATTCCATAAGTTTACTTCATTCTTTCTTATTTAATCATAATTTCATCTTACACTGTCACTTTAACTTGTTGTTGTTTACTTATTAACTTAGTTCACTTAACTAAGGTTTATTAATAAGTTCCCATTCCATTTATTATAACTTATGTTATAATTTCCACTTGTCCCTAGGACAAGCCTACCTATTATATAACATTCTCACTAATGTAATTAATTATAATAGGTTATTATCAATTCCCGTTAATTCCGATTCATATTCCGTTGTAACATCCAATTATTACAATTAATATCATTTATTCATTTTCTGTTATACACATATATTTATACATATGTTAGGGCACCAGACCTCTCACATTAAGTTGTCTACTTGTGGATGCTGGATTTTCTGGGAGGTTCCTAGCAGGCTTCTACCACAAGTTGAACTTAACCTTGTATCTTAGTACTGTTATGTATGTATATGCACCAGACCCCTCATATTAAACTAACCATTTGTGGATGCTGGATTTGCCGGGCGGTTCCGAGCAGACTTCTACCACAAGTTGAATTTAACCGCGTGTCTCAATGCATTTACAGTTTCTTAATTACTATAAATTTTCCATTCAATTTAGGCATATCTATTCTTCCAAATTTTACTGTAATCTATTTTTACATATCATACTTAATATCATATTAAGTCCATTTTAACTGATTATCATGCCGCATGTTCTACCTAACATGTAATTAACGCCATTTTAAAAGAATAACATGTAATCATCCAATCATGTAATTATTCCAATCTAACAGATTAACGTGTAATTATCTTAATTCTTACAATTAAGGGTTGAAGTACATAATATGCCACAAACTAATAGGTTCTTAAGACGGTTCCATATACAACAATAGACTTTTTAACATGTCCTAAACAGTTCTAATACAAAATTTTCCACAAATATCAACTGTTTAGCAGATTAATTATAACGGGGAATATGAACGATAAATATCCCATTATTTAAAATGGTATGATTAGGATCCACTCACATTAAATAGCTTTCCAATTCATGAATCTGGTCCAGACCTAGCATTCCATGGCTCTCCTAACCGAATCGAGAATCGAAATAACCATGGACTCACAAATCTTAGACTAAAAGAAAAAAGGAAGAAAGAAGAGAAATTTAAATTGACTAGATCCAAGAATTTACCTCACTTCAATTAGAATTCTGAACGGCCATTTGCAGATATACATTATTTCCTCTAGATCTTGAATTAGATTTTCCTTAGACTAATTATTCTATTTTCTGAAGAGATTTGAGGAGGAAGAAGAATGGTAGAGTCTAGACATCCTCTCAGAAAATATGAGATTTAGGCTAGGCTCTGCTAGCCTATTTATAGGTGTTCAAGAAACTGGATATGATCTTGTACACGCAGCACTGAGTCAGCAATGAACATGGTTTGGAAAACAGTCCAGATTCATCGAATGAATCTGCCCATAACTGGGGTGTGTCGACCCCTAGGTCGACCCCCATGTTAGTGAGTCAACCCCTGGGTCGACCAATAGATCGACCCAGGCAAACGTGGGTCGACCCAACTGGGTCCCGCGAGTGGTTTTGGGCACAATATTTACTATTTTAAAGTTTTTTTTCTAATTTAAACATTTGATAGTATCCTGTTATACTTTCTTTGATTTATTTAAATATTATATTTATGTATAATCTCCTCATATGTATACAAAACTTCAAATGCCCACTTACACGTGTATATATATACGCACAACTTTTATTTCGTTCTCAGAATTCAAACGATGTTATGCCGTTATTTAATTATTACATATTTTCATTGATTGCAGGTTTAATTTGAATTTCTCCTTTGTATATATATAATTTTGCACATATATACGCACATATTTACGTATACATGTATACATATATTTTTATATCCAATTTTATGTATAATCTTCCTTATATGTGCATTTATACATATTTTCTCTTTAGAACATGTATTATTTTAGTCGTTCCTCTAAAATAAAAATATGGCGCCTGCGGGTATCAAACCTGCGCCACTCATGAAAGTCATATGCTCTTATCAACTGGACTACATAGGATTTTGTTAACAACGCTTAAAACAAAGGTGGTCATTGTTCTTTTCTTATTTCTCCTTTTCATATTGTTATAATATTTCATTTTAAAGGTATTTCTTTCGTTTTAAATCCGTTTTCTGCAATCCATAGGTCTAAATTGACAAGAAAATTGCCACGGATGCAATGACTCTAATCCCATGACCAAATTCTAGAAGTTAATCAAATTTTTATTCAATTAAAAATGCAGGGTGTTACATTCTCCCACCTTTAGGAAAATTCGTCCCCGAAATTTGGTAAGGGTAAAATCAAGTAATTCCTCGCATAAATCACAACCATCATGTGTGCATCCAATTTTGCAAACATTTGTGCACTCGTGCAAAGTGTAATATAACATAGCAATACATGTATGCCTAAGCGGTACCTCCTATATGTATGCAAAATTTTCAAAAATCCTTTAAAAACATGATGCACACATCCTAAATATACCGGTAGTTCTACATGAATGCAATATTTTGAAAATCAAAGTACATTTTCATCCAAATTTTCCCACACTCTTGCAGAGCAAGAGCGCAGTTCATCCAATTGTTGCATCCAAAATCCTACTAACCATATTTATTTTTTGAATTTCAGAAAAGTCTAGTTTTCTAAATTCGATTTCTTATGTTACAAAAAGTTTGAAAACGGAAAACTTAACATCTTTCGTGTTTCTTTTATGTACTTTTCAACCTGTACTTAGATTTTGTGAAACTATTATACAAAGATTCCCTATCTTCCTATCCAAGCACAACCCACATAGAAAACTTTCTTTATTGCAGATTTTCTTTTTTAGTTTATCTTGGCAAAGTTTATTCTTATTCACCTTTTCTCAGAATTTCCTATTTTTCTTTAGCTATCATGTTTGTTGCTTTACTGAATTTGTTGTTTCCTTTTTAGTTCTACCATTACTCTTTCCTTATCTTATTTAACTTAACCCTCTGATCCAAGTTTAGTTTCAATTAAGCTTTCTAGTTCTTCAACTAAAATAGGAAAAACGACGCTCTACACAGCTACTACCAAGGGCCAAGAATCTCAGGACTATGTCCCCCTTAGACTAAAAAGTTCAAACCACGGGATCAATGATAGGTTTAGGTGTTACCCTAGCTACCCAACAGGAACAAAATAACAGAATCACCCAAACCGAAATATAATAACGGGTTTTACTCCTAACAGAAAAATTAGCAACATGATCTAAATACTTACTTGCTCTTTACTATCTAGTAATCACCATTAGTCCTTGTTGTGTATTAACAGTCATTTTCAAGCAACATCCTAGGCTTCTCAATGCTTACGCATTCTACGGGAACTTACCATTATTCCTAGATAATTCCCGCTATCTACTTCATAGCCACAAAACTTTTCCCGTCTTCCCTAGGCGCTAATCCTTACCTACTGTAATGAACTGGGATTTTCGACTCCGAAAATCAACACAAAACTGCCATGTTGACTATTCAGACATCGGAAATACCTGATCATTATTAGAAAGAAGTTAGAGGGTGAGAATATATAAGATAGAAAATTAGAATAGAAGAAGAAGAAGAACACAATCAGAGTAAACACGAATCTCACAGCAGAGCGAATAAAATATAATATATAACATAACTTTGCAATAAAACAGTATGTATATACAATAACCTTTTCAGAGTACAACACTTACACACAGCGGAAATAACAATAGCTATATATAATCCTGAAGCCTCCTGCTTCAAGCTCCTCCAAGTATATCTGTAAAGACCTGAACTGCTTGACTGCCCGTACAAATTTGGGCATCCAAGAGTTTAGGGAAAACAAAACAAAATAAACTCTGGGTCAGTCATGGGACTGGTGTGAGTAAACTCAAATCATTCGTTTTAACTTTTCAAAATCCTTTTCAAAAGAAAAGATAATCGTAAGACTGATCCACACATAAACACGGATGGTTTTTACCTTACGATAACCCAAAACAGTTTTGGAAATCAATACTTCTCTGATATTATAATAATGTCTAATCACAAGTAATTAACAATCTAGCAGAACGCTTGCATCTCACGTTCCACATATATAGTATACAAACAAAAACCGCTGGCACTTATTGGGTATTGGATTCCGACTATGACAAGGTATGGGACTACCTGCTGATAGTGTATCTCTAGAGGCAAATACACTGGGTTCAACAAGAACGTTTTGCAACCCGGCCCACACACGACCGACTACTCATTTCGCTTGAGTGTATCGAATGTATATCACCAATGGTTGGGAGCTACCCACCGTTTCCCGAAAAGGGACAGCATCGATAATAGATAAAAGAATGAAATGGATTTTCTTTAGATAGGTGATATACACCCTAATGGGGGCGACCCACCTAGCCATGCTGCCTGCCCGATTTCTGTCATTTCCCTGCTGATGATGCTTGAGGTCATAACGTATCTTTGATACACCTGACCACCATTCACTTTAAATGCCACATCGTCATACCCGCCAAATCACAAATTGATTTCCCCAAAAATACCACGGGTATAAAGCTAAGAGAAACAAATTCCTCCGCCACCAAACGTAAGTACGTTTGAAAAGATCAACTTACGCGATCCATTAGATATTCTCTCAGACATTCGTCCATTTACGTTGTCCTGGGACTGGACAAACCGAAGGCACTATTCTGTAAATAGGATAGCCCTTGCATAACTCCTCTTCATTATCTCCATCATATTTGATCGTAACGCTAACGTCCATACAAAGTGGTTTTCAGATAATGAATCTGGTCCTGGTCTCTCCGTATTGACGACGGAAAAATGGTCAAAAACTTCGATAGTCGGTGATTTAACTATCAAAGAAAAACAGGTGTACAAACAACGATATTATTTCCAGATGGAAATTATATCGATCAATCATCATTTAACATTTATCTCTTTAGTTCATTAATTTGTTTATTTCCTGTTTCCATATATTCAACATTCCTTATTTTCTACATTTAGAAAATATACGTTATTAATTATTGGAAAACATTTCTGTCTCTTTTCACGTATCACTGTCATTCCAGTATTCTTTTCATTAAACATTTCCTTTTCTATGATTAGAAAATATCTCTGATTATATTTGGAAAACGTTTCCAAAACTCATTCATCCGGTTTTAACAGATGTTTAAATAAAACATCGCTATGCCATTCAAACCGTTACCCTGATTAACTAATTCCATTTAACCAACCTTCACTATCGAACCTTACCCATCCCTTAGTTAAAAATGAAGTCAATCAAGTTGGGGTATAATTACCTCTCAGACCTTAACTGAACAACATTTCTAACCTCGAAATAGACAAAGTTCAACTTGTAAATCTTTAACAACTTCCTTACTTAACTCGGTTTCTATTTATGAATCTACTTCTTTATTTCAAAACGTTGATTATAACTATAGCGTTATAATCCCTTCTTCTTAAATATCCAACTTCAAAATATAACTTTTATTCCTTAATTTAACTAAATAACTAAACCACTAATCTATTAATAAATAAGTAAATCTTGATTAAAAACGGAAAGTAAATATTACTTTCCTGAATTCGATATGATCGAATTCAATGTATAATTCTCTTTTTTGAATAATCTCTATTCGATAACTCCTCTCGAATAAACTATATTCGATAACTCTTTCTTCGAATAACTATATTCGATTAACTCTCTTCGAATGATTTACATTCGACAAACTCTCTTCGAATGATTTACATCCGATTAATCTCCTTTAATTCTATTCGAATAAACTATTTCGAATAACCCCTTTGGGTTAACTCATTTGGATTAACTCGGTTTGATTAACTCATCTTGACTAACTCAACTTGATTAACTCAACTTGATTAACTTACTTGATTAACTCAACTTATTTAACTCCTATCGAATAACTAATATTCGATTAACTTATATTCGAATAACTATGTCTGTTTTAACTTAATTTCGAATGGCTAATATTGGATTTAACTCCATTCGCTTGACTCTAGATCGCAGCGATCACAATGGTTACGCCTGATTCCCTCAGGAAACATCCGACCGCCGTAGGCTATCTGCAGCCCTGCGAATTACGCTAGCAGTCGTACGAAATGGCGACTCATCCTGAATAACTATGTTTGACTAACTCTATCTCAAATAACTATATTCGATCAACTCTAATTGAATAACTAATATTCAATTAATTCTAATTCGATTAACTATGTTCAGTTAACTCTAATTCGATTAATTCTAACTCTAGTCGATTTACTCTAACTGATTAACTCTAACTGATTAACTCTTTTGATTTACTCTACGTTTATTTAGTTTCAATTATCGATGTTGAAATCGATTCTTACTTCTCTATATAAGTCCTGACTTATATATTCTATTTATCCAATGATAAACATTTCATTTATAAATTTATCTTCTCAATCTATCTGTTGGAATAGATTCCATTTAAAATCTTTGCTTTAAATCCATATCATGTTGTACCCGTGTGCGAAGCACGGGTCTAAACCTTTCAAATATAAAATTCTCTTTTATACTATTCTATTCACTTTTCAAGTATTTCCTTTTATGATATCTTATTTATTTTCTAAATAAATATTCCTTTTACCTTTCTATTTATTTAACAAATAAATATCTCTTTTATCTTTCTATTTATTTAACAAATAATATTCCTTTTCAATCCTATTTGTAAATAGTTTACAAATATTTCTTTTTCAATTCTATTTGTAAATGTTTTACAAGTATTTCCCTTCAATTCTATCTATTTGATTAACAAATAAATATTCCTTTTTAATCTTTTTATTTTATAAATAAATATTTTCTTTTTATAAAATCTTTTTTTTTATAAATATTTCTTTTCCAATATAACATTGAAAATTTTCTTTTTAACATTCCAGTATTCCTTATGGTATTTAACGTACCATATAACAATGATCGGTATCATTCCAACATATAAAATCAACAAGAGATTTCATATCACATCATATAACACAATATATGAAAAACAGTAAAATAAATGTTGAGGAATCCAGCTGGATTCCTCCGACCTGTTTCCCTGCATCCACAGATGTTAAACAATAAAATTAACATCAGTTTCATTTCACTATGAAATATTCTGCTAAACAGAATCAATCTTTGTTTTACGATTTATATCTATATCGTTATCTATATTTTCAATCAACTGACTAGCAGTTCAACCAAACAGCCAACACACAACAAACAACCATTATTTATGAATTCTAAAAATATTTTATGAAAATATAAATTGAGTAGAGTTAGTGAAATTTACTCACCTTGGACGGTTATCGTTTAATAACGATAATTGGTCGTTGATTTGATTCAGGCATTTAATTTCACCATAAATCCAAACGAGCCCCAATTCATTTCCGGTCAGTTCCATGGTGTAGCCACCATCCCTACGATCCCAGGGATCTTGTTTCGTGAAATTCTGATATCGTATGATCAAGTTATGACGTACACAAGTTTGTGCATTATTAATTAAAATAAATTGAACTCCCTTTTAATTGAAATTGGGCTTAACCTTAAAACTTGGCCCACTTACTTCCTTAACAGCCCAAACCCGCACTCATCCCTCCTTCTTCCCCGAACTCCACATCGCGACTTCAGGAAAACCATTCTCAGCTAATTTCGAGTTCTTCAATCCACCCTTTCTCCATCATCACTTCGCCGAATTCAAAACAAATACAACCAAACTTCCCCTCTTTCCATCCTCTTCGAATACATCTTCTCTGTATAAAACTCGATCCCGCCCAGAAATTTCCGTCGCACTGTAATGGACGACAAACACCAGTATTGCTCGACCCAAACTTCCAACGATCCCCTCAAAAACTCGACTACATGTGCTACTTCACATTACGAACTCGAAAACAACATTAAAAACTGGCCTCGATGTTTAAAACTCCTTACAACTGAAGCCCTAGAACTACGGTGAAAATTTTGAACTCTAAGAAGATGGTGCGCACTGAACAAAACTGGCATGGGATGGAAGCTTGTCTCAAGCTGAATCCAACGATATACTTTTTGCAATTTCTAGTAATTTATTTGAATTGTGGTGGATTTTAGAAGAACACGATTTGGTTTCCAGATGAAAAATATGACGGCGGAAAAAGTAATGACCACCGAAAGAAAAGTTTAGGGTTTAGTGAAAGTTAAGAGTATTTATAGGAAAAGTTTAATATTTTAATATTCGATTAAATATTTGTTTTTACTCCTACGCTATGTCTATTTCTCTTTAAAAATTTGTACGACCACATATAATACCCAAAAAATCATGAAAATGGACATGCACCTACAGTTCGACATTACGGTCCTAACGAAACTGCTTTCGTCGAATTCCGACTCTGTTTGCTCACATAGCGTATTTTTAAAGTCAGAAAATTGACTGTTTTTCACTTTAAAATCGCCCACGGCCACATACTGACTTCAAAAATCTCGGAAATTGAAACCTAGCAATAATTTAATATTGCGGATCCAACAAAATTAGTTTCGTCAAATTATGAGGTCGTTTGCAAAACTGGCTATTTTTAAAGCTCTAAATAACCCTTTTAAATATATAAATATATTTAAAAACAATTAAATTTAATATTTAAATATAAATATTATCGTATATATTCACAATAGAATATCATACAGCTCCAATTAGATTTATAATTCGATATTTCAAAATTCCCAATTATATCGATATTCAATTTATATATAAAATCCTTTTATAATATAAATATATATTTAAATTTTTAAAAGAATTCCATAGCGACTTTTCTAGAATTTGATTTGGACATAAATCAAAATCTACATAATGAAATCCCAATTTTTCTCTACCATTAGAAAGATATACTTCACCAGCTCCTAACGTTTCTTGTTTCACAGAAATCCGATTTAAAACGGACCCTGTACATTCAGTTGAAGTTCAAATCGCCAAATAGCGAACTGTCGCGCCATTTCGAGCTCGATTTTAATTATATTATAATTATACGTTCAACTGTCGTTCAAATAATATATTCGTTATTCTAATTCAATTCTAAACTGAATTATATACTTTGAATTATCCAGTTCACATTATATTGTCAATTCACTATTTCTAATTATTTCAGAAATTAAATATATTATTCTATTATTTATTTTAATTAAATATTCAATATTATTTAATTAAACGACCATATAATTCTCTAAACCATTATTTAAATAATTAAATAAATTATTTATATAACGTAAAAATACAGGTCGTTACACCTACTCCATACTTTTTAAAACACGGTTTGTCCTTTTCATTTCACTTTTCTTCCAAAGGTTAAAAATATCAAAATTTTATTTTCCTTACCAAAACTTACTTTTGCCAAACCATAAAACATGTCATTTTATAAAAATGTGAATCATTTTCTTTTTCAAATCACAAAAACTGGAGTAGACAAGGACAACTATTTCTCAATTAGGTTAACAATTGTTCTTGCTTACAATGTTAGTTCCGCTACTCACTACTAGGTGCAAACATCTACTCTATTCTTAATTTCTACAACTTAATTCGTCCACCCAAAAAAATTTATGTTAAAACAATTTTCAAAAATGATTGTCAGAAGAATAGAGATTTTAAAATTTTCTTTACTGAAAATTCTACTTTTCAACAAAATGCAACATTTTCTATGTTTTGCTTTTTAATCCTTTCATACTATATAACTTGAAAACTAGCAAGCTATACATGCTCTATGATATGCACCTTTTGCTGAGAGAATTTCATTTTAGACAAAAAAATTCACAAGAAATCACTGGTTCTAAAATATACTCCGTTTTACTTCAAAACCCAATATGTATTTTTTCAAATATCTT